>JALAZF010000074.1:15427500-16627500 GCA_022829125.1 Lathyrus tuberosus
CAGCCAGACTGTCTTGAAAGTAATGTATCCATAACTTCTCATCATCTCTATGGGCTGAAATCCTCCCAAAATAAGCCTGAATATATGTCTGGGGACACGTATTGCCATGATATTTGTCAAAGGTGGGCGGCTTGAATTTTGGAGGAATTATGACTCCTGGTACCAGTCCCAAACTAGTAACATCAATACCCATAGAATTCTTGCACTCTATGGCCCAGATCTTCTCAGCTAACTCATCATACCTTTGGTCACCAGGGTTACCCATATCAGCATCCAGTATGGTAAATTGGTCTTCCAGAACATCTTCTTGAATACCGCCAACATTTCTGCCATTTCCATTACCCAGATTACCACCAGGAGGAGGGTTACCACCAGGAGGAGGATTACCACCAGGAGGAGGAGTGACCCTTGTCTGCAAATTGTCCACTTGATTACCTTCAGGCATGGTTTCTGGACGCTCGACCAGAAGCCTCAATCTTTCCTGAGCTTGTGCCATACCAGTCATGAGAGTCATAAACTGGTCCATGCGTGCCCTCATTTCAGCCAAATCATTCTGCATTTGATCCATAATCCTTGCTTGATTTCTTCGAGTTGAGTATCGGTGAATATGATTTTCAGCTATAATGCCTGAAACCAAATAAAGGTTAGAGACCCCGCAACAGGTACTTGAAAAAGCAAGCGACAAAATGCAAAATGATATGCAATGCAAATGTCATGTTTATCATTTCCGAGGTGCCTTACACCCTGATTCCAATCTTAACCACAGAAATCTGAAGATCAGAAATCGTGATATAAAGAGACGTGCCGTGGTCATGTGCTTGTGTACAAATATCTGATAAGGACTAATTCTGAATAAAACTGCTCATCCCCATTCAACAAAGTATTCAAGTACATTCAAAAGAGGTTCATCAGCAAACGAAATACAAGGGAAAGATGGATCCATCAACAAGCCTGATGGTAACCATTAATAACAAATTACAAGAAAAAGAACATCAATCTGATAACTCCACGTCCTTCAGCTTATCACTTGTGTATTTGATCTCCTCAAAGAGTATGCGAGTACGCTGGTGATTCGGCTTTTCAATCATCTCTTTGATCAAGACATCCCTTTTCTCAAGAGCCTCAGTTAAGGAACCCATATGCAGCATCAACGCTTCGTCATCACACACTCCTTTGTGTCTCTTTATGCCAGCTTGCGTCTTGAGTATATCCCTTTCTATCATGACTTCTTCCAACTCTTTCTTGGTATTCTTCAGCTCTCTTCTAGCTTCTTCTAATTGTTCTTGACCCTTACCGAGGCTTTCCCGATACTTTCTCCTCTACTCATGTGCTTTCTTAAGCTCTTCGTCTTTAGTCTTCAACTGTTCCTGTAACTCAGCATTTTCAATTCTGACATCATCCCATGCTCGCTGGAATTCGGCCAATGTATCCTTGGTCTGAGCTAAGTCCTGTTTAGTTATCTTGTGAGCTTGAGTGGCAGCATCGGCACCTTTGCTGATCTTCTGAAAGTATTGTGCTCTTTCATAAAAAATTTTCTCCCTGGCTGCTAAGATCTTTTCTGCCCTTTGAGCTCTTCCTTCTAGATCTTTAATGTCATGCAGGGCTTTTTGGAGACAGCTACTCATGCCAGCATTCTCTACTTGAAGCTCTTTTACTATCTTCTGCCACTTTTCACACTCTTCAATAGCCACCATGGTTGGTTGTTCTGGCTGTACTGAACGTAAAAGAGGTTCCCTTGAAAAGGGTAAAAGCAATTCTTTTACTTTCATCTCGATCCATCTGTCATATTCAGGATAAGACCTACAATCTCCTTTCCCAAAGACCGTTTTTCCATTTTTATGCTTATATTTCCAAGCATTCACTACTTCTGCCACCTTCTCATCTTTAGTTCATGTAAAGAACAAAGATTCTTCAATGTCTTGCTCAGTAGGAGGATTTCTGGAAGCATACCCGAACTGTCGGATTGCCAAAACTGGATTATAATTGATCCCTCCTTTTCTGCCAATCAGAGGTACATTTGGAAAATTTCCGCACCTTGTGATAAGCTCTATTCTCAATAACCGATGATCAAACCATATAATATTATCAGCAGTTAAACCTATCATTCGCTTGGACCATTTCACAACATCTATGGTTTCCACAAAGGCACCTGTTTGAGGCAAATGCTTGAAAAGCCAATGGCACAGCAGTGGAGTACAACATCTAACAGGTCCTCCCCTTCTTTTCTCATTCTTGTAATGCACAGAATGATAAAAATCCCCTAACAAAGTAGAGACTGGATTTTTAAGAACAAAAACTCTCATCGCCTGCATATCCACAAAGTCTTGCTGATTGGGAAAAAGAACTAGGCCATATATGCAGAGAGCCAGAATAGAATTGTAAATCGTCCAGTTTTGTAGCATTAGCAGCCTCTTGAGCTTGATCAGAGAGGAATTCCAGATGAAATCCGTCAACTCTGTTTTTGCTACTCACACCACTCTTTATCACTGACTGATCTATTTGCATTGCAGCAGCAATTTCTTTTGTGCTAGGAGAACTACCAGAAAAGAACGGTATTGCCGACGTGATCGGAATCCCCAAAATAAATGAGAATTCTTCCATTGTTGGCATCAAAATGTAATTTGGAAAGAGGAAACATCTCAACGAAGGCTCGTAGAATTGCAGCAGAGTGTGCAAAGCATCATGTTCATACTTTGTGATAGTACGGACCATCTTAACTAAATTCCCGTACTTCTTTTGAAACCTATCAAGAACACCCGGGCCAGCCATATCTATAACTTTGAGCAGTGAATCCAAGGTAGGGTCTGGAAACTTGTAAGAAACATTGTTCTTCCTTCTCTCGTCATTCTCTGTTGAACCCATGGATTGGAATCAGAAGTGTATTATGCACCTGTAAATGACAAACACAACCGTTATGATATGATAATGTAATGCAAAAGGGCATGTGATCAGGTCATCAGGTGTCTGTGTTGGACTGTGTGCATTGTGTCTGTATACATATGATAACATTTCTGTATGCGAGCACCAAACCACTGTAATAGGATACACCATCTGTATATAATAGTACCAATAAGACAAGGTATGTAGGAAGCTTGGTTACCTGCAAACCTGCAAACAACCCTCCCTTCTCACATGTGGGTACTAGGATGTTCAGTATCCCGGGCTCCCAGGTCGAGAAATGATGATACGTTCACCATTTCTGGTTTGGCATCATCATCAATCGAGGAGGCCTCAACTGATTCTCTAAAACGAAAGGTCCTCAGCTTCTGGCACTGAGGTCGAGAAGCAATAGTACATTCATCCCTCAGGGTATAGTACTATCACCAATCGAGGAGTGCCTCCACTGATTCTCTTTCCCAAAAGGAACACCTATGGCAAGTTCCCAGTATTGGGTCCTCGGATCGAGAATGTGCAATGGGTTTGCCACAGAATGTGGTCTGCCACTGTCACATCTCAGGAGGAGTGCCACAACTGAGTCCTCAGGAATGGTCACCAGAGTTGACAGCTCTCTAGATCGACATCCTGAAATGCGCAAGATACGCACGTCAGAACATGTCCCAAGATAGCCTTGTCTGGCTGTGAATTTCGTGAATACCCAATGCACTCCAAACGACACGTAGATCCCACTACTCTTCACTCTAACTCTAAGTGTATACTCAAGCCTGTGTAATGGGCTTATCTCTCAGAAATCCCATCCCGCCAAACAGAAAACAGCACAGTCCAATATAACATAATATAGCATATGAAATGAAAATGCTAAAATGCAGTAAATACAGTAATATACAGTAATACAGTAACTAACTATTCAGTAATAGTAAATACAACATAACAGTAAACACCCAATGAAAGAAAACAGACAAGCGCTAGGATTGACTCGCTAAGGAAGCCAGAGATTCTGGGTTCGTTCCCCAGCAGAGTCGCCAGCTGTCGCTCCCGGGATTTTCATCCTAGTACAAATGCGAAAGTGGCACCGAAATAGAGTCGCCAACAATGTGTATTTATCCCATAAGAGGGAAAGGAAACACCGCATAAACCAGAAGGAAAAGAAAGAGCATGGTCTTGCGACCAAGAGAACTGGGTTCGGGAGTCGGTTACACGTGAGGAAGGTATTAGCACCCCCACTCGTCCATCGTACCTGATGGGATCCACGCTTGCTTGTCTCGATCAAAGGGTGTAAGAAAAGATACTGGAAAAGGAACTGCTAACTGGAGAACCGAAAAAGAAAGGAGGGAGAAAGAGAAACAAATGTAGGGAAAATAAAAGAAGTGCTCGAATGGGCCCTACCCCACTGCCTACGTATCTCATCGGGAACATGAGAATCAGAGCGACGTAGTTCCCCTCACTAGGGATGGATTGTTTGTGTTTTTTAGGGAACAACTAACGTTCTAGCTCAGGTGTTGCAGGCTCGCTGGTCCGAGTGCGTTACCATCTTACAAGAGAACGAGGAGAAGCACGTTTGTACGTTGAGAATGAGTGAGATGAGAAAAGAATTCCCGACGGAAACACGTTATTGTTTGTTTTTGTCTTTTAAAAAGAAGTATTTTTGATTATGTGTGTTTTGTAACACACATTGTATTTAAGTCCCTCACGTAGGATCGAATGCCTCGCATACCGACCCAAGACGGGACGTACGCTAAACATTCCAAGAAAGTGAGAGAAGACCCCACACCTCCTTGTTTCCATATGAAAGGCCTAAATACAATAGGTGTTATGCCTTTATTAAGTGTTTTTTACTTTTGTTTGAAGATGAGAGAAGAAAGACTCAAAAGAGGATCAAAGGTGAAAATCTAATGAGGGAGACTAAGACTCAATCCTAATGTTATCATTCATGGTGATCCTATGGTCAATGGGGTTTAACAAACTCACCTCTAAAAGAAAGAAGAAAAGCAAAAGAAACAACTTACTTCCAAAATGGAAGTTAAGTTGATCTTAAAGAGGGATGAAAGAAAAGTTATTCAAGGAAAGAATATAAATGCTTATCAAACACAAACTTGAATGATTAAATGAAATAAGAGCATATAAGAGAAAGAGATGTATGTGGAACTAAGCCCACACACTTACTTACTTTTAGCACCTACATGAAAATGTTAGTTAAAAACAATTTACAAGTAATGCAATAAGAAAAAGAATATCAATTGGTGAACAAACAAGCTGAGAGCTAAAGGATAAAGCTCCTAAGAAATGAACCTCAATCAAGATCAGAATCTATGCTTTAAGGGTGTTCTCTAATGTTAATTAAGAAATCAAGAACAAACCATACACAACTAAAGATCTTAAACATCAAAGAAGTGAATCATGGAAAAGATAGATGAAGAATGAGTGGATATGCAAGGTGATCATGCAGTTATGCTTTAGATAATGTCAAAGTCAGAATGTGGGTGACCTAAAAATGTGCCTAAACATGATATACAAATGTCATATAAGGAATACAATCAAGTGTCTAAACATTAAAAGTGCTTAGGAGAAGAAGTGAAAAGGTATGAATCATGAATTAAACATGGAAAGAAAACATTCATGGCATAAGTCAAACCTACAAAAGTGCAAGATGAACCTCAAGTATCAAAGTCAGAGGTGGTATGTCATATTAGGATGAAAATAAAATGCACAAACCAATCACATTCAAGCAATTACAAGTCATTTAGAAGCTAGAAGCAAAAGAAACGTGCATTTGGATGAAACATGTTCAAGTATGCAAAGTAAGACATAAATGGCATATGGAATGAATGCAATACTCCAAAGTCAGAAGCATACATTATATGAAATGCGAATGGATAGTATGGCATGGCATAAGCAACCCAATTACAATTCAAGTAGAAGCATAGATGCAAAAGGATGAGGGATTAGGTCAAAAGAGACATGTGAAACAAGCATTGAACATGTACAAAAAGATATCAAATTCACACCAATGACCTATAACTTCATTCAAAAGACCTATAATGAGCTAAACATGGTTCAAGAAGTCAAGAAGAATGATCTCATACAATGGCACAAGTGCCTTATCAAGCAAGTAAACAAACATGATTAAAGAAATTCATAAAAGGGGCATCAAACAAGAGTCATCAAACAAATATCAAACACAATTCAAAAATCACCAAATTAGATCTCAAGAGACCCCGACCAGAGGTAAACATCATACCAAAATCCTAAACAAAAATTCAGAAAGGAAGGACCTCAAACAATCAAGCAATAGTCACTTATGAATCATGAACCAAAGTGCAAGGATGGGGACCTAAATGCAATAAAATAAAATTATAAAAATTAAATAAAAATATTTTTATTAAGTTTTGGATGTTATTGAAAAGATACAAAAATATTGATGCAAAAATATTTAAGGAACTATGAGAAATAAATCTTTGAAATGCATATGTGAAAATAGAAACAAGTTTCAAAAGAAATAAAAGAAAATTAGGGAATAGTATGCAAATATTCACAAAAATAAAAATTAAAAATATATAAAATTATTTAAACATATTAAGATATCACATGAATTTTTTCAGAATATTTAATGATGTCCTTGTATTTTTAAAAGTCAATTATGAAACAGGTATAAAAAAGAAATTAAAATAAAAAAAGGAAAGCAAGCAGGGGGTGCAGAGAAGTAATTTTCACGTTCAAAAATGAAAATGGGCTCAGTATGGGGGTGCAAACATCAAATTAGAGTCCAAGTCCAATTAACATGTAGTTGTGTGTGACGCGTGTACATGCAGTCAACATACTGATGTAATCACAGCCATGCAATGACTCAAATGAAATGATCCAACGTATCACATATTACGCACACCAAAGCAACCATGCACATGCACACACAAAGACACTCAGATTAAAAATAAATTGCACGCGTATGGCACATGGTTTCATTAATGTGTTGGCAACGTTATGGTCGTTAGATCAATCAGACGGTCAAGATCAACAAAATCAAAGCAATCATGTGGACACCAATGCAGGCACATGTTAATTATCATACAATCACACACATGCAATAAATTCATTAATGCGTTGGCACATTATTAACCACACGATGAGAACAAATCAACGGCCACGTTTAAAACTCAGAAACCCTAACAATTGCAAACCACCGGCCGGAGAAGGACCTCCGGTCATCTTCTCTGGCGAGCAACCACCACCTGTAAACCTCAAAATCTCCAGAAATGCACAAACATGATATCAAAATGAAGCTGACGCTACGTACATCATGAATCTACCATCACTTTTCACACAACAAGCACATACATAGAGAACGGAGGAGATTAAAATGTGCCCTAGGTTTTGAAACTATGCCTCTAAGAGGCCTATCAACTAGCCGGATACTTTAGAGCTCCCAATGAGCTAAAATCAACAAGAAACAAGTAATAATGAAGAGAAAATGTGCGATCAAAGTTGGAGAAATCAAACCTAAAACTGATGAGGCTTTGAATATACAAGAATACCAGAGGAATGTGCTTCTTCCTTGAGTCTCGATTGGCCAAATAAAGGCTGAGAAAGGCTTTGAATCAGTGAGAAATTGATTGAAACAGTTGGAGAACAAGATGAAGATCTATGCAACCTCAATGTATTATGGATGAAGATGGAGAATCTTGATGCAAAACTCTGAAGAAAACTGAAGAACAATGAGTGAATTCTTGAAGAATTCAAAGAGAAAATCAGAGAGTTTGGTGTAGGTGAATCGTGAGAAATGAGAGAGATTGAAAAAATGAAGTTGGAGTTGAATTTGTGAAGTGAAATTCTGATTTATATGTGCGATTTAAAAGTTAACTCCACTGGTCAACTGAGTGAGTTAGGGTGAGTTGATGTGGTTAAGGTGAGTGCACCCTAACTAACTGAGTCAAGTTAGTTAGGGGCGAGTTCCTTGGCTGTGATATGGTGATGGTGATTTATGGTGTGTTATGGTGGAGGTTAATAGAATGATGGTGATGAGATAAAGCTGCAGCAGAAACTTGTTCAAGAAGTTTTATTTTCCTTTCTCATGTATGAAGCAACATGGGGAGTCCATAGTATGCAAAAGATGTTTGGCTAAATGAGGCAATGATGGAAATGGTGGAGGAATGCACGTGCAAGCTGATATGGATTCTCAACACTAACCATGAGTTTTATGATTTTGTAGCAGTAACACACTTAATGCACCAATGGATGTTTGGAGATGAAATTCTCTCTCATTAGTGTATGAAATCATGAGATCTTTGTGGCATTAGAAAGAGGAAACATTATGGAACAATATTGGTGTGAGAATTGGATTGGATTAAGGCTTGGAAGTTGATGAAAAATAGCTCATAACACAAAGATTTGGAACTGGTGGAAGGGAGAGGCATATCGTGGCATGGCGTGGCAACTTGGTGCATGGAGTTTCAGCATGAACATACCTACTTGGGACCAATATATCTTCATCATAACTTGATCAAATCAAAATTTGTCCAACATCAACATTGAAGAGGGCATGGCAAGGAACAACTTTGATGTTGAAACATTTTTCATTTGGAGCCTTTATCTTGGAGAAATTCAGCTTGACATTTGGCACACCAAGTGTTTGTCAAAATTATGGCGCGTGGGCCTGGGCATGCTTGGTCATGACTTGATTTTGGACCTAGTTTCATCAAACTTTGATCAACCATACTCCCTCAATTTTTATCCAATGGAGATGTTATTTATATGGATTTGAAGCTTAGAACATGAACTTTAATTGGCTCAACTTGGGCCTGAGGTTTGGAGCTTTTATCTTGAAGAAAGAGAGCTTCAAAGTAGGGTGCAAAATGGTCCAAAGTTGCCATTTTTGGAAACCCTAAAGTTTCTATTTTTGGCAGCTTTGTGATTTCTTGATTTTTCATTATTCTTCCATCATTTCTTGATCAAATTTTGTCCATTTAACATATATAACATGAATTTCATGAATTTGACTTCAAAAAATCAGGAGTTGACTTTCTTCACTGCACAGTTGACTTTTTCCCCAATTTCTTGATTATCAAGCAACTGATCAATTGAAACCCTTCTGCAACCAATTGATGAGCAATTTTCCATACATATACACTTAAGAACATAAGGAATACCATGAGATCAAGTCTTGTCCAAAAATTCAGAGATAAACTGCTTTTAGGTCAAACCCTAATTTTGGCACCCTCTGGTTAGGAGGAAATAACACATCCTCCAAATCCAAATTCCTTTGAATATGATGTGTATCCTCTCAAACAATGATGAGATATGCTATTTGGAGATGATAAAAACTCAAAGAGCTTGCCTATTTGAGGGTCAGATCCCAATTTTTGACTGCCTTGTGTAGGAGATTATGCACTGCCCAATCTTCTTGATGAATTCTCCTCTTCCCATGCCTTGTGGATCAAAGTGAGATGATACATGGCTTAAAGGACCCTTGAGACTTGTGAGAAACACTTGGCTCTTATTCTTTAGCTTTGGATGATCAACACCTTTGAGAAACAACTGATCACATGCCCTTATGCAAGATGCAATGCAATGCTTGGTGTTTTGTTTTTTCTATGCTTGAATGCAGTGCAATGAAATGAAAGCTCATGCTAAATGATATGAAGAAATGAGAGGGCAAATTTTGGGGTATTACAACACCCTTAATACCATAGCAAGAGGATTCGCTGAGGGCGAGGAGACCGGTTTTTCCCACAGGAGATATGCTTTCCAAATTATGACCATTGAGGGTTTGCTTGCGAATCTTAACCCAGGTGAAAAAGGAGTTTTGGAATCTGAGATCACTTTCTATGAAAGAGACTCATCAACCATCTATCCACATAATAAGGACCCTATGGTTATCACTGCATGGTGTGATGAGTGGGAGATTAAAAGAGTGTTGATTAATAAAGGAAGCTTTGCATGTATCCTTTACTAGGACACCTTTGAAAGACTTCTCCTAGACCTAGATGACCTTAAAGCCTTCAAAGGTTTGTTGGTAGGATTCTTAGGAAAGTTAGTGCTGTGTAAAATTTATATTACCATGAATTCCATATTTGAAGCTAAGGAGAACACCAGACTAATCAAGGTAATATATCTGGTTATAAACGCACCCTCCTCATATAACATGATTATAGGGCAACCTATTTTTTAGCTTAGGGTCTCCCTATATATGATGTATCTATGTAGGAAATACTCACTCCCAGATGGGCAAGTTGGAGTTATTTAGGGAGATCAAGAGATTACTAGGAAATGTTACATAAAGAACCTAATGCTAAATATGATTATGGCCATGGTCCATGCCTAGAAAACAAATACTAAGGGAGTGAAAGTTATAGATGTGAAATTAAGGGTCAAGCCATAAGGGGTAGCTTTTAAGGATGACGATTTGTCTGCTAACCAGGAGGGTACGAAGGTGGCAGAAGACGATACATATTCCAAACCTTTAATTATTGTAGGTGTTAAGCCATGTTTAGTTTTGTTAAACATATATGTTTGTTTAGTTTAAGGTGATGTACCATATTTGTTTTTGTATAGTTGAATTATGGTGACACATTTTGTCTTGGAGGGAACACTCTTTTCCCCTCCGTTGGCAATAAGGTGCATGGGTTTTTAATGAGACGCCTCACGTTATCTTATATATATATATATATATATATATATATATATATATATATATATATATATATATATATATATATATATATTCTAAAATGCTAATGCTTTGTTTTGGATGAATTAGATATTAAAGGAAACCTTATCGAAACTGCTCATAAAGGTTATCACATATGCTGGATCCTCATGGAGAAGTCCTTTCCTCCCTTAGAGGCGTTTACATATGTTGAATTTTCAAGAGGAATCCTTTCTGCCCATAGAGGTAATCACATATGTTGGATCCTCGTGGAGGAATCCTAATCACCCAAGTGGAAACATTATCATCATTACGAGGGAATCAATATCCTACAAGAACACACCAAGACTGCAACATGTTCAAAAAATATTCTAAGGTAATGCACGCAAAAATAAACAAGGGCATGCAAGCCCTTAAGGGTGCAATTCTTCATTACACAAAACACCCCCAAGGCATAGTCAAAAGAAGCCTATAAGGGTATGATTACAAAACAAGCAACAAAGGGCCAAAAGGAAACATCAAAAACCTCAAACTCACTGGCCATCATATGGAACAAGTCGTTCCTCAGAAACACCCTTTTGGCAAGTTGTATCCTCTTACGGAACTTCTTTTGCCTCTACCTTATCGCCCTCAGGCTCAATATGAGTGCCCTCATCATGAGAGGTACCAAGTTTCTCAGAGGGTGGAACCTCTTCTTCCTCCATCAGTTAGCCATTATGGACCATCTTTTAGAGGCCCATTTGGCTCAAATCTAGCTCGGGATAGAGGACAACAACATGTTTCTTCGCACTTTCAAAATAAGATTCCGAGGTGTCAACTATCTCATCCTTAAGTGCAGATAACTCCTCCCTTATTTTCTTATTCGAGCAAAGGGCATCCTCACGGGATTCCTTCAGTTTTTGCTCTAAAGCGGTGAAAGTTTAATCCTTTGACTCCACCTCCTCATGTTTGGCTTCTAGGACCTCCTTATTTTTCTTTAATCTCTTCATTATCCCTTGACCTTTGATGAGATTTCATTGGGAGTCAGTGAGCTTCAAATTTAGCTCATCCATAAACTGAGCATTCTTCTCTCAGTCATCATTCTCTATCAGAAAGACCCTCAACAAGTCGTTCTCTTGTAGGACAGACAACTTGTAAGGCATCTTGTTGTAGATGACCTTATAAGCACATGGGAAATCTTCATGGAAAGGAAGGCGGGCACTAGTGGATTTTATGGTGTCAAATTTGGGATCATTCCACATGGAGGATTAAATAGGTAGATCGTTCGTTGCGGGTGATGAATGTTTGTTAGTCTGTCCGCTTCAGGGATTAAGATCACCTTATCCTTCGGAGAAGGGCAAGATCCCATATTTCGTTTCTAGATGCTAGGGGCGCAAAGCTCATGGGGCGTTTCACCCTCTGCTTTCCTCTTGGTCCCTTTTGTGATCAAGTTGTGTAGACGATTTTGAGGATTATTTATTCTTAGGGGCTCAAATTTCCTCTTAGACATGCCCTCCTTAATTATCTCCATAAATATAAAAATATGGGGAAGAAATGGTAACAAACGTGTGCCTGCAAATGAAGAGACTAAGAGCTTGATCTTCAGAAGACTTGAGGGCTCTTGATGAATTATGAGGAAATCATTAAGGACTTCAGAAATGAAATTACGTGGAAAAGTATAAAGGTTAGAGTTAAACCCCTTTTATAGAGGCTTATAGGCTAAGGGTGATCAAGGGTCTCTTCCTAGGTTCCCATTCACAAAAGCTAGTTCACATTTCTTACATATGAGAGAGATTAAGGCCAATCTTTTGTCCCAAGACTAAATCATCATTTATCATATTTAATATTTTGTGTGTGTTCCACCTCAGCTGACGTTTAGAAATTTTCCCACATCTGACGTTTGAGTATTCATCCCATTGACACATGGAAGTCTATCCTAGGTTACACTCGAGAGACTCGCCCTAGGTACACATGAGGGACTCGTCCTAGGTGCACCTGAGGGACTCACCTCAGATATGCCAAAGGGACTCATCTAAAAGGGAAGATGCAATTAAGTTAAATCACTTAGACCTTTCTAAGTTGTTGTGCTCGAGGAATTGTGTATTGATATATTTGTAAAAGGCCCACAAGAGGTGGCGTAAGAAGTTCCTTAAGGGGAGAGGATGTAATATATCACCCTTTCCAACTTCTTACCCGCCTATTTATTGGGACGAGCGCTCATCATTTAGTTATGGCGCCTGTTTCCTATGTCACCACCTTCTTTGAAAACATGAGGCTGACATGCTTCCATCCATAACGATACAAGAGAAGAAGTAAAAAAAGGGAAACCATATTCTCCTAAATAATAGAGAGTTGATTGTCCACATCCCATGCTCTTAAGAATGACTATTACTCTCTTGGAGTCTAAGATCTATGCTCAAAGGATTCTTATAAATACCTTAACTTTGAGGTTAGGGGAATATTTAATTCACCAAAAAGCACTAGTATATAGAACTTCTCAACATCTTTGCTTGACTTTCTCTAATACCACAACAACCCTAAAAAAAACCTCCAACAGCCCCACACACGTGATATTGTCACATATTGTACTTTTAGCAAGTACAAATTCAGAACTTAGGATTAAATTAGAAAATATCATTTAGAGTATCTTTAATGTGGTGAACTATAAGAAACTAAACTGGGTCAACTAAGTTACTTTTTGTGGGACCGAATCGCCACGTAGGATTTAAAGAATCTTTAGTTGATCTAATTTCACTACAAAAAATCGCGTAAATTACGGTGGTTTTATTACGACGTTTAATAAAAACCGCCACAATTATCGGATGATTACGACGGTTTTCTTAAACGACATAATTTTAGTAAAATATGGCGGTTTCAAACGACGTTATTTACGTAGTTGTTTTTAAAATAAGCACAGGTGTATCACACGTTATTTTAACCCTTCTCTCTATTTTTTTTTTAAGAAATTACTCTCTCCTCTTTTTGCTTTGTTAGTTTATCATATTTTCCTATTTATATAATAAAGTAAATTTAATTATTATTAAATAAATAATAATAATAATAATAATAATAATAATAATAATAATAATAATAATATTAAACCTAATTTTACTCCTCTCAGCTCCTTCGTCTTCCAAGAACATGTTCCTCTTCAAAGGAAAAATCAAATCTTGAACCCTTCCTCTCCTTCATTTGATTACCCTTAATCTTTTTTCAATTTCTCTTATTCACTTTCTTTCTTTTTCAATCGATATACACCCCTAAATCATTCAATTTCAAACCCTAACAATGATTTGAAATTAGGATTTCAATATCAGTATCAATATGGAACCCTAACAATCAATAATACCAATAATTTAAACCTTAATTTTCGCTTTGTTCTGCCGCAAATTTGTAATCCATAATTCCACAATCATGTATCATGCTGCTCCATTCTGCTACTCTGCATTCTGCAGTTACCTAATGGACCGTTCTGCTGCGCCGTAGTTCTAAAATCAGCCAACTTCAAGGTAATATTGTTCTTTCTTTCTGATATCGATGATCTGTTATGCAATATGAGATATAGATAGAGTATTTGCACTGGGGTTCTTTTTCAATTAGTTAACGAGTTCTTTATTTCGTCTTAAATAATTTCTAGATTATTTGTTTATTTGTTTCTATAATGAACTTGATTATGCTTTAATGTATCTTTGATGTTAGTTACAATTGTTAATAGTTGTTAGGAATTTGTTAGAGGCGTTGCTTATGTAACTGACTCTGTTCTCTACATCAGTATGAAACTCTGCATACAGTTTTAATTGTTTTGAATAATTAATTATTAGCTTATCTATAACGTGAATTATGCATATTTGTCATGATATACACAATGAATCTTAGTTTGGATGATTTTGGATTTGAACCTATATCACTTAAATATTTTAATAATATATATTATTTAACTATTTTCATTTTTTTTAATCATTTTTTATGAGTGTGTGTCCAATCTTTGTGTCCAAATCTTGTGCTTATGTAAGACTTTCTCCTTCCTTCTCACTCTTTCAATTTTGATTTTAGTTTTCCGTTTTTGCTTTCAAAATCATACAAGCTCAAACTTTAAAAATGATTTGTAGTTTGAATCACAATTATTCCACAATGGTATCAATATCCAACCCTAACAATCAATCATACTGCTTGAACCCTGATTTTCGATTCATTCTATCACAAATCTCCAATCGCAGTTCCACATCACAAATCTCCAATCGCAGTTCCACAATCAGTCCTTTTATTACTCATTCTGGTGCTCCGCAATCGATCGTTCGGCTCCTTGAAAATCTGCAGTTCTGCAATCGACATTTCAAGGTAAAGTCCATTCTCAGTTTATTATTGTTTTTGAAGTTATTTCTCACTCTTCAAATTAAAATTGTGTAACCTTTTGAGAATTTGTAATGTTGTACAATTCACTTTTCAATTGTCCTTTCCATTTTCCCTCGTTAAATTGTCAACTTTTTTAAACGGATGGGGGAGAAAATCAACTTTAGGGCTTTTGCTTTTTCTATCATGATAGTCTAACGGTTACTATTGATCAACCAATTTCACCTAAGAATAGGATTAGAACTATTAAGTGTCTTGGTAGTATCTATGTTCAGTAGGATTCAAAGACATCGGGCTACAAGGGTGTTTCAGGTGCATTGATTATTTGTGTGTGTGCACTTTGTAATTATTTTGATTATATGTGCATTTTCTCATCACTTTTTAGTCTAATTACATTTTACATCTGGGATATTAAAGTGTTGAAGGCAGCGGATTGAGAAACGTTCATCTGAATTAACTTTGATTGAAACATCTATAAACATATCCTACAAAACCCAACTGGCTGACTTATGTTATTGGGCTGATTTTTTGTTTTCTTTGGAAGTTAGACTTCTTGCTGAATGTGGAAAATATAGGCCACCCAAAGAGAGATGGATAGAGAGAATTGGGGATCATTTTAGACAATTAGAGATTGGTTTTTTGTGGGAGAGACCTCGGGCTCTCAAAATATATGCGATAACAGCAACTTGTATACATCCTTCGCATCCTGGATTCATCACTGACCTGGGGTTTAGGGATGTTTCATCTACAAAATCATTTTTATCTCTCTTTCCTAATATATGAGACACCAATGAACAATGGAAATTTATAGTGAAATTGTCAACACAAAAAAAAAATAGAGATTAATATTTAGTGTGGTAATAGTTATTGATATTACATGGATTTATTTAATCTAATGGTTAAAGTTAGTGGTACATGAGTGAGGGACTTAATCGATCCCTCACCCAATCCCATCTATTTTGGAAACACTTATATTATTGTGTCTTTAACATAATCTTTCCTTTATACCTTCTATCATTGTGTTTTAGACAATAGCTTAAATCTTAAATATTGTGTCTAACAATATCCTTTTATATATTGAAGTTGGTAATAAGTATATGTCAGTAATTTATCATAAGTGAGCTAATCGACAATTTTAATTTTTCATGCATATTTTTACTCTTCTAATCATGTAATAGATATGGTAGGACATTTTACCACAGGTACAACCATAAATGAAGCATATCTCCTTCCATTCAAAAGTGGGGGCTTTTTGACACATGCACCAGTACTTCGTGTAATTTTAAATTACTGTTACCAAAGACTTAGCCCTGCTTTAGGATTCCATATTTGGGGTAAGGAATTTATAAAGTATTGGAGTTTCTTATTTTCATTAAGTGTGTTTGGCTTTGCAAGGGTGAAAATTACTTATGCATCTCTTGTTGTCTGTACAGTTCATGTCTCGAAAGAAGTTTACGACTTGAGTATTGAAGAAGAATCTAAATCTTGAGTATAATGAAGACTTGAGTATTTAAGAAGAATCTAAATCTTGAGTGGAATGAAGACATGACGTTAAAGAGGTTTCCTTTTAATCTCACCACTCTATTATTGAAATATTTTACATTTTCCCTCTTAAACTACTAAACATCATTTCAAATTACCAATTGTTTTTCGACATGTTATTTCATTAACAATAATTTATGCAAATATCATGTAAATTAATGTTCTTAAGAATAATAATTTACCTCCTCTGTTAATGAGCTCTTTAATCCGACCTACAAGATTCAAATACCCATAAGAATCAAAGTAACCAATATCACCCGTATGAAACCAACCAAACAAAAACGCTGCCGTATTAACAGGCTCATTATACTTATAACCCTTCGCAACATTTTCTCCTATAATACAAACTTCACCATTAACCCCAGCCTCCAAAACCCAACCCGACTCATCAAGTATAACCATTTCTTGACCCACAGGTTTCCCAACTGACCCAGCTTTGCGTGCCATATCTTGTGGCAAAGGATTTAAACTCATCAAATGAGAAGCCTATGTCATCGCATACTCCTCCATAACTGGTGCCCCAAATACTTCCTCTAAACGACTTTGAATAATCGGTGCCAATGAAGCGCTACAGCTTCTAATAAACCCGAGCTTCGGGTAAACCAGTTCAGCATTATTTTGGTGGTGATCCAATATGATCTGGTGTATGGTAGGTACCGTTGTGTACCACATTGTATTATATTGAATCATGTCTTTCCAGAACGTTGTGGCTGAGACTGTCCCAACCGTTGGTAATTCCACTGCAGCGCCGATGCCGAGTGAACTCAGTAACCCAGTAATTAAGCCGTGAACCTGGAAAAGTGGAAGCACAATCACGGTTGAATCTGACTCTGTGAGTCGATAAACCCATTGGATGTTTTTCAAAGACGAAACCAGGTTGTGTTCAGTCAGAGGAACTCCTTAGGACGACTCGAGGTTCCTGATGTGTGGAGGAAAAGTGCCACATCGTATGGTTCGTTAATGAGTTTTGCGACTGAGTCAGATTTTAAGCCTGGCTCGGGATGGTTCAGGGAGATTGTAAGCTTGGTTTCTTCTTCAGTTTCGTGAGAGAAGAGAAACTAGTAAATTCTTTCAAGTCTCTATATCATAAATGCATTACTTTCTTGAAAATGCATATTTAAAATATATTTAGGATCTTCTTGTTTCAGTTTAAAGATGATATGAGAGGTCAATAAACCTTCTTCAAATTTGATTCTGTTTAAGCTATCCAACAAATTACAACTCAAATTGTGTGATTGAATTTATTTAGGTAATGTCATATTAATTTTAATGTTTCTCACTCAACTAATAATCATGATTCTTTTTTTACATGCTTGTAAATTGAAATTAGGTGATAATAAAGAAGCATGTCGGACACTAAGCTTACATGCATGAAAGAGTTAACAATTCAAAAATATTGTTCTGCCAGAGACTAGTTGACATGGCTATTGAAGAGCTTTATGTCATTATTCCTAACTTAAGAACTTTTGTATTATATTGACATAGAAAACTTTAAAATTGGAGTTTTTCATTTGTTTTCAATGAGTACTGAACCAAATATTTGCAGTTGGGAAAACAAGAGTTCATATATGAGGTTTCTAGAGTTGTTTCATATTTCCAATTTGAAGCATTTGCTCTTATTATAAGAGTTTTAGATAGAAGAATGTCTTGTCTCATATATGATAAAAGAGATTATGGAAAGACATTAACTTATCTTGTATTAATTATTCCACGTCTCAGTCGATAATAACTACAATGTCATCTTAAATCATCTTTACATGCAAGCTTATATATCTTCATCACCTTATGACATAGGATATCATCAGATGCAAGCAATACACTTGAAGAAAACTATTAGAGACCTTCAATTGACAAATGATTTTTTATGGCACTTTTTTGATCTAAAATTGGTTTTATTTTCAGAGTAGCTTAAGATAATGAACATATAAACTATTGTTCAATTTTATGTTTTAATATTTTTGGAATCGCTTGTGATACTTATATCAAACATTTAGACTTATTATGTGATTTTAAAAAAGTAAAAAAAATTGTAGTAACTCTTATATTATGTACTTTAATTTATTTAAATCTAAATTTATTTTACATGTTCTAATTTACCTTTATTGTTAATGTTAAATTATGGTGAAAATTTTAAATTATTTTAACATATAATTTAAAAGAATTATTTATAATTAACTTGAAAGATATGAATGTTTATACAACGTAATTATCAGTAAATTATGACGGTTTTAACTGATGTAAAATTTGCAGATATTTATTTTTAGGTGAAATATACGTCGTTTGAAACCGCCACTATTTGCCATAAAAACTCGCCACTTTAACCTATTTATAAAATGACGGTTTGTACGGCGTTTAATTTTTAGCCGCCACAATTTTCCTTGCGGCAGCCAAATTTAAGGCGTTTTTGAAAACGTCGTATTTGTTAATTATGGCGGTCAAAACTGCCACAATCTTCTTAAAATAACCGCCGCAATTTACGAGTTCTTTTGTAGTGTTTATTTTTACTCCAATGGTAGTTGCTTATAAATAATTCAAACTTGACCCCACATATTTATGTATGTTTATTTATAATTAATTTTAATTCAAATTTAATATTAATTTAACTATTTTAATTAAAATGTATAAAAATATTAATTATTAAAGTTGCACAATAATTATTTTAGTAAAATTTTTTAATATTATAAAAATAAAATGATACATAAGTACACAACACGAATACATAAAATTATATTTTAATTAAAATATAAAAGTAAGATAAAGATTAACTTTCATTATTCTCATGACCAAACATCTCCCAAATATGTTCCACCAAATGTGCTTGAAGTTGGCGATGGTTTTGTCTTTCACGAATATGTGATATCCTTTTAAACAATGTGGTCACGCTAGGATCAAGACCGACAAATACTTCAGTTGTGGAGAAATTATTATCAATATGGTCATAATCAAAATTACCAGCATATGTGTCCCACTCATCTTCAAAAATCATGTCATGCAATATGATGCATGCTAACACTATGTGCTTCATTGTATTCATGTGTCATGCACGAGTTGGACCACGTATAATTGCGAATCGGACTTGAAGCACTCCAAATGCTCGTTCAACATCCTTTCGTACCGATTCTTGACGCATGGAAAATAACTTTCTCTTTTCTCCTTGTGGCATAGGGATGGTCTTAACAAATGTTACCCACTTAGGATAAATGCCATCTGCTAGGTAGTTGCCCATATGCTATGTGGTTTGATTCACTATGCATTAAACTTCAGGAGCCCGTCCATTCAAAACATCGTTAAACACATCAGATGTGTTTAACATATTAATATCGTTATTAGAACCCGCAGTACCAAAAAATGCAAGCAAAATCCATAAGTCTTGAGATGCAACAACTTCAAGCATGATTGTGGATTTACCGTGATCACCTCCAGAAAACTGGCCTTTCCATGCAACAGGACAATTTTTCCATTCCCAATGCATACAATCAATTGAACCCAATATACCTGGAAAACCACGTGCCTTGCCAATTTGTAGTAGACGAGCAATGTCTTCATTGTTTGGCCTTCTCATGTACTCAGAGCCAAATATTGCGCACACACCCAGTACAAACCTGTTTAAGCCCTCCATTGACGTGTTTTTACTGATGCGAACATAGTCATCTACACTATCCGTGAGTGATCCATATGCTAGTATACGAAGAGCAGCAGTGCACTTCTGCAATGGTGAAAGTCATGTTCTACCAACTGCATCAATCCTTCTTTGAAAGTACTCATCATGATTGCCAAGGGCTTCAACAGTGCGAAGGAGCACATGTTCTTTCATACAAAACCTTCATCAGAATTGAGCCTCAGAATACACAGGATTTTCAGAGAAATAATCCTTAAATAAGCGATTGTGCCCTTCTTCACGACTTCGATCTATCATTGCTCTTTGTTTTGTACGCCTACTTGTATTATTGGCTTGTTGTTCCCCTTCACGTACTAACCTTATCACCTCCTCCTCAGTGTTGTCGTTGAGGCAGTCATCTATGACTTCATTCCAAATTTTATCGCATTCAACATTTGAATCCATGAAAGTTATGAGAATAAAATGAGAGAATATGTGAGGTATATAAGAATAAGATAAGATGTGGAGTATAAGATAAAGAGAAAACATGTTAGGTATATATACAAATACTAGTTTTTATACCAACTACTTTTAACGACTAGTTTTATAACGACTACTTTTTTATAACATCTACTTCTTTATAACGACTACTTTTTTTATAACGGCTACTTTCATAACGACTACTTTTATAACAACTATTTTCATAAGATATTCAAATTAAATAATTATACATATTCAAACTTAAACAAACAAATTATTATACATATTCAAACTTAATAATAATACACCTAACTTCTCTTGAAGTATCTCTCGTTGATAGTTGAAAATTTTCTTCATGTTCTCGACATTGCTCGTCATTCATCGATGATTTGTCCTTCATCAGAATTTCATACAATCTTGGTATGCTCTCTGCTAACTTTGCTTCAACTACTTTACCACGACAACTAGTTTCTTTTCTGAAATATTTTCTATGGCAGTCAAGTCCATTATAGGTGTTGTAGATGGAGATGTTTTTCCTTTACCCTTCCTTTTTGTCGCCTTTTATCCCATTAGACGATTGATTTGAGTTTCACTACTATATTATGAATAATCAATGGACTTTCCATATTAGATGTTGATGAGTATGTCCCCATTGAGGATGTCTTTGATCTCTTTGAAGAGTTATTCATACCTTGGCCCATCCATTTAGGTTCGTCCTTCAACAACCTCCACGCATGCTCCAATGTGAAACATTGTTGATGTAATTGTACAAAAAGCTTATGTACATCATCTATAACATCAGTCTCCAATTGCCCACTTTTCTTGTTAGCAACAACCAATTTATATCTACCACAAAACCATTAACATTGTTTATTCAACAAATGCCACCGATATTTGAGGGTAAACCATTCCCCCTCTATAAGTCTCCCTCGATATTTGCCATAGCCTTATTTGATTCTACCCCAGAAGCTCTCTGCTTTTTGGTCAATTCCCACGACTAGATCTTTGGAAATGTTGAGCCATGTTTGAATAAGTAATTTATCTTCTTCATCAAAGAACCTAAAACATAATTTTTTTTTTGGTAGACCGCTCTCCTTCTGAGAGAGTATTATTTTCTAGACCACCTTGAGTGGAGAATACTAGTACTTGAAAATCTAGAGTTGACCCAATTGGTGATTCTGGTTTAGTGTTAGGAGAATTGTTAGTGTCACTAGTACCAATTGAATGCCTAAATCGGCTAGTGATGTTGGTTGGTGGTGGTTGAAACATAATAGGTCGGGTATATTGAGAACCGTCACCGGTAGGAAATGGCGGTGATTTAAATATAAAAGGTTGGGAATGTTGAGAACTGTCACAGGTAGAAACTGGTATTCGTTAATACATAAAATGTTGAAGATTTTGAAAATCGTCACCGCTAGAGGTTTGTAAAAAATTATAATAATTTTGATATGAGTTCCACTGGTTGAGATCCATTTAATAGAAAAAATAAAAGATAATTGAAAAAAAAATTGTGTGTAAAAAAATTTAGTGATAACTTGAACATATATATAACAAAATGATATAAATTACCATTAATATAAATATTCATTAGTTTATATATATATGGAGCATATCTAATGAGAATGGGTAAGTTATACGAGAATGTTAAAATGGATAAGAATCATCAAATTTAAAAAGAAAACGTTGAGATTAAAAGATATTTTTAAAATTTGATTAATGATTTCTGTTTTCTCTTAATGACATATGATTTAGTGAAAACTACAATTTAATTTAAATCATTCTTTTTTAAATCTGATGGTTCTTATTTATTCTCACATTCTCATATAACTTCCAATTCTTACTAGATATGTCTTTTATATATATATATATATATATATATATATATATATATATATATATATATATATATATATATATATATATATAAAATACCATTACAAGTTATTTCATTATTTTAATGATATTTAATATGTCAATTGAGTTAGTTTCCGATGATTCTTATAGCACAACAAGTTGTAAGTAATGCCACCTAAATAAACTTTAATGCTAGTGAACTATACATATAGTCCACTCTAACAAACCAACCATTTTAAAACCTGTGTTAAAGTTGCTTTTACATCTCATACAAGTATTGTTGAGATAAAAATATCGATTTTAAAATAAATATAAATTTATAAATTTTATTTTAGAAAAAAGCGATTGTGTACATTTCATAAAATAGCTGGACAAATTCCATTTAATCTATTAAGAATTATATTAATAAATAGATGAATTGAATGAATTTATAGTTTAATGAATAGCACAATCAATTTGTCATACCTAAATGTTGACTTTATATCTTACAAAATACCCAAGTTTTCACCTTAGTTTAAATAGCTTTTCAGAAATATTTGTTTTTGATAAAGAGTTTGTCAGAAGTATATTAAAGAAATAAAATCTCCAAGATTGTTCACAAGTCTGACGTAGTAAAAAAGAAAGCTTGTTCAGAAATCCATAACTAACGTCTTAACTGCAGCACATGCAAAAGTGCCAAGGGAGTTAAAGAAAAAGCACAACTCAGAATAAAGAGTACTAAGCCTTTTATAAAAAGATGAATTCCATGTGTGATTTCTGCCATACAGCTCCCAGTCTTTACTTAATTAGTACATTTTCTTGGAAGAGTGAAAATAAACTGAGTTATAAAATTAACTTTGATATATTTATATTCTTTACTCGATGCAACATTCATAATAGCTTGGCTTAATATCCTCTTTTGATCGATGTATAAATCAAATTAATCTCAGCTTTGAACTAAAGTAAAGTGTAGTAGTGCACTGAGTAGATCTGGTTTTGAACTTTATACATATAGTTGTGTCCATGCATGATTGAGATCATGGCGATTTCTTTTCTCTGGTACTATAATTTTGTTAAATCCTACGATCACATAGTTAGTAAATTATGTTAAACTATTGAAATCTTCTGAAACTCATCAATCCGGTCTATTTCGGGTAGAGTGTATTGAGTGTAATCCAAACAATTATAAATGTTAGTTGTTACTTGTGGTTAATTCAGTCCGTTTTAAGTATATAATTGGGCAGATACATCTTATTGTTTTTAGATTGTTTTAAAATTAGTTTGAACGGCTAGTGTGTTTATAAATATCATTTTTTATTGTAAATTGATAGTGCAACATTAATAAACTCTTTCTTTTCCTTCATTTTATAATATTTAATTTCTCTCTTATCTTTTTTTTTTTTTTTTACCAATAAATTGGTATCTAGAGTTTGGTCGATTCTTAGAAACTCGTGTGTTTGATTTACTATTATAAAAAATACATTTAACTGCAAACGCGAAATTTATTTAACCTCGATTATAAAGACGGGGTAACAAATGGCATCATGAAAAATCGAGTAGATAGCTAAAATGATCATTGATTCGATCTGCATCAATAAATTTTTTATATTTTTAAAACTAATGTCATATTCCTCTCGGTTTATGGCCAAAACCAAGAGAAAAGATAAAAAAAAAATTAAAATATTAATTACATTATTTATACAGAATGTTAATAAATTAATTTGTTTACAAACTATATTATTTACACATAATATTATATTGTTTACACATAATATTAAAGTAAAACTTGTTCTGGACTGGGCAGGCTTTTGACCCACAGTAGGGCAAGGCCCAATCCAGTCCAGCTCTTGGCCAGACCCAATAGCCAGAAACTAGCCGTTGGGCAGAAACTAGCCGTTAGGCACAATATGACCGTTGGGGATGTCCCCCTCACTCGCTTGACAGTTCACGGGACCAACTGTTTCCCCGGATCCCACGGAAACAGTTGGACCAGGTCAAAGGGTCACGCACCTAACCCTCCACCTAGCAGTCTCCCATTGGTCGACCAAATATTTTGGCCACATGGGAGACCTTGGCCCCGCGCTGGGGGTTACTTCTATAAATACCCTCTCACTTGAGAGGGGCAAGTTTGATCACTATTCAATACTTGAAATCTTACCTTTGTACTTCCTTTTTCTCTCTCTTGTCCAATCACTTACTTTGGCATCAGAGTACCTTGCAGGTACAACCCCTTATCCTCTCCTACAAGCATCATCATCTGCCCTATGCGAAGGTCATGATGATCCAGCCTGATCACCCCCGATCAGTGGCACCGTCTGTGGGAACACTGCTTCCCCGTCTTTTTGATTCAAGATTCATCTTTTTCATCCAAAAGACCAAAGTTCTCTCCTAACTTCATTCGATCATCATGGCCTCCAACAGGAACGATGATGCCCGTCAAGAACCTGCCTTCGTCGTTATCACTGATAACGTCGATCACCTCGTCCCCGGAGCTACCTTCCTGGAGACAGATCATAGGGATGGAAAGACCGCCTCTCATAGCCCCGATGATGTGAAGTCGCGCGCACAAGCTGCTGGTCCCATTTTTGAGCCTATACCTGTCCCTCAAAACGCGGACCCAAGCACTGCCGCCCTGATCGCCTCCCTCAACAGGTCAAACTTTCTGATCTTCCAACAAGGAGAAAAGATCAGCATGCTCGAACACGCCCTTCAGAAGTAGCGTCCCTCCCAGAAGCCCAGCAGTCCTTCTCCGCGGCCACAGTCTCCTCCTCCTCAGAAGCGTAGGCGAGACAGGTCCAAGAGTCTTTCTTCCGCCCAAAGACGCTCAAGATCAGAGGAACCTGATTCAGAAGTCGCCAGACGACGACACCAATCTCCGTTGCGGAGATCCAGACGCTCTCCCACTCCGAAGAGGACCAGACCTTCAAGGAACCATCACGAGCACCGCAGGTCACACATACATTCTCCCCGACGCAACAGAAGCCGCGGGCGTAGTGACTCCCCCTGTCGGTCATCCAGCACAAGCAGTGACGACGATGTCCATGGGCCCTTATCTTAGGAGATCATGGACATGCGTATTCCTCGTGGACTGGAGAAGCCACCTCACCTGGCCACTTACGACGGGACCACCGACCTAGGCGAGCATATAGAGAACATCGAAGCCATGCTCCACTATCATAACGTAAGCGGGGCTATTAAATGCAGGTTGTTCCCTATCACTCTCAGGAAGGGGGCCATGGCCTGGTTTAAGCGGCTTCCTCGGGGTTCGGTTACGTCCTGGAAGGATCCAAAGAACCAGTTTGGCCACCATTTTACCGCCTCCCGACGACATCCCAAGTCGGAGGCCACGCTGGAAGCCATTATGCAGGGCAAAGATGAGCCCATGCATGCGTATATCAAGATTTTCAACAAGGAGGATGTCGAGGTCCGCACGACAGACTATATGAAGAAGTATCTCCTCGAAAAGGGGTTGAGACCAAAGAGCGAATTCCGCAAGGCGGTGGACATAGAACCTCCTTGCACCTTGGCCGAGTTACTCCGTAAAGCTCAATCGTATATACAATACGAGGAGAAAGAGGCAGCCTACAAAGTCCGGGACTCTAGGGATCAAGAGAGTTCTCGGGCGACAAAAAAAGACGAATTAGAGGCCCCCAAACGCGATAGAGAGAGACGACGAGATGATCAACCTCGTGAGGGCAAGGGACCCGCTGGTCGTTTTACAGAGTATACCCTACTGACGGCTCCCCGCGAGCGCATTCTCTCCGAATGCATCAACGCAGAGTTCAAGCAGGGAGGTGTCTGGTTCCCCAAACCAACGTCGTCTAAGGGCAACACTGACAAGAGTGAATACTTTCGTTTCCATCGCAGCCACGACCACGTGACCGAAGACTGCGTGCACCTGAAGGACGCCATTGAAATCCTCATCAAGGAGGGTCACCTGAAGTAATATATGAAGAAGGGTGAATCCTCTCGACGAGAGACTTCAGAGACCAAAAAGGAAGCAGAGTCTACGCCGCCCAGTCCTCCTCCTCAGGTCACTATATCCATCACACGGCCATAGGAATTCATCATCCCTGGCCATATCGAGGATCCTCCTCAGATATCCGTACACAGCACTTGGGAGACCTTTCCGGTGGCCATGGTTATCTTGTGCGGGGGATACAGCGAGCTCACGGTGGGGTCGGTCAAGAGAAAGTTTGACCAGCTCATCGACTGCAGTCTCGACTAGCTGTCCATGCTCGAGAAAGTTCGGGGGCGGTCCCGGCTAATCACTTTCTACCGAGAGGAGCTGCCTGGGGGCTCCCCGAACTCGCACATTCCTTTGCTCATCAGAGCGAGACTTGCCAGCACCGATGTCCGACAGATCCTGGTCGACCAGGACAGCTCCGTGGACATCATGTACACCGGTTTGTTTAGAGCCTTGAACCTGGACCAGAAGAACCTGTCACCGTACGTAGGATCTGACCTGCAAGGATTCAACGGGGCGACTGCCAGACCCTAGGGGTACGTGGAGCTTTCGGTCAGGTTCGGGGAAGAAGAGGCGTCGAAGTCGATCAAGACTCAGTTTCTGGTAATCGATTGTCCTTCATTGTACCAATGCATCCTGGGCAGACCAACCTTAGCGGAGGTGATCGCTGTCCCTTCGACCGTTCATCTCAAGATAAAATACTATATAGAGAAGGGCCACGTCGCAACATTGCACGGGGATATAGAAGTTGTGAGGAGGTGCTTTAAAGCAGCTACTCGAGGACAAAGCTCGATCGGTGCAGCACCCAAGGCCGCCAAGTGGCCAAGGGAGGAAGATCATCCTGGCGAGGAAAATCAGCCTGACAAGAAGCCGACTCTCCCTGTGCACATCATCGACCTCTACAGCAGGATTTTTAAAGAGGGTGAGGACGGTGGTGAAGGCACGTCAACGGGGACAGGAAGTTCCTCTGCAACGACACTCATGCGCCCTGTCCCAGATGGGGAGTTCGAGGTCATCACCTTCGCAGCAAACCCGAGCAGAGGAGTGAAGATAGGGGCAGGGGTGCCTGACGAGGTAAAGCAGCAATTGAAGACATGTCTTGAGGACAATGCTGATTTGTTTGCATGGAGTGCCGCGGACATGCCCGACCTAGACCCTAAGACAGCATGCCACCAACTGACCGTTGACCCAGCTGCTCAAGCCATCGCACAACGCAAGCACAAGCAATCCGATGAGAAGGCACAAGCTGCCAAAAAACTTGTACAAGACCTCTTAGAGGCAAAATTTATCTCGGAGGCCAGGTATACAACCTGGCTGTCCAATATTGTACTTGTCAAGAAACATAGTGGAAAATGGCGCATGTGCATTGATTATACTGATCTCAACCGGGCTTTCCCGAAGGATGCTTATCCTCTGCCCAGCATAGATAAGCTCATAGATAATTCTGCAGGTTTTAAGATCTTGTCCTTCATGGACGCCTATTCGGGATACAACCAAATCCCTATGGCCGGAAAGGACAAGAAATATACCCCGTTCATGACTTCGTCGGGGAACTATTACTACAATGTAATGCCCTTCGGTCTGAAAAACATTGGGGCCACGTACCAGCGTATGATGAACAAGGTCTTCCGATCAGAAATTGGAGACATGCTGGAAGTTTACATGGACGATGTGATCGTGAAGTCCCGAGAGGAATCCGATCACACGGTCCACTTGTAAAAGGTCTTCGACCAAGCGAGGAAATACAAAATGCGTTTTAACCCAGAAAAATACACCTTTGGCATGCGGGCAGGGAAGTTCCTTGGATTCTACCTCACCGAGAGGGGGATAAAGGACAATCATGACAAATGTCGAGCATTCGCTGAATTTCCCACACCCAAGTCGAAGAAGTCCATACAGTCCCTCAACGGGATACTCGCTTCACTTTCTCGCTTCATGGCCAAGTCTGCCCAGCATGCCCTGCCCTTCTATAAACTCCTCAGAAAGAAGGCCACATTCGAGTGGATTGAGGAATGCGAGCAGGCCCTAACCCACCTTAAGTGAGCCTTATCCGAACCCCCCCGTGCTTTCACGACCGGAGAGCGGGGATACATTGTACATGTATCTCTCCGTCACCAGCGAAGCCATTAGTGCTGCACTCATTCGTGAGACAACGGATGGGCAAAAACCCATTTACTTCACGAGCAAGGCTTTACAAGGGCTAGAACTCAGATACGTGCAAATAGTGAATGTCGCCCTCACCCTCGTCAACGCTGCGAGAAGGCTCAGACATTACTTCTTGGCCCACACCATAGTAATACGTACAGACCAGCCCATAAGACAACTGCTTTGTCAACCAGATATGGTCGGCAGAATGCTCAAATGGTCCTTGGAGCTGTCAGAATTTGACATCCACTATGAGGGTAGGAATTCCCTCAAGGCACAAGTCCTGACTGATTTCGTGGCGGAGATGACACCGCCATCATCCCCACCAAGTGGAACACATAGATGGACCATCTATGTGGACGGGGCATCCAGCTCCACGGGTAGCAGCGCAAGCATCATCCTCGAGAATGAGGAGGGAATCCTAATTGAAGTATCATTAGTCCTATCCTTCCCTACATCCAACAACCAAGCCGAGTACGAAGCCTTCCTCGCAGGATTACGGTTGGCCGAAGACTTGGGCACTAAGGAGGTAAAGATCTTCACCGATTCCCAGCTCGTAACGTCTCAGGTACGAGGAGAATATCGGGCCAAAAATGATCAGCTGGTCGAGTACCTGACGCTGGTGATGAAAAGAATTACTAAGTTCGACGCGTGAGAAGTCCAGCACATCCCTCGCGAACGAAACACGCGGGCATATGTCTTGTCGAAACTAGCTAGCACCAGAAAAAAAGGTGGTAACAAATCCGTCGTACAAGAGATACTCGCTCGCCCAAGTATCGAGAAGTCGCCAGGGTTGCTCGACGTTAATGTCATTGGGGACAGCAGCTGCTGGATGACCCCAGTGTACAATTACCTGACCACGGGGGAATTGCCTGAGGACAGCAAGGAGGCCAGCATTACTAAATGAAGAGCCTGCTTGTATGTGCTGGTCGAAGACAAACTCTATCGATGAGGATTCTCTATCCCCCTCCTGAAATACGTTGAAGAGGACAAGGTCTCTGAAATTCTCCAAGAAATTCATGAGGAGATCAACGCGCAACACTTGGGAGGGAAGTCATTAGCGCGAAAGGCCCTGCGGGGACATGCACTTGGCGCCCTCTAACGAGTTGAAGACTTTGTCCTCGCCTAGGCCCTTCGCCTGGTGGGGGATGGATATACTCGGCCCCTTCACATTGGGGTCGTACCAAAACAAATTTTTGATCATGGTCGTCGATTACTTTACAAAATGGATCGAAGCCGAAGCCCTCGCCAATATCACAACCTTCAACATACTTCGTTTCTACAAAAGGAACGTCCTCGCACGATTCGGAGTACCCCAGGCCCTTGTGACCGACAATGGAACACAATTCACGGACAGGAAGTTCCAAGACTTCATCGCCAAACTAGGCACAAAGCAACACTTCACTTTCGTCGAGCACCCCTAGACTAACGGGAAAGCAGAGGCTGCGAACAGGGTAATCCTTCGGGGTCTAAAATGAAGGTTGGGCGAAGCCAAGAAGAGGTGGGTCGAGGTGTTACATTGCGTGTTCTGGGCCTATAGAACAACCCCACACTCCACCACCAGGGAAACCCCTTTCCGACTAGCTTACGGAACCGAGGCGGTGATACCGGTGGAGATCAGAGAACCTTCCAGATGAACGGAAGCTCCTCTTGCAATCCAAACTTCTAATTCCTTCCAAAGTGAATTTTCCTTGATGGACCATTATAGAGCAAACACATCTCTCAACCTTGAGGAGCTTACAGAGGGGGAAGATACCAACTTGTAATGTAACTTGCCACACAACCAATGAACAGTCTTAGGGGACCAAATTCCATATCAGAGGGTATAAGGACTTAATCTTTGTGGGGGGAAAACTTTTGAGAAATCTGTGGGAAGGAAGGCTTTGTAGTGGCTTAGGGATCAAAAAGGGTGAAGGTACAATCTCACAGGACTAGAGAACGTCCAAAATCACACACACAGCACAACCTTCAGGACCTTGAATCTTCTGCAGCGGCACCTGTCCTCAAAAGAGAAACAAATAGACAAAGCTAGATAAAGCGGTTAGTTATGCATGAATGATTGACCTAATATGTTATGCAAAGAGAAAAGCGAGGATCTTAGGGTCAAAAATTAGGGTGTGACAGATGCCCCTATTTAAGTTTCTTCTATTTGGAGATATGGAGATTGAAAACTTCGTCTCGACGAGATAGGAGGGACTTAAATACAAACATGCACGATTTTTGGCCCTAAGATGCCACCAAATGCACATGCTATGGTATGAAATGATATAAAATGCAAGACAGGGATCTTGTTAATGTCACAGGGGATAATTGATGTGAAACGTTGAAACACAATCAAAGAAAGGGAAGACCCAAAGAGGTACAACCCAGCAAAGCAAGACTCCACGGGGAAAGAATCTAACTCCACTGGGGAAGAGACTACCAACTGACAATCACAAGGTAGCTTAAACAGCAGGCAAGAAACTTGCGATGAAATCTTCTAACAAAATCCATTTGAGGATCCTGCTTTAGTGGTCAACCGGAGGAATCTTCAAGAGATATCAATTGGAGAAGTCTATTGTTGGGACTTAGAACCTCACTTGAGAATGACTTCTGCCAAGGTTTTATTGAAGAATGTGTTTATTATCAAAATACTGGGGAATCATGCTGAGAAAAGAAATGACTGTCTGTTAAAGTTTAGAATTAACTAGAGAATTTACTGTCAAAATCCTGGAAACAGAGAAACGTCTTCTGCTGAAGTCTGCTAGAGGTCTACTGCCGAGAATAACCAGAGAATTTACAAATGCAATACCTACTGCCGAGGTTTTTTGGAAATCTTCTGCCGAGATTTGCTAGGAAATTTACAAATGAAATACCTACTGTCGAGGTCTTCTGGAAATCTTCTGCCGAGATTTTCCAGGAAAATACCTACTGCCGAGGTCTTCTGGGAATCTTCTGCCGAGACTTTCCAGGAAATGAAAAGAGAACACCTACTGCCGAGGTCTACTGGAAATCTTCTGCTGAGATTTGCCAGGAAATAAAATAGAACACTAAACCTCCCCTCGTCTCGGGTTATAAGCCACTGACTGGTCTCAGTTTCTTCTTTAATCAAGTATTCCACTTGAAAAGGGTAAAAATAAACCTCCCCTCGTGTCGAGTCATAAGCCACGAACTGGTCTCAGTTTCTTCTTTAATCAAGTATTCCACTTGAAAAAGGTAAACAAACCTCCCCTCGTACCGGGTCTTGGACCGCGGACTGGTCTCAGTTTCTTCCTGGAATGGTGAATACTTATGGAAGAGTATCTTTCACATGGAGTTAGAACTTCATTGGAGATCTACGACTCCAGCGGGAATCCATAAATTTTTGGAGATTTGGAAGTATTACAAGGGGTCTTCAAAAGAGATGTAAGCCAATTATTTTTGTAAGCGCGTCTTCCCAAATAAAGAGAAGCAAACTTGACTAGTAAATTCACTGGGGGGAACACCACTGTGGGGCAATATTGTTGTAGTTGAAATTCGTTGAAGCAATAAAATTCTTGCAATAGGGATTCTCAAATAAAGAGAAACATCTGTAAGGTTTTCAATGAGCCTTTCTGGCGGATTTTTGGCGAGATAACATTTAATGGAGAATGAGTTGATAATCTCGATAACTTCACCGAGAATTGACAAACTGCTTTGAGAAGACTGCCATTTGTTCTCTAGATAGAAAAATTGAGCTCAAATAAAGAGTTGTCATTCGTTGAAATGTTGTAATAATACTGCTGGAGAAATAATTTCTGTCTTCCATAGAGATTTTCAAATAAACTCTTCTTGGGGAGACGAAGTGCAAAATAAATGCACGCTCGATCTAGGTTCAATAGCCTAAAGATATCCAAAAAATTTGATTGTCAGGGTACAAAGTTCAATTCAGGAAATAACTGAAAAGAAACGGTCAAACAAGACCCATCTAGTGAGGAATGAACTCAACTGGGGTTTATCTTTATCCAAAAATGGAAAAGAAACTAAAGCAACCGTCTTCCACGAGGATCGAACTCAGTGGGGAATTTAGAAAGGGTGTGCTCTTTCTGCCGAGGGCTGACGATTCTACTTGGAGGGAGCAAACAAACCTAGTCACTTAGGGATAAACACGACCAAAGTGAAAGAACAAAACAAACAAACACAAAATGCAAAATGCAAAATGCGCACATGCCATGTATCTATATGAATGAATGTATGCCATGCTATGCTTATGCTGACAAAACAAAACAGGGGAAAAGGCTGGAGATGAAATAAACATCTCGACACGGATACTCGGCCAATCTTCACAAGATAGAAGCATCACTGGGGATGAATGGAGAAGCCACATCTGGGATCACAGTCCTGCTTCAAAGGCTCCAAACTCTCTGGGGAAAAGAGAGCACTTCCACTTGGGGCTGAACATCATGACTTCACTGATGGGATTGTCAAGATGAATTTGGTTACTCAGCTGGAGATGAGGAAGATCCATTGGGAAATGATCAAACTCATGATTAGAGAAACTTCATGGAGAATAAAATAAATACCCGCTGCGACCTGAAGTAGTCTGAATGAAAGTTGTAACTGCCAAAGGTGAAGCCTCATGAGGGATAAAATAAATATCCACTTCATCGGGGAAGCTTGGAGATCAACATAACAATTGAAGACGTCGGAGATAAAACTTCGTGGGGATGAAATAAACATCCGCCTTTACTAGAGAAGATTGAGGTAGTGAGAAAATCCACTGAGGATTGAAATAAACATTCGCCTCGCTGGGGAAGCTTGAAACCAAAGAAATTCATTGGGGATTCTTAGGCTGCCAACTGGGGAAATCTTGCATCAAACATACCCTAAATGTTCGAAATAGAGATTCACCGGGGAATAATCATGACTACCTGAAGTAGAGACTTATTGGGGAATCATCACACCACTTTAAGACAGAAGCTTTTTGGGACATGGGTAAATAATGTTATGAGGGCAATGTAGTTCTGCATTGATGAACTGCTTGGCAGTCGCCATTTTGAACAACAGTTGTTGTGAATGGATGAAAAGTAATATTCACTTCTCAAAATTCCCCAGATCACATGGTTTATGAGAAGAAGTCATTCCAAGAGGATTTTACAGAAAACTTGGCATCTAACTGTTCCAACGTTTTCTAACTCTTTGAGAGATTTGTCAAATCTCGACGTAACTGCCCCAGATTTACTGTATTCTGTAAAACAGAGTCTTCAAACTTGGAGAGATTTATCAAATCTCGATGTAACTGCCTCTGATTGATGGTGTTTTATATAATAGAGTCCTCAAACTTGTTCTTCAGAATGTGGAGTAATAGTTGTGGAACAGACTTGCCTTTGTTGGCTGGTCTTTGGAATTCTATCCTTGCAAAGAGTTGGGAAGCAACTTGTTATAAGATGACCTCAATATTATAAACTTTGAATAGTTTTCCCCCTGATTCAACATCTCTTGGAATGGTTGATCAATAAATCCTTCAAATTGGGTGCCCCAGGATGATTGACCTTCGAGAGATTTGTCTAATCTCGACTTGGTTGCTTCTGATTAACTGGTCCTTGAGAGATTCTTTGAATCTCGACCTAACTGCTCCAGATTATCTGAATCTTTGAGTGGCTTGCTTCCCTACTCAACGGAGTCTTCAGGAGTTTTGTATCTTAGTTTGATCAATCCTTTCATTGCAGAAGCCTCCCTAATAGTTTCCACATTTTCTATGAGTTTCTCATGACGTTCACTCCCATCTTCTGGCGTGAGTATAACACTAGTGATGACTTGGCTGAGAAGAAACACAAACGAGAACCTGTAATGCAAAGGGATGCAAATGCAAATGATGCGTATGATGCAACATGAACTTCAAGGAACTTGAAAGTGTATTTGTAAACATCGCAATGAGAAACTCATTTTATTTATTAAATTAAAAGTTTTATAGAATAGCCAGTACACCTTCAAAGTTTATTACAATAAGCAACAGAATACAAAAGGAACTAGGAATCTTGTCCACCAGACGATGACTCTTCCCTTCCACGGAGTTGTTTCGTCAGCTTGTCAATTTGTTCTTGCATCCTTGCCTTATCAAGGGTAAGCTTCTCTATTTCCGCCTTCAACTTCAAAACTTCACTTGAGTCAGTCACATGAAGCTTGGCGAGGATAGGGCATCATCAAGGTGAGAGCCTTTTCACGTGCCCATGCTAGGCAGCTTCAGTAACTGTGCAATCAGGATTCTTTGTCACGGTCATTCCTTGCCTGTTTATGCGGCGCCACACATACACAATTCTGGTTTTCAACTCAAGATTTTCTCCTTGATAAAGGAAAATTCTGGTCAGATTTTCTGGATCGGTTACTTCCTCTATTGGATGACCTAGTTGTCGACGAGCGAGCACAGAATTTTAACTAATGCATCCCTTTGTGCCAAGAAGAGGCACATTGGGAAAGTCTCCGCAGCTATGAATCATAATAATTCCTCCATACATCGGATCGTGCCATTTAATGTCTGAGTGAGTGAGAGCCATGAGTTTCACGGGCCATTATGTACCATCCTTCACATTCTAAAAAGCTGTAGACCTCGGTAGGTGCGAAATAAACCACCTATACAGGATAGCAGTGCAGCATGTGACCTGACCTTCTCCTTTCAGAACCTTCGAGTGAATTGAATGGTAAGCATCGCCCAGTAAAGTAGGAATTGGATTCTTGAGCATGAAAATTTTGATTGCGTGGACATCGACGAAATCTTCAATGTTGGGAAATAAGAATAAACCATAAGCCAGCAGTGCGAAAATGTTCTCAAAGGCTTCGGTATTCCATACGTTAGTGAAGTGTCGAGCTTTCTCGAACAAGAACTGGGCAGGCAAACCATCGATTCTTCCTTTGACTGTCATGTGAGTTTGAATATCGAACAACTTTATGCGGGACGTTCTCGCAATATCTTCTTGGCTGGGTCTTCTTTCTGCGCCGGAGAATGGAGGTGAGTCGTTGACAGGGATACCCAACAGAGCGGAATACTCCTCCAGCGTAGGCATCAACTGGAAATCTGGGAAGATGAAACAGTGATAGATCGGGCTGTAGAGCTGAACAAGCGTCTCTAACAAACCAGCAGCCACTCGAACTTGCAACAGCGGAAGGATCCTTCCATACTTCTCGGTGAAAGCCTCAGGATCTCTGATTTGATTTCCTAGTTCTCTTAACTGTTCAACATCAGGAACCTTGAAGGTGTACGACAAAACTCCTTTCTTTCCGTAATCCATCTTACAATGCCTAGCAAAACAACTTTTAAGTTCCTTGAAGGGGGAGAAAGAAAAATGCAAATGCAATGCAACAAGATTCATGGAACTCGACTATTTATAATCATCCCGGAATATCAAAAGACTCGTTATTTATTAAAAGAACGGTTACAACTATTAGTATTGGAATACTAAAAGATTGATTTATTACAATTGATTACAAACGTGTCTGTACGCCTTACAAGAATCATGACATAAAAGCTAAATAAAAGATAGTAATGATGGATCTAAGGAGACTCTTCCAACAGTCTTGTCTTGAGTCGTTTGACTTCTTCTTCCAATTGAGCTTTCTCCAGAATTAGTTTGTCAACAATCAACTTCCAAGGAGTTTGATTGAGGACTAGAGTAAGGCAATTATTCCTCCAAATCCAAGTGAGTAGCTTTAGCAATTTCTTTCTCTTCGGGGTCCTTCTCGAAGATAGGGAATGGATACTTGTCTTGAATAGGTAACTCCATCAGCTGAGAATATCCCTCAAGAGTCGGCACAACTGGTAATCAGGAAACCTGAAACGGTGATGGGTTGGGTCGTAGAACTGCAGTAGAGTAGGAAGTAACAGCTTCCCATATCTGGTCTTGAACCCTTCTTTATCTGTCAACAAGGTCTCCAGTCTCCTTAGATCGTCCAGATCATGACTCTTGTAAGTGTACTTCAACGTTTTCTTTCTTTCAGAGTCCATGATATCCCTATGATGTTTACAAACATAGCTAAGTTCCATGAAACTTTATGATATGATGCTCATGAATGCATGTATGCAAACACACAAAGCACAAAGCACACACAAGCAAGCAAACAGACAAAGAGTCCTAGGTTTGAAAGGTCATGAGCGTGGATCCAAGGTCAACCCATCCCAATAGGTGTGTATTATGGTTCCAAATGTACCTGCCGAACGGGTTCTACAAAGTTCCCAGAGTCAACAACCCATCTTTCAGATATTATCGATTTCCCAAATAACTTGGTGGTCAATAATATTCTCAAGAGAATCTCGTCTGAGTGTAGTATCGCGTATCAACTATTTTGGGAATCGACTCCCTCATAGCCACCGCACTACATCTTAATAGGCCAAGTGGGGTTAAAGGTAACTACGGTTCTCAGTCTCATGGGCTCCTAGGTCGAAAATAATATCGTTTTCACGAATAGACTCGTTAAACAATATTAAGTTCGAGAGGGCCTCAACTGAGTGGTGATGTCTCAATTCAACTTCTTCGGGAATCGACTCCCTAAAAGTCTCCTTGAATATATCACCGTCCTATCATAATTTGCACTCAAGTCCGGGTGTAGGACTTATCTCACCACACGAAGTGACAACCCTGCATACAGAAAAAAAACCCAAGCAAGCAGATATAGCAACAAATACAAATATACAAGTATACAACAAATAACATAATAAAAAAAGTTAGGGGAACCCTCTAAGCTATCCCCAGTGAAGTCGCCATTTCTGTCGCAGTGAGAATTGGATATCAAGCTATTGATTAACTTGAATCACAAATCATTTATTCACCACTGATCTTTGATTTATCCAAGGGAAGGGAGAAAGATCAAATGTCCCACAATATGAAATGCAAATGCAAAGCTAAGAGTCTAAGGTTCGGGGGTTGGTTATACCTAGGGAAGGTGTTAGCATCATAGATATCTGTAGTACTCTACAGGAACCTCTTGTTTTATTATGTTATCTGCTAATTGGTATCTGTTTGTAAGGGTAATGGGGTAGGAAGACCTAAAGTTCTATTCCTAAGTGTGCTCGACAAGATATCGCATCTTGTGCCTACATATCTTGTCGGGAGTGGAATCAGAGCACTTGTAGTTCCTCTCTGAGGGATACTAAAGTTTGTTTAAAAGTCTAGGAGAAAAGATGAGTCGTCATCTTAAGAAGAAAAGTTTAGACCACCACAGTTTTGAGAATGGACCTTTGCTTCATCTTAGGAGAAGGGCTTCAACTCGGATATATAATTGACGAGTATGCCACATATCTCTCCTAAGTGAAAAAGGAATCCACATCTTGTTTGTATTGTGGGGTATGAGATTGTATGTCTCTTCTTTGAGATGATTCACATCTAATTCTCTTGTGTGGAGAATTAGGTGATCTAAAGTTTGATTGTCTAATCAGATTACGGGGGACTAACTTAGGAAAATCTATCCTAAAGTTCTCTAATTAATAAACTTATCTTAAAGGGTACCTATAACCACTAAGGGGAGGATGAAATGCAAATGATATGCACCATGCACGATAATTGATTATCATGCATAGGATTTCCCCTTGGATATATGCAAGCAATTATATAAGATTTAAACGCGTGCACTAGCAAAGTGGGCTAGCCTTGTGTATAGTGACCGGAAGGTTGATAGCGATGCTTAAAAGCAATCGACTTACATGGGTGGAAAAGTGGCTCGACGTTGGATCGAGAATTTTACTTTTGAAAGGGTTTAGAACAAATAAAATGCATACATCAAATAAAAATTACCTATGCAAACACAAATTACCAAGAGGAGGAATTAGGAGAAGCTTTGAAAGGTTCACTGAGGAGGGTTTCTATCTTAGTTAAGGAGAAGAGGTTATATTTATTATTATAAAAAAGAAATTATATTTATTTTAGAAAAAGGTTTTATTTTTATTATTTAAAAAAAAAAGCTTATTAAATTATATTATTATTATTTTAAGAAAAGTTATATTTTAAAAAAAAATTAATATGAAAGAAGTGATATTTTAAATAAGAAAAATAAGTTATATTTTACTATATATAAAATAATAAAAAAAGGTTATATTTTTATTAAAAAAATAGAATTAATGTTATTTTATAAAACTTTAAGGAAAATGTGGTTATTTAAAAATTATTAATTTAAGAAAAAAAGAAAATAGGTTATATAAAAAAGAAAGAAAAAAAAAAGCGGAGGGATCAGGTGTTCTGCAAGGGAGAGGGTCCATCGTGGACCCTCAGATCGTGACCATAGCATGCATGATGCCGTGATCTGAGCAATAAAATACGAGGGTGCACCGTGGTCACCCATATGTGTGTGTGTATGTGATTAGCAAGCCAAAAAAGGGAAGGAAAAGAAGCAATGGAACACGACACCCACTCTTGCTCTCTTATTGGTCTCTCTCGTCCCAAAAATAGATTCCAGAACCCTAACGACCGCTCGCCGGCACCCTACATCACTATCCCCCCAAATCTCCGATTGCTCTCAAACTCTCCATCTACTCACGCTCTCGTTCGAAAAACTCAATCTTGAAAACAAACCCTAAACGAACTCCGAATCAAACCCGACCCTAATCCCCACAAACCCTAAGCCCCAATTCATTATTTGTTTTGAAGATTACATTTACAAGGAATTGAAACAGAATGAAAAAAAAGGGAAAGCCGGTGGATGCATCGAACTCCATCTGAGTCGCGGCCAAGGGAATCACCAACAATGGTCGTCAGTTTAAGCGGCGTGGCAGCTGTGGAGCGACGTCAATGGCGGTGATCTAAGGCACGTGGTGCGCTGTTGCTGCCCTCTTCTCCAGTCATGTGTATCTGCAATGTTTTGATGTTGTTTGTGATGCCTCTATTGTGTTGTTGCGATTGTTTGAATTCTGATTTCTGGTGTATGATGTTTGGTTTGTTTTCTGGTGTAATTGATGAATTTTCTGTTATGTGGGATTTGATGAATTGGGTAAGGACTTGGATGTTTGGTTATGTATGTATTGTGTAAGTCGAGTGAATTGAATGAGTATATGCTGCTGAGTGTTATTCAGGTCTGTGAGATTGGCTATTGGTTTTTTCTGATCTCCCCCCAATGCGTGTGAATTCCTCTGATTTTTATAGGCTCAAAGTTTTGAACAACAACTTCTGAATTTAAGTGTGTGTTATCCTGTCAGAATTTGTTTTTGGAAAGAATCATATTTCTGTCTGGAACATGCTATGACTCTTTTGGAAATGATATAATTGTGTCTTGATCATGTCTGATATGGTTTTGGAAACAATGAATGGTGATGTTTTTCCTTTCCATTTGAATTGATTGGTGTTTGAGGCTTGTCTCCTTTTTACAGCACTTGTAATATTAACTTTTGATTTCGGTATTGAATATGAGATTGAGCTGCTGGCTTTGGTTTAAATGCGATGAAGATTCAAAAACTTCCCATGTTCATTTTGATTTTATCATGAATGTATGATTGACAAACTTTCCTTTTTTTTCAATTTTCATATTTGAAACTTAATGACAACCATGATTGTCTTTCGATGTGAGTTGATTTGCTGTTGTGAAAACATTTCCAAAACCGTGACTATTCTTGGGACTCAAATTGCATTAACTGCCTTTAAGTTGACACATCAGAAAATTAGTTGATTATGGCTATACTCTTCATGTTTGATTTCACTTTGGTTGAGTGATCCTTATGATGCATGCTCTTTATTCCTTTCCTGATTTATTTCTATTGATTGCTTAGGATAGCTTTTGTCTGCACGTTTGATATTTTTTTATTTTCCTTGTTTTGTGATGCTTCTCCTTTCAATTCGACTTGTGCCTGATTTTTGCCAAGAACCATGATTTGGTTCTAACTATGCTAAGAGTTTTCTCACTTCTCATTTTAATGACTTCTGGTGACGATTATTGATGCAGGAGTTTGGGCTGAACTTATGCGAGAAAGTGGATCAGAGGAGAAGTTGAGCATACCGTTTGCTGTATGACTTAATCCTGGAGGTGAAAGGAGTGTGCAGCCTGCTGCATAGGCTTTAATTTGGAAATGTGTTTGACGTTTCTGTCGGGGATATTGCCATGGTCATCTGCAGGTATATAGAATACAAGGATTTCATTGCGGGGGATCGACAAACCGCTCTTGAAAATCTGGTTGTTTCTGAAACGTCACCATGATCATCGGTACTTCCATGCTGCAATTATGTTAGGGATGGCGCTTTGAATCTTCTGGGCATTGTCATGAAAGTAGCAAAGTAATTCCCCAAAACTGAGAGGTTCCACCAATAACAGAAAGTTATTATTGCTCTGCCTCTTACGTTTTTGTGTTTAGTTTTCTTCTTCTGTTGTTTTTTAGTTGGTGGAGGAGAACTGGACTTGAAACACACTTTCTAACAATCTTCACGTGCCTCCTTGCAGGAATTTTCCAGTCAGTGTGATGTTCAAGGGCATGTGCCTTTTGGAGAGCTTAACTTGCATTATTGTAGGATTGTCTTTTATTAATTTACAATTGATCCTGTACTTCATATCTTTGTATTTTAAACACCAATGCACAATGTAACAAGGCTTGGTAGTATTGATGTAAGCAAGGTAGTCAAGCACGGGATCTTAGGTAGGATCGGACGGTCTGTGAAAAATCGTAAAGCTAGGATCGTAGCACGGCACTTAAGATCTTACTTAAGGGCAAAATAATAAATTCACATGAACAAAAACATGAAAATTAAAATACACGAACAAAATAATTTATAAATCACAACTTTCAACTAATTTAATTAATAATTCATAACCATCATTCCATAATTCATAACTTTCAACTAAGCTTAAAAGATCAAGTTCAAAATAAGTAGCTCAAAAAACATAAATATAAGTAGCCCAAAAAAAAAAAAAAGGCCCAGCACTATTTTTTTTTACGATCTTACTCAAAAAACTCGATCCTGACTATGGCAGCAACCAAAAACGATCTTTTCTGGATCCTAGCACTAATTTCCCTCCCCAGCACGTAAGATCTTACGATCATACGATCCAGCACTCGTTTTTGACTACCTTGGATGTAAGGCATCCTTAAAGTAATGCCCTTGTAGTGCAACACATCTCTTTTTGAATGTTGATAGTCTTGAATTGACATGTGAAATTAATTCAAACTTGGTGTTTTTATGATAAATCCCTAATATCCAAAGTATTCTTCATTTTGATCTTGGCCTTGAGTTTTAAAACTTTTTTTTTTCTGAATAGGACCTTCTTGGATCTTAGTCACAATGAATTGTAACTCTTGTCATCAATCTCTTCGTAAAAGCTGTTATGACTCTCTTGTGTAACAACTGTTATGGCCTTTTGCTTGTAATAGGAACTCAACATTAATGCGAGCCTTGGATTTGAATCTTGAATTTAAACTCTCTTGCGACTTGAATAGAACTACCATATCGAACGTGACATGAAACGGAGCAGCATGCCTTAACTTGAAAATGGACCAATCATATTTTTGTGAATCTAATCTAAAGTCAAATTTGAATCTTGAATTTAAACTCTCTTGCGACTTGAATAGAACTACCATATCGAACGTGACATGAAACGGAGCAGCATGCCTTAACTTGAAAATGGACCAATCATATTTTTGTGAATCTAATCTAAAGTCAAAGGCCTTGAATCAATTTGAATTTCCATGGGCAATGCCTTGTAAATATGACGTGAATTTGGATATGTAAACACCATTTTATGTATTTCTAAGAGTTTTGGAAAGTACATGAAATAAGCCTTTGTAAAATCTTGATGCAATGTTATGGGATAAAATTTCCCAACCAAACCGAATATAGCATTCCACTTCTTTATCAACAAAGTTAACAAACAAGAACTTAAGGATTTGTAAGGATCCTCAAACTTTAGTAATGGTCAAAATATCTTTCATTTTAATTTCTAAATGATCTTCAAGTTTGCTTGAAGAAAACTTGTCAACTTCAAGAATATAAAATTTTCCTTGAAGCAGGAAGCAATGAATTTCAAACTGGAACCATATGATATAGAATCGTGGGAACTTCAACCTGAGCTTGTAAGCTGGTGACACAAAGGACTTGAAATTACATCTTGCAATCCAAACTTCTAATTCCTTCCAAAGTGAATTTTTCTTGATGGACCATTATAGAGCAAACACATCTTTCAACCTTGAGGAGCTTACAGAGGGGGAAGATACCAACTTGTAATGTAATTTGCCACACAACCAATGACCAGTCTTAGGGGACAAAATTCCATATCAGAGGGTATAAGAATTTAATCTTTGTGGGGGGAAACTTTTGAGAAATCTGTGAAAAGGAAGGCTTTGTAGTGGCTTAGGGACCAAAAAGGGCGAGGGCACAATCTCACAGGACCAGAGAACCTTCACAATCACACACACATCACAGCCTTCAGGACCTTGAATCTTCTGCAGTGGCACCTGTCCTCAAAAGAGAAACAAACAGACAAAGCTAGAGAAAGCGGTTAGTTATGCACGAATGATTGACATAATATGTTATGCAAAGAGCAAAGCGGGGATCTTAGGGTCAAAAATTAGGGTGTGACACGTTGCAAATTTATTCGAACGGCCAGGTATGTCGAATGGCTTGCAAACATTGTGCCTGTTATAAAAAAGAGTGGTACTTTGAGGGTTTATATAGACTTTAGAGATCTAAATGCTGCGACCCCAAAGGACGAATACTCAATGCCCGTGGCGGAAATGCTAGTCGATTCTGCCGCTGGCCATGAATACCTTAGCATGCTCGACGGGTATTATGGGTATAACCAAATATTCATCGCTGAAGAGGATGTCCCTAAAATGGTGTTTCGATGCCCTAGGGCCTTAGGCAACTACGAATGGGTAGTTATGCCTTTTGGCCTAAAAAATGCTGGGCCAACATATCAAAGAGCAATGAATACAATCTTCCATGATTACATAGAGACTTTTATGCAAATTTACATTGACGATATTGTTGTAAAGTCTGTTTCAGGGAAGAATCATATTGACCAGCTTCGACAATCATTCGAAAGGATGCGAATACATGGTCTCAAAATGAATCCTCTTAAATGTGCTTTTTGTGTGCAGGCGGGAGATTTCTTAGGCTTTGTGGTCCATAAGAAGGGAATCGAAATAAATTAGAATAAGACCAATGCCAGTATAGAGGCGAAAGCGCCATCAACAAAGAAGAAACTGCAGTCACTGTTGGGAAAGATCAATTTCTTAAGGAGATTTATCTCAAACCTCAGCGGGAGAACTCAAACCTTTTCACCTCTACTCCGACTAAACAAGGAGGGATTCGAATGAGGGCAAGCTCAACAGGAAGCTTTCAACAAAATCAAAGAGTATTTGAGTCGTCCTCCAATTCTAGCACCACCTTGTAGAAATAGGAGCATGAGACTGTACATATCTGCGTCAGACAAAACTTTAGGGAGCATGTTGGCTCAAGAGGATGAAAATGGCATCGAAAGAGCCATTTACTACCTTAGTAGAGTTTTGAACGATGCAGAAACTAGGTATAACATAGTTGAGAAATTATGTTTATGCTTGTATTTTTATTGTACAAAGTTAAAACACTATATAAAACCAGTCGATGTTTATGTTTCATCTCATTTCGATATCATTAAACACGTGTTGTCTAAGCCAATTTTGCATAGTCGAATTGGTAAATGGGCACTGGCTTTAATTGAGTATTCCTTGACGTATATGTCTTTAAACGCTGTTAAGAGACAAGTGGTGGTTGACTTCATTGTCGACCACTCTATAAGCGAGAACGTGTCAAATTATCTTGAGCTTGAACCTTGGAAATTGTATTTCGACGGTTCTAGTCATAAGGATGGTACATGTGTAGGAGTCCTGATCATTTCTCCTAATAGAATTCCAACAAAATTCAAGTATAAAGTCGAAGGTATATGTTCGAATAATGAGGCTGAATATGAAGCCTTAATAGCCAGACTTGAAATATTGTTGGAATTAGGGGTAACTCAAGTCGAAATAATGGGAGACTCATAGTTAGTCATAAAACAAATTACAAGGGAGTACAAATGTGTTAAAGAGAATCTCATTATGTACTTCGTAATAGCCAATCGATTACTGAAAAAGTTCGAAGTAGTGAATATTCGACACATACCTCGATTGGAAAATCAAGTGGCAAACGACCTGGCTCAGATTGCTTCTGGATACAAGGTGTCGAAGGAAAGATTAAAAGAGGCAATCGAAGCCATAGGAAGAGTTGTATCAGCCATATTATCTCCATCAGACTTGGAAACAGCGAAGCTTGGATACGTTGATAAAGAAAATTTCAAAATCTTAGCAGTGGATAACTTAGCGGATGAAGATTGGAGGAAACCAATAGTTGAATATCTGCAGAACCCAACGGCGTCCACTGGTCGAAAAACCAAGTATCAAGCTTTAAGTTACGTTCTTTTGGGTAATTAGTTATTTAAAAAGACTCCTAAGGGAGTTTTGCTTAAGTGCCTTAGTGAGTCGGAAGCATACTTAGCCCTTTCGACTGTTCATAGTGGGGCATGTGGTGCTCATCAGGTAGGCCACAAGATGAAATGGCTTTTGTTCCGACAAGGGATGTATTGGCCTACTATATTAAAAGATTGCATTGAATTCGCTAAGGGATGTCAAGAGTGCCAAGTGCATGCAGGTGTACAACATGTTCCTGCAAGAAAACTACACTCCATAGTCAAACCATGGCCCTTTAGAGGTTGGGCTTGGACTTGGTTGGTGAGATTCGACCAGCGTCATCTAAAAATCAAAGGTATATTTTGGTAGGCGTTGACTATTTTACGAAATGGACCGAAGCTGTGCCATTACAAAATGTTGACCAAGAAGACGTGATCGAGTTTATTAAAAAAACACATTATTTATAGGTTTGGAATCCCAGAAACCATTACGACAGATCAAGGATCAGTGTTTACTGGTCAGAAAATGCAAGAATTTGCTAAAGAAATAGGTTTCAAACTCTTAACCTCTACACCGTATTACGCTCAGGCAAATGGTCAGGTCAAAGTTGCAAATAAAGTGGTGATTAGCCTAATCAAGAAGCATGTGGGAAAGAAACCCAGAAATTGGCACAAAACATTGGACCAAGTTCTTTGGGCATGTCAAACCTCCCCCAAAGAGGCGAATAATTCCACACCTTTTCGATTGACCTTTGGCCATGATGCAGTACTACCAGTAGAAATCTACCTTTAGTTGGTAAGAATACAGAGGCATCATGAAATCCCATCTGAGTCATATTGGAATATAATGTTAGACGAATTGGTGGATTTAGATGAGGAAAGGCTTAATGCTTTAGAATTGTTGAAAAGGCAGAAGAAGAGAGTAGAACAGTCTTATAATAAGAAAGTTAAAGTTAATACTTTTTCGCCTGAAGAACTGGTTTGGAAAGTAATTTTGCCTATGGATCGAAAGGATAGATCTTTGGGAAAATGGTCCCCTAAGTGGGAAGGTCCTTTTCAAATCATACAAGTTTTTTCGAATGGTGCTTATGAGATCGAAGAATTAGATCAAGATAAGAGAATCTTGAGGGTAAATGGGAAGTACTTAAAAAAGTACAAGCCTGCACTTCGAGAAGTAAAAATAGCTAGAGAATAGTCACGCATGCAAATAATCGAAGCTAATATGGCGAAATAAAACATAGTGCCAAAATGGATAAATTCGTTACATCAAAAAGCGAATAAGCATTAAAGAATCCAATGAATAATGATGAAGCATAAAAAATAAAAATTCTTTGAAATTAGAATGCCAGGCTGTCTTTCATTGTGGAGTACTTTGCCTTCAAAAGTTCTAGCCGCCTCTCACAGAGGGATTAGTTCAACCTCATGGTTTCCAGTTCTGCTTCTAGTTTCTGAGCTTTGTCAGCAAAATCCAGACATACGTTAAGCTTTTTCGCCACCTGAGAGTTGTCGAACTTTTCGAGCTCAGCGTTCTGCTTCTTGGCGTTTCAAATCTTTGTTTGCAGCTCTTTATTCTATGCCTCCCAGGAGTTGATACTTTGGTTATTGGCTTCGATTTGAGTCTTGTTCTGTTCTTGGATTTGCTCCAAATTAGCCAGTCGATTGGTAGATTCTGAAGCAGTGTCCCATGCAGCCGCGACTGAGCCAGTTTGATTTTCAATGTCTTTCGAGACTTGTTTGATTTTGGCAAGATCAACGGCAATTCGATCTATCATTGAGGTCAGCTCCAAGATGACATTGTCAATTTCTAGAGAAGCAGTTAGAATATCAACCTCTTTGAGAAGATTCAAGGCAAATGGAAAAGTGGGGTCAGACTCAATGAGTCGAAACAAGTCACCCTTGAAAACCTTTTCTTTGATCATTGACAATATCTGTCTAGAAGGATCAGCAGTGGATTGACCACCAGATACGGAGGGTTAACTGAGGGTTTTGTCAGACGAACTTCCCCTTGAACTAAGTAAAACTTTTAAGTACTCATGAGGGTTGTTCTTTTTCAGAGGCTTTAGTTCTTATGCAGAAAGGGTCATGGAGGCTTTGTTCGAATCCTTCGCAGTTGATAAGTTAGGGTTAGGAGCTGTTTCGACAATTATCTCTTCATGAATGTCTTCTTCATCTTGGTCATTACCTCCTTAGACGTTTTCATCGTCGTCCATAAACTCCTCAATAGGCATTGATTGGTGGGGGAACATAAAATGTTTACCTCCTTCTTCCATAACATCATCCTGAATGGCATTTGAGGTTTCGACTCTTGGGGACCTATCATCAGCTTCGTCTTCGACTTGGACCTCAGGGTTATCCACCTCCATGTCAACCCTAGTTGTTTCAGCCTGTGTGTCTTTGTCTTGATCATCTTCGTGATCAGATTCACTGGTGTGAGAAGCTTGAGTGGTAGTCTTGGGTGGAGAAGTTTCACGTGGTTTTTTGATTACTTGGTTGATTTTGCTCAGTGAGATTTTTTCAGAATCCTTTGCTGAAGTAGGGTGATATGTTGGTTCTCCTTCACTGTTAAGGATTGTTGGGTTGGTTGATTAGGCAGCTGGTTAAATCGAAGCTCCTGCATCATCCTGAAAGAAGTAATCAAAGTTAATAGTCGAAGAGAAATACTAAGGGCAATGCGGCATATATGTGAATCATTTCTGTACCTTAGGAGCTTCTGCCCCAGGACTTAAGTTGTCACTTTCAGGTTGCTCTGCAGCCTTTCTCGACATCTCTTCAGGAGTTGGCTCCAAGATGGTTAGTTTGGTAGGTTTCTTGATCAAGACCTTCACGCCTTTCGCCTGAGATTGAGCAATGGCTTCATTTATCTTTGGTTGCCTTTTCTTTTTCCCCAAGGGTTGCTCAGCAGTAGGGGATAAGTCTTCATCGTCAGATTCGACTATCACCAGTGTGTCATCCTTGGCCTTCCTTTTCTGGGGAGTCGGGGGTTGCTTTCGAGCGCCCTGAAAACGAAAATATTAGAAAATGTTGGAATATAAAAGTGACTAAATAATAAAGGGTGTGAAATACCTTTATTGTTGTTGCTGTCTTGTCTCCTCCTTCTTCTTTCACTTCTGCAGGCCTCTCTACTGGTGGCTTCTTTGGAGGAATCTTCGTGGCTAAACAAACAGAAAAACAGTCATTATATGTGAAAATAAATGGACAAGGAAATGTTGGGTCGAAATCCTCCCGTTCCACACCTTCATATATTTTAGATTCGATGCGAACATCTTCGATCCCAATATAAAGATGCCCTTTGAAACTGTCTAGTGTATGCTTGGTCGGAACCACCCGCTGCGCTTTCGGTTTTGATTGCTGGCGAAGGATTTTGATAGAATCCCCACAAACGAACCAGTCTGGAAATGGAGGAGCAAGGGCCACTCCAAAGTCAGCGCTTAGCAGTCGAGGGAATTTGGGAGGAAACATATTGAAAGCCATTTCGCATCGTTTCTCAGGAGGAACGTACGAAGGGATTTTTAAGTTCTCCATTTTCTTTAAAAAAAATTCCTTCAGAGTAACAGCTGCGTCGCGGACGGTTCGACCAAGGTCATTTGGTCGATAAACAGTTTCAAAGTATTTTTGGAAGGCTTGGATTTCTTTAATGTGCGTCGAAGTACCTTTCTTCACTCTTTCCTGCACAGAGAGGAAAGCCTTGTTAATTTGGTAAGTAAATGCAGCTACGTCGAAAAACTCTTCAGCATAATAAGCTTTCCACCAGTCATCAAATTGTTGAGTACAAATGAAGCTTGGTTCAAAAGCTACTAGAAGAAACTGCGTTCGACAACATATTGTGCAATCTGCTTAATGGCCATTGCTTCACTATGATTGGCGTTGTAAAGAAGGAGGGCACTTTTCTTGTCATAGATCGGTCGGGGTAAGACTTGAACCAATCCAAACTGTCGAGCAACAATATTTGGTTGGTAAGTAATCAATTTGACTTGGCTTTTGGAGAGGTTAAATCTGAGGGTTAAGACCCTAGGAGTTAAGAAAGCTTCCCAAATTATTGTGGATTCTGCTGCTTGGGCTTTCGACGGCGCTGAGAATGGCCTGGTGAACCATTTTGGACCACACTTCCTTGCAGCAAAAGGAGGCATGTTGGGTGTAAAATCATAAAGTTTGGCGTACATCATGATGAAGTTGGTGAAATCCTATTGGACAGGTCGACCATCATCAGCAGGTCTTAGTTTTGCCAAACGAGGGCCTTCTACTCTTCGATTCTTCACATCATCGGCATCTTCATTAATCTGATTCTTGTGGGTGAGACAAGCTTCGAACGAGGAATTCAACCACAGCTGAAGCAGCCAGAAGGGTCCAGTGAGTAGTAAACTTCCCTTGTCAGCTAGGCTTTTGAGTTGGGTGACCCCTTCGCTCATGGACTCATAGAGGTTGGCTATGATCAATTCGCTCAAGCATAAGTCATGGCCAGAATGTAATTGATTCTCCATGGTCAGAAACTTTCTATCAACTTGCAGTGACTTTGAGCAGAAGACACAGCGTAACAACCACAGAGCTAGGAAAATTATATGTTCGACGTCTGACACTTCCTCTCTGCTCTTATCATGATAATGAGCTATGTGGGTCGAATAAGTTGCCTTAGAGGTAGTAAAACCTATGTTATCCTCCTTCATAAGGTCAGGATTGTACGTATTCCCAGTAGGTTTGAGCCCTGTGATAACGGATATGTCTAAAAGAGTGGGTGTCATCATGCCACATGGGAGATAAAGGGTGTAATGGGTACTGTCTCAGAAGTACAAGGATGAAATCAGGATATTCGAGCAGTAATCAGGTCCTCCTTTCGACAGCATAATCAGGTCATAAATACCCATTTTCTTCCAAACATCAGATTTCATTTTTTCCAACTTATTTAACCACCCTAAATAATCAGAGGGATCCTTAAATGATGGGCTTGCTCTAAAAACCCTAAAATTGTTCATGTATCTAAGGTCAATAACTTCTTCAGTTGAAGGATCGTTTGGATTAGCAGGATTTTCAATGCTAGCCCTAGGTTTTCTACATTGTCCTACAGGTTTATACTTATGGTAAGAGGGGAATTATTCCTTAAGCCTAGCAGGATCTACAATTAAATCAGACAAAAGGCCAAATAAAGCTAATGGCTTGTCAGAAACGTTCAAAGGAATGAGTACCTGGGAAGCGTAAATTCTCTTCTTTTCTTCGTCAAGAGGTCCAGGAAGATATTGCTGGTTTCCCACCATGGTTAGTCTAGAAATGGAATCAAACGGAGCAAGTTGAGAAATATTTTTTGGGGCTCTCACAGGTTTTCCAGCATCCTTTGTGACCCTGGCAGCATCTTTGTTGGAGCGTGTGGAGGAAGCCATTTTTGAGAGATGAAGAAACTGAGTTTTTGAGATGCAAGGGTTTCTGGAGAAATGTGATAGTAAGGAAGTAAAAAAGTGAAAATAATTGTTGGAAAGGGTATTTATAAGTTGAGAAGTGTAAACGGTTTGAAAAATAGTAAATGTTTGGACTGATAGTGGGACACGTGTTTTCCCCGTGTTTTGTCATACCCCAAATTTTGACCACTAAGATTTTCCATCATTGTGCCAATCATCATCACAATATGGACGCACTTTCATGTCTCATCAATCTCCATAGGAATTGTTAGGCATTCTCTACAATCAAAGATTAGGGTTTTGAGCCCTCTCAGGGCACTTAGACAAAGGATCAATCAAGAAATGACATGATCTTCAACTTGTCTAACCTCTCAAACACCCATAAAGGATCAAGAGGGCTCCCACATTAAGAATCAAGCACAAGGTTGCAACATTCCAAGTGGATCAAGCCTCAAGATCGTCAGTCTCACCAAATTAGGGTTTTGGTCGACTGAGGCCTCCAGATGGAAATTTTCTTCTGGGCATAGCCAATGCTTCAAAGCACAACCTAAGATACTCCAAGGGACCTCATGAACCCAATCATCAAGTCAATTTAATCCCAGGGGATGCATTCATCAAAAATTAGGAATTAGGGTTTCTTGACCTAATTCAACACTAAGTTGACTTTTGGGACAAAACATGAGCCAAGATCTCAAGACATGATTTGAGGGTCTCCAATACACCACATTGATCCATTTGCAACAATGGATTAATTCAAGAAGCTTGATCCACAAGTTTCAATTTCATCAGGACCACAATTAGGGTTTCGAGGAAAAAAGTCAACTGTACGTTTGACTTTTGATCAAGACATGCTCCCAAACCTTGGGACATGATTTAATACACCCTATAATACCTATGGAACCCACCCATTAGGTTTGATTTAGGTCAAGGGCTTGATTTCACAAAGGTTCGCACAGTTTGGATTTCATCTGATAAAAAGTCAACTGTACAAAAATCCAAAGTTTGACTTTTTGAATTTTTGGTCAACCAAGGTTCCTTAACCCTAAAACAATGTTAATATGTGATTTGAATCATCATTCATAAAAAAAAAATCAAAGAAAGTGAGTTAACTTGTAAAAGGGGTAACCATAAAAAACTTAGAATTTTTCTAAGTTATGAAATAAAGTGGCTAGGGTACCAACTTCCAAGGACCATAAGATCAAAGCAACCATTTTGGCTGGTCCAAAGCTGGATTTGTAGCTCTCATTACACTCTACAAAAGCTTCAACTACAGCCCATTCCAATTCCTCATGGATTTTTAGCTATGGAGTGATCAAAATGGCAAAAAACATGAAAATGACACTTTTACTTAGTGAAAATCTGCCTAAGTTGACAGTCTTGAACATCAATGTTCATGATGATTTTTCAATTGGATCCAAATAGTTTCAAGACAAACTATGATCACACATGTGTTGTATCATATGAGGGCTTTCGAATGAGCCCAAAAACATGAGAAAACTCCATCTGGGCTAGGAATTATGACAGTTGCAACATGCCTTGCTGCAAACTGTCTTGGCAAGGCAGATTTGTGCATAAGGGATCGATTTGATCAAATTGTGCAACAAAAAGCATGGTTATCCATTTGCACACCTCAAGGGGGAACAACCAAGGGACAAACATTGATCTACCAGCCTCACAAGTCCATGGAGCTATGTTTAGGCATGACACTCCTAAATTCAAAGATGCTTCAAATATTCAATTTTGTTTCAAAGCATTTAACTGATGCATAGAGGTGGCATTCATCAAGACAATGTTATCCAAGTTCAGTCAAGACTTATCCTTGAACCAAAGAACCTTAGGTTTGTGCTCTAACCTCAAGTCAATGGTTAGAGGAGACTTGAGATTCCATTTGATCACAATTGGCCACAGACCTGTACCAGTTGCCATACACTATTGCAGCCAAAACAAACTTGTTGCATTATAAATAGACCTCATTTGTGATCAGTTTGAGTACACCAAAGCACCCAAACTGATGCTTTCCTCAAAATCACCTTTTTCACTCCAATTTTTCCTTCTAACTCAAGTCACAATCGGATTTTGAGTTTGAGAGCAATTCCAACCAAACCAATCACACACACACACCTCACATATAACATATAGAAGTGATCCAAACCCTCACATAACATTTGGAACACCAATTTCACAAAATCACCAGCCATCTGCACAAGCTTTTGACAGATTTGCAGTTGAGGTGCCAAATCAAGTTTCAGCTCAATTCAATGCACTCCAAGCATTCAGACACACTCCATAGCACCTAAGGAGGCTGTTCAGATCATCACAACTCATCTGTAACACCTCCAACTCAAAAATCAAATTGCTCTTGCTGCCACGACATTCAAGTAAGCCTAAACTTGGTCATCTCATAATTCATGCATATTTCCTCGCACAATAATTTTGCCATATGTTCATAATCATGGATGGAATGTTTCCTCTCAATTGATTGCTTTGTATGAATCATGTATGGAATTTCTTAGCCTTCATGCAGAAATTAGGGTTCTTGAGGTTTCTCTTTGATTTCTCATTCCATACTTAAAATAAATGAAATTAAAGATCATAGACATGATCGTGAGTTGAAAATGAGCAAATTGATATGTGGATTGTGTGATTTCATCAAGTATTCAGTGAGATTGATGAGAAAATGCAAATCAGCCAAAAACAGGGCACGTGGGCAAGAACAAGGTGTTCTTGGCGCCCTTTTTCAAACTTTTGAATTTTTATTATTTTATTTAATTGATTCAAAAATTAATTTCTCTCTGAATTTTAATGATTTTGAGTTGATTCTTTTTTTTCAAAATTCACAAAAATGTTAAAATATTTTATTTTACAAAAATTTCCCAAAAATAATATTTATTTGTTTTTTAACATTTTAAAAATTTTCTTTCTCTTGATTTTCCAAACTTAAATGGTTTTCAATCATTTTGTGGATAAAAACATGATTTTTGAAATATTGACCCAAAATCACAACTCATTTCTCACATGTTTTCAATGATTTTATTAATTTTTAATCAAAATTAATTCCATTTTTAACAAAATTAGGGTTTTGATTTATTTCATCCTCATCAATCTTTTTCAAAACACTCATGGGCCTCTAATAGAGTGTAAGACCCAACCCCTTTGTAAATATACAAATTTGGGTCTCACACATTGTATAAGTCCCTTTGTATATTTTCAAAAGTTCGGTGTGATCGTCACCTTTTTAACAAAATCAACTGGGCTTCTCCTTGAGTTATAAGACCCATCTTTATTCATTTTAAAACTCTTTGGGCCTCTAATAGAGTGTAAGACTCAATCCCTTTTTGAAACCAAAATAACTTGGGTCTCAGTTATTGTATAAGTCCCTCTGTATATTTTCAAAAATCTTGGCGCAATCGTCGTTTTCAAAACATTTTCATCTGGGCCTCCCCTCCTGTTGTAAGTTCCATCTTTCCTTTTCAAAATCTTTTTGGGTCTCTCCTTGAGTTGTAAGACCCATCCCTTTGTACAATACACCTTTTTGGGCCTCAGTCGTTGTATAAGTCCCGATACGATATTCAAAACAACGGTGCGATCACTGTTAAACCCTGGGCCTCTCCTTGAGTATAAGCCCCAACAATCTTTTCAAAAAGAACTTTTCTTTTGGTTTAGATTCAATATACATGTTGTTATCAAAACTTTCTTTAATTTCTTTGAACAACTAACAATACAGCATGGAAGCTTGCTCACCTGTAAGTTTTAGACCGCTTTCATTTACTCGCTTTCATATAAATATAACTGTATTGTGGGAAGCTGCGCACAGCAAGTCTTCTTTCATATCCTTTTAAATACTTGTCATATATCAACTGTATATATACTAGTATAGTTATTTAGAGTTTTCCCCAACAATTAGGTCTAGAACTAGGTAAAGCCATGTTGGTCACTCTTGAATACAGCAAAAACTAGATCCCCATAGGATTTCCGGATATAGTCTTGCCTTCTCTTGGGCTTAAACAATATGGAACAAAGAGAAATGCAGTATTCTTCGTGAACCTTTTCTCAGACTGTCACCCCTAGAAATTGTCAAAGAAATTCTACTCCCCTGAGTTGATCTATTCTCGGTGAATAGCATCTCTTGAATTTCTTCAAACCACAGGACTTTCACTAAATGATCTATTCTTGGTGAATAGCATTTCTTGAACTTTTCTTAGTTTGGGACCCACAGGCTTCCTAAAAGCATCCCCGCCTCCTCTTGGGTTTTGTACAAGGACCCTTCGGCTTCTTAGAAGTTCTTATGCCTTCTCTTGGGCTTAATACAAGGACCCTGAAGACCTCTTAAAGGTATAAGACAGAACTTAGTCATCCTTTGCTAGAGCAGTCTTTCCAGTGTCAAATCACAGACCAATTTAGGGTTGATTCTCATCCCTTAATACACCTGCCTCCTCGTGGGCATCATACAAAAGATAAAACTCTTCCACACCAATAGACTTGGACAGTCTAAACCCCTTTGAGTCTTAAAGACATTCTCAAGTTACCTACAAACATAGGAGAAACCCCGGTTACTCGGGATAAAAAATCCAGCTGAGTTAAAACCCGTGGGTTCTAAAACCCAGTCTCTCTCCCAAAAATCCCCAAACCAGGGTCAGTTTATCATCAGTATAACACTATCCCAAATCAGAACCTCAAGGCATCTGATGTCTCAACTCTTCTGGAATCCTCAGCAAGAGTTGAATCCCCATTTGGACCTGCTTCGGGATCTCAATAATCCTCAGCAGCAAAAGATAGCCTCCTCTTAGGCTTTGTATAAGGACCTTTCCTCAGCAAAAAGCTAGCCTCCTCTTGGGCTTTGTATAATGATTCTCCCCAGCAGAGCTAACCTTTTTAGACTCTCTTGTTGAGTCAATCATTGTTCAGACTCTCTTGTTGAGTCAATCACCCTTTCAGACTCTCTTGTTGAGTCAATCACTTTCTCAGACTCTCTTGTTGAGTCAATCACATTTCAGCACTCTCTTGTTGAGTCAACCTTTTCAGCCTCAATCTTGGGCTTTGTACAAGACATATAAAAATACTATCTTGTTGAGTCAATCCTTTTTCATGCCTCCTCTTAGGCTTTGTATAAACATTTCCCCTAGCAGGAGATAACCTACTCTTAAGCTGTGTAGAATGATTTCTCCAACTTGTTCAGCCACAATCCTGGGCTTGGTACAGGACAGATAAAAACACTCTCTTGTTGAGTCAAACCCTTTTAGCCTCAATCTTGGGCTTTGTACAAGACATAAATCTCAATCTCTTAAATTGGGGACATATATCTTCCCCAGCCGAGTCATTTCCTCCCAGCCTTCGTTTAGGCTTTGAGGAATGATTTCCAAGCAGAGTCAAACTCATGGCAGCCTCAATCTTGGGCCTTGTACAAGACACATAAAAATATCCTCACCAGAGTCAGTTAAATTTCCCATTTCAGCCTCAATCTTGGGCTTTGTACAAGACACATATAAGCCTCCCCGACGGAGTCAAAACCTTTTTCAGCCTCCTCTTAGGCTTTGTATAATGATATCCCCAGAGTCAGTCTCTTTTTTGCCTCAATCTTGGGCTTTGTACAAGATACCAATATATACCCTCTCTTGTTGAGTCGGTCTTATCTAGCCTCCTCTTAGGCCGTGGGTAAGGATTTCCCCAGTGGAGTCAATCAACTTCTTAGCTTCAACCTTGGGCTTTGATCAAGGCACAAAAAAATCAACAATACCTCTTTAGAGATGACAAGTTCTCTCTCAGTCAAACCTTTTAACTTCAATCTTGGGCTTTGAACAAGACACCAAAACATATTTCCTCCCATAGAATAGGAGGAACTATGATTGCTCTGATTTCCCTATTTCATTTAAACGGGAATACGTAGGTATAAGATTGCGAAATCTTAGCGAACTTACTAAACAAAAACTCTATGTCCAGTATCTTCACACATCCAGCAAAACTTAGGTCTAGTACCTTACCAAAAATATCGGGAAAACCCGAACATCAACAAAAACTCACTCACTCATACTTCCCAAGAAACTTTCCCAACCCATTAACAGATAAACACCATTAAGTATAAAGCGAAACCTAAAGCTAATATCCTGTGGATAACCACATATAGGATGGGCAATGGACAACTCCCCATTGTATAACCTGACCCCGGACCCCCAATCTCTCTAAAAGCGTTTGTTCAATTAAATAATCGCGTGCAAGGTTAGTTTTAGATAGCTTCCCTTTCCCTTCCAGCTTCACGAGATAAATAAGAAATCAGAAAGTAGAACCCCCTACTCCTCATTGCGGTGAGGAAAAACCAGCGATAAGGTGGTCGCGTTACTGACAAAAATAGCTCGCTACACGTTTCTTGGTGAGGCGGTGGTAATAAGTGCTTATTTCCCCATGATCTCCTAGACCCTAGGGAAAGGTAATGATGATTGAGATTTTTGCGTGATTTGAAAAGACATGTCAGATGTAGCAATGATGGCTATGACGTCATAGGTCTGCTGAAAGGAAGGTGAACAGTTGGAACCACTGACAAGCGTCGAAGCTATGCGAGGTTTAAATAAGGCGTCGAAATGACATTTTCAAAAAATGCCTTTTTCTTCAATAAATGTCGAAAATGACATTTTTGGGGGGTAATTTGTTAGCTCCAAATTTCGAGGCCTGATTTTGGATTAAGAGTTTTATTCTAAGAGATGGGATTTCTGAAGTTCCAAGAGACTTCGACAGAAATGTCGTTGCTAGAAAGTCCAGTTGAAAAGTACCTTTGTGCAGAGAAGATATGGTTTAGGGACTTAGAAATATTTCTAAGAGTTTGGAAATGTTCCTCGATAGAGGCCGAATTTGTGTCGTTTGATTTGGATATTTGAATTCAAATAATGGAGGGAATTTTGTCGTTATCCATTGGAGAGAAAGGACACATGTTGAGCATCTGAAGAATGAAGACATGCAGGATGCCATGTGTTTCGCTCTGATTAATAGGCCGTTAGTGGGTAGTTATTTTTTACCATTATAAATAACAAGTCTTAGTATTAGGATTTGTGTGTGTAAAAAGTGTACAAATTTCTCAAATCACTCAAAGTATCCGTGTGTAGCGAGAAACGAGTTGCTGAAGAAATGTACATGTTATGTAACACCATTTTTCTCATTCAATGCAATCCAATTAATTTTTATTTAGAAGTTTACCTTTTTTCCCTTACTTTGTTAAGTCACTTTCCAATGCACTTTTAAATTCTTTGTATTATTTTCTTTTCAAGTCTTGTCGAAATACCTGTGTTTCCAAATATGAATGTTGTCGGAATATTCAGCATTATTTCCTTATCTTTTTAAATCGTTTTAGCACATGTCCTAGGATTTAGTTTGGTCAATCCTGCAAGTTACTCATTTTTTTATAAAATTGATAGACCAGAGGTTGTTTACTATTTTTCCCAGTAAACAGTGACATAGACCTCTTCGTCTAACGCACCATTCAGAAATGCTGACTTCACATCTAAGTGAAATATCGACCAACCTTGGTTACATGCCAATGCTACCACTAGTCGAACAGTCTCCAGTCTTGCTACTGGAGCAAATACTTCAGAGTAGTCAAGTCCTTCTCTTTGAAGAAACCCTCGAGCTACTAATCTTGCTTTATGTCTTGCTATCGACCCATCAACATTGTGTTTTAACTTGAACACCCACTTTACTTCAATAGCTTTTGTATGTGCTGGCAATTCGACTATCTACCATGTGTTGTTTCTTTCGATTGCCTGTAACTCTTCGACCATAGCTAACTTCCACAGTTGAATTTTTAAAGCTTCGTTATGGTCGATTGGTTCAGCACCTGCAAGTAAAGAAAAATGAACTAATTCTCCATCTGGTGTGACTTCATCATCACCAGTCATTTCATAATCATGAAGTCTTGTTGGAGGAACTCTATTCCTCCGAGGTATTTGGCTTGTTTCAGCCACAGCCTCTGTGTCGGGAATGTCAGCAACTGCTTCTACTTCGACTTCGACTGGATTCTCAGCAATTCCTTCAACTTTGACTTCATCAGTTTCTTCGTCGAAATTAGAGCTCATCAATGGATTGATAATTGAATTACTAGAATTCCAATCCCAGGCAGAATTTTCATCAATCACAATATCTCGACTCAACATAATCTTCTCATTAATTAGATTGAATAACTTGTATGCACCAGTCTTATGATATCCTACCAGAATCATAGGTTCACTCTTGTCATCAAGCTTCCTTCTTCTTGCATCAGGAACATGCTGTAAAACATAGAGCCAAGCACCTTCAGATGACTCACTGATGGTCGTTTTCCACTCCACACTTCTTCAGGAATCTTGTTTTTCAATTGCTTGGTAGGGCACCTGTTCAGGATATAAACTGCAGTAAAAACAGCTTCACCCCATAAAGATTTTAGCAAATTCTTCTGCTTGAGCATACATCTCACCATATCCAATATGGTTCTATTTATTCTTTTAGCAATTCCATTATGTTGAGGAGTATAAGGAGCAGTTACCTCATGATCAACACCATGTTGTGCACATAACTTTTCAAACATCTTCGAAGTGTATTCGCCTCCTCTATCGGTTCGCAGAACTTTGATCCTCTTCTCACTCTGGTTTTTGACAAGCATCTTGAATCTCTTAAAGATTTCAAATACTTCATCCTTTCTCTTAATCACATAGATCCACAACTTTTGACTAAACTCATCGACAAACGAAACAAAATATTTGTTTCCACCAATGGTATGTTCTTCGAACGGGCCACATACATCTGAATGTACAACTTCGAGTATGCAGGATGATCTCATTGAAATAGTTGAAACGAAAGAATTTCTGGATTGCTTTTCGACTAAACAACCTTCACAGAGTTTTTCAGGCATCTCAAGACTTGGAATACCATATACCATATCTTGAGTAATCAGCTGATTGAGTGATCGAAAGTTCAAATGTCCAAACCTTAAATGCCACAACCAACTATCCTTGTGGTCGACAATAGTTTTTAGACATTGTACTTCAGTCGAACTCATCATGGTCTTAAACATCCTGTTCTTCGACAACGGAGATTTCAAGACTAAATTGTTCTGGGTGTCGAACAATTTCAAAACTCCATCTTTCATGACAACTGAGAAGCCTTTTTCGACTAGTTGTCCAACACTTAACAGGTTGCACTTCATTCCAGGTACATAGAACACATCTCTGATCATAGCTTTCGCTCTATTACTCAGTTGAAAAACTATGTTGCCAGTACCTTCTGCTTGCAACAAACTGTTATCAGCAAGTTTTACCTTGCTCTTCTTCGACTCGTCAAAATCTGCCAACCACTTCTTTTGACCTGTCATGTGATTTGAACAGCCTGAGTCGAGGAACCAGATCTTGGATTCGACATGGTTATCTGCCACTGCAGCCATAACCACCATACCACCTTCAGAATCATCTGAATCTTGGCGTACAAGGTTCGCTCCTTCATCCTTGCCTTTTTTCGATCCATTGTTTTTCCTGTACCAACAATGTTTGGCCAAATGACCCCACTTTTCACAGTTATAACACTACATACCTTTCTTATCTTCTTTGTCCTTTGGATAGTTTCCTCCTCCTCTTTTCGAGGATTCAGAAGCTCTATCTTCGACCTGATTCTTGTGAGGGTTCGACCAAGACTTCTTTCCTTTAGTCTTGTCAACTTTGCCTTTGGATTTGTTGGAACCACCATTCCTTTTCCAGGATTGAGCCTGCAGTGCTTGTATCAAATCCTGAACTCCCTTTCTTTCGACAATCCTCATCTCATGCGCCTCCAACGAACCAACCAAACTTTCCACTTTTAGGGTTTCAAAATTGTTGGATTCTTAAATAGCTACGATAACGTGATCAAAGTGATAGGTCAACGTTCTCATTACCTTCTCAACTATCATCTTATCAGTTATGGTTTCGCCACAATCCTTCATGAGATGGACGAGTTTCTGAACCTTCGACACATATTCTGCAACTTTTTCGTCTTCTCCCATCGAAAACAACTCATATTGTCGACGCAAGGTTTGCAACTTGACAACCTTGACTTTCTCACCTCCTTCATAATACTTCACCATAATATCCCATGCCTCCTTCACCGTTTCAGCATGAGAGATTCTGTCAAAGTTAGCAGCATCGACCGCCGTCTGAATGCAATAAGCAGCCTTGCAATCTTTCTTCTTGACTTCGTTGTAGGCTTTTTTCTGTTCTTCGGTTTCATTTTCAGCCAACACAGGAACGCCGCCGGTAACCACTTTTAGGGTATCATGGAAGCCAAATAAGGATTGCATCTGTTTTTTCCATCGGATCCAATTCTTGCCGTCAAGCATTGGAAGGGAATTCAGAATGCTCTTATCACCAGTCATCTTTGCAGCGGTTGATTCACTTGCCCTGGAAACACGATCTCTGACGTGAAGTTTTTGAAAACTCGATCAAGAACAATAACTGGAAGTTCTGCATACCAATTTGTTAGTGCGTGAGGCACTTTTAGTGAGGAGAGAATAGAGAGAGAATAAGGAAATAAGGATTTGTATTATTGAATTGCGTAAATAATGATACAACTAGGACTATTTATATACAACCCTAATTGGGCTTGGGCTAACACAACTTGGATTATATTTAAATATTAAATCTAATCAAATCTAATCTAATATTTCAAAATATAATGGTGGATGTAGAGAGTTTCTTATGGATTGATGTGTTGGCAATATCTTTAGCGTTGTTAAAATAAGGACTTTCTCCTCAATTTTATAAAAAAAGCCAAGGTAATATATAGAATTTTTTTTTAGAATAACAATGTTATTAAAAAAAAACTTAAATAACACATGTTTCACATCATTTACCAAAGTGACGGTTTTTCCAAAAAAAATAACTTGTTGGCGCCATATGGTATGGCGCCTCAGGTAAATTTTTTTGTCAAAAGCCAAATGAAATGGCGACTCAGGGTAATGTTCTTTTGCCCTAATTTTTAGTTACTAGGGAGGCGCCATATCATATGGCGCCTCAGTTCAGTCCTTTTTTTTAGTTAGGAAATGGAAAAATTAAATGGAAAAAAATAAAAGGCTAGAAAAATTAGATAACAATGTTCACAATATAAAAATTTGTACAATTGATGGAAAACAAAAATTTAATGACCGACCCTATCTAAACGTCCACCGTTTCCACATGTCCGGGCATTTGCGCGGCGTCGAGGTCTACGATGATTTTGTTGAGGTGTCTCTGGCCTTTGTGTGTTGACCTATGAAAGAAGCATCTGTTGAGATGGTCCCGACGTATCAGACAAATTCTGAAGCATTTGTCCCCAATAGCCGGGAGGTTGCCGCCAACGGCACTTCCGTAATCCAGTTGCATGCCCATGTTTTCGTAGCTGGGACGGGGGGGGGGGGGGGGGGTGGGGTGGGTTGGGCGTGGACGGTATGGTTGGCCGAATTGGGGCATTGAATCATTTTGGAAACGATGCAATGGTTCTTGTGGGGTTTGGTAGTCAAATAGTGGGTGGGTACGTTGGTGGTAGGACGATTGTGTGTTCATTTGTGGGGGGCTATGGTGGGCTGGGGTGGGTTCGAAAGAGTTATCAGGGCTATAGGCAGAAGTGTGGTTGGTGTATGCCGGCTGGCGGTAGGGGTAAGACTCTTGTTGTTGTGACTGGGTTGGTGGCATGAAAGGGTTGCGGTTTTGGAAGATTAATTCGGTTGGTATACTTGGTTGTTGGGTATAATACGATGTTTGATGTTGGGCATGTGGCTGTGACAAAGAAGCACTTTGGCGCGGATCAATCAGATACGTCAGCTAAGACAGAAATTGTTGGGGTGTTGTAACCGACCTAAACCAAATCATATATTGTTGAGTTGGTCTAGCCCCTTCCACAACAGGTTCGGCTAAGATGTGTCGATGTCGATTCTCCCAATGTTGACACATCTCTCTTACAAAGTTTTTCCAATGACCTACATCCCATTGTGTATCCACTCTACGTTAATGCCACTCTCCCAAACATGTCGGAGCGACTGGAATATCCTGATGCATTCTGAACTGCAGTTTCACCCGGTCACTTTGATGCATCTCCAGTGTAGTGAACCGAATGATGGGTGTTTTTGATGTCCACACCGCAGCATCATTCGCGTTGGGTTGATGGTCAAGACCCTCATACGGCCTCCAAACAAATTACAAGAACAAAAGATTTAATGAGAAATCCTGCGGTGTGTTAATTTATTATACAAAATTATGATATTTTAAGAATAAATTACATCGTCGGGCCCAATGTGATCTATAAGGTTGTGGTAGACGATTATTGAGTTCCTGGGATTTCGTTGGTAATTCATTCCTGGAACTGACCACCTAAAAAAAGTGACACAAATAAATTAGTTACAAATAAACATTTCATTAAAGTATACATGTTCGAGTTTTAAAATTAAACTTACTTGTTTGCGTAGGGAAATGTGAAGGGATTCTGGTTAACAGGAGATAATGTTGCATTCTAGACCAACCCCACGCTTGAAGTAGATAGGCGCAGCCATAAAAAGTACATGTATTTTTTTTACATAGTGAACTATAGAGATGGGTCAAGACAGCTGGACCCCAACTATAGTCGCACACTTTATTAATGTTGGACAACAATGGTAAATACATAATATTTACATTATTTCCAATACTTTCTGGAAATAAAAAATGACCAAATAAGATCATTAAATAGCACCGAGTTTTAACTATCTTGTAATACTCGGCGGATTCCTCGTCTAATATAATATAATGATATTGTTCTCTTAGGTATTTTAAATTAATACCTTGGCCCCTAGGTCGACCATCACGTGTTGGCTCAGGTGTTTCGACACAGAGCGGGGCGCCCAACAAATTTGCGCAAAGTTGGTTATCAACACAAACCTTGCCGTTGACGGCCTTTCTATCGATGCGTAAGCCAAGTAATATATACACATCTTGAAGTGTGACCATGCATTCACCGAAAGGAAGGTGAAATGTGTGGGTCTCTGGCCTCCATCATTCTAGTAAAGCTAGAATAAATTTTGGGTCAAGCGAGTATGACTTGATTTTTTATCAAATCACCAAATCCACATACAGTTAGGTATTCTTCGATGAATGGGTCGTGTGGTATGTAGTCATGCCCACGACAACGAAACCTTGATACCTCCTGAACAAAAATATAAATAACATTAGTTTTATAAAAAAATACATCTAAGTTAGGGAAGACAAAACAAATCAAGGACATAACACTTACAAAATCTGCAACATTTTCAGGTGTTCCTCTGTGATCGTTTCCCATGGTGAGTAGAGACATTTTTTAGTAATTAGTATGAAGAAGAAGAGTTTGTGATGGATGCGAAGATTTTGTGATTTGAGGAGAAGAGTTTGTAACGTAGGAGAAGAGTTTAGGATGAGAAGATTTTGTAAAGTGGTGAGAATATATTTATAATGGTGAAGAATGTGATGAGAGGAGTCACCTGAAAATGCATGGTGAAATGTGATGCACTTTGTGTAAGGAATCGTGTAAATGTTCTCTTACATGATTCTTGGTCATTGTCATGCAGAGAATCTTGCAGGCATTGCATGTGAAGCCATTTAATGTCTTGTATGTGTAGTTGGTAAGACTTTAGTGTAGTCTTAGAATTGTAGTCTTAGAAGACTATTATGGTAGCCATGTGAATCTAACAAGTGCAGGCATGCAGAGATTCTTGTTAAGACATCTAAGAAGTGAATTACTATTTCGTATAGTATGCTAAAGAAATAGGATATAGGCATGATAGAGAATAGTGTATTGTTGCAGAGAGTCACATGTGAAAGTCTTGGAATGGTAGTGTAGTCTTGTCATGCAGAGAATCATAAAGGCATGCAAGACATGTGATAGTATTTAATAATAATAATAATAATAATAACAATAATAATAAATGGTTGTGTTTTTTACAACTTTAATGTCTTGTAAGTGTAGTTGGTAATGATAAAGAAGTGAATAAATATTTTGTATAGTCTTGTCATGCAGAGAATCACATGATGCATGCAAGAATAGTGTAGTCTTCTGATTTCGTATAGTCTTCACATGTGATAGTATTTAATAATAATAATAATAATAATAATAAGTATTTACAAAAAGTATTCATAATACTAATAAAGTCTTTGTAGTAACTTGTAAAGCACTGTGAAGCATTAATTTACAATGGTAGTGTCTTTGTAGAGTCTTTGTAGTTACTTGTAAAGTCTTGTGAGATTCTTAGCATGGCAGTGTAGTCTTGTCATGCAGAAAATCACATGAGGCATGCATTTAATCAATGGTTTTCTTTACAACTTTAATATCTTGTAAGTGTAGTTGGTAAGGCTTTAGTGTAGTGTATAGGCATAGGCATGATAAAGAAGTGAATAAATATTTCGTATAGTGTATAGGCATGATAAAGAATAGTGTAGTGTTATGAGATTCTTGGCATGGTAGTGTAGTCTTGTCATGCAGAGAATCTTGGCCTGGTAGTGTAGACTTTAATGTGTTGTAAGTGAAGTTGGTAAGACATAAGTTGTAAAGCATTCTGAAGCATTAAAACATACAAGAGACATAAGTTGTATCAACTATACGCCTATTAATACACAAGAGACGTACAATTTAGGATCACATCATTTAGTTAACATATTCTTTCAAACACTAAAAGTTGTAAACAATTTCTTCCTAACACGAGTTAGTAACGTTTTTGTTATGGCTCAAACACCACAATACATGCTCAGTGCACATCTCAATGGTGAGATGTTTGAATGTACCATTACCTATTTCAATTTTAGAAATAGGGAAGTCACTAGGTTTTTAATTGATAGAAGATCAAATATTTTACATTTGAAATCCATATTTGAAAAGAAATTACAGTGTGGTTCAGTTGGCCAAATCGTCTACAAAAATCCTCTGTTTTTTAGCGGGCACGAGAAATGCAAATTTTTTCAGTTAAAGATTCGGGACGATGATGATGTGCGTAATATGTTTCTCAGTCATGAATATTCTGGATTCAATGATATTGAGTTATATATTACGTTACAACAACAATAACTGTCCCAACAACTTGAATCTTCTCAAGTTTTTAACGAATCTGACGACGGACAAGCTGAGGTCGATGTCGTTGACGAAGAAGAAGAAGAAGCTGAGGTCATTGTCGATGAAATGGTAAACAACAAGGAAGACCAATTACCAGCCAGTCAAATTTATTGCCCACCTCAACACATGACAAGTCTCAACTTAGGCGAAGACGAACCATCAACGGATATTTTTTACAATCCATACATGCAAACGGAAGGAGTATTAAAAGTGGGAGACAATTTTCGTACAAAAGAAGATTGTGTCTGAGCTATAAAAAAATATCACATGGACTTGCCTGCAGATTATAAAGTTGATCGAATAAATCCGACCCTGTATAAGATTTATTGCCATAACGAGGTGTGCCCGTTTAGATTAACATCATCTTTCCAGAAGAGAAGTGATTCCTGGAAGATAGTGTCAATGGGTCCAGAGGACACTTGTATAATCACGAATCCAATGTAGGATCATCGCAAGCTCATCTCTCAGTTAATATGCAATGAAATTCTATCATTCATTAGCGACAACCCTTCTTTGAAGGTGAGTACCATAATCGCGCATATGTTCAAATATACAACTATACTCCTGCGTACAGGAAATCGTGGATAGCTAGGACTAAGTCGGTTGAAACGGTGTTTGGAAATTGGGAGGAATCTTACAAAGAACTTCGAAAATACCTGGTGGCACTTAAACACTATGCTCCAGGGACTGTTGCCATCTTGGAGACATTGCCGGCGTATACGCCAGACGAGAATTGTGTCAGTGGAAATGAAATTTTCCACAGACTCTTCTGGGCATTTGAATCGTGAATCAAAGGATTTGCGTACTATAAACCTATCATTCAAATTGACGGAACATGGTTGTACGGGAAATATAAGTTCACGCTACTAATGGTCGTGGCACAGGATGACAACAACAACATTTTTCCTGTCACCTTCGCTCTAGTTGAAGGGGAGACTGCTGGAGGTTGGAGTTTTTTCCTAAAAAATATCCGACAATACGTGGCTCCCCAACCTAACTTATGTTTGATCTCTGATAGACACCCATTAATTGAGAGTGCATACAACAATCTTGATAACGGTTGGCAGGATCCTCCCTCATGCCATGTGTATTGCATTAGATACATCGCGCAAAATTTCATGCGGGGGAGATCAAGGACAAAACGCTAAGGAAGAAGGTTATTAACGCGGGTTATACACTAACAGAGCCTACCTTCAGACACTACCGTGACGAGAACAGACTGACAAACGCAGATGCATTGAGATGGGTTAATAATATTCAACTGGAGAAATGGACAAGGGCATACGACAATGGGCAGCGATGAGGCCACATGACAACAAACCTCGTTGAATCAATGTACTATGTATTCAAGGGCATCCGTAACCTACCGATAACCGATTTGGTAAGGTCAACATATTTTAGGCTCAGTGCACTTTTTGATACCAGACGTACAAAGTGGGGTTCTGTCTTGTAATCTGGGCAGCTGTTAAGTAATAGTTCAATGACATTCATGAAGGACGAAGCTGCAAAAGCCAACACACATGTGGTCACGGTCTTTGACCATAATAAAGGTTGGTTCAGTGTTGTAGAGTCTATTGATCACAATGAAGGAAGGCCTAGGGGATGTTACCGAGTGGAACTGGATAGGAGTTAGTGTGACTGTGGAAAGTTTCAGGCATTTCGTATGCCTTGCTCCCATGTTATAGCAGCATGTTCGAAGGCTCGGCTGGACCCAACTAACTATCTTTCTGTTCTTCACCAAGTCATTACTCTATGCAATGTCTACAACACTAGCTTTCAGGTGGTAGCAAAGGAGGACTATTGGCCTCCATACGAAGGTGAAATTGTCTGGCATAATGATTTGATGCGAAGAAAGAAAAAGGGTTGCCCTAATAGCACCCGTATTCGAACGGAGATGGATGCAGCAAACAAAATGGTGAGGTTATGTAGTTCGTGCCGTCAGCCGGGACACAATCGTACCAAGTGTCCCAATATGGGATCAAGCACAACATCATAGTTTTAAATGTAACCTTGTCTATTTATAACAACAACAAATTTCATTTCATTGATAGCATACCTAAGTAATTACAATTAACAACTACATAACTTAACAAAGCATAACTTAATAGCTCAACAACAATTAACAACGACATAACGTAATGCTAAATCGGAAAGTAACAACAACATACCCAAAAGAAACAACTTAACGAATCAACTTATCTAGGATATTACAACCATCAAGCTAATTTTTTTTGGTGTTAACATCATCATAAGGACACCAGCATCATTTTCCACTTTTCTCCAAGTACGGGTAACTCCATTTGGGCTAGACTCCTCAACCTGCCTCTCAATCTTCCTGATCTTTTCACCTGCAGAAAATTCTCCTTCTAGCCAGCGATATAGTTCCCTATGCAAATTCTCCAAGGTCTCCGTGTTCCAGAGTAGGACCTTCATCGAAGGCTTGGTTGCTGAAAATACAACTAGGGCATTTCTTTTCATAAGTGGAAATGTTGGAAGCGGTTCCTCCGATGATGATGATGATGATGGACACCGTTTTAACCACTCAGACATAGTGGGAGGGGAGAGATTATGATATTGGTGATAAGTGTTGTAGAGTAACAAACGAGGGTGCACTCTTATTTATAGACACGTGAAATACTGTATCTACCAATTAAAAAAAAATGTTTTCATTATAAATTTAAAAAAATCAAATAAATGGCTTAAAAAAAGGGACCTGAACTGAAGCGCCATATGATATTGCGCCTCCCTTGAAAATGAAATTTAGGGCAAATGGCCTGAGTCGCCATATGGAATGGCGTTTTGGCCTTTTCCTCTACTGAGTCGCCAAACCATATGGTGCCTCCATGTTACTTTTTTTTAAAACATGTCATTTTGGTAAATTCTTTGAAACATGGGTTATTTGAGTAATTCTTTTGAATAACAATGTTATTCTTTAAAAAAATTCTAATATATAACTTGCAAAAAATGGTGAATGATAAAAAAAATTGAAAGTAACATGTCTTGTTTACTTTTTAATTTTTACCATTCGCCATTTTTTTGTACTTCAATTGCTTGCAATTTACAACATGTTTATTAATAAATTTCTCAATGTTGTCAACCAAGGAAAGCAATAGATTATAGAGTGTTTTCTTTAATTAACAACATAGGAAAATTATTTTAAAAATACAACAAGAACATCAACACCATTATGTCGGGATGGATTTCAAAAGCAGAAAAAATATTTTGTTCAAGATAGAAAAATATTGAAGATTTTTTCTGTCATGCAATCCATCCCAAAGTATAATGCGTACAAGTTTAGAGCCGCTAGATATAAGTTAGATTTAGGGTAAAATCTAATTAATGAGTACTTTTATAGTAAAACTATGATTATCTAACCCTCGATTATTAAAGATACCCGAAGGAATAAATCATTAATATAAAAATATAAAATAAAATAAAAAGAAATGCACCACTTTTAAAGAAATAAAAACATAAATTGTTGTTGCTGGGATTTGAAGCATGTCTTAAATTATTTTTTTCTCTCGGTTATATTTAGGAACTGAGGGAATATGTGGTATTTATTTTTAAAAAAACATGGCGCACCTTGACATTATAATTACGTTTTTTATTGGGTGAGGTGAAAGCTTTGACATGAAATATATTATTTGTAGTAGTGATTGAGTTATCAATCATGGTGGGTCATGGAAACTTTGCAACACACTTACATGTTCTTCATGGCAAGAATTGGAACATGTGGCTGACTCAAATAAAGGTGATATTTGGTGCACAAGATGTTAGTGACATGGTAGAAACAAGGCTTGAGGCTCTTCCTGCTGAAGCAACTGCGACATAGAAGAAAACCCACAAAGAAGATAAAAAGAGAGACTGCAATGCCTTGTTTCTCATTCACCAAAGTGTTGACTCCAAGGTGTTTGAGAAAATTGCTGGTGAAACCAGTTCCAATGCAGCTTGGGACAAGCTTGAAAGGTATTTTGGTGGCAATGTAAAATTAAAGAAAGTCAAGCTACAAGCATTGTGGAGGCAACTTGAACTACTACAAATAAAAGAAGATGAGAAGATAGATGACTATATCTTAAGATTTATAACCTTGACAAATCAAATGAAACAATGTGGTGAGTCTCTCAACGAGGTGAAAATTATTGAGAAGGTGTTGAGAACATTGCCTCCCTTCTTTGACCACATAGTGGTGACCATTGAAGAAGCTAAAGATTTAGATAATATGAAAATCGAAAATCTGCATAATACACTTGAAGTCTATGAGATGAAGGTAGCTGTAAGAGAGATTGAAAAACATGATGAACAAACACTTATTGCAAAATTCAAGAAGTTGGAAGAAATTAAAGATTAATGGAAAAACAAAAGCAAGAAACACAAAATTGATGAAGACAGCTCTGAAACTTAGAGCAAGAATGATGAAGGGACTGTCAAACATCAGAACAAGAAAAAAATCCTTGATAAAAAGAAGGTCAAATGTTATCATTGTGGCAATATGAGACACTATGTAGAAGAATGTTGGTTTGGCAAAGGAGAGAAACTCAAAGATGGTGAAGAAGAAGTCAAGATTGCTCAAGAAAACTCTAGATTAGATTCAGATTCACTTGTGATCATGACTGCAACTGATCATGAGATGTCTAACTCTCCAAACTGGTATCTTGACACAAGGAGCAACAACCACACGATTGGAAGAAGAGACTGACTAATTGACTTCGGTGCAAGCAAGAGAAAAAACATTAAGCTAGCTGATAACAAATCCATTATAGTAGAAGAAATATTCCATGTAGTCATACAAAGGAATGAGGGTAAGCCAAATGCGATCAAGAATGTGTTACTAATGCCAGATATGCAATATAAATTGGTGAGTGTAGGTCAATTGGTGAAAAGGTTGCTTTTCAAGAAATAGAACCTTTAAGGTATTTATCCAAAGCTTTGAGTTAAGACGCCTTAATGTAACATCTCATGAACATGAGGATGAGTTATGACATAAGAGGCATGGCTAATTAAACTACAAAAGCGTAATCCAACTAAGTTCAAGAGGAATGGTGATAGGAATCCCTAAGGTGCATACATCTGAAAGCTCATGCATAATTTGCTTTGTGGGAAAGCAATACAAACTAGCTTTCAAATCCAACCTACATATGAGGGTCAAAATATGGCTTGATGTTGTCCACTCAGACATCTGTGGACCATTAGAAGTCCCTAGCTATGGTGGGCACAAGTACTTCATCACCTTTGTGGATGAGTACTCAAGGATGCTGTGGCTATTCTTAATCAAGGCAAAAAATGAAGCCTTTCTAATCTTCAAGGATTTCAAGGCAATGGTGGAAAGAAAAAGTAGAAAACTAATAAAGATCTTGAGGATAGATGGTAAATGAGATTACACCTCAAAGGAGTTTTATTCCTTCTGCACAAGTTGGGACATCATTCAAGAAGTAATTGCACCATACACTCTTCAATATAATGACCTAGCAGAAAGAAGAAACATGAGTATCCGCAACATGGCTAGAAGCATGTTCAAGTAGAAAACTTACCACATGAGCTATAGGGTGAAACTATATCTATTGCTTATTACATCTTAAACATATATCCTACAAAGAAATTGGTGAATAAAGTCCATGATGAAATTTGGCCAAGAAGGAAGCCTAGTGCCAACCACATGAAGATTTTTGGTTTCTTGTGCTACAAGCATGTTCCTGATGCCGAGAGAAGAAAGCTAGAAGACAAGAGGAAGCCAATGATTCTTTTAGGTTATCATAACACAGGATCCTATAGGCTACTTAATCCTCATACAAAGAAAATAGCCATTAGTATAGATGTGATAATCCTAGATAACGAGGCTTGGAACTAGAAAGTCAAACACACTGAAGCTACCTTAGTGCCTGTACAACCTTAAGATTTGATACAGAGGAAGCTAGAAATGATTACCTATAATTTATTGAAGAGGCCAATGAGGAAGAACCTGCACCAACACAAGTCAGACCACAAAGAGCAAGGCATTTTCGTAGAAGACTAACTGATTATGAACAAGTCTGTGATAATGAAGTAGGATCTGATGGAGAAATCATGCATCTTTCAATGTTTGCAGATGTTTCACTGGTGTATTATCATGCAACTCTCAAGGAGTATGCCTCAAAGAAATCCATGGTTAAAGAACTATTTTCCATAGAGAAGAACAAAACTTAGGAGCTAACCAAGCTACATGAAGGAAAGAAAGTGATGAAACTATATCATTATGTAATATAACGAGAAAAAATCAGACAACTCAGTGTTATTATGAGAAAAAGCGAAGTCAAAGTGTGGAAGAAGTATGAAAAAATAACCCAGAGGAAGAAAGTTGGTACTTATTGAAAATTTGAAGAAAACTGAATGAAAAAAGGATTTTTTTTTCCGTTAGAATTCTCGCAGCCAAGATGCTGACATTGTGGGTTCAATGACATCACATCATGCTCACGGTGCTATGTAACGCTCGCGGGATACTGTGCTGCTCTGACATGAGCCATCTATTATAAATAGGGTTTTTTGCTACATTCTTAAGAGATAGAAAGTGACGGCTAGGAGATTTTGGAGCACGATTTTGGGGAGCACTGGAGTCATTGGGGATCTTATTTTTCATAGATTTTGATGAATACTCCTTATCAACTCATGAGAATTATTATTGTCACTATGAGTAGCTAAGTAGTTTTAGATTAGGTCTTTTGAGATGAACCTAGTTGTACTTGGTTGAATCATATGAATGTTTGATATTATTTGAATTCCTTTATGTTATTATCTTATTTAATTGTTCTTGTATTCATTGCCTTTTGTGTGATGACGAACACACGAATTGATATCAGATGAGTAGGGATTATTGACCACAAGTTATCGATCTGAAGTAAGACAATTATTCAACTTAGTAATTAACTAGGAATAAGTAATTAAAAGTTGTGTCTTATAAATTAACTAATTTAGTAACACCTGATTTAACTCTGAATTGGCCTAAAGAATTAGGTAATAATTGCATAAATTAGTGAGTTGTACACCTAGGAATTGGGTAGAGTGGTCTTGTTAATTCTCTGTGAGATTATATCATAATTTTAATTTATCTAATACAGATTTCATCAACAGGTATAATTAGGGGATTCGAAATAAAGATCTAATCTCTTTTCATTGTCAAACTTTACTCCGTTAATTTTCTCGTTCACGTTTTCATACCAAAACACCATCAAAACCCCCTAATTATTTATTCTTAATCACATTGTTATTACCTTGTTAAATTTATAATCTTTGTGGAGACTAATTATTTTATTACTTTGACACTAGTGGTACACTTGCTAGTTTAGTCCATCAAGTGTTTAATGTCGTTGTCGGGGATTGTTGATAATTTCAACAAGGTAATTTTGTGCGACGTTTTGAATCTAATTTTTTTTGTTTTATTTTGTCAATTTTTAATTTTTATTGAAATTCTGGTACATGTGCAGAATTCAGATGTCCTAGAACATGTCATTCGACATCTGGTCTGACATGAACACACATGGCAAGGTATATAACGATAAGAGTACTGAAAAGCATAAACAACACACATAATTTGTTCACCCAGTTCGGTCTAACAACCTACATCTGGGGGCATACCAAGCCAGGAAGGAAGTTCACTATCAGCAGTATCAATTCATAGACCCTACAATCAACACACCCGTTGATGATCTACTCACTTAATCACTACCCAATGACCCTTCTACCTAAGTCCTCCTTAGATAAGAGACTCCATCTCACTTCCAATCATCGCAATGATGTCTAGCAGTCAACACCTCAGCCACTGCATCAACAGCTTGATTTCCAACAACTCTTCAAACACAACAAAATAGAAGACATACTTCCATGACAATACCTAGACATGACACACATGACTAAGAACAATACTTAGAGTTTCTTAATAGCTTCCTCCAAGAGCAACACTCACTCTTGCTTAAAAGCTTCGAGGAGTACAGTGACCATCTCACAATCCGAGTGGTTCACACATACCAACTCTCCTAGAGAGTGGTTCACAAGAACGAAACCCTAATAATTTTACATCCTGGAATCGTTTTTAAATCAGGTATCCTCCTTGACATTTCACAACCTGCAACTAAACTATTATGGCAGATACACAAAACAGCATGTTAAAACAACTTTAGTGACATAAAGCTATCATATAGGTTTTAACAAAATTTAGCCAACACAAATACTGCATAGCTGCAGAACTAACATTTATTTTAAAGTTTCAATTTTTATTCTACTTTTATTATGTTGGTTTGGTGCAGTGCTACTAAGGTATTGTTTGTTTTGTTTATTCGAGGTTCAGATTCGACAATGATACTAATAGACCTAGAAATTGAAAGGACAACAAGCTCAATTCATTGACCTAAATGAGAAGCAATGCAAGTTACGGAAGAACCAAAATAAGAAAGAGAAGAGATGGCAGCTCCCACACGATAGACTTTGGGAGATTACTGCAGAAGGACTGATACTGAACAGATTTCGCTAGGATTTCAACTGGCCAACCCTGTAACTTTTGATGTTAATTTTTTTTATTTTTAGGTTTGAATGATAACCCATTTGACGGGAAGGAAATCAGAGATCATTAGGAGCATCTCACAAAATTTTATGAGACATGCTTAATTTGCAAGACAAATGTTGATATCACTGATGATTAGGTAAAACTACGTTTGTTTGATTTTTCGTTGATAGGTCGCACGTAGGATTGGTTGCAATACATCCCAAATGAACTATTCAAATCTAGAAAGAACTGGAGGACAAGTTTTTAGAGAGGTATTATTCAAACGCTTAATTTGTGGAGAGAAAATATGTAATTTCCAAATTTGACCAGGAAGAGTCAGAGTCATTGTCTGATACATGGGAAAGGTTCAAGTTGTTACTCCGTTAGTGTCTAAATCATAATATGAGTGCTAAGGAACAAATGATACATTTTATCAGAGGACTGAGAACACAAAGGAGAATGTTCCCCGATGCCTCAGGTGGAGGTACATTTAGAGAAACGACTGATGAAGAGTTAAAGACGCTGATTGAAAATATGTGCCAAATGAGTATCACTTAATTGAACAAGTAGTGAAACAAAAGGGTATTCATGTCGTTGATTTGAACATAAAACTAGCAACTTAAATAGAACCACTTTCTAAATAGTTAGATGCAGCCCAACTATACCAAGCCAATGTTAGCCGAGTTCAGACACTCCGTTGTGATTTTCGTGGAGAGGGGAATGTAAATGGTAATTGTACAATAGAGGTTGAAAGTGCGGAAGTTTAATATGCTAACTTTTAGAAGAATAATCTGCATTCCAACACCTACAATCCTGGTTGGAAAGATCATCTGAATTTCAAATGGAACAACAATCAAACCTTGAATGCTAATCAAGGAGTTCAAAAAGTTCCTCAAGCACCTAAACGTAAACCATCACCTTTATATAAAACCTTGGGAAACTTCATGAAAGCAACTCAATCAAGTTTTGAGCAGCTTAGCAAGACTAAAGAAGATATGTTTAAGACTCAGAGGAAAATGGCACAAAATCAGATCACCGTGAAAAAGAACACCGGAACTTCAATAAAGAACTTAGAGATGCAAATCAGTCAATTTTATCAACAAATGGAAGCCCAAGCTAGTTCGAGTGGGGGATTTATTGGTAATACAATGGATAACTCGAAGAATAAAACATGTAAAGCCATTGAGTTGAGAAATCGAATGGTAGCTTCTGAACCAAAGGCGAGTGAAGAAAATAAAGAATCGGGCGAAGTTGGAAAAATGAGTGTAAGAGAAATGGTAGTTGAAGAGGAGGTTTAGAAAAATTTAAGGAAGAAAAAAGTGTGAATGATAGTAATGATGAAGTTTGAGGGTACACCCTTGACCAATTCATTGATAAAACTTCACTTTTTAGAAGAACTAAGAAACATATATTGAATGAACTAAATCCTGAGCTACTTGATTACATTAAACCACCCTATTAGATTATGAAGAAGAAACCCAAGAAGGAGATGGAAGTGAGTCAATTTAAAATGTTTATGGAGATGTTGAACAAAATAGATGTCATTGTGCCATTCTGTGAAGCTCTCCAAAAATGTATGTATATGTTAAATTTATGAATGAGCTCTTATTGGAAAAACGTAAGTTGAAGCATGATGAAAACATGACTTTGGCGGAAAAGTGCAACACAATCATTCAGAAAAATTTTCCCCTTAAACTCACTGATCCAGGTATGTTTATTATCCCTTGTTCCATTTATTCACTAACTATTAGCCATGCTTTATGTGATTTAGGAATGAGCTTCAATCTGATGCCTCTATCAATAATGGGGAAGTTAAATTGTCACAAACCAAAGTCAACTTAGATGACCTTGACATCAGTTGATCACTTTATTACTTACCCATATGGGATTCTTGAAGATGTCCTTGTTAAGGTTGATGGGTTATTATTCTTGGTAAGGCTCTCATTGAAGTTAAATTTGGAAAGTTAACTTTAAGGTTTAATAAGGAAAACACTATCTTCATCGTGTTTGAAGCAATGAATCAACAGAAAGAAAACCCTCAATGTTATTAAGTAAACATATTAAAAAAAATATAAATTTCATCCAGGAAAGAAGCTGGTAAGAAAAAAATTTCAGGTGGGACAAAAGGACTTACTATATAAATCTCGCTTTAGAAGGTTTCTTGGTAAGTGCAATTCTAGGGAGTTTGGTCCCTTTATTGTTAACAAAGTTATTACAGGTGGTTTGGTAGAATTAAAGGGACCAGAAGATTCATGGGATTTTACTGTGAAAGGTAATATATTGAAGATCTATTCAGGAGGTGAAAAATCATCGTAAAAGGCATCTCTGATGCTTACAGAGCCTTAGACGAAAGAGTCAAGCTAATGACATTAAATAAGAGCTTAATGGGAGGCAACCCATCAAATTTTATTTTTATTGCAATTTAAATTTCATGAAGTTTTAATTTACCAGTCGACTTTATTTTGTTCAATAGTTTGTTCCTTTTGTAGTGTGTGGTTAGAGAAGCAGTTTTGATGCAAGAAGAAAAAAGAAATAAGTGAAAAGGAGAAAACATGAAAAAATTGAAGGAGAAAGAATGATTTTCCACTAGAATTCACGCGTACACGATGAATCCTTTGTGGTCGCGCTGGTGTCTCATCGCAGTCGCAGTGCATCTTAACACGGTCGCAATGGAGATGTTGGAAAGAGACGTTGAAAGTGGCCGTTGGGGCCTACCGTTGGGCACCATGATTGTGATGCATTCCAAAGTGGTCGTGATGGACGCATTACAGAGTTTATAAAATGAAAATTTTGGCATTTTATATGTACAACACATTTCTCTGGTCTTTTCTACTCACTTTCTATTCACTTTACTTGCATATTCTTGTTGTTGTTGTGTCACAATTGTTGTAGAGCCATGACACCTAAAAGAAGTTGAGTCTCTCAAGCCTCCACCTCATATGCACCTCTTACTCAAGTCACCCCAACCTTCCCAAACCACCTATTCTTTTCACATGTCATTGCTGAAAGATATCTTAAGGTGAAAGACTTCAATGTGGTGAAGGAAGGAGCATTTGATGTTGAAAACTTAGAAGGGTATGAAGAATTTATCATCATGTTGGAAGAGAGAGGTTGGATGATGTTGAATAGCATAATCAAAGAAACCAACCAATCAATTGGGCCCGAGTTCTACGCCAACGTTGCCTTTTCGCTCGTTCAAAGACCACACATGTTACGTGCGAGGTAAAATTGTTGATTATAGGCCCTATAATATAAATTTTCTACTTCATCTCCAACCACCTTCTAGATGTGGCATTCAAAATATAAAGGGAATTAGTTTGACCGGGAGAATGTGTGAAAGGATGTTGAAAGAGTTTTATCACCCTAGGGATGAGTGAGTGATTGTGAATGGGAAACCGTTGAGGTTTAGGACTAGGGAAATGCTCCCTATACCAAGGGCATGGGCATCTTTTATTGTGCAAACCTTAGAATCTGCTTCAAATTAATCTGAATTAATTGTGAAGTAGTGTCATGCTCTGATGGAAATTCTTAACCAAAAGCCTACTAATATTTGGTTGTTGATTGCTGATAATATTAAATTCATGGATGACGCCCAACGACGAACTTGTGGGCATTTTTGCATTATTTATGAGTTATGTGGGTTTGGTGGAGTTGCAAGTCACTTTGATAGTGTGATGGTGAGTCCTATGCTACCCATCAACAAAAGGGCCATGAGAAGAATCCCCATACAACAAACAAATGAAGGTAGCCAAGACGAAGTGCAACAAGAAGAGCAAAATCAATTCTAAAACCCTGAGATACAACAACCAGAATGAGTCCCACAACAGTAACAAAAACAACAAGCACATGATTGCTTGCAAAGGATAAAGGATTATGCTTTGGGTATGACAAGTTAGGCCATCGAAATGGCACCCAACTTGTATGGCAAACCACCTAGATTTGGACCAAGTTACCAAGCTTTCTATAATGAGCACAGAGACCACATGCCGGTTCAAAACCTGAGGGGGAGGTTTCCAACTCAAGAAGCAATAGAAACATATTTTAGGGAGCAAGACCAAGCATTACAAAATGAAGGGCTGAGAAGAATACCACATGGAGTAGGAAAAATCAAGATTTTTGGGATGAGATGGATCGATTTCATGACTACGATAACTCTGATGACATGTGACTTATGAATTTAGCATTTTTCAATTTTTGTTTTATTTCCCTTTTGTACTATGATCCAAGGAGGAGAAATAACTAGCTCTAAAAAAATGCCCTTCCTTTTTTGTACTTCTCTTTGCTCTGAATTAATGAATTAGTTTGCTTATGTTGTTTCTTTCAGTTTTGATCTGCTACCTTACCGATGCCAATATAAAAAACAGAGAAGAAAAAGTCACCAGAAAAAGAATGAAAAAAAGGATCAACATTGAATTTCCCTTAAAGTTTGAAAGTTGATTAGGAAAATAGAAGCCAACTACTTGTACTCAATCTCCAGATACCCCAACTAGTAATGTTTGAGCCAAATATTTCCATTGTTCATTTTTTTTTCTAATGAGAGTATTTGTGCATTAATTATTTTCTAGAATTTGAATTGTTTCTAAAATTTTAGCACTCCAACACAAGTTAATATTGATGTCCTCATATCAGAACATAATGTCAAGACATATGTTAGAACATCTTCTGTCTGATCGAACAAATAAACCAGACTGAAAATAAATTGCAGAAATATAAATAACACAGTCAATTGGTAACCCAATCTGATGCAATATCACCTACATCTGGGGGCATCCAAGCCAGGAAGGAAATTCACTATGATAGCATTAGTTTAAAGCTAAACTCCCCTGTTTACAACTTCTCGCCTAATCACTACCTTGTGCAACTTCTACCTTGAAACCTTCTAGATATGAGATCCCCCTTTCAAGTACAATACTTGGTTTTGCTTAAAAGCTTCAACCAAGAACAATACAATCTTGCTTAAAAGCTTTAGAGTGAAAAAGATATAAGGGTGACTTACAAAGTCACACTAAAGAGACTCTCAAAACCTAAGATTCTAAAGACTCCCCTAATATTTACAAAAGTGAAAGCCGTATCTTCATTAGGTTTAGGTTTCTCTTTAAATACTCCTCAGCAGTCCATGGGCTTCGAAATCTTCACCCAGAAATTACTTGATCCACACGATGAGGACTGCATCAATTATGCAGAAAGAATCTCCTTAAATCTTGGAACAAATCATCAAGTTTCCTAAATTGTCTCAACAACCAATTTTAGAAACTTAACCTAAGCACAGTTGGAGATCAAATCAAATGTTCCAGATTAAATCTTCTTGACTTGTAAAAATCAGTGAGATATATCCAAACAAAATCTCACAAAATCAAGTCAAAATTTTCAAGAATAAAACTGCAGCTTGTACTGATGTTCTGGTATAGCAAGTCTCAACATTTGTCAGAACACATGTCTTCAATGTTGACAGGACAACAAGTTAGAACATTTCACACAACATCTTGCTGTGAACAATGTTTTAGCAAAATTGCTGCCAATCCTAAAGTTATGGATCTAATAGTTTCTAATTAGTCTGTTGGTCTAATGAATACATACCAAAGCAGTTGTTTGTGAAAACTCAAAGCATCTTTAAGCCAACCTATTTTAATATGATTATATCCATTGCTAACCACTTTAAGCCTTAGCAATTCTTTCAGTGACATAGCCTGTTATATAGCCATTAGACTTGAAAGATTAAATCTTTCCATCCTCTTTGGAGTTAGGTATAAAACTTTATTTTCCTTGTCTGATGCAAGAGAATAAGTTTGGGGTTGCTCTTGGAAGTTAACAACATTTAAGTATAGGGTTGAGGTACTATATTGGTCAAAAGAAAAATTAATATAAGAATTTAATAATGACTTCTTCAAAAAAAAGTTTTGTGAAAAGGAAAAGAATGATGAATAGTACTAACAAAATGAATTCTCTAGTACCGATTGAAAAGAGTGATATGAAGGGAATTAGGTAACATAAAGAAAACTAGGTACCTAACTCCAAAGGTTTAAGCCTACCATCCCAAATTATCCTACCCTGACATAAGCCACATTACAACCTTAAAAATACCTCAAAAAGTGTGTTCAAATATGACTTTGATAAAAAATTTAAAAACTCATTGTTAAATGCTTTTGCACGACGATTGTGTGATTACCCTTTTAAATTGAGTGAATAAAGGTGATATGAGATATAGGTGAGTACTCATGTTATTGGAAGAAATTTTCAGTGTTAATGGGATTGAAGTAGGGAATGAAAGTGTTGATAATAAAAAGAAAGGTGTCATTCATTGGTAAAGGTAAACATTTTAATTCCGATGAAATTTTAGGTGTGCAGAGAGGTTACTTGAGGACAAGAAACATAGTAAGTTCGGGGTTGTGATAAAACTTGGTCATTACGTAATATTATGAGAAAAAATCGGACAAACCAGTGTAATTATGAGCAAAAGTTACTACTACAAAAAACACATTTAACCTCGGGCAAGAATGTGATTTAACCTCAGTTACCCAAGCGGGGTAACAAAGGGCGTCATAAAAGTATGTCACTTTACCTCTCGTTTTTTACTAAATTGACGGGTAATGTATAAAGGTCATGGGTTCGATTTCTGGGAGATTATTTTTGGATTTTTTAAAGGTGAAAACACCTTTCACCTCGGTTTTGATATTCTATTGATGGGTAAAACACGATTGAGTATATTAAATCTAATGTGGATTGCTTATTTCACTAAATTCTAACTGAACATATAAATTTTCAAAATTGGTTAGGAAATATTTATATGAACAATTGTGCTATATTTATAGAACAACTTACACTAATAAATGATTTTCAAGCATCCTGTAACTCATCAATCATTTCACGCTTTTTAATGGTTAAAATCTCCTCAATGTTTCAAGTTCTTTATTCAAAACTTCCTTTTCTACTAACTCATTTTTGAAAGCATAAATTTTGATGCTTCAAAAAATGAACAAATATGGAAGAAAGTAAAACAAAAACTAGAAGTACTGGAGAGATTTTAACTGTAAAAGAGCATGAGATAAATGATGAGTTACAGAATGCTAGAAATCAATTAATCAACGTAAGATAAGTTTCAAAAACAACAAAAATTTTCATATGATTATTTCCAAAATCAATTTAATAGGTTATATGTTCAAAGAGGTGTTAGTGAAACAAACAATCGACATTAGATAAAATAAACTCAACACGACGGAACAAGATGAAACATGCACAAAGAATCACAAAAACATAATCTCAATATCAATCTCAAACTCAATAGCAACAACTAAACTACAACATATAGATTTTCATAACTTTAGGTAGTAGAACAACTAAACAAAAACAACAAAAATAGACCAAAAACTCAAAAACAATAACCTCTCAACATAACTACAACAACATCATCAATAAACCTATAACATAGATATGTTTAAACAACAACAACTATAATATTAAACCTCTAGGAATATGGGTCTCAACAACAACAACAACAACAATAACAAACAAGGACAACAACAATAATAATATTACATGATTAGTGATGCTTGAAGTACCAAATATATGAAGAAGAAGTGAAAGAAAAATTATTTGGGTCTTTCATTTAGGAAAGAATCAAACGAGAGCCTTAAACACATATCATCTTCATAATGAAGATGATATGTGTTTAGGAATCTCGTTGTTTAGGACTCTCTTGTTTTCTCTTTTGTCTAGGACTCTTCATTAGGGTTATCTTCACTTGTTATGTTTTAGTTGAATGCTACAAGCTAAGCTATATATATATATATAGTGTTAGCTTGCTTGCAAAGATGAGGATTCTTGGCATACCAAGCGTTCCTAGTATCTGGAGATAGAAGGGCTGGATTGAAGGCATCCCACCATTTAATAGACACTTTTCTGATTAATTGTGCGGCGGTAGATTCTGGCCAAACTTGGTCGGTAGAAAAGGACCAAGACATAATCCAAGTAATACCAAAGGTAGCAGTGAATGATAATAAACTCTTATGATGTGGACAAGTGGTAAGATCACAAAATTCTTGATAGGCTTTGGATGCCAGATCTGGAAAGATGATGGTATCTAAACCGTAAATTTCAAACCACTTAATAAACCAGTTAGGAAATTTCAATGATATGTTTTTATTAAACCAAATGAACCAGGTATGGTCATAAGGCCTAACAGTGAGAAAGTAAGTCCATGCATCCATGTAATCCAGATAAGAATAGTGTTGGGGTTGGAAAACTCTGGTAAAGCTTTCTGTATGATAGGGATGAGAGCCCCAGTCTGAAGGGGAAAGTACCTTATTAATTTATATATATATATATATATATATATAAACTAATAATTTGGGTTCATGAAATATCAATCATGGTTCATAAAGTCTCATAATATCCTTGAGCATTGACTAATTCTATCTAATAATAATAATAATTCAATCAAATACTAGACACTGTTAGTGGTGATTCATAAAATTAGGGGTGGTAAATGGGCAGCCCACCCCATTTAGGCTGGTCCAGCAAAAGCCCACACAAAAATGGGGCGGGGGCGGGCATTGTGTAGGATGCGGGCCTAAAATTTATGTTCGTCCCCAAAAAAGTGAGGACGGGGAAAACCCACAGGCATTACAACTTTTAAACCTAAAATGTAAAAATTTTATGTAAATGCACACGCCCACGAAAACCCTCGAAAAAATAGGACGGGGTGGAGCGGTCACATTAAAGGGTGAAGGGTTACATTCATAGCCTGCCCCGCACTAAAATGCAGACAAAACGAGCATGACCAATAGCTCGGACCCGTTTTACCACTCCTACGTAAAATTGTAGATATATGTGACACATACATATAAACATATTAAAATTGTTCTTAAGAATGTGTTTGAATTATGAAATATGATAGAATGAAGTAAAATTTAATAACTAAGATTATGTTCCATCATTTAAATTAGTAAAAAGAGAATGGAATGAAGCGAAACATAATATATTATCTTTCATCCAATTTCATTATTTATTTTCATTCTCATACCATCCAAATTAAGTCGAATAACAATTATTTTTCCTTCCACTATAAAATATACAAACCATAAAATGTAATGTTTATTCAACTCTACTCCATTATACTAATTTTCACTTTATTTCACCCATTCTGCTCCGTTTTGCTTTTGTTTTAAAAATCCAAACATATCCTAAAGAAATCATATATCAAAACTACATGGGTATAGAATACTCGTAATTGTTTGACATGAATTTTGTGAGTATAATAAGTATACATGTAACCACTTGTTTATGTGAGTGAGTATAGGCAAAACTTAAATTTTTAAAGTAATTCGAAAAACAAAATTCAAAATTTTAGTTTTATTTCTATAAAAATAAAAAATAAAATCTACCTACTCTCTCCCATTATCTTTTCGGTGTTTCTAATCTTTTTATCCTAAACATTTCAATTTCTCTCACACAACTTGATTCTCCACACACACCCTATATTTCAAGATTTACCTACAAATTTTTTCCCCATTATGTATTACATTTAATCAAAATAAAAAATAGAATCTTTTAGGTAAAAATATATATCGAAAAACATTTCACAAAGTTTTCTGAATGCCAAAAAAAAAAATTGTATAGGTTTTCCAAGAAAAGAAATCAAACTGAAAAACCTAATGGTATGTAATTCAAAATATTCATTTTTTCATCTCAGGATAATTTTCAAAAAGAATTAAAAATGTTACCCAATTAAAAAAAAAATAACTAATTCAAAAAAAAAAATATATAGGAGTGAGGTGAAAGCATAGGTTTAAGGGACACTAAAAACTTTGTCTCAGGATTTTGATATTTGGTTTAGTCCATATTGTTAAGTGGTAAGCCCAATTTGATATTACAACAACTAATCTGAAAAAAAGCTTGGGGCTCAATAGAAGGCCCAGGGTGTTTAGTTGGAGTTCAGATGGAGGTGCATAGTGGAAACATTATGTGTAAGCACGAAGTGTATGGGCCTATGGGGAGGTAAGGCCCAACGGAATTAAACAAAGAGGAAAGGAATTCCTTCAGTAAGAACTCAAGTCATGTTCGTGTTTTGCCTTCTCTCTGCCCTTCAAATGTTCTCACCGCCGGCGAACGAGAATCCACCACACTTGGTTGGAATGGAACGCCGGCTAACACCATTCGCAACTCCGGGAGTATCAATCTAAAAACTTCACTCACAAACTGCTTTCACAATTTCTATATCACGAATCCGCATCGGAACAGTTCTAAATCGCGAAATTGGGACGGGGAGGATGCTCAGAAGCAGCATAAGTTGACAATTTAAGCGAAAATCTGCAGAAAACGTACCAAAGAGGATCCGGCGCGGTGGTTTCGGAGATGTCGACGACTCCGCATATACCTCTTCTTCTCCTTTTTCTATGTTTCTCTTCTTCTTCTCCTCTATGCAGTCTGTAGGATGTATTCGTCGTTGCCTCTGCGTTGTTGTTTGTGCGTGAGATGGAGTGGATTGAGAGGAACGATAGCTCGGTTGTTTAGAGTTTCAGACGTGAAAACTCTAACAACAATGGTGATTCAAAGCTTTAGTGTGGATGAGGGTTTCAGAGAGAGTGGTGGTTCAGAGAGTGCAGTGAGGGAGATGAAGATGGAGAGAGATTCTGAGAGAGTGATCAAGAGTGATTTGTGGAAAATGTAATTGTTTTTTCAACTGAATGCAATCTGCAAACTGTGAATGCAATTGTGTTACAATGTTCAAGGGTAACTCCCTATTTATAGATTTAGAATTACAAAGGCACAAAACTCTAAAAACCCAAAATATCAAATCAAATCTAAATCATATAAAATCTAATTTAATAAAAACCAGAATCCAATCAAATCTAAAATGAATCTGTCGAAATTATTCGACGCATGAATGTTTCGACTTCGACTTCGAGTCTAGTGTCAAGTCAAGCCTCAGTCACTTAAAGGTGTTTGGATCTATAGCACATAGACATGTGCCAGATCAGTTGAGAAGGAAGCTTGATGACAAGTCGAATCAGATGATCTTGATAGGATATTATTCGACTGGAGGTTACAAGCTGTTCGACCTAGTGAATAAGCAGGTAGTTCAGCAGGGATGTGATCATAGATGAGCTTAAAGAATGGGATTGGACTGAGAATGCCAAGAAGGATTCAGTGAGAATCTCTTGTGAAGAACCAACCACTGAAGTCGAAAGAGAAGTTCAACAGTAAGCAGTTGCAGATGAAGCAGGTTCAAGCAGACCTCGACGAACAAGACACATGCCTGCAAGGTTGCAAGAATGTGTAATTACATCAGATGATGTGGTCAATGAAGAGGGTGAGCTGGTACATTATGCTTTCTCCGCAGATGTCGAACCAGTCAATGCAGCTGAGGCATTGAAAGATTCGAAGTGGGTGAAAGCAATGAATGAAGAGTTAGAATTCATCGAAGTCAACAACACCTGGTCACTTGTCGAATTGCCTCAAGGCAAGAAGGCAATTGATGTGAAGTGGGTTTACAAGGTAAAGGTGAATCCTAGAGGAGAAGTAACTCGACACAAGGCAAGACTTGTAGCGAAAGAATTTCTTCAGAAGGAAGGAATCGACTTCGATGAAGTGTTCGCACCTGTTGCTAGGATCGAAACAATCAGGTTGGTTGTTGGTATAGCAAATATGAATAATTAGCACACATGTCAGATGGACGTGAAGTGTGCATTCCTTAATGGTCCCCTAGATGAAGAAGTTTATGTCGCACAACCAGCTGGGTATGTGAAACGAGGCGAAGAAGAAAAGGTGTACAGGCTGCATAAAGCCCTGTATGGACTTAAGCAAGCTCCAAGAGCTTGGAATAAGAAAATCGACAGCTTCTTAAGGGAAAAAGAATTTGTGAAGTGTACGACAGAGCATGGAGTATATGTAAGAAGAAGCAATGGCGAATTGCTTATACTATGTCTCTATGTCGATGATTTGTTGATAGCAGGAAGTTGCAAGAAGGAGATCGAAGATTTCAAACAGGACCTAAGTGAGGAGTTTGAAATGTCAGACTTGGGAAATCTCTCATATTTCCTTGGCATCGAATTCTACAAGACTAGTAGAGGTTTGATGATGCACCAACGAAGATATGCAGGCGAAATACTCAAGAGATTTGAGATGCAAGATTGCAACTCAACTTTGACTCCTGCTGAGACCAGACTGCAACTGTCGAAGGATCCAGACGAAGATGATGTCGACCCAACCCAATACAGAAGACTTATTGGGTCACTTAGATATCTTTGTCACATAAGGCCTGACTTAGCATACAGTGTTGGTATGGTAAGTAGATTCACGCATAAGCCAAATGTATCACACCTAACAGCGACGAAGAGGATACTGAGGTATCTGAAAGGGACTCTCGACTATGGCATTTTATTTCCTGCAGCTGACGAAGGGAAAAAATGCAAGTTAGTGGGATACACAGACTCTAACTGGTGTAGTGATGCAGAAGATAGAAAATCCACAACTGGATATGTGTTTATGTTAGGTGGTGCACCAGTTGCTTGGAGTTCGAGAAAAGAGCCAGTAGTGGCATTATCATCATGCGAAGCAGAATATATAGCTGCTTCTCTTTGTGCATGTCAAGCAACCTGGATGGTGAACTTGGTCGAAGAGATTACAGGGAAGAATCATGGAGCAATTACCATGAAGATCGACAGCATGTCAGCTATCAATTTGGCGAAGAATTCAATAGCACACGGTCGAAGCAAGCACATCGAAATGAGGTTCCATTATCTTCGAGAGCAGGTAGCAGAAGGGAAGATGAATTTGAAACACTGCAGAACTGAGAATCAGATTGCAGATATCATGACGAAGGGAGTGCAGGTCGAAGTATTCAAGAAGCTAAGATCGATGATGAATGTAGATAGTTTAGACACAATGAATTAGGTGGTGTGTTAAATGTAATTCATAGTGTCGATGTCGAAGTCGAAGTCGAAGTCGAAGCATTCATGCGTCGAATAGTTTCGACAGATTCATTACATTTAACACTCTCAAATCTGTTAGAAATTCACGTTAAATGTGGATGAAATTCAACTCAAATGACTTTGAAATTAGGAATATAGTTAAAGGTTAGGGTTAGTAGTGTAAATGTGATTGAGTTAGTTTGAAAGTTAGTTATGACAGCTGTGTTAAATTAGTTATAGTTAGAAATCAGCTAGAATCGGTTAATTTATTAATGCTGTTATAAGGATAAAAATGTTATGTTAGTCTGTTAGCTTCATAAAGTGAATGATATGTTATGAATGCTGAAAATTGGTTAAAGTTTGCTATGTGTTATGCTGCAGTTCAAACTGAACATGAATGTGTCAAGGTACTTGAAACTCAATCAACCATTAAGCTGGACTTTATTTAATCAACTACACGCTTGAATTTTAATGCTAAAGCCTAATGTGATGTTCCGTGAGATTTGAACAGTCAGTTGTTTTCTATTTTAATGCTAACCCCTGTGATGTTGTGCTTAAGTTAATTTGGTTAGACTATTAGAATTAGTAATGAAACTAGTTATTTATATCAATTGTGAGTTGTTAGCTTGCTTAGCAATGTGATATTAGCTCTGATACTAATTTTATTGTTTAGAAATCGAAATTGGATGTTAGGAATATTATAACTTAAATGATAGTTAGTTATTGTTAATTTGTGGAATTGTGATATAAAATGGTATGGACTTTATTAAGTACTGGGTTAGTGATGCACACAAGGTTAGAGCAGGGATGTCGAGATATAACATGTGGCTGAATTATGACTAGTGGATGCTGATTGATTTGTTAAGTGGTTTGAAACTGAAATTGATTCATGCTATGTAGACTGTTAGGCTTTGAATGTTTGGGTGATCTTTAGAAATGTTAGGGAGCATGGCTGCTAGTGTTATTAGCTTTAAAATGAAAGAGTTAATTCAATGAAAACTGAGTTCAGTTAGGACTTTGAACCTTGGTCATTTGTATTATTGCAACTGTCTTTTGTATACTTAATGGCTAACATGAAGCATTATTGGAACGTGTTTTGCGATGCAGGTTGTGAAAATGATGAGGCAAGCTTGACTTGGTATTGGCATGAAGGTTTGATCCAAGTGTGAAGCCTAGGCACAAATCAAGGGACAAGTGATGACACATCACACAAGTCAAGATGAGGTGGCTTATGCAAGAAGAAATCATGGGGATTAGGGTTTAGGACTAGGTGGTTGACTTTGATCAACTTGTTGACCAAAAAGTCAATAGTTGACCAAAGTCAACTGTAGGTCAAAGTTGTGTATTTTTATGCAAAATTTTGTAATTTGTTTCTCTTGTGATGTAATTGGATGTTTTGAAATGCAAATGGAATTATGTGACTTGATTTCTAAGAAAGAACCTTTTCCCTCCAAAAACATGATTTTGAATTTGAACAATGAACTTGCACAAATGAACCTTGCCTTGCCATTGAAATGGATTTTGAATAAATGAATTTGAACCTTGCATGGAATGAAACATCTATGAATCATGCAATTTGAATCATGGACATGAATGAATGAACCTCAATCCAAATCAAACAAATGTAATGACCAAGTATAAATTCCCCATGAAGGAACTTAATCAAAGCAAATGAATTCCAAGGTTGACCAAATGATGTTGATTAGTTCTCAACCCTAAATGCAACACACAAGGGTTAATAATGCTAAAATCATGAATTAGGATCTTATGGACTTGGTTGAGCACACCCTAAAATAGACTTGGAAACTCTAGTTTGAATCCATGATGCATGTCCTCTTCTTTGAAAAATGCTGATGCAAATGAACTGATTAAGTATGAATGTATGCACATGAATTAGAGTCATGAACCAAATGAAAATTGTAATAAGGTAGGGCAAATTTTAGGGTATGACAGAAGCCCTTAAGGATAAATGGCTAGTTCACTTGGATTAGGTTGCCTATAAATAATTTTATCCTAAACATGTGATTTATGTAATTCTCTATGGTTGCATCTATAATGAATTTTTGTTTATGGTTATATAATTTTCTTTTAGTTTATTGCTTTCTACATTCTATGGAATTCATATAACTGATTTAGATGGAAACTGAGACTTAGCAGTGAATTGTTCACGCGATTGGTAAAATTATGAGATTGTGAGGATAGTTCGCGTTGTGACATGAATAGTCTTGGCCATTAGTCTAGTTTTACATGGTATAAACTTTTTTTTTTCGTTTGGGGGGAAGGGGATTCTGAATTTTATAAAACTTTATTATTATTTTATGTGCCATAAAACATTCGTCGTTGTGATTGGAAAATCCCAGTAAGAGGTCATAATTACATTAGAGTCATTGTAGATTTAGTCCTGAGAATTCTCACATTTAAGGTTAGATGATTTGAAAGTAAAACTTAATCGCTTTTACAATTATATTTGTCAATTGTTAGTTAGCATTAAAATATATAATTAAGCACACAAACCAATCAATCGTGGTCTGCACACCCACATTACTGCTATATATTCAATGCGCTGAATTCATAAGTGCAATCACTCTATTCTTGTATGAAGTTAATAAATTTCATATATATATATAACATGCTACACCATGGTTGATGGTATAATTACTACGACAATTGTTTTTCAGTCCAACATCATTTTAAGATTCAACTTCTTTTATCTCCTACTTGATGAACACCACATATTACTTCGTGTACTTAGGCTAAAGCTAAGTACTCTTCTTTTTCTCCTCGACATCTAAATAGAGTCTCGTCTTACAATTATTTATATAACAGATCACCAAATATGATGTAGAACAATGCTTTATATTTAAATTTCTTATCATAGCTTAAACTTGGTTTCTTAAATGTTTTACAGTACATTTTCTCCAGTCCTTTGCAATGAGAAAAATAGAGAAAGCATGATCTCTGCCAGGTCAGCTACAAGGGATCCACAGGATAATAATTCGGTTAGCACGGATCCGAAAATGATGGGGCCAAGGAAAGGATTGAGAACACGCACGACTAGTACCAAATTGAGGGACCACATATGCAATTGAGCTAGTCTATAAGGAGTAATTGATAGTATTGTTTTCTTTTATGCAAATTGTGAGAATTGTCTCTACTCTATTTCCTCTCTCTCTTACTGATAATTTCCCCAAATTGCATCTGCGTACTTCCTTTTGGATTTTACCCAAGAGTGACTTTAATTCCATTAATACAAGTGATATTTTTCCCTTTCTACACTTATTATTAACCCATTACATTTGTGTTTTCATCTCACCATGGCAGAGAATACCCGAATGAAAGAGCTCGCTGCAGATGTCAAGCGTAACGCTGAAGTTATTGAGAAGATGTACAACGATTTCAGGAACACATGGACAAAAGAGAAATTGCAAACATCTCTCGATTCGAACGAATGGAAGCGATGCAGACAGATACCGACAACAAATTTGCTCAGATCCACTCTGCGCTCGATCTGCTTTTGAACCAGAGCTCCTTGAAACCTTCCCATGGTGCTGCTAACTCAAGCAAACAATCATTTCAGGTGAGAAACATTAAGCTCGAATTCCCTCGTTTTAATGGAAAAAATGTTTTGGAATGGATATTTCGTGCGAAGCAATTTTTTTATTATTATGGTACCCCAGATCCGGATTGGTTAACCATTGCGTCTGTACACTTGGACAAGGACGTAGTCCCTTGGTTCCAAATGATGTTGCGCTCTCACCCATTTCACTCTTGGGTTGAGTTCACGCGTGCTTTAGAGTTGGATTTTGGACCGTCAATTTATGAGTGTCCAAGAGCTACATTATTCAAATTGAGTCAGAGTGGTAGTGTAGTTGATTATTATCTGCAATTTAATTCATTAGCTAACAGAGTTTATAGCTTGAGTCATGATGCAATGATAGACTGTTTCATTAGTGGTTGAAGTCCCGAGATCCGACGAGATGTGATGATTCATTCACCCATTTCGATAGTTAAAGTTGTGTCCCTTGCTAAAGTTTATGAAGAGAAATATGCATCAACCACTAAACCACAGAAATTCACTTCATCCAATTCTTACAACCATAAAGCACCCTTCAATTCAAATAAACCAGAAAATGACCAAAAGACAAATCCTACTCCTATTCTCCAAACCCCACCAACACGACCCATGAATTCTAATCAAAGAAACCCAAACATCAAACGAATATCCCCAGCTGAAATGCAATTGAGAAGAGAAAAAAGGTTTATGTTACTGGTGTGATGACCAATTTTCGCTAACCCATAATTGCCCCAATCGTCAAATTATGTTGCTACAATTTGATGACACGGAAGAAGATAGCGCTCCTGAACAAGAAAGAACCCAGCTATATATGACAGACCCTGAACCTGACCTAACCACAGATGACCACCATCTTTCTCTAAATGCAATGAAAGGGACCATTAGCATGGGTATTCTGCGTTTCACAGGGCAAATTGGCCAAATCAGTGGGCAAGTCTTAGTGGATGAAGGAAGTTCCGATAATTTTTTACAACCCAGAATAGCCGAATTTCTCAAACTTCCAGTGGAACCAGGTCCTGGTTTCAAAGTTTTGGTGGGTAATGGCCAATTTATGACTGTTGAGGGAGTGACTCCTAAGTTGTCCATCATATTACAAGGGCATGAATTGACAGTACCTGTATTCTTATTGCCTGTGGCAGGGGCTGACATAATTTTGGGATCTTCATGGCTGGCTACTTTAGGCCCCCATGTGGCAGACTATGCAGCTTTGACATTAAAGTTCCTCTATAAAGGAAAATTTGTGACATTACAAGGAGAGAGATGCACATAACCCAAGCTGGCTCAATTCAATCATTGTAGAAGGCTGCACAATACTGATGCAATTGCTGAATCCTTTGCAGTTCAGCTACTTCCGTCTCACACTTAGGAGGATGTTTTGAAAGAGTTACCAAATACTATAGCTCCTGAGATTGCCCTGCTGCTACACACCTACAGTTCATTTTTCCAAACTCCAACGTCCTTACCACCTCCTAGAAGTCAAAATCATTATATCCCACTTTTGGAGGGTACTAAGCCAGTTAAAGTCGGACCTTAGAGATATCCCCATAGCCAGAAAGAACAAATTGAGAAGATGGTGCATGAAATGCTAGACCAAGGTATTATACAACCGAGTACTAGTCCCTTTTCTTCACCCATTTTACTTGTGAAAAATAAAGATGGTAGTTGAAGGTTTTGTACTGATTATAGAGCCTTAAATGTTGTGACCATAAAGGATAGTTTCCCTATGCCAAATGTTGATGAATTACTAGATGAGCTATTTGGTGCAAATTTTTTTTCAAAACTAGACTTAAAGTCAGGCTATCATCAGATTTTGGTGAACCTAGAGGATAGACATAAGACAGCTTTTAGGACACATCATGGACATTATGAATGGTTAGTCATGCCTTTTGGCTTAACCAATGCCCCAGGGACTTTTCAGAATGTGATGAATCAGATATTTCAGGATGCTTTGAGAAAATATGTGATAATGTTTTTCGATGATATTCTTATTTATAGCTCTACTAGGCAGGAACATTTGACACATTTAGAAAATGTGTTAAGAGTTATTCAACAACATGCCTTGTTTGTCAAGTTGTCAAAGTGTTCATTTGGTGTTTTGGAAATTGAATACTTGGGACACATAGTTTCTGGTAATGGAGTAGCTATGGATAGTAGTAAGGTTCAAGCAGTCCTTGAGTGGCCCTCACCCAAAAATGTGAAGCAACTAAGAGGACTTTTGGGTCTCACAGGTTACTACAGACGGTTCATCCAAGCATATGCCAGAATTGATGCACCGTTGACGGAATTACTAAAAAAGGAGGGCTATGTGTGGACTGAGGCAACAGAATCAACATTCCTTAAACTCAAAGAAGCTATGATGACAACACCTGTTTTGGGTTTACCTAATTTCCAATATCCTTTTATCTTAGAAACTGATGCATCCGGAGTTGATATAGGTGCAGTGCTACATCAAAATGGTCATCTTATTGCCTATTTCTCCAAAAAACTTGCACCATGCACTCAAAAGAAGTCATCTTATTTTCGAGAAATGTTGGCCATAGCAGAGGAAATTGCTAAGTCCAGACACTATCTATTGGGTCATCGCTTTATTATCAGAACTGATCAGAAGAGTTTGAGAAGTCTGATGGAGCAAAGTCTGCAAACATTAGAGCAACAATATTGGCTACATCGATTTTTGGGATATGATTTCACAATTGAGTATAAGCCAGGTAAAGACAATTTAGCAGCTGATGCCCTCTCAAGAGTCATGTCATTATCATGGTCTGAGCAGGAGAATTCAATTGTCAAACAGTTGAAAGAAGCGCTGCAGAGGGATCCCAAGTTACAAATTATTATGCAACAATGTGTTGAACAACCCCTATTGCATCCAAATTACTCAGTCAAAGGTGACTTATTATATTGGAAGAACAGAATTGTTGTACCTAAGGTGGGGAATCTTATACAACAACTCTTACGAGAATTTCATGATTCACCAATTAGGGGACATTCTGGGGTAACAAGAACTTTGGCAAGGGTGACACAACACTTTTACTGGCCCGAAATGAAACATGATGTGCAGTAAATTGTTCAATCATGTACAATTTGTCAACAAGCAAAAACGTTGCATACGAAACCTGCCGGACTGCTGCAGCCACTGCCTATACCATCCCAAGTTTAGGAGGACATAGCAATGGATTTTATAACAGGACTACCAAACTCATATGGATTCAATACTATTCTCGTATTAGTAGACCGTTTGTCAAAATATGCTCATTTCAACGCACTCTGGTAGATATGGCAAGGTTTACAAAAGAAAAAGGACACGTCAGCTATTCTAGAAACAATACATAGAATATTTCTGTTAGAGCTGCACATGGCAGAGGACAGTTGGCACGGTTTTAGTGGAAAGAGAATATTTGAGTGAGGAAATAAATGTACTAGGTAGTTAGTGGATGGGTACGGAAGATTTGAGTATCCAATTAGTGGGAGAGTGCAGGCCTATCAAAGAGCCTCTTATTTTCATTTTCTACTACTTTTCTGCTACTGAAATTGTATGAACCAGATCCCATTTGAACTCTGGTTTTCATTTGCCCATAGTTAAGTAGATTTTCCTTCATTTCCTTGCATTTTTTCTATTATTTTCACGATTATACTAAATTGAACCTATCAATTTGGTATCTAGAGCCTTGGTTTCAACTGCGCTGGTGAATGGTTGTTACTAGAAGCACAATGGAAAATAGAGTGGAAGCCATAGAACAAAGGATGAGTAACTTTAAAGTCACCATGGAGCAGATTTGATAGATGGTGATGGAGCAGCAGTCGAGGCCACAAGTCACGGTGGAGGAGATTCGTCAGCTCATTCAAGAGAGTCCGGTTCGAAACCAAGCAAGACACCGGAGACACCGTCCTCGTGGTGGCGAGGAAGAAGAAGGAGATGACTGGAGCGAAAGAAGCACAATTTTAAGGGAATCACGACCACACCATCGTCGTCATGGAGGGGAAGGTCATTTCCGGTTTGCTAGAGGTCATCGAAGGGTGGAGATCCCAGTTTTTAAGGGAGACGATGCTTATGGCTGGTTAGTTCGCATCGAAAGATACTTTCATCTAAACGTAGTGAGGATCCAGGACAAGCTAGATGCAGTAGTGTTAGCTATGGAGGATGAAGCTTTAAACTGGTATCAATGGTGGGAGGAACAAGCACCCTTGAAAACATGGGAAGAGTTCAAAGTGGCAGTTATGAGGCGTTTTTAACCTAGACTCTTACACAACCCTTTGGGACCCTTGCTGAGTTTGAAGCAAAAGGGAACTGTGGTGGAGTACAGAGAGAAATTTGAGATGATGGTAGCACCCTTGAGGAGAGAAGAGAGAGTTATGATGGACTCTATCTTTTTGAATGGGTTGAAAGATGAGATTCAAGTTGAATTGAAGCTTCATGAAAGCCAAGATCTGGCTGAATTGATGGATAGGGCTTTGTTGATTGAGGAGAAGAATGAAGTGGTGCAAAAAAAGAGGGAGTTCTTGGAGGGACAGGGGAGGAAATCTGAGGATCAAAGATCCTGGAGACATGGGAGGGAATAGGAAGGAGGGTGAAAGGAGCAATGGTGGAGGAAATGAGAAATTTAAGAGCAAAAGATTGGATCCTGCAGAATTGGAAGAAAGGAGCAAGAAGAGACTGTTTCAAATGTGGGGATAAATGGAATAGGGAGCACATATGCAAATTCAAACATATGAGTTTGAAATTGTGTGAAAACAATAGTGATGAGGAGGGGATAAGAGGAATAGGGGTCCAAACAGAAGAGTTGGGGCAAGAAGAGGAGGAATTTAAGACTTTGCAACTGTCCATGCAAAGTAAAGAAGGGTTTACCTCAAACAAATCTTTCAAGGTATGGGTGACTGTGGAGGGTAGAGAGTTGTTAACCTTGATTGATTCTGGAGCTACTAGCAACTTCATTGACCCCAAAATTGTGGCTGAGTTAGGGGTGAAGATAGTTGAAACTCCAACATATGTTATAGAAGAGGGAAATGGGGAAAGGGTGACCAATCAAGGGATTTGTGAAGGGCTGAAATTCCTAGTACAAGGAGTTGAATTTAGCCAACATTTCTTTTTGATGAAGTTGGGAGAGACATACATGGTGTTAGGGATGGATTGGCTGGCCAGTCTAGGGAATATTGCAGTAAATTTTGGAGAGCTCAGTTTGAAGTGGGAAAGAAATGGACAGAAATATAGCATCAAGGGAGATCCAGCTCTTTGCACAAGACAAGCATCATGGAAAGCTATGGTCAAGACCCTTAGTGATGAAGGAGTGGGATTTGTGGTTCATTCCCAATGAGCAAAAGTGGTGAACCAAACAGTAGAGGATGAAGGTTTGGAAGAGCTCTTGAGTACCTTCAAAGAAGTATTTAACCTACCAGCTGGACTCCCTCCTTTATGGGAGCATGACCATGCAATAATCCTCAAACCTAATGCTACCATCCCAAATTTGAGGCCCTACAGGTACCCCTTCTACCAGAAGAATGAGATTGAGAAAATAGTGGGAGAAATGCTCCAGGCAAGCATTATCAGGCACAACACCAGTCTCTTCTCCAGCCCTGTTCTATTAGTAAAAAAGAAAGATATTGGATGGAGATTCTGCAGTGATTATAGGGCCTTAAACAAGGTGACTATACCCAATAAGTTCCCTATACCTATCATTGAGGAATTGTTGGATGAACTGGGGGGAGCTGTGATTTTTTCTAAGTTGGATCTGAAATCAGGATATCATCAAATTAGGATGAATAAGAGAGACATAGCCAAGACAACATTTAGAACCCATGAGGGTCACTATGAGTACTTAGTGATGCCTTTTGGGTTAACTAATGCTCCTTCAACATTTCAAGCTCTGATGAATGAAGTGTTGAGGCCTTTTCTAAGAAAATTTTGCTTGGTTTTCTTTGATGACTTCTTAGTATACAACAGGGGTAGAGAAGAACATTTGCAGAATCTGAAGTTGGTTTTACAAGTATTAGCTGGCCAGAAGTTATTTGCAAATAAAAAGAAGTGTTCCTTTGGAAAAGAGGAGATTGACTACGTAGGGCATATCATATCTGGCAGTGGTGTTGCTGTTGATCCCAAGAAGGTGGAAGACATGCTGAAATGGCCTGTCCCTAAAAATGTTAAGGGGTTAAGAGGGTTCTTGGGATTAACAGGATATTATAGGAAGTTTGTAAGGAATTATGGGAGGCTTGCTTGGCCTCTCACTCAGCTGCTCAAGAAGGATAATTTTATGTGGAGTGATGAAGCTCAAGTAGCTTTTGAAGAGCTCAAAGTTGCCATAACCACTGTTCCAGTTTTGGCCATGCCAGATTTTGACAAGGAGTTCATTGTGGAGACTGATGCATCAGGGAAAGGCATATGGGCTGTCTTAATGCAAGGGGGAGGCATATCTCCTATATGAGTCAAAATTTATCTGATAAGGACCAAAAAAGATCAGTTTATGAGAGAGAGCTAATGGCCATTGTGATGGCTACACATAAGTGAAGTCCATATCTTTTGGGCAGGCATTTTAAGGTGCATACTGATCAGAAGAGCCTCAAGTTTCTCACTGAGCAGAAGGTTATGGGGGAGGAGGAGCAAAAATATTTATCAAAGTTATTGGGATTTGATTTTGAGGTCAAATATAAGCCAGGGAAAGAGAACAATGCAGCAGATTCACTCTCAAGGTAAATGATGTATAATCAGATCACCACCATACAATGTGAAGCTTGGGAGGGTTTAGAAGATGAAATTCAGCAAGATGAGAAATTAAAGGCTATTGTGCAAGCCTTAATGGTAGATTCTGTTAGCCACCAGGGGTTTTACATGAAAGGAGGAAGACTGTACCATGAAGGCAGAATTGTTATTCCAAAATAATCCCTAAGGATTGCTTGGATATTGAATGAGTTTCATGATACAGCAATAGGAGGGCATTCAGGCCAATTGAGAACTTACAAAAGAATTGCAAGTGTGGTCTATTGGGAAGGAATGAGGAAGAGAATTCAATAGTACGTCCAGGCTTGTGAAGTTTGCCAGAGAAACAAATATCAAACATTGAGCCCTGGTGGATTAGTCTAACCTCTACCAATCCCAACCCAAACATGGAGTGACATTTCCATGGATTTCATTGGAGGATTACCTAGACCAATGGGGTGGATACTGTCATGGTCGTAGTAGACGGGTTGACTAAGTATGCCCATTTTATACCTCTTAGTCACCCTTATACAGCTAAGGAGGTTGCGGAACTATTCATTCAGAAGGTGGTGAGGATGCATGGGTTTCCTACTTCTATAGTTTCTGACAGAGATAAGGTATTTCTGAGCCAATTCTGGTCAGAACTGTTCAAACAAGCAGGCACCAAGTTGAAGTATAGATGTGCCTACCACCCTCAATCTGATGGGCAGAGTGAGGTGGTGAATAGGTGTTTAGAAACTTATTTAAGGTGTGTGACAGGATTGAAACCAAGACAATGGCCCAAGTGGTTGGCTTGGGCAGAGCATTGGTACAACAAAAATTACCATGCCTCCCTAAAGACTACACCTTTTGAAGCTCTTTATGGGAGGGCCCCCTTGTGATAGTAAGAGGAGATATTCCTCCATCAGCAGTAGATGAGGTCAGCAAATTGACTGCTGAGAGGAATTTAATATTGAGGGATTTGAAGGAACAATTGCTGAAGGCTCGGGATCTCATGAGAAATCAGACAAATAAGCATAGAAGAGAAGTGGAATATGAAGTAGGAGATCAAGTTTTCATAAAGATACAGCCTTATAAGATGAAGAAGTTAGCCAAAAGGATGAATCAGAAACTTAGTCCTAGGTACTATGGTCCTTTTGAAGTGATCCAAAGGATAGGAGCAGTGGCTTATAAGTTGAAGCTACTTGAGGATTCAAGAGTCCACCCAGTATTTCATGCTTGCTTGTTAAAGAAGGCAATTGCTCACTCTATGGCCCCACAACCTCTGCCAGATTGCTTGGATGAGGAGTGGCATTTGGAGCCAACACCTGAGAAGGCCATAGATTATAGACAGGGGGGCAAGGTGAATTGGAGGTTTTGGTGAAGTGGAAAAACCTGCCAGATTTTGAAAATTCATGGGAGTTGGCTGATAAAATGAGAGCAGAATTTCCCACATTTCTCCTTGAGGACAAGGAGAAGTTTGAAGGGGGAAGAATTGGTAGATATGGCAAGGTTTACAAAAGAAAAAGGACACGTCGGCTATTCTAGAAATAATACAGAGAATTTTTCTGTTAGAGCTGCACATGGCAGAGGACAGCTGACAGGGTTTTAGTGGAAAGAGAATATTTGAGTGAGGAAATAAATGTACTAGGTGGGTTAGTGGATGGGTACGGAAGATTTGAGTATCCAATTAGTCGGAGAGTGCAGGCCTCTCAAAGAGCCTTTTATTTTCATTTTCTACTACTTTTCTGCTACTGGAATTGTATGAACCAGATCCTATTTGAACTCTGGTTTTCATTTTCCCTAGTTAAGTAGATTTTCCTTTATTTCCTTGCATTTTTTCTATTATTTTCACGATTATACTAAATTGAACCTATCACACTCAAAGGAGATTACACAAGCAAATCTGTAGCTGAGTTATTCATGAATCATGTTGTGAAATTACATGGCATGCCTAAGTCAATAGTGTCCGACAGGGATAAGGTTTTTACTAGTAATTTTTGGAAGTCCTTATTTCAATTACATGGTACCACATTAGCCATGTCCTCATCTTACCATCCTCAATCAGAAGGCCAATCAGAAGTAGTGAACAAGTGCTTGGAGATGTTTCTTAGGTGTTTCACTTTTCACAACCCAAAAACTTGGTACAAGGCTTTAAGCTGGTCAGAATTCTGGTACAACACATCGTTCCACACCAACATTGGTATGACACCATTTAAAGCATTATATGGGAGAGATCCACCGGCTCTAATTCGATACAGTCAACAGCCAGTAGATCCTGTTACTTTGCAAGAACAATTGATCTACAGAGATAAAATTTTGCAGCAGTTGAAACAAAATTTGGAAATAGCTCAAGTGTACATGAAGAACTAAGCTGACAAGAAGAGAATTGATGTGTCATTAGCAGTGGGAGATTTGGTTTTAGTGAAGCTCCAACCTTACAGGCAACACTCGGTTACATTAAGAAGAAATCAGAAACTGGGCATGAGATATTTTGGGCCGTTTCCTGTTACGGCCAAAATAGGTAGCGTGGCTTACAAGTTACAACTTCCCGATGCAGCTAAAATACATCCAGTTTTCCACATATCTCAGCTAAAGCTTTTCAAAGGAATACCACAAGAGCAGTACATGCCTTTGCCTCTCACCACAACAGATATAGGCCCAGTCATTGCACCAATTGCCATTCTCCAATCTAGGTCAATCAAGAAAGGTTCAAACATTATACCACAAGTGCTGGTACAATGGGAAAATATGACACCAACTGAAGCCACATGGGAAGATTTTGATGAGATGTTAGACAGCTTCCCTAACCTCAACCTTGAGGACAAGGTTGTCATAAATGGGGATGGTATTGCAATGATGAAAAATAGAGAAAGCATGATCTCTCAGCTACAAGGGACCCACAGGAGAATAATTCTGTTAGCATTGATCCGAAAATGATGGGGCCAAGGAAAGGATTGAGAACATGCACGACTAGCACCAAATTGAGGGACCACATATGCAATTGAGCTAGTCTATAAGGAGTAATTGATAGTATTGTTTTCTTTTATGCAAATTGTGAGAATTGTCTTTACTCTATTACCTCTCTCTTACTGATAATTTCCCCAAATTGCATCTGTGTACTTCCTTCTGGATTTTACCCAGGAGTGGCTTTAATTCCATTAATACAAGTGATATTTTCCCTTTCTACACTTATTATTTACCCATTACATCCTTATACTTGACTTTATTGAGTACATTTTCGCCAGTCCTTATACTTGACTGCATAGATGCTTAAAACTGGCATTTCGCGATGGATATTCAAATTTCTATCACTTTATGAAATTATTTTCTTAGTATTTTTTATCTATAAACATTTTGAGCCAATTCATTGGCTTGGAAATGCTCAATTCTAAATATATATTCTAAAATTACTTTTTTATCCTTTGACAATATTTTCTTAACAACCTCATAATACCTTGACAAATTTTGACACTCACATATGGATTCATTTCATTGGCTAATCCTCAATTGAGATTCCTCTTGAACTATTATGTTTGTGTTGCTTTGAATTCTAACAACAATTCGAGTCTTACAATTAAAAGTTCATATATATTTTGTTGGTGTGAGGTAGCTAGTGTTGACACTTCAAATGCGTTTGTTCTTCCATTTTTGATTTCACACTTTTTGAGTATCTTCTTTTACGCTCATCTTCTCTCTCACTACGGAACTAACTTCAATTAAATCTGATGAGTTATTTACTTGCTTACTTAATTTTCATCCAATGTCAAAACTTGAACATTTTGGTATCTGTTGAGACACATTCAAGTACTCGACAACTACTCATACCAAGAGATATTATTTAGTAAAGTTGCATGTAGCCACAAACAAAAATAGTCTCCAAGACTATAAAACATTACACATTTTTGACAAACTAGTCTTCCATTTCCATTCATTCTCCCTCATTAATTGTAGGTGCTGCTTACTAACATGTACGAATACTAACATCTTAATAAGAGTAGCCTTTGACAAACAGTTCCTTCTTGGCTTCCTCAGATTCACCATCACCAACGTACTTTCCAAGTTGAGCAAGTGAGTTGGACTTGGCGCGGAAAAGGAGCGCCTCTTGTGCTGCTTTCACGTTCTCTGGGCGGCCTCCCCATGTCTTCAATGCAGTATTTTGGAGAGCTCTTGCGTATGAGAACGACACGTGCCATGGGTTTGGAGATTTGTTCATGGCATTCAAGTTGAGGGTTGCTTCAACCTCAGATTGTCCACCAGACAAAAACTACATAATACAGTACAATATACAACTTTGATCAGCATAAAACTATGTAGCACCGATGCTTTTGATTGAAGGCGTGTCCAGTGTCCAACACGAACAAGAACACGACATTGATGCATGTTATTACCAATGTCGACATATTGCATCAGTGTCGTGTTTAGTGTATACGTCAGTTCTTCATTGCATATGAACAAATATAAAAGTTTGGAATACAAAGAATAATGTATTTGATTAGTGTCACATACCATGATACCAGGGACAGCAGGGGGAATTCTCCTGTGGAGGAGATTGAGGGTGTACTCGGCGACTTTTGTAGGAGAGGCTTTGTCCTTAGACTCAGCTCCTGGAGTAACCATGCTAGGCTTGAGGAGAATACCCTCAAATTGGACATTGTTCTCAGCAAGGTAGTAGAAAACTTCAGCCCAAACCTTTTGGGCTACTTCAAAAGTTCTGTCAATACCGTGTTCTCCATCAAGCAAGATCTCTGGCTCCACAATTGGGACCAATCCATTGTCCTAATAAACCATTAAATGAGCATATTTTAGCCCTTTACTGATGTGATCTAATAGCTATGAATTAAAAGAAAGAACTTATATAACTCGAGCGATTTTCTTACCTGACTAATTGCAGCATAGCGAGCAAGACCCCAGGCTGCTTCCTTGACTGCCAGAGCAGAGGGACCATTGGGGATGCTCACAACAGTACGCCTAATATGTGATTGGAATTCATGTGGTTAAAAAAATGAGCATGGCAATTAATAAGTATAAAAAAGAGAAATAAATGTATGAAATTCTGATTTTGCATCTTCAGGAGATCAAATGGACACTTACCATTTGGCGAAGCGGGCACCTTGTTGGTAGTATGCAGCTGACCGAGAGGCAAGACCATCTAGACCTTGGCACCAAGACTCGTCATTGGAACCAGCAAGGGGCACTAGACCCTATTGTTCAATGTCACATCACATAAACAACGGTTTATTGTTTTCATAAGTAGGGATAAACATCAGCAGACATCATAATGATATCAGCTAGCAATCAGGCTTATTCTTTTCACTACTTGTTCGGCAGCATAACAGAATTGAAAGTTAATCATCTAACTAACAAAAAGCATAGTTACATAGAGTAACTCCAAACGGCTTACCTTGTCGACTTTAATACCGGGAACAATGTTTTGCTCGATAAGCACATCGACAATCTTCCTTCCATCTGTTGTGGATTGGTAAAGAGTCTCCTCAAAGAGAATGGCACCAGAGATGTACTCTCCAAGTGTTGGAACTGTAACCAGAAGTGTACGCCATGCTTGACGGTTAACTTCGGTGTTCTCTAGCCCAATTGAAGCCAAACGCTTTCCGCATGTAGCATTAGACTCATCCATTGCCAAAATACCACGCCCTGGTGAAGCAATTGTTTTCTACAAACACACAAGCAACAAAAAACAAGACACCAAAAATTAATAGAATGAAACATAGAATATTTATCAACAATTTAAAATAGGAATATCATTTCTTAGATGCAAATTCTCAACAAAAAATACCATATTTTCTAGAAAAAATTATAATAAAGCATACAACACTGCATCAACAATGCAAAAATAGAGTATCCATGAATCATTACTTAGAAGTTACAGCATGTCCAATTATGAATACAGTAAGAGTGGCTTCATCCATTTTTAATGGCCCTTTCTATATCACATCTGTTTAATTAACGATTTGGATAGAACATTATGGCGGAAATTGATCCATGTAGCTGATCCCACTTAGTGGGATAAGGCTTGGTTGTTGTTGTTGGTGGTGTAACATGTATCTCACCTTATCTCACTTTCAACTTCATAAGTCTACTCTTTTAATTTTAAACCAGTAACGTTTCTTACATGTGACGCCCACATGAAAATGAAATTCAACCAACTCTAGTGGCGAAGCCAAATAAGAACCTGTTCTTAACTTTATTTTAAATGCTCGAAGTATATAAACACAGACAATAATAATTGAAGTTCATCAATAGTATACATGCTTTAACCAACAAATTATAGTTGTGAATATAAATTTCAAGCATGTTAGTTTGAAGAACTAAGTTCAGTTATGCCATGCTTCTAGTTTTAGCAACTTGCAAAGTTTTTAAACTCTCATACCGCGGTTTTGACGAGCTCGTCAGCATATGAACTAGCTCTGATGGTGAAACTTGAAGGAGCGGCAGGGTTGCATCTCACAACAGACACAGAAGAAGGTTGACGGAGGAGGGTTGATCCCTTCACCCATTCAGACTTGTCAAGAACAACTGATGACTTGAAAAGAGATGCTGATGCTGCAGAAGCCATAGTTCACTGTCTAACAAAAAAAAAACTGCAATCTTATCCCTCACTGCAATGAATAAGCCTCTTTACCACACACAACTTATGCACTTCTTTCTCTTTATTTAACTATTTATTATTGTGAAGTGATGTCTCATTTGAGGCTGTTGTGAGCTAACCTATCATCACTTGACATGTGGATGATAACTCCTGCTTGCTTGGCATTCTGCATAACTGGTTTAAATGGATAGTGTTTTTCTAACCATCTAAAAATTGAACAATAATACATACATTTAATATTTTTCTCCTTGTATTAGTAGTAGTACAAATGTATAACATGCACCAAAAAGGCTACCGATTATAGTTGTTTGTTTGTAAGAAAAATAAGTGTGAGGCCATAATTTGCTTTGCTGTTTAACTAATTTGTCTCCTTCTGAATAATATATGGTCCTGATTTAATATTAGGATTTGGTGAGATTGGGTTAACAAGGTCATCAAAACATGCCATGTCTAAACATATACATACTATCATTCATCAAAGCATGCCATGTCTAAACACATACTTTGAATGCATCAATTCCCTCTGCTAAATGTTGGAGCAGAATATGCTGATTTGTACATGTTGAGACCACATAAATTTTACATCTTGTAGAAGCAAAGAGAACCTAGAATATTCTCCCTTTACTTTAATAGTCTACAACAGTGTAAAGTCCACAACTAAGTTATTACCAGAAAAGCATAAAGATAACGAACTAGTATGTGTACCGGGCAATGCATGAAGCAAATTACGGTAAATGCGAGAAGTATTTTTATACTAAATGATAGTTAAAAACAATATCTGGAATTGGTCCAATTGGTAAGGAATTTGGGCTCCTTGAGCAAATGGTCATGAATTCAACCTCCGACTCTTATGTATAGAACTAATTTGTTTGGAAGGCGAGAATCGACCTTGTGTGTCCGACAGATTCTCGAGGAGAACTCTTAAAAAAATTGTTCGATTTATAAATATCAACAATTTATTTAATTTAATACAGAAATATAAATAAATACTGCTGCCGGAGATTGAATTGACCTTATTACAACAGAAGCAGAAAATGCATCATAATTCAGTAATATGAGAATAAGATATAATTCAATATCAACCATAGTTGAAGCCTCTCTCTCCATGTGCTTAAAAAAAAATCTGTGCCTGAACCTGCAAGGCAAAGAATTAGGGTTTTGGTGATTTATAAATTTTTTCAATAAAAGTTGCAATTAAAAATACCAATGTTGAATCATCCAAAGTAGTCAAGAACCATTTATCAAGACCTAGACATTATTCATGACTACTTTGGATGATTCAACATTGGTATTTTGAATTGCCACTTTTATTGAATTAGATAAGCTTTGAAGTGCGTGCACAACAACCATTATTGATTTCTTGTTTTGTTTGTTTGTAATCTTGGTCCCACAAATCATAAAGGATAAAGCCTCTTCAACGAAGCAATCTATAAAAATAGAAAAAGAAAAAAGTTGGGATCAATTCAAACGATTGAACTGGGTGAAAACCTGCAACGAAACAACGAATCAACACGGTACTATTGAGTGCGTGTTTAGTTTCACTCTAGAACTGTAAAATTGATTGTCACATGTTAAAAGTTATCAAATATAATAATTTTATTTGGTATAAAATGGAGAAATTTTTTTATAAAAATAACCATGTTTTCAATTAATTTTCTAAAATAATCCTAATTTAAAAAAGTATATCAAATTAATCGGGTTTTATATTTAAAAAAAAAAATGCACAAAAGAAATAGCCAGACTCAATGGCGCATCCATTCATTTTTTGTACAAAGGTCATGCTTATAGTACATGCCACTGTATATGTCACATGCCATTCTCATCATTTTTCACCATTCTCTCTCTCTATTATTTTTCACCCATCTTTTAAGTTTTTCCTTAAATTTTTCTTCAAAAATATCGTCTTATATTCACAAGAGAAATGTCGATTTGATTTATTCGGCAATAAAGCCTCCAATGAAGTTCTGATTCTAGAATACAAAGACGTTCGAGCATCTTCAGATGAGCTTGATCCGTTGGTTAGATGGAGACATTGTAGACGGTGAAAAGATCAGAAAAATTCAAAGGCTTGTTACGGTGTACAACGACAATGGAGAAAGTTGTTTATGAGACTCAGTTAAAATTGACAGAGATTGACGTATTATGATGCATAGCTGTGAGGAAATTGCCATGATGGTTGTAATCACATAAATATGTTGTTTAGTCGTTGTATTTGTTTGTCTTGTTGTTTAGTTGTTGTTTATGTTATTATTAATTGTTGTTTAAATTATTGTAACTGAATGTTGTGATATTTATGAAATGAATGTTGTTTTCAATATCAAATGAAATGTTTAAATATAAAATTATGTTGTGGTGCTTGCTTCAACATTGGGACTGTTTGTACGATTGTGTCTGGGCTGACGACAGGAACTACATAATCTCACCATTTTGTTCGCCGTATCCATTTCGGTTCAAATACGTGTGCTCTTATGACGACTATTTTTCTTTCTTCGCATATTTTCATTGTGTCAAACTATCTCTCCTTAATATGCAGGCCAATAATCCTCCTTTGCTACCATCAGAAAGTTATTGTTATACACATTGCATAGGTTTATGACTTTGTAAACGGCAGATAGTAAGTTGGAAATGTCTTACGTACCGAGCCTTTGAACATGCTGCTATGATATAGGAGCAAAGCAAACAGAAGGCTTGGAACTTTCCGCAATCACACCAACTTCTATCTAGTTCGACTCGATATTATCCCCTTGGCCTCCCCTCATTGTGGTCCATTGTCTCATCTACACTGAACCAACCTTTACGACGGTCAAACATTATAACCACATGTGTGTTAGCTTTGGCAACTTCCTCTTTAAGAATTTCATTGAAATTTCACTGAATAGTTACCCCGATTGTAACACTAAACTCCATTTTGAACGTCTGATCTCAAACACTGACCTTAACTTAAAATAGGTTGCTCTTATCAAAGCGGTTATCGGTAGGTTTCAGATTCCTTTGAATACATAGTTCATTGATTCCACGAGATTTGTTGTCGTGTGGCCCCATCGTTGACCATTGTCGAATGCCCTGATCCACTTCTCTAATGGAATATTATTGATCCACCTTACTGCATCTGCATTTGTCAATTTGATATCTTCGTGGTAGTGTTTGAAGGAAGGTTCTGTTAATGCATACCATGCATTCACAACCTTTTTTTGTAGCGTCTTGTCTTTAATCTCCTGCATGAAATTTTAAGCGATGTGTCTAATGCAATATACATGCGTAGAAGGAGGATCTTTTCAGCCGTTATCAAAGTTTTTATAAGCACTCTCAATTGATGGATGTCTGTCTGGAATCAAGCATAAGTTAGGCTGATGAGCAATGTGTAATCAAATTTTTTTTAGAAAAATCCTCCATCCACAAACAGTCACCCTTTCAGCTAGAGCGAAGGTGATTGGAAAAAATGTTGTTATTGTCATCTTGTGCCACTGTCATGAGTAGCATTCCTTTATATTTCCCATACAACCATGTTCTATCAATCTGTATAATAGGTTGACAGAAAGAAAAACCTTTTATGCATGATTCATACGCCCAAAAGAGTCAGCGGAATATTTCATTTCCACTAACACAAGTCTTGTTTGGGGTATATGCCGACAAGGTCTCCATAATAGCAACAGTCCCCGGAGCATAATGCTTAAGTGCCACCAGGAATTGTGGAAGTTCTTTGTACGAATCCTCCTAATTTCCTAATGCTCGTTCAACCGTCTTAGTCCTGGTTATCCTTGCCTTCCAATACGAGGGAGTATAATTGTATCGTGTAACGATATGTGAGATTATTGTACTCACTTTCACTGCGGGTCCTTGCTAATGACAGATGAAATTTCATCGCATATTGACTGAGAGCTGAGTTTGCAATGATCCTGCATCAAATTGGTGATTATGCAAGTGTGACCTGGACCCATAGAACCTATCTCCCAAGAATCAATCCTCTTTCGGTAAGATGTTATCAGCCAAAACATGCAAAGCACATTTTGACATAAGATATTGTACCTCGTCACATTAGTTAAATTGATGGTATAATCAGCTGAGATTTTCATGTGATGTTTTTAATAGCTCTCACACAGTCTTCTTTTGTGCGAAACATGTCTCCCACTTTTAAATATCCGTCTGTCTGCATATACAGATTGTAAAATATATATAAGATGGTTCATTTGCACGCAAGTTCAAGTTTGTCATATGTTGAGGGGGACAATACACATGACCCGAAGGTAATGGCTCTGGCTCATGGTCGACAGTGTCATCGTTCACCATATGATCAACCAATATCCACTACTACAAAACGCCCAAACAACAACGCGAGGTTTACAGCGGCATCCTATACACCGTTCTTATAGTGCGTACTGGATGCGCGCGCATTATTTTAATTAGAAATCTCAAGGGTATAATAACGGTTGTTATGAAAACTGTGGTGATACAATCTAGCTATCATGGGTTCGAACCTCATCGCCCTCAAATAGTTTATCCCTTTGACGTAAATGCTCCCTTTTTAAGTTTTATTAATATTTAACTAAAAAATAATAATCATACCGCGGCGGTTTTTTCTTAAAACCGTTGTTACAAACTGTTATGTATTTTAAACACCAAGTATATATCAATTTATCCATTGAAAAAAGAAACAAGACGAAACAACCCTAACACCAACGTCGTCACCATTGTCGGGAAGAAGACAACAACAACAAGAAAGTGTTCTACTTTAAGGTGTTGCAATGTCACATTTGAAGACAAAATCATCCAAAGGTGTTTCTACGTCTTCTTCCAGTGTAAAATCTCGATCTGGAAATTTTTGTGGTTGCGATGGTCGTATGGTTTCGTATCAATGCAAGAAGGGACAAAATAAAGGAAGGTTTTTTTGGAGATGTCCATTTTAGAGGAGCGATGAAACATGTAATTTGTTCATATGGGATGAAGACGTGGGAGAAAGAAATGGAAATGACGATGAGAGAATTATGAAGTCAGAGTTGGAAGCTGTGGGCTATCTGAAGGTTATGTATGAGGATTTAAAGAAAAAGAACAAGAATTTGAAGAACAAACTGAAATCAGAGATAATTTCTGGAAATATCAAGATGTTATGTTTTCTTGTCTCCTTTATGTTTAATGTTTACTTTGTTATGAAATGTAATAGTTGAATTAGGGTTTGAATTACATTGTTGATGTTTAAACTGCAGATCCATTGTGAATTACGTTGTTGATGTTTAAACTGCAGATGCATTGTGAATTACATTGTTGATGTTTAAACTGCAGATGCATTAAGTGAGAAGTTAAGGCGCACCTTTTCTTTTTTATTTATTTTAAAATTCACAAATAAAAGGGTTATCACTACGGTTCTCCTGGTTAACCGTAGTGATATATTTATAATAAATAAATACCTATCTATACGGTTTTTATTTATTTTAAAATTCACAGATAAAAGGGTTATCACTACGGTTATTCTAGTTAACCGTAGTGATATATTTATAATAAATAAATACCTATCTATACGGTTGTTATTATTAACGGTTGAGAAATAGTTTGCCCATATATAAGCAAAATAAATTTCACTTAATTGACAGTAACGCCGTTGCCTTCAAAGTGAAACCCTGGAACCCATTTTTTCTCTTCGTTTTCACCATTAGCTGTGAATCATACATTAAGGTATTTTTCTTCTTCCATCTATTGTTAGATATTTCCCATTATCTCATTTGTGGATTGTTATTTTTGTTGATTGTTCTCATTTTTTCAGATTCGTTTTCACTACCTTAACAAAGACCATGCTTTGGAAACTTCATAATGTTTGCGTAGCTATGGAAAAAAGTAAAAGAAGCATAAAGCTATGATAGAAACTTCATCCACCTTGTACTTTTTCTTCATAGCTTCACGAACAAGATGTTAGTAAATGAAGAATCAACATTGTAAGCAAACTTTATCTAGTTTTAGAAACAATGAAAAGAAGTATAAGAAGTATGAAGCTTTTGTGTAAGCTTCTTCCTCCTTATATTTCTTTTTCATTGTTTCCCAAACTAGTTCAACATCATAATTGATTCCTGTTCCGCTATTAGTTTCATTAAAAGGTGTGTTATTCCTGTTCCTCTCTTTACTCTTCACTGGATTATGGTTTTAGGGTTTGTTTTCAACTGAGGATGCTCATTTTTGAAGTTTGCTTTGTTTCCTTTCAGGTTAAGGGGATGATACAGGGTGATGATGCTGGTGGAAGCAAGCGTATTATAGCAGTTTATAATTTCTGGATCTGGTATAGAATGTTGTTTGAGTTTATTATATTCTATTTACATTGTTTGTTTAACTAACCCTCACTTAAAGTTTGCTGGTGGTAGCAAGCGTATTATATGAGTTTATAATATCTGGATCTGGTATAGAATATTGTTTGAGTTTATTATATTCTATTTACATTGTTTGTTTAACTAACCCTCACTTAAAGTTTGCTGGTGGTAGCAAGCGTATTATATAAGTTTATAATATCTGGATCTGGTATAGAATGTTGTTTGAGTTTATTATATTCTATTTACATTGTTTGTTTAACTAACCATCACTTAAAGTTTGCTGGTGGTAGCAAGCGTATTACATGAGTTTATAATATCTGGCTCTGGTATAGAATGTTGTTTGAGTTTATTATATTCTATGTAGATTGTTTGTTTCACTAACCCTCACTTAAAATACATTCAGTTAATTTGACATAGATACTTATAATTTGCAAATTAAGTTGTATTTGAAAACCAACTTAAACAAACCAATGTTGTTTTCTGATTGTATGCCTCTCACCATTTATCTCACGTTCTTTTATATATAGATTATGGTATAATGATCTGGCTCCTTAGATGCATCGCCATCTTCCATTATAGTTAAATCAAAGATGAGGCAGATTATCCAATGTCTTGTTGATCTTATGGAAATTGAACTATAATCGAAGATAGCGATATATCGAAGGAGTTAGATTAATAAACCACAATATATGTAAAAGAGCGTGAAATGTACGATGAGACGAATGCAATCAGAAAACAACATTTGTTTGTTTAAGTTGGTTTTCAAGAACAGTTTAATTTGCAGATTATAGACATTTTTATCAAATTGAATCCATGTATATTTATTTAGTGAGGTGTTTGGAAAACAAGCAATCTACATTTAATATAATAAACTTAGGGTACTTACAACAACGGTTATCTATTGTAACCGATATCATAAGTAATTTATGTTTTATATAATTTCGCTACTGATGGGTTTCGAACCCAGAACCTAAGTGTATGTATCACAACGGTTTATTATCATAACCGTTGTGATATATGGCTCGCGCCCTACCTTTCAATAACGGTTTCCAGCCCGTTGTAGAAACAACTAACTTACAACGACAATCTACATAACAACGCCTTCGCCCGCGTCATTATATGTCATTCCTAACCGTTGTTAAATGGGTTTTTCGTAGTAGTGATCTCAGCTCTTTCTTCTTCCTCGTCAACAACATCAACTTCAAAATTTGTGTCGGATCAACGATCTGAGACAACTGATTTTGTTGTAGTAAAATATATAACTCAATATCGTTGAACCCAGAATGTTCATGACTGAGAAACATATTTTGAACATCTTCATCATCTAACTGGATTTTTGTAAATGATTTGTGTTACCGGACCACACTGCAGCTTCTTTTCTATTCTCTCTTTCAAATGTGAAAATTTTGATAGTCTATTTATTGTAAACCGAGTAACATCGATATTACAAAAATTAAAACCGGATAAGTCACATTCAAATTTCTCGCCATTGATGTGAGCGTTGATCAAGTATTGTGATGAAGGAGCCATTTTTGTGAAATGCAATGTATTTTAGTATACTGGTGGTGATAATGCAGTGTGAGCTGGTTCTAAAACGAATACGCTTGCACTTAAATAAGACTGAGTTAGGAAGAGAAAAAATAACCCATGCGCCATAGGGTATGACACTTTCTTTATTTTCTACAAATAAGTGCCATATACAATGGTTTGTCATGTGTTTGCATGTATGCCACCCTGAGTCTAGTTCACATAGCCTGCCAGTCTAGTTCCATGCAAAATTGATTCACATGAATGCATTGTCCCATCTATAAATATGGCTACATAACCCATCATTTCCATCAAACACACTTAAAATATACACTTTATCAACAACAATCACTCAGCAGCATTCCAAAACATGGCTCTGTTAACCATGGGTGAGACACATCGAAGAACTATCAACAACATTGTGGAGTTTGTAAGCCATTATTTTGCATGTGTTACTAAATTTGTCGTTAATACTTTTCCTTAATTATTTTCCTTAATTATTTTTGTTAGAATCCAAAAATATTTCGATGTCGTGTACATGAATATGTACCACATGACAAATTGATAGAATAATATTTACGAGCAGGCGGTTTTGGTCATTTACTCAACATTGTCTCATACTTTGTTGATTACACATTTATCCTCGCTTTGGTAGAAAGATGGAGACCCAAGACACACGCATTTCACCTTCTGTTCGGTGAATGTACCGTCACAGTAGAGGAAGTTTACCTGTTGTTGGGTCTATCTATTGAAGGTAGGGTTGTTAATGGTAGAGTTAACCAAGATAATGCAATATACAAAGAACTTTTGGTGCCCCTTTGTGTGAAGACACAGTAAGGGGTCAAGGTATTAATCTAAAGTATCTTAAACAACACTATTCAAGTATATTATTAACCGAAGATTCGACTAAATATGAAAAAAAAAACTCGATGTTATATTATGATACTATTTGGTAATTTTTAATTTCCTGAAATTACTGATAACACGATAAATATTATGTATTTGCCTTTGTTAAGAAACATAAATAAAATATGAACACATAGTTTGGGTTCAGGTGTTTTGGCCCATCTTTATAGTTCTTTGTGTAAAAACGCACAAAAGGGTACTTGTTCATTTTATTCTTGCGCCTTTTTGCTCCAAGCATGGTGTTGGTCAAGAATGTCGTCACTTGTCCCCGTCAACGAGAACAACTTCACATTCCCCTTCGCAACAAAGTAGGTTTATCTTTTTTTCTTTCCCACTTGCTTACTTTATACTACAACTAATTGTAAATAATGTATTTTCACTCTTTTTAGTTTAGGTGGTCTATTCTTGAGATGAACTACAACAAATGTCCCAAACACGCTATAATAGTCTATCGCAATCTTATAGACCACCTTGGTCCAGACGATGCATTACAACTAAACAACTCATTAGAATCTAAATTTGGTTTTAATATTTCAAATTTACAAATCTTCTAATCATGTATTTTTCCTATACAGTTTATCTGAAGGCTGTATCTGGGTCTCAACCATGAGGTTAGCCCCGAGGATGTTGTAGTTTGGACATCAAAAACATCAATCATCAGGTTCATTATTATGGAGATGCACTAGAGTGACTGTGCTAAACTGTAGTTCGGCATGGAGCAATAAATCCCAGGCTATCCGACGTGTTTGGGACAATGGCATCAACTAAGAGTCGATGCCCAATGGAGTTATTCCGATTGGAAAGAGTTCACTAATGAGATGTGTCGTCAATGGAAGATTCAACATCAACATGTCTTAAACAAACCTATCATACAGGGTGTTAGACCAACTCAAAATTATATGAATTGGTATAGGTCAGTTACAACGACACAATTTGTGTCTAACCCGAGGTATTTGATCGACCCACGCCAACAAGCTTCGTCATCATGCGCCCGACAACAAACCCCCACCCAACAACCAACCCAACACTATTACCAAACCCAACAACAATGTCAACCCACCCAATCACAACATCACCATACCAGAAACACCCAACCACCAATCGAACATGATTACGAACTCACTGACACCCAACCCTGCACCAACTCAAGCCACACACTCAAACACAAAACCAAGAGCATGACCCTTACCACTAAAACCCATATGTTGCTACCACATCTTACTATAACATGGATGATGCATATGATTTCACCCTATCCCACCATATCACCCAACCAATACACACTCAAACATCGCACCACCAAAGCACTCAAACATCATATCACCAAACCACCCAACAAACATATTCCTTTCAAACACCACAAGAATCATTGCATTGTTTATAAAATGATTCAATGTCTCAATTCAACCAACCTGCTCGCCCACACGTAACCCAACTACGACAACATGGGAACCAAACTCGATTACGACACCGTTGGCTACTAGGGAGAAATGATTGAAAATCTGTTAGATATGCTAGGACCTTCGCATCAACCATCTTTGACTCAGGCGAAAACTAGGAGACCCTAAACACCTCAGGGAAATCGTGGGAGACCTTGAAGGCATGCAAATGCGCCGGGTTGTGGAACATGGGGCATTATGATCGAACGGGTCATTGATTTTCTATTCAATCGTGTAATTCAATTTTATGAAATAATATTATAAATCATTTTTAATTTTTCATTTTATTTAAAATTATTTTATTGTTACAATAATTAAAAAAAACTAAACAACGCAGTAGCCACTGCCTATGTCGCATGCTCCTAGAGGTATGTGCCATTACTATAAGCATGTGTCATGCATGTTGGCGTCAGTGTACAATAGATGTATGCATGGGTCATTGGGTTTGACTACTCCTACTGTCAGCGATTTTTTTTTTTGTTTGAAACATGGTTAGTTTGGTATTTTTTTGAAAATATGGTTATTTTGGATTTTTTTTAGAAAAACATGGTTATTTAAAAAAAATGATAGAATGGAGTATAATTTGGAGCTAGCTAGTGGCTATAGAATTGTTTTTATAGTACACAACGCAAGCCTGTAGAATAAGGTATTCATCCAAATTCGCTTCGAATTTGACTGAAAAAATCCACTTTGATTGAGTTGATTCGGGTTTGAATTTTTTTCTATTACAAAATATAAGACAGGTCGGATAATTAAGAAACTAGTACAAACCTCAAATTCATCCCCAAACATATCCCTTTTATTTCATTATTTACTTTATTATTTATTTTTTATAATTTAAAATATAAAATGCATGGTCAATGTTTAGATATTTTGAATGATGTTTATTATTTAAAATATTTAAATATATGTATATAATTTTTTGAGATTATTTTATTTTATTATTTATAATTTAATTTGATTTTGGAAAAACTAAATATTTTTATTAAAAAATTGATTTCACTAAATGTATAGTGACAGAGTGGGGATATTCGAATATAACCCAAACCCATTTGGGATGGAGTTTGTGTTTTAATTATAAATTCCATTGGAGTTTAGAACAGAAAACATAGACGCATTGTCATTTCTCATAATATGTATTGTGTTAAACAAATTAAGTCAAAATATGTTATTTTTCATAGTATTTTCAAAAATACCCTCGTGTCTTTACAAGAAACTGGTCACTCAGACAGACACGACTATGAGAGCTTTTACACGTCCTCTATTTCACAACCCTAAAGCTTTAAGTCTTTAAATTATTATCTTTGAGTTTTTCATCATGCAAGAGCTTTTAATATTCTTAATGAAGCTTGAGATATCTTCATTGATTACCGTCATCTGAGAGTTGAGAAGTTAATCCACCAGTGATCTTTGAAACAGAAGTGTTCACTTGAATGTCGTATGACCACATTGTTAACTTCATAGAGATGACTTGATCTTCAAAAACATCTTCAAGAAGATATATTAATTCACGAGGATAGCTTAATAAACCATCTTGATAATCTTTGAATGCTTAAGCTATCTTCAACAGATAAGGACTTCATTGGATATCATTTTATACTAGATGTTGTCATCACTAAAAATAAATAGATACTCCGTTGATTTGCATCTTTGCTATCCATAAATTCACCACATTGGATCATCTTTATAATACTTGCAAACATATAGATCCACACTTCCATCTGTATCCATGTTTTACGGATGACTTTCTCCATGTCTTAGTGATTTTCGAAACTTCATATAATAACCACCATCTCTACTTGAGGATTCACTTTCATTTGGTGGTACTTATTTTATTTTTTTTCTTATTTTTTTTTAGTATTCACCTTCTTTTTCCTCATCCATTTACCTTTTTCTCTCTCATTTTTATTAGTAACAATTATCTTATCTTCAACTATTGTTTGCTCAAGTTGGATAAGTTCTTCAACTGTAGGGAAAGTTTTATCATGAACCACATCATCTTTTGCATCCTCTTTTTGGACAAGAATCTGGTGTTCTCCTTCTTTATTTTTCTTAGAAATTTAGTAAACAAGTACATCAATATCTTCTCTATCGTGATTCATAGCAAGTTCTTTCCTAACATCATTATCAACATCCCAAAATATTTTAGACTCAGTAAAATTTTCAAACAATATCATCTCCTCTTCAGTCATCTCTAAAAACTCAAGCTTGTCAACTATTGGATGTTGGTAATATAGTTATACTTCATTTTCATGTTTCTTTGAAGCTTTAATCGTCTTAAATATATGATTATAATCTTCCAAAGGCCTTAAACGTTAATCCAAATCCCATATATCATCACACTTCATCCATTAAGCTTGTGCAACAATATCATATTTCCCACAATTTTTTATTGTGTTATGAGGTTAAAATAACATAGCAAGTATGGGTCCATCTCCACCCAAACATCCATTTGTCCACTTACATATTCAAGTTTCTGAGTTTTATTTCGGACAAAGTTACCTCCATAATGAATAACCAATGCAACAAAGCCATCCATCCTAAATATAAAATTCAGTCGATGTTAACTATAGATAAATAATCCATCTTCTACTTGCAGTTACTTAGATATGGAATTCCTACCATGGATGACCTTTTTAGACGTAGGGTGATTTTTGACAGAAATGACACCGGTTTCTCTTATGCTAGGGTGTAAATGAGTCTTATAGACATCTCTTTATCTCTGGAGACGTTGTGTCTACCATTTGGTAAAATGTCATTAGGTGGCTCAGTTGGGAGTTGGTTTTGCTCAGGAGTATAGGATCAGACATAGAGATTGTGAGGTCTTATGAGTCTATGTATAGATTTAGGTCCAACTTATATTTATCTAGCATTATATGGCGTGATCTCTCTAGAAATTCTAGAATGAGTTTATTTTGCATAGTTCAGATCTACTAAAGATGGAATGTTGAATAGATTGATCATTTAGTCTTGGAAATGGTTTTTTTTAAACCTTTTGTGACTTATATGCCTACTTATAGTGGAAGGAGAATCTTGTTTTTTTTTTCATGCATCGATAGTTCATTTTGAAGGATTGAAGCCTCAGGTTTTGGTGGTAGTTTTATTAGGCTTGTTGGTGTTATTTCCTCTGAACTTCGGTTATCTATTATCATGGTTATTGTTTTCCCCTCACTTGGTGGAGGATTATTTTTATTGGTTTTCACTTCTATCCTTTTTTTCAATTTGTTGTTTGTTTTCTTTTATTGTTTTGTTTAGTTGAACACTTATGGTGTTGTTTCTCTTTCATGGGTAACCAATGTTGAATAAGCGACTCCAAACACAAGAGAAAGGCGGGGAAGGGGATTATGATTTTCTTTAGAAAAAAATTTCTCAAAAAGATTGATTTTAAGTTAGTTGATTTTTAAGAAAATGGGTAGAAGATGAGATCTATCCATTGTTAAGTGCAAATTTTGACTTAAATTGAACCATTTTTCTGGGCATTTTTCAACTCATTTATCATGTTTTAATGGATTTATTTCTTGTTCTGGTGTGATTCTTCAACATATTGCAAATACCTTTGGATTCCTTGATGTGTGTGTTATTGTGCAAGATATAGGCATAAAACATCAATGATTAAGACACAAAGGAGTGGACAAGGAAGCCAAAGAAATGAAGAAGAATCAGCATGTTCGCTGTGCGAACACCAGCGAGCAGCCAGCGAATATTCGTTGTGCGAAGTTACAGTGAGGTCCCAGCGAAGAGGAAACCTTGGATGGCAGTAGGAAAAGGACCCACAGTTTGTTGTGCGAAGCTGTAGCGAAGAAGTTTGTTGTGCGAAGAAGTATTCGCTCTTTGAACTCAGATATTTCCCAAGGGCGGTTTAACTATTCAGAGGCACTTCATGTTCCTAAAAAGGGTCTTCGCTGTGCGAAGAATGTGTTCGCTAAGCGAACAAGACATATTTTTGTTTTACTATATATGTGCTTTTTCTTGATTTTTAGAAAATAACATATATTTTTCATAATAGACTTGCATCTCTCTTCATTTTCAAAACATATTTTAGAGAGAGAAACACAAACCCTGAGGGGGAGAAGGTAAAACCTTCGATCTCTTGTTGGGTTTGGATGTAATTTATTGATACCTTATGTATTTCATCTAATCTATGTATGGTGAACTAGTTTTGATTCAATGTTGATGTTGTCTTCGATTTCTTATTTGTGGTCTTGACAAAACCTTTTCAAATCTTTGATCTAAGATATTCATCTATCAATGAGCAAACTTTTGACATAGTCTTGTAAGTTGATATTCACTAGTATATTTTATTTTATGGTGTTGATTATTAGCATGAGTAGCATGAGTAGCGATCAATATAGTATTATGAGGATGCATGATAATAAAGATGAGAAACTATATTCACATACATTTGGCAAATTAGTTGAATGAATGTAAAAAGGGTTAAGCGTATGTACGTATTCTGATCATGGCGTTTTATATGAATCAATCATGGATCTGATATGGGTGTCATCTTTGTTTACTTGTTTATCTTTGATTTGAATCTTTGTAGAAATATACTCTTTAGATCTGGATCTAGGATGAATATCTGTAAGGTTCTAAGCTATAGACAAAGATTTAGGCTTAACACTTGCTTGAGTATCAGTTCTTAATGCTATGTGTTGTTGAGTTGCATTAGACATCACCAATGAGACAATACGGTTGTTCTCTCGATGTTGCGTTAGACATAGCCTCTGTTGTGGGCGATACGTGGGGATATTAGACTAATGATTGATTTGTGTTTAATTGGTCAGAAGAATCCATGTGTTATCAATTGATGAGATCCAATCCCAATAAGGCTCCGTTTATTTTAAAGTCTTTACTTTATATTTTCCGTCTTTATATTTTCCGCTTTTATATATTCTACCTTGACTCTTTCAACCATTTTGTAACCATGAGCTTAGAAACGTAGAAGTTGTTGAACGACATTGTTTCCCTCACACAGATCCCTATGGAGACGATATAAATCTCTGAGGAAATCCTTCCAAAACTAAATTTTTGCTTCTTGCCGTTTTACTGCAGTTTGAACAAAATAGCGCCGTTATCGGGGATTGGTGTTTAGATATTGAATCGCATTGCAATAGTTTATATACTTTTGAGCTTTGTACAGTTGTTTATATTATATATATACTTGTTTCCTTTCACGTTTTCTCAAGTGTTGATTAGGGATGAATGATGAGAACTTCTTCTAGATTGGTTGCTATTTGTATAAAAGTATCCAATGAAGATTCTCTCAAGTTTGGATGATGATGGTAGAATGTTGAACATGTGAATGCAAGCAAGGTAAATTGTACTGCTTTATAGAATGTTAGAATGATTTAAGAACTTTTTGTGCAAATGTGTATTTTTTTTTCATTTTGCAACTTTGTTTGAATGCTTGTTTCACTTAGGTCCAATAGCCACAATTTGTGAGAAACCTCCATTGTTTACTATATGTTAGGATGACTGATAAACTTTGTTTAATTCATTTGATAGATGCTTAATCTTTTGATTATTGTGATTTTGTGGAAGCATTAGAAATGATCAAGGCATTTGTTTATATTGAGCACAACCATATCCAAAAGTAACTTATCAGTGTGTAGTGAGAATTTGTTAACCCCTTTGAGCCTAAATAGTTTAGATCTTATTTTAGTGATGAACTTGGTTTATGTACATAATTTGAAAGTTTAGTTCATCATTGAATTTTGCGGAATTCTAAAAAAAATTCTTGAAACCTTTGAACATTGTTTAAATTGATTTTCTTGCCATAAAAAGCAAGGATCATTCACTTGAGGTTTGGTTGAATTCAAGTTGGGGAGAACGAAAAGGAAAATGGTAGGTTACTAAAAATTTTGAAAAATTTCAAGCAAGCATGAAAAGAAAAAGTGTGAGTATGAGTGTGAAAAACAAAAGAAAAAGAATGCTTGTTTGAAAAAGAAAAATAGAGAATGAAATAATGGTGCAAAAGGAAGTTTTAGAAGGTTTACGATTGAGAAAAGGAAATGGTGAAAAGAAGTTTTGATGTGTAAATACCATGTATAGTGAATGTTTCTTTTGTATTGACAATTTCGATTAAATGGCCTTTAGAAATTACCCTTTGTTGTGAACCTGACCAAGCTATAACCTTAAAAGGCCTTAGTGATCTCTTGCTTCCATGATTTAATTTTTGATTGATTAGATGAATGTATGAATTGGATTGTTATTTGCAGTGTTTGTCAGGCGAGTGAAATTGCCATGCGGTTGCAAACGCATTAATTTCTTCATTCTTATTTTGAAGAGGAGTGTTAGAGTGATTCAAGCATAAGAATTTAGTTGTTATTTAAAACATTGCATGATATTTGTTTAAGAACTAAATTCTTTATCATTGTTCGATTCTATTAAGTGGTGAACATTGCTTGTACGCATTCTCATGCTTGAGCAAATCCTCTTGTTTGAGCAAATCTCTCTTATTTGAATTTGAACCGTTAATCCTTTCTTGGTTGAATCTTATGATTGAGCAAATCCTCTTGTTTTCATGAGGGGCATACTTTGCTTGAGGACAAACAAAAATCTAGTTTGGGAGAGTTTGTTAAGTGCAAATTTTGACTTAAATTGAACCATATTTCTTGGCATTTTTCAACTAATTTCTCATGTTTTAATGGATGTATTTCTTGTTCTTGTGTGATACTTCAACATATTGCAAATACCTTTGGATTCTTTAATGTGTGTGTTATTGTGCAGGATATAGGTATAAAACATCAATGATTAAGACACAAAGGAATGGACCAGGAAGCCAAAGAAAAGAAGAAGAATCAACATGTTCACTGTACGAACGCCGGTAAGCAGCCAGCGAATGTTCGTTGTGCAAAGTTGCAGCGAGGTCCCAACGAAGAGGAACCCTTGGATGGCAGTAGGAAAAGGACCCAAAGTTCGTTGTGAGAAGAAGTGTTCACGCTGCGAACTCGGATATTTCCCAAGGGCGGTTTAACTATTCAGAGGTACTTCATATGCCTAAAAAGGGTATTCGTTGTATGAAGAAGGTGTTCACTAGGCGAACAAGACATATTTTTGTTTTACTATATATGTACTTTTCATGCTTTTTAGAAAACAACATATATTTTTCAGAATAGACTTGCATCTCTCCTCATTTTCAAAGCATATTTTTGAGAGGGAAACACAAACCCTAAGGGGGAGAAGGTAAGAGCTTCGATCTCTTGTTGGGTTTGGATGTATCTGTTGATACCTTATGTATTGTGAACTAGTTTTGATTCAATATTGATGTTGTCTTTGATTTTTTATTTGTGGTCTTGATAAAACCTTTTCAAATATTAGATCTAAAATATTCATCTATCAATGAGAAAAATTTTGACATAGTCTTGTAAGTTGATATTCACTAGTATATTTTATTTTATGGTGTTGATTATTAGCATTAGTAGCGATCAATACGGTATTGTGAGGATGCATGATAATAGAGATGAGAAACTATGTTCACATATATTTGGCAAATTAGTTGAATGCATGTAAAAAGGGTTAAGCATATGTATGTATTATGATCATGGTATTTTATATGAATCAATCATGGATCTCATATGGGTGTCATCTTTGTTTACTTGTTTACCTTTGATTTGAACCATTGTAGAAATATACTCTTCAGATATGGATCTAGGATGAATATCTGTTAGGTCCTAAACTATAGGCATGGATTTAGGCTTAACATTTGCTTGAGTATCAGTTCTTAATGCTCTGTGTTATTGAGTTACGTGAGACATCACCAATGAAACAATACGGTTGTTCTCTCGATGTTGTGTTAGATATAACCTCTGTTGTGGGTGATACGTGAGAAGATTAGACGAATGATTAATTTATGTTTAATTGGTCAGAAGAATGCATGTGTTATCAATTAATGAGATCCAATCCCAACATGAATCCATTTATTTTAAAGTCTTTAGTTTATATTTTTCGTCTTTATATTTTTCGCTTTTATATATTGTACCTTGACTCTTTCAGCCATTTTGTAACCATGAGCTTAGAAATGTAGAAGTTGTTGAACGACATTCTTTCCCTCACACTGATCCCTGTGGAAACGATATAAATCTCGGAGGGAATCCTTCCAAAAATAAATTTTTGCTTCTTGCCGATTTACTGCAGTTCGAACAGCCACCCTTCTTTCTTTCAATGTCTTCATTCATAAGAGTTATCACTGAGATTAAAGAGACTCTATTTGTATAGACTGAATAGAGATGTCATTGTTCATTAAGAGCTCGTGATTATTCCCGAATTTGTATCAATGTTTAATGTACACAAGAGGTAACCCTTTTATCATTGATCATCTTCATCCGTAAGGATGAACTTAAGTACATTTTTTTTCTACTGTGTATTTTAATCCTGATTTCCCTTCAATTGATTACAATGACCTCAACAAGGCATATTCCAAATTTTTCTAGCATATTCCCAACATCGAGAAATTGATGAATACCTCTATAGGGTATAAGTTGTTATCTATTATGGATGCATACTCTAGCTAGATTTCCATGCATGATAAAGACAACGATAAGACCGCTTTCTTGACATAACACACCAACTACTTGTATAATGTGACAACCTTTGGTTTGAAAAATCTAGGTGCAACATACTAGAGGATGATGAATAAAAACTTTGAGGAATAAATTGGCGATATGTTGGAGGTTTATATCGATGACATGATAGTCAAATCCATTAAAGAACAACTGCATGAAGGCCAGTACATTAGTTCATTCAACATGTCTGGCAGTACCATATGAGACTTAATCCTAAGAAATGCATCTTTGGGATCAAGGTTGGAAATGTTAGACGATGGCTATGGATCTAGAAGGGGGGTTGAATAGATCCCTTGAGTTTTACACGCAAATGGTTACCAAAAATTTGGTTTTAAAAATGTTTAACGAAAGCAACCACTGAATCACACATCTACAACGAACCTTCTACTAAAGGGATCGGATATACACGACAATATTGGGAATGAATTATGGATGAGAAAAATTCAGTTTAATTAACACAAGTTAAAACCCAATCAGCAAAGGCTCGCTTGCTTGATATTTGATCCAAACCAACGAGGTCAATTGACAAACACTAAATTTCAAATGCGTTCGATTTTTACTTTGAAACAAATTATCAAACACTTGGTGTGCGTAAACACACTAAGTGCAGAATTTCTATGGAATGTAAAGTCAAGCTGCTCCTAGATACGATTCAAGGAATTGTATCAATTTTTGACAAAATAGTTTATCAGCTCGAGATTACGCAACCTCAGAAATTTCAATACGTTGAGACTTTACAAATTCGAATAAACTAAAATGTAAAAGAGTTAAGGGAAAGAGAGAACAAACGAGATTTGATTAGGCAGTTCCCCAATCGTCCTCGCTTTGGGTACCTCTGCCCCTAATTCCACAATTAGAATTGATATATATATATATGCAGTTGTTGCAAATTATTTATTACAAGAGAAGAACTATGAACATCCAAACTCCTAAATGTCTTTGATCGTTGATGCAGAGCCTTTTCTTCCTTTGATTCAAGACGAATCAAGTGCCACGAATTCGGTTGAACAAGTCACCGTCCCACACTACTAAACTGCAAGAAACCACCGTTCTTCAGTTAACTTCACTCGGCCGACTTCAATTCTCTGCAATTCGATCCCCAAACCTTTCTTCTACGATCCTCTGACTGTAGCTACTAAACCAAAAGAAAACTCCGTTCTTCGGTTACCTTCGTACGACTGAATCCCTGTAGAACGAAACAGTTTGTGCCAAAACCCCCAAAATCTCCTTTGATTCTTGGAGGATAAAACCTAGGGTTTTATTCAAGAAACACCTACCAATTCTCAACCCATAAATAAATATCACAACACTTCCTAATTCTGAACGTTATCACTTCACAACAATGGACAACACAAGAAAAAATGATTATGTGTAATTGTTTGGTTGACTCAAGGATGAAGATGAAGATGAAGAGAAAGATTGGTATAAATTTTCACGTTTCTTGTTATTTTGGAAAATGAGATGACCAAACTATTTATAGAGAATGATTTGACCCACTAAAACTTGTAACAGAAATAACAGAAAAATTTAAGTGAAAAAATTCAATTCAGGCGTGTTTGAGTCGACCCATCCTTTAATGAGGGTCGGCGTGCGCTGGTCCGTGGCAATTCACTATGCAAATTTCTTAATCGTGCGTCGACCCATTGGCGTCTTGCGTCGACGCAAGTATGCAATTTTTGCACATTTTCAAATTCTCAGAGTCATGTGTCGACCCACAACCTGCAGGGGTTAGCGTGCGCTTTCCCGACCTTTCCACAAACTTGTTCCAACAAGCATGAGTCGACTCATGCTTAGGTTGGGTTGGCGCATCACATGCATTTTTCAAGAGATGTGTTTTTCTGCACATATTAGCTGACCAAGACTTGGACAAACATACTAGACACCAATATAATGATCATGCACATGTATTTATGGGTAAGACCAAGTCCTATATGTTTAGACTCATGAACAACGATGATTAGATGCAATTTTCCCGACAAATGAAGTGATACCGCTCAAATTACAATCTAATACTTAGCTTATTTATTGACATCATTAAAACCGAAATAGATGAAAGACCTCAGCCCTCACATACTCCCCCTTTTTTATGATGGTAACACTGTTTAGCTTTCTCTTGATTTGTAATTTGAGAACCAATAAGCTCCCCCTGTCTTTAACACTTAGTTAACTTCTTGGTTAATTTCTGCTTGCTAACCTTCTCCCCCTTTGTCAACATCAAAAAGAAGAGAAGAAGGTGGTCAAAAGAATAACACTATAACAAGTAAGGATTCATCCACATATTTGCAACATGGCAACACTAAGACGCATCCATATATGATACAGTTAATGTAAATTTTGAAAGGGATAAATACGGAACATAAGAAGCAAAGACAATTCATTCCATAGTTCAAAACAAACTGAAACAAAGTTCAAAGTTAAACAACAGGAAAGAACATGCAATCCAAACAGCAAAACATAAATGAAAAACACAAGTAATATGATGCATTAATCTCTATGGTCTCCTCCCCCTAGGTGGATGACCTCTTCCCCCATGGTATTGGCCTGGTGGTGGCAAATCCTCTAGGTACAAGTTAAGTTTGAGTAGCGAACGATTGAGCAATCCAAGACTGTTTGCAAGATTCTGATTATGTTGAGTCAAATTCTCGTCCATTTGGGTGAAGTGAGTCATAGAGGCGTCAACAAACCTGTTGAAGTTAGTGATGTGAGCCGAGACTTGGTTGGATAAGTTTGTGAACCTTTCTTCCTGAGCATTGTAGCGGGTTTCTTGCAATGCTTGAAATTCTTGATGTTGAAGATTCATCTGGTACAACCTGTCTAGAATCTCTTCAGATGCCTGGAAATCATGTTGAGGTTGTGGAGTTGGAGGTGCAGAATAATTAGGTTGCCACCAATTATACTTCTCGCCATAGGTGGGAGGAACATATGCATTTCCAAGAGCAGTCCAGCAGTTGTTTTTCCAATCTCCCCAACCCTGATTATCAAAATTGTCCTCAGGTTGATAGTCCATCCATGCTTCGTTGTCTTCCTCTTGCATAACCACATCAGCATTGTTAACATCTTGATTGCCACTATCATGTACTGCCTCATCATCATTTCCTTCGTCATGATTATGTTCTTCAGGTTCATGTGAAAAAGGATTAGTTGGTCTGTGTCGGTACTTGAACTCCTTCTTAACAGGATCCCAAGTGTAACCCATCATAGTGAGTGTTTTTGGTTGAAACTGATGTTCGGATGAAATCTGGATGTAACTGATATTTTGAACCAAGATTCCAGCCTTGTACAAAATGTTCTAAATGCAGGATGCATAACCTAAAGCCAGACTTTTGGTGGAGTCGCGGGTAACAAACATCTGATATGCAAAATAGTGTGGCCAGTTGATTTTGATCCGATTCTTCAGTATGTAAATGAGATGAACTTCTGCCTTTTCAACTCTTGAGTACCCGCCTTTCTTAGGTCTCAAAATACGAGCAATAATCCACTGCAGAACTCGGTCAACAAATTTCAAATGACCGGTGGTAACATTTTTCGAAAAGAGTTCACTTGCCACAACAGCGTCCGGATATGGTTCATGCAACATAGAGTTCAGAGCAGATTTAAACTCAAAGTTTCGAAAAAACTTGGTGTCGGTTACTTTGGGGAGACTTTCATCAGTATCCATATGAAACAAAGTATTCCATAACTCATTGTTTACAGGATGACGTACATTATTCATAGAAAACGAAAACTCAGCACCCTTAAATTTTCCCTTAATTCCACAATAGAATAATCGAATCAAATCATTATTGAACTGATCATCACATTCAAGAAACTCACCAAAATTCTGAACACTAAGCATTTCAGTTATCTCAGGAATTTTGTAGTCTGGACCCATCAAAACATAGAAACCATGTTGTGGAATAACAGCACGAAGACTAAACTCTACCTCAAAAGGACCAAACAGTTCATCAGAGAGTAAAGAATTCATAGTTACCGGTGTTGAAGAGGTTCCGACAGATGAAGCTCTAGTTGTTTGTTTACCGGTTGTGTGTCAAGAAGCCATTGTTGAAGAATTGGTGAAGATGATGAACAGTACACAAATTTTGAACCTTTGATAGTTCTTAAGTCCAAAACCTTGTGAAACCTTCTTCTTATAACCTTTGTGAATCAACCTTTGTGGGGTTTTGATTTTTAGGGTTTTTAATGGAGGTTAAATGATGTTTTGAATGGGAAGATGGAGGAGATAGATAGGAGAAGACCACAAAATTTTGATATGTTTAACATGCAATGAACATACAATAAAATGTAATGAAGATATGTAATGTAGAGAGGAGACAATAGGTCGGCGCACGCATTCCAATTAAAAGGAATTCTGAACGCGTCATAGATGCGTCGACCAAAGAATAGGGTGGGTCGACGCACGCGTACTGGGTTTTGAAAATTTTTGAAATTCTGATATGCGCCGACCTCAAGTCATCGTGAGTTAACCCGGTTGTTTCCCTTGAAAACTGCTTCAGCTCATGAGTCGACCCATGAAATTTTTCGATCGACTCATCCAAGTCAAAAATGAAAAAAAATGAATTTTTTTTGCAAGCATAAGTTCCAAAAAGATAAGCGTACACACACATAGAACAAAGATCCAAATGAACAATATATGCATAACATGTAATAAACATCAAGTTTAAAGTAGTTAACATGGCACAAAATATGTTAAACATATATGAATCGAAACGATATTACCTTGATCACTATGACGATGAGAGCCCTCACATATAGCTAAATATCTATTTGCATTGTTAGTTAAAAGAATAAACAAGCATGTATATATGTGAAGATCACTATCTTAAAGGATTATCAAACACGATCCGAGATATCGAGAATGCCAAGTTCCCTAAGGATATGAAAGAAAGGCTCAGTGGCTAACAATTTTGTAAAAATGCCAGCAAGTTGATTTTTAGTATCAACATGCTCAAAGATCACATCACCTTTCTCTGCATGATCCCTAAGAAGTGGCTAACAATTTTGTAAAAATGCCAGCAAGTTGATTTTTAGTATCAACATGCTCAAAGATCACATCACCTTTCTCTGCATGATCCCTAAGAAAATGATGGCGTATTTCGATATGCTTGGTGCGTGAATGTAATACGGGGTTCTTAGTCAGGTTTATTGCACTAATGTTATCGCACAAAATGGGAATACGCTCAAGTTTTAAATTGAAATCAAGCAATTATTGTTTAAGCCATAAGACTTGAGAATAACAACTGCCTGTGGCAACGTATTCCGCCTCGGCTGTTGACAAAGCAACCGAAACCTGTTTCTTGCTATACCAACTTACCAAGGAATTTGCAAAAAGGTGACACATGCCACTAGTACTTTTCCTATCCAACTTGCACCCGACAAAGTCAGAATCGGAATAACCAACTAAGGAATAAACACTACCTTTGGAATACCACAACCCATACTTTGGAGTACTGGAAAGGTATCGAAGTATGCGCTTAACTGCTTTTAAGTGGGATTCCTTGGGACGTGCTTGATACCTCGCACATATGCATACACTGAACATAATGTCGGGTCGTGATGCGGTAAGATAAAGAAGAGATCCAATCATACCTCGATACTTCTTTACCTCTACATCCTTACCATTTTTGTCACGATTAAGATTGGCAAAAGTAGGCATCGGAGTATCTATTGCTTTGTAGTTTAGCATGTCAAAATGTTTGAGAAGCTCAAGACAATATTTCGTTTGACTCACGAATGTGCCCTCTTACAGTTGTTTGATTTGCAATTCGAGGAAATAGTTAAGCTCCCCCATCATGCTCATTTCAAACTCCCCCTGCATCAAACTAGAAAACTCCTTGACCAAGGTCATGTTAGTAGACCCAAAGATAATATCATCAACATAAATTTGTACCAAGATTAAATGTTTTCCTTGACGTTTAATAAAGAGGGTTGTGTCAACCTTCCCTCTTGAATACCCTTGATCAAGTAAAAATTTGCTTAGACGTTCATACCAAGCCCTAGGGGCTTGTTTAAGTCCGTACAAAGCACGTTTAAGTTTGTAAACATGATCGGGATATTCATGGGATTCAAAACCCGGAGGTTGGGCAACATAAACCTCTTCATTTATATATCCATTAAGGAAAGCACTTTTAACGTCCATTTGGAATAATTTGAAGTTCTTAGTGCAAGCATAAGCAAGTAAAAGGCGTATAGCCTCAAGTCGGGCAACCGACGCATAAGTTTCCTCATAGTCAATTCCTTCCTCTTGGTTATAGCCTTGCACTACAAGCCGCGCTTTGTTACGTGTTATAACTCCATTTTCATCAAGCTTATTTCTAAATATCCATCGGGTGCCGATTACTCGATGATCTCGCAGAGGGGGAACAAGGTCCCAAACCTTATTTCTCCTGAATTGATTTAGTTCATCTTGCATTGATAAGAACCAATACTCATCGAGTAATGTCTCCTTTGCATTTTTAGGTTCAACTTGTGACACAAAAGCGGAGTAATAACAAAAGTTACTAAGTTTAGAGCGAGTGGTTACTCCCTTAGAGATGTCACCGATGATATTTTCGATTGGATGGTCTTTGGAAGACTTCTATGCTAGAGGAAGGTCATCTTTATTAGTTGGATGATCCTCCTCACTCTTCATTGGTTGGTGATCCTTTTCCTCCTTAATACGCACTGCTTCAGGCTGATCAGTTCCCTTATCAGTATCCTTGAGTATGACTTCAGAAGATGCACCTGCACCATGAAAAGAACTACCTTATCCGACATTTCTCGGATAAGACTCATCAAAAGTAACGTGTACTGACTCTTCAACAATTCGTAACCTTTTATTATATATTCTATAAGCTTTACTTGACTGAGAGTATCTAAGAAAAATACCCTCGTCGGCCTTGGCATCAAACTTACCAAATGACTCTTTTCCATTGTTCAACACAAAACACTTGCAACCAAAGACATGAAGGTGAGATATATTTGGCTTACGCCCTTTTAAAAGTTCATACGGTGTCTTGTTTAGAATAGGTCGGATGAGCACCCTATTCAAAACGTAACAAGCCGTACCTATGGTGTCGGCCCAAAAGTATTTTGGAAGTCCACTCTCATTGATCATAGTCCTTCCTAATTCTTCCAAAATTCTATTTTTACATTCCACAACCCCGTTTTGTTGAGGGGTACATGGTGCGGAAAAATTATGATCAATTCCATGGGATTCACAAAATGCTTCAAATAAATGGTTTTCAAACTCACCCCCATGATCACTTCTAATTGACACAATGTTCGTGTTTAACTTGTTTTGAGATAACTTAGCAAATTTCTCAAAGGCCGAAAAGGTATCACTCTTATTTGCTAAGAAAATGGTCCACCAAAACCTAGAAAAATCATCGACAATTACAAAACCATAATAGTTACCACCTAGGCTTTTAACCCTAGATGGTCCAAAGAGGTCCATATGGAGGAGCTCAAGGGGTCTCATAGTTGAAACGATATTTTTAGATTTGAATGAGATCCTTGTTTGCTTCCCCATTTGGCAAGCATCACAAAGGTGATCCTTTGTTTTGGGCAAACCAATGACTAGGTCTTTAGAGACTATTTTGTTAAGCAAATCAAAGTTGATGTGAGCCAACCGTCTATGCCACAACCATGAATCTTCATTCATAGTGACTAGACATTTTTCTCCATTCAATGATACTTTATTTAAGTCTAGCATATAGACGTTGTTCACCCTCAAGCCCTTAAACACATCTTTTTTGTCACTATCTTCAACTATGCAACAATCTTTTGAAAAAGATACTTTTTTAATTCTTGTCACATAGTTGACTAATACCTAAAAGGTTGTGTCTAAGGCCTTCCACAAGCAGCACATCTAAGTAGACGAGGGGTTACCTACGCTACCTTTGCCAAGAATCTGTCCCTTATTGTTATCTCCGTAGGTGACAAACCCCTTTTTCTTCGCCACAAAGTCGATAAAAAGAGATATGTCTCCTGTCATATGTCTTGAGCAGCCACTATCCAGAACCCATCTTCTTTCGGTGGTCTCAAGACTTTATACCTACAAAAATAATCAAGGGAGAGTAGGTATCCAATTCTCATTGGGTCCTTTGCGGTAAGTGAAACCAAGATCGCACTTGGGCAACCATTGATAAATGCCTTTTGGAACAAGAAATCTTCTAAAATGACATTTAGCAATAGTATGACCAGGCTTGCAACAATATAGGCAATCACGGTTCATTTGGAACTTACCTTTGCTATCACTATCTCGAATCACATACGTATACTTTTGATACGGATTATTCATACTTTCTCGATAATGTGATCGATCAATAGCAAACGTAATTTTAGGCATAAGAGCCTTGTCTAATTTTGCCTTAAGGGTTCTCACCTCTTTTTGCCAAATATGACAAGTATCACAGCCCCCAAACATGAACCATGGAGACTTATTCTCATCAATCTCAGCTTTTGATGCATCCACCATGGAGTTTTTAAGATCTTCCAATTCCTTTTCGGAATCGGAAACCTTTTTCTCCAAGTATTTAAAAATCTTTTTGTTCGAGGCTAAGCGTTGAAAATCTTCCTTAGCCTCATGGTGCAACATATCAAAAGCCTTTTGTAATTCTAAATGAGACATAGTATTAGAATGATCATATTTAGAGTGTTTTACCTATTTCTTCTTGTTGTGACGTGCCATAAGACATAGATTAACGGATTCACTTTCATCACTTGAGTTGTCCTCTTTTTCCGACTCGCTATCGCTTTCCCAAGCGATGTATGCTCGTCTAGATTTGTTTGACTTTTTATGTTGACGGCTCTTCTCCTTGTCCTTATCCTTGTCTTTCTTAAGTGATAGACAATCTGGCTTGTAGTGCCCGGATTTTCCACAGTTGTAACACGTTCCTTTAACCTTGCCATTCTTATTTCCTTCATTTCTAGATTGCCTCTTAAATTTAACAAGATTTTTATCCGAGTGTTGAATCTCATTCTTCCGAACATACCTATTGTATCTCTTCACAAATGGACTCATATCATCATCGGAGTCATCATCTTCGTCGTTGTTGGTTTCATCATCACTTTACTCTTTAGATGTGGACTTTAAACAAGAAGTCTTAAGAGCAATCGACTTCTTTTTCGTATCTTTTGTTTTCTCCTTCTTTATGCTATTTTCATGTTTATCCAAGCTAATGAGCACTTGCTCATGCTCATCGAGTTTGCCAAATAGTGTGGTGAGGTCTAGAGTAGCTAGATTATTGGCCTCCTTGATTGCGGTGACCTTCGGCTGCCATTCCCTGTTAAGACACCTCAAAATCTTATTAGTAGCAACCTCGTTTGGAATTGGTTTACCAAGTACATGCAATTTGTTGATAATGTGAGTAAATCGTTTTTGCATATCCGCAATGGTTTCCCCTTGCTTCATGTAAAAAAGATCGAACTCTTGCGTTAGTGTGTTAATACGAGCCATTTTAACATCATTAGTGCCTTCGTGGGATACTTGTAAAGCATCCCACATGGCTTTGGCCGTTTCATAGTGAGAGACACGATAATATTCATCAACTCCCAAGGAGGAGATCAAAATATTTTGAGCCTTCCAATCATAGCTGTACTTTTTCTCGTCCTCCTCATTCCATTGGTCTTCGGGTTTGGGAATGACAATGCCTTCAGAATTGGTCATTGTAATTTCCATGGGACAGTTTAAATAATGTTCCAAGCCTTCCGATCTATGGAATTTATATGGACGCGCATACAATCCTTTCAGTAGCTATAATTTTCGCCTGTAAAAACTAAAGCTCTATTATAAACCCTTTAGGTTCGTTCGCCATGATCCAAGAAGTTTTACCGAAGCACCAGATAAACCGGAGCTCATGATACCACTTGTTAGACGATGGCTATGGATCTAGAAGGGGGGTTGAATAGATCCCTTGAGTTTTACACGCAAATGGTTACCAAAAATTTGGTTTTAAAAATGTTTAACGGAAGCAACCACTGAATCACACGTCTACAACGAACCTTCTACTAAAAGGATCGGATATGCACAACAATATTGGGAATGAATTATGGATAAGAAAAATTCAGTTTGATTAACACAAGTTAAAGTGCAATCAACAAAGTATCGCTTACTTGATATTTGATCCAAACCAACGAGGTCAATTGACAAACACTAAATTTCAAACGCGTTCGATTTTTGCTTTGAAACAAATTATCAAACACTTGGTGTGCGCAAATACACTAAGTGCAGAATTTCTATGGAATGTAAAGTCAAGCTGCTCCTAGATACAATTCAAGGAATTGTATCAATTTTTGACAAAACAGTTTATCAGCTCGAGATTACGCAACCTCAGAAATTTCAATACGTTGAGACTTTGCAAATTCGAATAAACTAAAATGTAAAAGAGTTAAGGGAAAGAGAGAACAAACGAGATTTGATTAGGCAGTTCCCCAATCGTCCTCGCTTTGGGTACCTCTGCCCCCAATTCCACAATTATATATATATATATATATATATATATATATATATATATATATATGCAGCTGTTGCAAATTGTTTATTACAAGAGAAGAACTATAAACATCCAAACTCCCAAATGTCTTTGACCGTTGATGCAGAGCCTTCTCTTCCCTTGATTCAAGACGAATCAAGTGCCACGAATTCGGTTGAACAAGTCACCGTCCCACGCTACTAAACTGCAAGAAACCACCGTTCTTCAGTTACCTTCACTCGGCCGATTTCAATTCTCCGCAATTCGATCCCCAAACCTTTCTTCTACGATCTTCCGATTGTAGCTACTAAATCGAAAGAAAACTATGTTCTTCGGTTACCTTCGCACGACTGAATCCCTGTAGAACGAAACGGTTTGTGCCAAAAACCCCCAAAATCTCCTTTGATTCTTGGAGGATAAAACCTAGGGTTTTATTCAAGAAACACCTACCAATTCTCAACCCAGAAATGAAGATCACAACACTTCCTAATTTTGAACGTTATCACTTCACAACAATGGACAACACAAGCAAAAATGATTATGTGTAATTGCTTAGTTGACTCAAGGATGAAGATGGAGATGAAGAGAAAGATTGGTATAAATTTTCACGTTTCTTGTTATTTTGGAAAATGAGATGACCAAACTATTTATAGAGAATGATTTGACCCACTAAAACTTGTAACAGAAATAATAGAAAAATTTAAGTGAAAAAATTCAGTTTAGGCGTGTTTGAGTCTACCCATCCTTTAATGAGGGTCGGCATGCGCTGACCCGTGGCAATTCACTATGCAAATTTCTTAATCATGCGTCAACCCATTGTCGTCTTTCTTCGACGCAAGTATGCAATTTTTACACATTTTCAAATTCTCAGAGTTATGTGTCGACCCACAACCTGCAGGGGTTAGTGTGCGCTTTCACGACCTTTCCACAAACTTTGTTCCAACAAGCATGAGTCGACTCATGCTTAGGTTGGGTCGGCGCATCACATGCATTTTTCAAGAGATGTGTTTTTCTGCATATATTAATTGACCAAGACTTGGACAAACATACTAGACACCAATATAATGATCATGCACATGTATTTATGGGTAAGACCAAGTCCTATATGTTTAGATGCATGAACAATGATGATTAGATGCAATTTTCCCAACAAATAAAGTGATACTGCTCAAATTACAATCTAATACTTAGCTTATTTGTTGACATCCTTAAAACCAAAATAGATGAAAGACCTCAGCCCTCACAGGAAAGTTCATGGGATTCTACGTGAAGGAAAGAGGAAACAAAGCCAACCCATACAACTTTAATTTGAAAATCAAGATGAAGGCTATGTCCATAAAAGAGAGGATAATTAAATTAAATGGGATGTTGACCGATCTTAAAAAATTAATTTCAAGATCCACCCAAATTCGTTTTGATTCTACAAGCTTTTGAGGAAGGAGGCGTAGTTCAAGGGGACTCTAGAATGTGAGCAAGCTTTTACTCAATTAAATACTTCCCTCTCCAAACCTTGTCCTCTCATGAAAAATGAATGCAGAGACCTTATTCACCTATCTTGCGGTCTTAAAAGAAGCAGTGATTGTCTTCCTCGTTAAGAAGGAAGGCACTTATCAGAACTCAATTTACTTTATTTCCAAGGCATTAAAAAGTCCTAAAATCTGCTATCATAAGATTGGAATGGTTGATCTAGCCTTGGTGGTAGCTTCAAGAAAATTTTGACATTATTTCCTAGCATATTCCATTGTAGTTTGCTCATATCAACCATTGAAACACGTTCTTTTTAGAGTTCATTGAGATCTCAAAGTTTGACATCTCTTTTAAACCCACAATGGTCCTAAAATCCCTATTCTTTGGATATTTCATTGGTGAGTTGAAACCAACAGACTCTGAGTCACATACAAAGTGGATCATCTTCAAAGATGGGTCATGAAATAGTAGAGGAAGTGGAGCCGACCATAGTTTGGAGATAAAGGGAACATGGTTAAAGTATCTACACATTTGATTTTTCCACCACTAACAACCATACAGAGTACGAAGCTTTCATCATTGGTCTCTCATTGGCATTAGAGATGGAAGAAGAAGAGATCAGGTTGCAGACAAACTCCAAACTCGTGGTCTCCCAGTTTAAAGGATACTAACAAGCTAAAGATCCATTACAATAGAAATACGTAGTCATGGTCAAGGACAAGTTCTATTTTTTGAGGTGTATGATATTTCACATGTACCAAGAGAGCAGAACACAAGGATGAGCATCCTATAAAAGCTATAAAGTATAAGAGTGGCATGTACCAACCATTATTTTAACCAATAAACACTGTAGACACCTAGTCCCACCACGACTCTCATTGTGGCCTTTAGGACAATGGGAACAAAACAGTCATCATGGATCACCTTTACCATGGTGTACATTAAGAACAAAACTCTTCCAATGAATCCCCCTGAAGCACCTAAGTGTAGAGAAGAGCATGCTCGTACATAGTCATGGGGAGAGGTTGTATGTGAGATCTCTCTCTCAACTCCTTTTTTGAAATGTTTAGACTATGATGAAGTTGAATACACCATCACTGAAGTCCATAAGGGTATATCCAAGTAACACCTAGGAGAATGAGTATTTACCAAAAAGGTCCTTAGAGTAGGATATTAATGGCTTTTAGTGGTCTTGGATTCCAAGGAGTATGTGATGAAGTGTGAGAAGTGCCAGAAGTATAGATACATTCACATCACCCCTCTATCCAAACATAACATTTTAAATGTGTTGTAATCGTTCTCCTACTGGGGGTACAAATATCGTAAGTCCTTTCCTACTAGCTATAGGTCAGCTACAATTTCTAATTATAGATATGGATTATTTCACCAAGCTGATAAAAGCTAAGGCCTTAGCTAAAATAATAACCACTAACATCCATAAATTCTTCAAGGAACATTTTAGTAAGATATGAGATTCCTTATACCGTCATTACAAATAACGGTACTAGTTTATAAATAAAAGCTTGAAGAAAATCTTTAAATATTGTAGAATCAAGAACCACTTCACGTTGGTGGAGTGTCCTCAAACTAACAACCAAGAAGAACCCACCAATAGAATTTTATAGAGAGGAATGAAGAGGAAACTTGAAAAGGTCCAATGGAAATTGAGTAGAAGAGCTCTCATATGTCCATTGGGCATATTAAATAACAAATCATTCGGCTATCAAGAAACACCTTTTAGACTTACCTACAACTTTGAGGTCATCATCCCCATTGAAGTCAGATATCTTAAATGGAGAACAGAACAACCCATCCACGGTGAAGAGAACTCACAAGCAATCCGAGAATATCTAAAATTCATATATGAAAAGATGTGTTTCACCACCCATATCTTCCAAATACTACAAGAGAGTCAAGTCAACAGAATTCCACTTCAGTAACCTTGTACTATGGAGAGTGATGAGTCCAAGCTTTTGAGGTTGGCATCAATTTTGGTAAAACTAACTTGACAGCAAGATGTTGGACAAGATGTCCTAACATGAAGAACTAATTGGAGATCAAGATGTTGGACAAGATGTCCTATCATAATGATTCGACATCTTTATCTGTTACTTTTCAGTTTTTAATACTGCTATTTTATTTCCAGATTTCAGATTATTCTGAGATTATTTGTTTATCCTAGGTGGTGTCAAAGATTGAGGAATCAGAGATTCTGATTATAATTCAAAGATGTTGTTTTCTAAACGTGGAGGCATTTTAGGAAACTTTGGATTGAAGAAACTATTATTAAGGAGAATTAGTTGCGTATTCTGTGTAGCAGAATTGCTGCATTTTTTATGCCCAAATTCAGTTTAGTTTATGGTTATAAATAGGATGGATTTAACCTAAGAAATGTGTGGAAAATATATTGTTGCTTAGTGAGCTTTAGGGACTGTATTTGTGAGCCTCTCTTATGTCGTGTGGATACTAGAGCTGGACTGTTTACTTTGAGTTGTAATTTCTGTCACTGCTGTGATTAAAAGGGAATTGAGAAGGGTCTCATACCTAGGAAGAGTCTTAGGTAGAAATTAAACACGGGTAGTGATTAAGTGATAAGTTGTAAACCGTTTGTTGTTTAGCTTAGAATTAATACTATATAGTGGATTTCATTCCTGGCTTGGTAGCCCCCAGACGTAGGTGTTGTTGGTCACCGAACTGGGTAAACAATTACTGTGTGTTTGTTTACTTTCTGCAATTTGTATTCTGCTCCTTATTGTCACTGTGTTTGAAACAGAGATCAAGTGTCTCGACATCTCTCAGGACATCTGAGATCTGCTACCATAATTTCAGAGAGAAAATGTAGGGAAGAAATTTTAGAAAAGGCATGCTCGGGGCCAAACTAGGAAGACCCATTTCGGGTATGAACCAACATGGGGAAAATATCTTACACCATGGAACCCCCCTAGGGAACTTATCCCAAGAGCATGAAATGTGGCCAAGTTGAATCCATATTAAAGCTAAGTCGCTTCTAGAATTTTGAGTTTAAAGTCTTATGTAAATATCTACAATGTGAACTTTTTATTCACAAGTTTAATAAACAAGATTTTCACCAATATTTATTTTGCATTATTATTTGTGTAAATGATAGGGTAAATCTTAAACCCTTCATCATGGCATTAACCCTCGAACAAGTAGGAAGGTCTATAGTAGAAGGAAAATCCAAGGAAATCCATAAACCTCGAACGCAAAGGAGGCATACAATTAAAATACATCAAACCTAAAACTTGAAGGTGATGTAATAATAAAGACATCATAAACTTCAAACACACTGGTGATGCATTGGGTCTATTCTCTCTTGGTATCTAACCACTCTAGAGCAAAAGCAGTGGTGTCTCCTTTCCATCAGCCTTCAACCAAGTATTCACTTAAAGGCAGAAAAAGGGAGTAAATTGTTTGTTGGGTGCATTACCCATATACGTCCAATGAATCAATTTGACATAGCTTCTCAAAATGGCAACAGAGAGCTGGGGCAGGATAACCATTACTTAAACTAAGATAAAGGGAAAAATGGCTAATGTACGTTTTTCCTTTTATTAAGAAGAAATCCAATATGACAATTCCAACAATAAGTGCCAAACAAGAAAAATTAAGGAGCTATGGTTTTCACTTAGGAATTGGGTCCTTACCAAGGACAACTAGTTCTCATCCATAACCTTCTTTTCATGACCAATATGGTTCAAGGGTAATTTGAGATTATGATGAAGGAGTTTCATTTCCTTAATAACGTTATCAAAAGAAGCATGTAGACAATTATATTCGGTTTCCATCAACATTGCAAGCTCTTATGACAAGGTTGCCTTCTCTCCCTCCAAAGCCTCTTTAACCTCCTTAGCTAATCTTTAGCTCTAAGGAGATGTTGAACACATCATATAACTCATCTTTAGTTCTAATTAATTTGACCCAAGTCCATCTACTATAGTCATCAACTATGAATAATCCATATTTCTTCCCATTTATTGATGCAGTACCAACTGGACCAAATAAATCAATGTGAAGCAGTTCTAAGGGTCTGATTTAAAAAAAGGTTTTATTAATTTTTCCTACTTGGCATGCTCTGCAAAGAGCATCTAAGTGATAATTGAGTTCTGGAAAACCTTTGACAAGTTTTAACTTGTTAAGCTTAGATATTAATCTCCAATTAGCATATCTTAACCTTCTGTGCTAGAGCCATTTTTCATCACTCACCGATAGAAGGAAAAGTACCTTCTAATAAACAAATTTATAGAAATTGTCTTTCCTCCTACCTTTGAACACTATGGACTTGTCAGACTCATTCATGGACTATACATGTGTTCTTATTAAACATTACTTCATAACCACTATCACAAAATTGACTAATGCTCAGTAGGTTATGTTTCACTCTATCTACTAGGCAAACATTATTAATAGAAACGGAAGAATTACCAATAGTACTTATACCAATTTTCCTTCCTTTCTGGTTTCCCCTAAACCCCATAGTTCCTCCCTATTTAATCGTTAGGGTTTGAAACATATGCTTTTCTCCTATCATATGTTGCAAGCAGACAGTATCCAGTTACCAAGAATTTTGCTTTACTTCTCCCTTAAAGCATATATAATGTAAAGACAATTTCATATTTAGGTACAAATGATATTATGGGTCCTTCGGGGTTAGTTCTGAAAGGCTTTTTATTACTTTGTACACTAGCCTTCATGTAGTATGGTTTGGGATCATTCAAGACTTTTGGTTTAAAAATTGTATGTCTTGAATTATCCTTAACCTTTGGTTGTGAACCCTTCAGAACCTTAGACTTTAATGTCTTATGTTCTGGTTTGTTAAGAACTTTTGACTTTAGAGTCTAAGGTTCTAGTTTCTTCAGAACTTTTGACTTAGAAGTCTCTAGTTTCGGTTTCTTCATAACCTTTGACTCTACAGTCTTTGGTTTTGACTGGTTCAGAACCTTTACTTTGTCAGCAGCTAGTACAAAGTGAAAATATAGCCCTTTTTGTGCAGAGCTTAAAGAAGAAGGTTTTATTGGTTTAACCATAGTTCTAAATAGTTGATTGAATGGTTTTTGTGAAAAAGCAATACCCTCTCCTTTGATTCTACTTACACCATAAATCATGGATGCAAGTTTTGTCATACCAAAGTCATTTATGAAAAATTCCTGAAGAGAAACTTCATGCTCATTTGGATATTTATCAAACACCTTTTGAACTTGAGCAATATGATCTTTTTCTAAAATTTCATTTTTATTTTGACAAGTTTTTAATTCAATTGTCACTTGTTCGTATTGCCTTTTCAAAAAATTTCATGTGTCTAGCTTTGTATTGACACCAACCCATAAGGTTTTGAACAAGAGTAATTAAATTAGAACGAGATAGTTTAGAAAATACCTCATCTTCTTCTTCAGAATATGAACCAGAATCTGAGTCAGATTTTGTGTCTGAAGATGTTATAGCCATCTGAGCTAGATTGGCTTCTTCGTCATCTTTTTCATATTCTTATTCATTGTCAAGTTCATCCCATGTTTCCATGATTCTCTTATTGAATTTGTTTTTAAAGTTATCCTTCTGATAGCTTCCTTTCTTTGACTTGTTCTTCTGCAACTCTGGAAAATCAGCAATAAAGTGACCAAGCTTCGTATAGTTGAAACATCCCTTTTGATAATCTTTCTTGTCTCTAGAACTTGATCCTCTAAAGCAACTGCTTCTGCCATAGAACCTTTTGTTATTTTTAGCCAGGTACTGAAATCATTTGATTATAAAAGCCATTTCTTTATCATCAGAATCTTCTTATGAACCTCCTACTTCAGCAGCTTTTTTAGGTTCCCAGACTTTAAGAGACTTGGCATGTTGACCAAAAAATTTCAAAGCAATAGACTTTGATTTCTTTTCAGTTTCATCTCCTATGAGTTGCATCTCATGACTTTGGAGATTTCTTATCAGACTTTCCAGACTTATTGTATTCAAGTCCTTGGCTTCTTGAATAGCTGTCACCTTTGGTCTATATTTGACAAGAAGAGTCCTAATAATATTTTTGGCATGATCATAAGTTGTATAGCTCTTGTTCATAAATTGAAGTCCAGATACAAGAACGTGAAACCTTGAGAACATGGTTTCAATATCTTCATCTTCCTTCATTTTGAACAGTTCATACTATTGGACCAAGAGGTTAGTCATTGCCTCTTTTACCTGCTGATTGCCTTCATAGGTAGCTACCAAGGATTAAAAAATAGTTTTTGCAGTAGATTTGTTTATAATTTTGAGGTATTCAGAAAGGGGTAGAATATCTACCAGAATGCCACGCACTTTGTGATGTTTTCTATAGGTTTTCTTTTAAGCATGAGTGGGGCTCTTTCTATCAGCCAGCATTCCTACTCCATCCACTGGAATATCAATACCATCTTCAAGAATATCCCACAACTCATCATAAACACCTATGATGTGAGTGTACATCTTACTTTTCCACCATTCAAACTCAGTAGAATTTCCATTGAAGGTTGGAGGTTTAGAAGTATAGTTGTTCTTTTCACAGGTAATATAATCATAGTTTAGAACAATGTTTCTAGGACCAGATGTTTCAGACACATCAATCGTGTTTTCCTCTCATAATCTTTTTTGTGCCACTGTTAAGTGTTAGAGCACAGACTTTGCTCTGATGCCAACTGAAGGTGAGAAAAACATAAGAAGGGCGTTAAATCGTGTCATTTTTTTATTTCTTTTCTCTAAGTCTCTTATTAGAATCTGATACTTAGTGAAGAGTTTGCAGCGGATAAAACAAGTTCAGAGTTAGAGAGAGAGAGAGAGAGAGAGAGAGAGAGAGAGAGAGAGAGAGAGAGAAAGAGAGAGAAAGAGAGAGAGAAATAGAGAGAGAGAGAGGGAGAGAGAGGGAGAGAGAGAGAGCGAGAGAGAGAGAGAACAAATTTATCCTGGTTTCTTCCACAAACCTAGAGTAGTCCAGTCCACTTGCACTTCCAAGGGATTTCACTATAATCACAATTGATTAAAATTTTCTCAAGCACACAAGCAAGTGACTTCCAACGCTCAAACACACAAGTAAGAGACTTATAATGCTCAAGTACACAACAATAGACTTCAGATGCTCAAGTACTTAGCAAGACACTTCTTACAATCTAACTTACAAAGAAAAAATTATTTATTTCTTACATTTGATATACAGTTGAGGTGTAAAAAAAATACAAAATAGTAAGACTCTTTAAGACTTAAGAAATTCTAAAATAAATAATTGTTAAGAAATTCTAAGTAAAACTTGTGATTTTTGTTTGACAGAGTAACGTCTCTTTTATTGTCAAAGGTTCATTATATTTCTTCAAGTCTTGAACTCCTTATATAGAGAGATAGAAAAGAGTTGTTGAAGAGAACAAGTGAGTCTTGGAGAAGCTAGATCAGATACATTGGAATGTTACTTGATATAGTTAATCCCTTTGAAAAGATATTTGAAATCCATTTACTTCAAAAGGAATTATCTATTGCATTCCAATTATCTGCGAAGATTTTTGTTTAAATCTTTACGTGAGTCTGAAAGTGACCGATCAAAATCTCCTCGATCCTTGTGTTGACTGAACTTAGACTCTAATAGTGACCTATTAGAATATTCTTGGTCCTTGTGTTGATTGACTTTAGAGTCTGAGTCTTCAGGTTCTAATCCTTTAGAGTCTAAGTCTTTAGAGATTGACTTTCTTCAGAGTCTGGTCTTCAGAAGTTGACCTCCTTTAGAGTCTGAGTCTTCAGAGTCTGGTTCTGATCCTTCAGATTATGGATCTTTTAACTTCTGTTCAATTGTTATTTTTAGTATCAGAACTGACTTTATATCAAAAAAATTAGTTTATAATCCTACACACTTGAACATATATTAGTATATCTAATAGTTCTTTAAATACTTTGTTATCATCAAAACCTTAGAGATATGGTATAAACCAATTTTGTTCCAACAGAGGCCTATAGTTTTGGTACTTGTATCAAATTATTTATTGATAATAAAAGACATTTCTTTATTATGTTTGTTTTATCAAAATAATAAAGTCCCTAGAATAGCTAGTTCGTTTAATGAAATGTTAAGTGTGACTTAATCATGAGATTTCATTAAACATAAGGACATTATTCTTAAAATATCTGTAGTCGGGCTTTATTGCGAAGTGGGATAACATTAAAGCATTGAGACTATTATGTGGATAGATGGATGATCATATCTTATGGATCATGGATAAAGAGTTATCAAGTCTTCACATATGTATGACTATTAGGAGTAATACTTCTACCGGATTTACCCGCTATGAGAATACTAGATAGAATGTTATGAAAAGTGTCATAAGTTATTCTCATAGTGATAGTGGTGTATACCACCCTTCGGCCAGAAACAACTATGGATCCTAAATGTGGCGTCTTGTACTTTATTGTTGATCAAACATTGTTCGTAACTGGATGACCATAAAGACAGTTAATGAGTACTCCACAAAGCATGCCGAAGGACATGAATGACCTATATGAAATTTATCCATCCTGCATAACATGGTAAATGTCTAAGAGTCCAATATTGAACTGGACAAGGGTGACACAATCTATGTCACGTGTTTAATATAAACATAAAGGCAAAAGGATAATTATACACACAGACATTACCGCATAAAGGTTTTGTCAAATCACATGATATTTTTGTGACTTGGGTAGCAATGATGTGTTGCTAGACACTGCTCACTATTTATTACATTAAATGTCTGATTTAATATAATTGGCAACATCACGAGAACCTAGAGGGTCACACACACAATGACAGATTGATGAGAGATAGAATAAATAATGAACACCGTAAGGTACGATATACTTGAGAGAATTATGGAACATCATAAGACACTGTGTACTTAAGTGAAATATGAAACACCGTATAATATAATAATAATATTTATTATTATTATTATTATTATTATTTATTATTATTATTATTATTATTATAGTTATTAAATATAATAATAAAAGTTGTATTTATTATAATAATAGTTATTATAATAATATAATATTATTTTTATTATACATATGATGCACTTAAAATGAGTTTTTTCAGCTTATTGCCCACACAAGTGGTTCTATAAATAGAATTCTTGTGTATAAGCTTTTACACCGGATGAAAATAGGTTTGTGAAACCTCGTTGTAATCTCTCTCTAAGTATTCATTTGTTGTAATCTCTCTCTCTCTCTCTCTCTCTCTCTCTCTCTCTCTCTCTCTCTCTCTCTCTCTCTCTCTCTCTCTCTCTCTCTCTCTCTCTCTCTCTCTCTCTCTCTCTCTCTCTCTCTCTCTCTCTCTCTCTCTCTCTCTCTCTCTCTCTCTCTCTCTCTCTGTATTCAGTATTCATATGTAGCTATTAATATTGAGATTGAAGACACTCTATTCGTGAAGACTGAGTAGAGGTGTTAATCATCGTTCATTGTATGTAATCTTTATATAAAAAACAATTAACAACTTAATTAAAATCATTAATATAACTCCATATTAATTAGAAAAATACTCTCTACTACTATAAATATATCATAATATTCATTAAAAAATTTAATATGACTTTATATTAATAAAAATTATTAATATAATTATATCATAATAATAATAACTAATATAACTATATAATAATCAAAATCCTTAGTACCACTATATATTCTTAATATATAGTTATATTAATAATTTTGATTAATAGTAGTTAGATTAATTTATTATTTTTTGCATTTTATTAAATAATAATAAATATTTTATACTAATTAAAAAAAACACAATTGATAAAAATATTCTATGCTAAAAAATATATAAAAGTAATATAATTGATTATCATAATTCTTAAAATACAACAAATACATTTATTGTTAAAATATAATCTGAATTAAATATTTATTTTTTAGATCATTTTAATTTTAAATAAAAATACAAAATAAATTTAAATTATATTTTATAATAATATCCTAACTAAATATAAGTATATTTATAGCGAATGATTTAACAATATTTTTATAATGATTTAATCGTCACGTTAAAAATATTTTTGGTTAGAATATCTTTTTATGGAAGTTTTAAATATTAAGTGCAATAGAAAAAATACAACGAACTACTCTTTATATGACGTTTTTAAATCTGAAACCTTAATTAAATCTTATGACTGATATCAATAGTTCTCGTTTTTTTTATAAGATCCGTTGATATCTGATATAAGTTTAAATGTCTTACATTAAATCTTAATCGTTAATATGAATAAATTAAACGATCATATAAATAGCCTATTTTTTAAGAAAAATAAATGGTCATGTATTTTTTTTATTTTATGTAATATGGCTGTTTGATTCAACCCTATTAATGGTTGAGATTTGGTATAAGTTTTTTAGGCTTACGTATGATGTCAACGGGATGTTATATATATAAAATAACTTTTATAAGTATTATATTAGTTATAATGCTTTTATCATAATATTATTTAATTAAATAATAGTAATTTTCTATTATTATATATTTTAAATAATTTGATATACGAGCAGTGGAATCTCTGACTAACTCTGCGTAATGTTATCAACCGCCAAATTTAATTTGATTTGTTTAACTAACAAAATTTAATAATTATAATAATAAAGTGTGTTTATTATTATTTTCTTGTGGTGAGTGGTTATTGGATTAGTCCTCTTTTATTTTATTTTAGGACCTTAAACATGACCTGCGTGTCGTGTCTTTCTTATTAATCTCTTTATATAACTTCTACTCTCATCTCACTCCCTCATATGTAAAATGAGTATTCTTTGATGGAATTGCATGTAATGTAATGAAGAAAAAAAGAATACAAGATCAAAATTGGACAACTATGGAGATTTAGTTTGGACAAGCGTGGATCGTTATTAGGTTTAGCTTAGGTTCTCTCATTGGCTTGAGGGAACAATTGCGCTAGGGGCCATAACTGTATCATTTTATTTATATGTATGTTGATATATGTAAATTTATGTTGATGCATGTGAGAGACGGTATATATGATAAATAAGTCGGCGAGATTAAACTAATTAAAATTCTCACAAATTAAATATTGAGTTTAAGCTTTTCAAATTTTAGCACTCATCAAGATTAATATCGAATAATGTAGATTTCGGCTAACACGAGGTGCATGCTCTATATTAATAAGATCCGATGAGATAAATGTAATATCCAATTGCTAAAACATTGGGCCGAACTTAACTAAATTAATTATAATAAGATTATATACGTTTAAAAGCAAGAGTTTGGGAACAATCCATATGATGGATTTGAATAAGAAGTTATTCACCTAACTGATAATATTCGAGAATTATATTATATACAATTAGAAGGAGTTACTACCTAAATAACCGAGTTTTGTGTAATCATCCTAATGCTGACTTAAAACAAAGTGAAATATGGATCTCGATCCACTAGAAAATCTTCCACACTACACGGACATTTGCTTCTGTCAACTATACTGTCATATACCAACGACAAATTTCCGTCCCAATATCTTATACCAACGACAATTTTTCGGCGTTGGACAAAATTTCGGGTCTATAGCAATGGCTAATTATATTATTTAATAACTTTTTCCATCACGTATTTCCGTTGATATAGGACAAAATTAGTCGTTGGTATATGTCTATTTTTTTAATAAATATTTCTTTCTTATAATTAATATTTTTTAATAAAAAAAAAATTGGCAATACTTTATATATGCACTATACAAAATTTAAAACAACATCAAAGAAAATTTCAATTATATTATCAAAATAGCAAGTTTTACAAATATATCAAAATAATAAAGTAATGTAAAATATATAATAAAGACCACCAAAATAGATCCTACGACAACAAATAAACATAAAAACATATCTAAGATAAATACAATTTTTAATCTTCCTCACTTTCATCTTCAAGTCTAATCTTCCTCTCTTCCATCTTCAAATTCCTCGTAATGTCCAAACACATAAGTGAAAGGATTTGACTTACATGAGTGACGCAATTATAATTAATACAATGAGATAACATGAAATGAATAAATAAGAGAAAAATTATGTGTGTTTCTCTGCATTTCCATCCACTCACCAATACTTTGAAAAGGGAGAACCATGAGCCTCCATTAGAAGATATAGTAGAATAAAGGGGAAACAATGAGCCTACATTAGAAGATACCGGAGTCGAGAGCAGGGCTTAAGTATTCTTGTATTTCTAAATAAAATAATTAAGCAACAAACTGGAGAGCAGGGCTGAGCCAGAGCCACCCGATAATAGTATCAACAATTAATCACAATTAAAAGCATGGTTAACTTGCTGGTAACAATTTAGGAGTGTTCGCGGGTCGGTTTACTTCGATTTTAAGAGAATCTGATACCCGAACCAATAAAAAATAAATAGATTGGTTTGGATTAGATTTTTATATTTTTGCAATAAAGCCCAAACCAAACTGATCCGAAAAATAATGGATTGGTTTGAATTGATCGGATTTATTAAAAATAAATATACAAAAAATATTTTTTTTAAATTATTTGTTTACATGCTAAAAAATGAAAAATATATTGAACACGTGACACGCATTTTTTTAAGCAAGTTATAACCACCATAGTTATATAGTTGTTGTATATCACTTAAATATTCAATAACTTAAAACAATTTTACTACATACTCATACTCCATTCCATAGCATAAAATTGAAGGCTTGGAGTTTGCAAATACTTGTGATTTGAGGGTTTGCAATTTGGGAAAAAGCTTGTGGTTTGCAGATACTTATAGTTTGTAATTTATGAGTTTGATTTATAATGGTTGTGATATTTGATTTCTCTATATTTCATCATTGATTGATAGACTTGTGATAATTTGAAAGATGCCGTTCCGTTTTTCATTGGAAATGTCCATAGACTATGCCTCTTTATTTCTTTCATTATAGTTTGTACTTGCTAATTGCTATAACAATTATTCTCTTCATTCAAATAAATAAGTAATAACTCAATTAAAATTAATAATTTATTATATGAATTAATTATGTTTATCGTTATTGGTTTGATTCGGGTTTACGGGTAGCAAATTAGAAATCCGTTGTCCGAACCAATTAGCACCGGTTTTAATTGGTTCAGTTTGTTTTTTGCCCGAACTGAAAAAAAGTCTGACCCAAACACATTGGTTTGGTTCGGATTTCAGTTTGGTTCCGATTTTCCCGAACCAATGAACATGCAAAAAAAAATTATTAAAAAATATACTAAAATAATTCACAAAAATCCTTTATATAACATACAAACAAACAATCTATTCATGAATTTTAAATCTGAGCAATTGATATTTTAAAGTAATTCATAAAAATCCTCTATATAACATACAAAAATATATAACATACAAACTAACAAGTATATTAAAATAATTTAGAAACTACTAAGGTCTACACACACAAAAATCTAATATTGTCTTGGAAAGTTAGCAAGAATTGTCACGTTATAGTCATCATAATCTTAAAGCCGAGACTAAAACTGTGATACATACATTAGATAACTTAACGTCAAGGCTAAACAAGTAATTATCCTCAATGAAAAAGGCACTAGACAACTTGATGTCTTACCTGTAATACAAAATCAAAATCAGAAGCATGAGATTTGCTCTGTTTCATCCTAAACCAATTCAAAAATGAAAATATATCAAATGATTCAACCTTAACAAATTGCACAAAGATAAAGAGAAAAAACGAAAATCTATCCAACCAAGATGATGGAAAAGCTATGAAGAACCTTAAACAATGACGATGGAATAATTTCTTATAGGATCATAAAATTATAATTTATATTATTAGTTATTAGTATTGTTATTGGATTATTGTATATTTGGGCTTTTAATTCATTACCCATTATGAACATTATATATGTAGTGTCCTTGACACATTTTAAGGCATGAATGAAATGAAAAAGTTATCTTTTATTTTACTTTTCTTTAGTTAGTTTTTAATATTCTCTCCTTATCATGGAAATTCTAGTCTCAATACTTTTTATAGGAAAACTTCCTATTAATTGGTGTTTTCATTTCGATCTCATTCCTGCTAAATAGGGTTCGTATGGAATTTTTATGGAGTAGAAGACTCATATTGGTGGATCCTTTCTATTGAAAAATATTTTAAAGAAAAATATTTTGTGGAGGATGAGGAGAAGATGAAGGTAGTTGTAACATCAATGAGAGGTTTTGCTCTTAAATGGTGACTATGGAGGATGCAACCTCATCAATCTATGTCTTGGAATATTTTCACAGAAATATTTTTTTGGTATTTTAAACCCAAATGTAAACCCTTTTTCTTGGAATCAGAAGAGGAAATGGAACCCATATATGAATCAATGGAGTCTATTGAAAACAAATTTAGCGAACCAGCTCCAACAACTATTGAGATAGAACCATATTTGTCACTAAAATCAGAGACTCTGACTATACTTCCAGTTTCGGCGCACACGTCACAACCATCACCACAACTACTATCTTTATCTTCTGTTTCAGCTCCGACACCGTTTCCACCTCCTAAACCCCCGGATTTGTAAACCTCACTGGATCCTAATTTCGACATCAACAACAACGTGACTTGGAATCTCGAAACTCACATGCCGCCTCGGATTTTGTGCGAAAATGTTGAAACACAATCACCATTGAAGCCACCACCGGCGATGCACTCTGATCAACTTTCGGTACCACCACTACCCTTACAACCATCTAAAGATGTTGATGACGTCACTAGTTTAAATTCAGATTTGGACCGATTTCCACACCTTGCTCAGGTACCCTCCAAGAATTTCTATTTTCACAACAACAATCACTTACTGTTTATTGAGTCTCATTCACCACTCCCTCATCTCAGTGATGTTGTTTTCACTCTCGTTATGGATGAGTCAATTTCCAACACACCTTTCGATCTAAGCTCACACCCCTTGCCACCTTCAACCACAAAAATCAGTTTTAATATTCATACATTACTGAGAAAACTTTATGTTTCCAGTTGGGCTTTGCTTGCTCACACTTATTCTGTCACTAGGACTGATATCTTCAATATATGTTGCCAAATGAATTATTTGAATAGTGCGAGCAAGGTGCTCGATCAAATGCCAAACAGGGACTTCATTTTCCTCTATCTTCCTAGAGAAGATGTAATCACATTAACCACATGTGTGTGAAATATTGTACAAGAATGTGGCATGCCTGTAGTGTTGGCACTTAAAGGTGCAGTAGATGCGTTTATAACTGCCAAAGAGAGGTCTAAACAATGTGTAGCTGCTTAAGCCTTTCCAGGTGTGTTGCATTTTACTATTGACGGTCTATCAGAAGCATGGGAAAGCTCACTGATGCCACAGTTGAAGAATATAATCTTAACACCATCTGTTGAATCAGTTCCTGAGTTGTTCTCTTGCATAAGATATGCAGTTACTGGTAAAGGAAAGTATGGAACAAGAGTTCCTCTTTCGGGACACAAAATTCTGGATTCCTTGATGGCACCTTTACCTCCAACAGTAGCTATGACTGTAACATCCAAGCGATTGGCTTTTCTGGCTGCTGCATTTAAAGAGATTGCTGGAATGGTTGATGGTGTTTGCATAAGGGTTTTTGACACTCATGTATTGAAATCTTCTGGACTGGAACAATGTTATAACAAGAAAGATTTATCAAAGATTCTAAAGTTAACCAAAAGAAAATAAATTGATATGGTTCTCTATGTCGACCGTCTCGATACACAAACGAAGAGTCTCAAGTCTTTGCCTTATAGTGTTACTAAATGGCCAGATAGATACCTTTTGATTCAGGCGTGGTACTTGGGGGAAGTTAAGGTGTTTACGCCTACACAAGTGTTTTCTATGATGTTGTCGAATATGAAAGAGATTGGTGAGAAGAATTTTAATGTGGTTGTTAATGATTACTGCATTGGGATTCCAGTTTATTTCACTGATGTTCAGAGAAGGGCTGCTTTAGATGCTGCAACTATTGCTGGTTTGAACTCACTTCGGTTGCTTCATAAAACTATTGTTACTGCATTGGCATATGGGATTTATAAAATAGATCTTCTAGAACATGATCAGCTGAATGTGGCTTTTGTGGACATTGGACATGCTAGTATGCAGGTGTGCGTTACTGGGTACAAAAAAGGGTTGCTGAAAGTGTTGGCTCATACGTTTGACAGGTCACTTTGTGGTAGGGATTTTGATGAGGTTTTGTTCCATCATTTTGCTGCGAAGTTTATCGAGTAGTACAAAATTGATGTGCTTCAGAGTGCGAGGGCGTGTTGGAGGCTTAGGGTTTCTTGTGCGAAGATGAAGAGGATGCTTAGTGCAAATTCGATTGTGTCTCTAAACATTGAGTGCTTGATGGATGAGAAGGATATATTTTCATGGAACTCGATTATATCGATTCATCAACGGTGTGGTGATCATTAAGGAACTTTGCAACTTTTTGATAGGATGCTAGGCAATAGAGTTCAACCTGATTTAGTTACAGTTACTGCAGTACTTCCAGCTTGCACTCATCTAGCATCGTTGATGCATAGTAGAGAGATACATGGGTATATGATTGTAAATGGGTTGGGGGAAGAAAGGAGGAGCCGACGAGTTTGATGATGTTCTATTGAACAATGCTTTGATGGACATGTATGCAAAATGCAAAAATATGAGAGATGCTCATATGGTTTTTGATGTCATGACAGAGAAATATGTGGCCTCGTGGAACATCTTGATCACTGGTTATGGAATGCATGGTTATGGTGATTAGACATTAGATATATGTGTTGTTTGTAATGATGTTGGTGTTTATTTTGACGATAGGTTATTTTGAGCAACGGGTTTACCAACTGAAGTCGCTCTCAAAGGTTTGGTAGAAAAGATGGGATTTCTAGATATCAAGTCAAGGAACAAAACTTGCGACATGCAAGGTGCAGTAGACAACACGATGGATTGTGATACCTTAAAGCTAGGATATAGTGAGTGGCGGAATAGAAGATTTAAAAGGGAAGCTACATTGGAGTTTGATTGCGTTAGAAAGTCGATAAGTTTTATTGTTCGCAAACCAGATGGTCGCAATTGGGTTCTTTTAAAAGGTATTGTTGATAGTTTATTGGAGCGAAGTACGCTTGTGCAACCTGCGGATGGATCTCTTGTTCCAATAGATGATCAATGTACGGAACTACTTCTTCAAAGACTCCATGAGATGAGTTTGAAAGTCCTGCGTTGCTTGGGTTTGGCATGTACATATGGTATTTGGGATGTCTATAATGATTTTGGCATGGAAGTTTGTGCATAACTCTGTGCAGATCAATATTCCATAACTAGAGATGAGCAAAACTCTTATGTTATTCAAAGCTTTGAGAGAGGAATATCTGCACAAAAAGTTGGTCATCTTGCTTGGGAGATAGTTCCGAATGAAAGAGGAAAGCCTTCCACACTAGTAGATAAAGATAAAGATTTGGGGAAGTTTGATGCTGCAAAGTTAAGGAAGCTTGGACCACACTTTAAAAAGGTTGGGGGTACGGTCATCGCTGGCAATGCATCTAGCATAAGTGATTGTGCGGCTGCATTAGTGCTAGTGAGCGAAGAGAAGGCACGTGAGCTTGGTTTGCATGTAATTTCAAAGATAAAAGGATTTGTATATGCAACTCAGGCACCTGAATTATTTACAACTTATCTTTCCCTTGCAATACCTAAAGCTATATCAAATGTTGGTCTAAAGGCTTCTTATATTGATTATTATAAAATACACGAAGCCTTTTCAGTTGTGGCTCTTGTGAATCAGAAGCTTCTCAGTCTTAATCTTGAAAAAGTTAATACATATGGAGGTGCTATGTCATTTGGACATCCATTGGGTTGCACTGGAGCTCACATTTTAGTTACAATATTAGAAGTATGGAGACATCAAGAGTGGGATCTCGGTGGACAAGTGGATATGAATATTCCAACTAATTCTTCTTTCCAACAGTAGGATCCAGGGAAGATATTGCAGCATTAGAGTTTTACAACCTTGAGGACAAGATTGTTTTTGAAGAGGTAGGTAATGATAGGATCATGAAATTATAATTTATATTATTAGTTACTAGTATTGTTATTGGGTTATTATGTATTTGGGCTTTTAATTCATTATCCATTATGAACACTATATATGTAGTGTCCTTGACACATTTTAAGACATGAATGAAATGAAAAAGTTATCTTTTATTTTACTTTTCTTTAGTTAGTTTTTAATATTCTCTCTTTATCATTGAAATCCTAGTCTCAATACTTTTTATAGGAAAACTTCCTATCAGTTTCAAAGTTGAGAACTTTGTTTCAGGGTTGAAAAGGCACCATAACAGTAAGTCATTTTTCTTGTAATATAAATATTTATCAATGAGGCCTAATTAAGTGAACCCAAATATGCCCCAATTAAACTAACATTCTCAATTATTTGGGATACTAAAGTTTACCTTCTAACGCATTGGTTTAACAACCTTGGGGATTGAATAAACATATGTATCGGGAGGAGTAACATACATCTACAACCAAAGATTCAACAATTAAAATAACGAAAAAAAATGGAGGTCAAGATTGAAATTATATACATCACTATCAAGGTCAGAGGTTTCCATATGAAGAAATCACAATCCAACAAATTAATCTTGTGAAACTCATCTTTGTTGATTCTATAATCTACAGGAGTATCAGGGTCCGAACCCTGTGTAGACATGAATCTCATGCTCTACACTGCCGCAATGTCACCGTCACCAGCAGCCAACGTGTTGTACTCATTGTGTCGACTTCCACCATTTCATAGACGTCACTGTCGTCGGTGAAAGTTATGAAAGGATTGCACCGTGAGATGGTTCTGAGGAAGAGAGGTTTGAGATACAAAGGATAAGATGTAAAGGGTACAAATGAAGTAGATGAACAAAATAGGGCGTACAGATGAGGAGGAGGTGATTTTGTAATCAAAAGATTTAGGGTTATGGAAAAGGTTCACTTTGGCTGAGGAAATTTGGGCACGCTGATAAACTATTTCCCCCTTTCATTTTTTTCAATTGAAATGTCACTATTCAATAGTAGCAGCTAATGAAGTTTTAGATATGGCTATTAAAGAGAATAAAGAATGTGTCTTATTCAAGGTTGATTTCGAAAAAAGCTTATGATTGTGTGAATTGGAAGTTTCTTAGGTTTTTGATGATTAGGATGGGTTTTGGTCAAATATGAATGAAATGGATGGATGCTTGCATTTTTTCTGTCATTTATCGATCTTGGTTAATGGTAGTCCAACGAAGGATTTTGAGATAAAGAGAGGTCTTATGCAAGGAGACCCTTTATCCCTTTTTCTCTTTGTGATCGTGACAGAAGGATTAACGAAATTGATTGAAAAGGCATCTCTAATACGTGATTTTAGAGGATTCAAGGTAAATGAAAGAGGTTAAGGTGGAAGTTGATCAATATGCAGACGATACTTTAATGGTGGGAGAAGGAGGTTGGAAGAATATTTGGAGTTTAAAAACGATTTTGAGAGGATTCGAACTTTTGTCGGGTCTCGCTGTCAATTTTAATAAAAGCAGGTTGTGCGGTATCAATGTTAGTCAACATTTCTTGCAGGAGACTACTAACTTTCTGGCATTTAAAATTGAAAATTCCGCTGTTAACTTTCTGGGTATACCAATTGGCTGCAATCCGAGGAAGGTAGGTACTTGGAAACCATTGATTCAAAAGTTTGAGAGTAAGCTTGCTAAATGGAAGGGTCGATTGTTGAATATGGCAGGTAGAATAACATTGATCAACTCTATTCTCACTGATTTACCTGTGTTTCTTTTCTCTTTTTACAAAGCACCCGTAACTGTCTGGAACAAAATAGATAGTATCCGAAGGAGTTTCCTTTGGGGTAGTAAAGGAAACAAATCCAAGATCCATTGGATTAAGTGCGAGATTGTTTGTAGGGATAAAGATAATGGAGGATTGGGTATCAAAAGTATTAGAGAATTCAATTTGGCATTGTTTTCGAAATGGAAATGGAGAATTTTGATCGATAAAGGTGCGTTGTGGAAGCAGATGCTCAAAGCTCGGTATGGTAATGTGGATCATTTGATCTTGTTGGATAATTATAACTATCGTCTTTCTTCGTCAGTTTGGTGGAAAGATTTGTTGAATAATGGATCTAATGTGAATTCTGGAGAGTTCAAATTTTCCGATCTTGTGAAATTCGATCTTGGCAATGGAGAATCTACCCCGTTTTGATCGGCCAATTGGATCGGACCTGTTTCCCTTGCTGTTGCGTATTAGGATTTGTTCCTTCTGAGTAATAAGAAAGAAGTTGTGGTGAAAGAGATGGGCATTTGGATGGATGGCCAATGGATTTGGAAAGATTTTGGAGTATCAACTAATTATTAGGATGCTTCCTGCATAAATTCTCCTATTATTCAGCTGCAGAATTTTTTACAGGTCCATAATCCTATACAAGCGAATGAAGACAAAATCAAATTGATGGGATTCGAGGCCTTAAATTATTCGGTCAGAGAGGTTTACGATCTCATGAATAAGAAACCAGATTCAGATATTTTGATTCCTCGCAAGCAGCAGGCTTTCAAGCGGTTATAGAGTTTGAAAATTCCTGCAAAATTCAAAACTTTCGGATGAAAAATTTTGTGGAACTGTCTTCCAATGGCCGACGCTCTTATCAAAAAAGGAATCAATGTGAAAACTAATTGTTGCTTTTGCGATCAGGCTGAGGAAAATCTGGTTCATTCCTTATTCATGTGCATATTTTCTAATGCACTATGGGAATTAATTGCTTCTTGGAGCAAAGTTCAGGTGAAGATGGAAGGGGAGGTTGCTGACTTTTGGCTCAAGTGGTGTGGAATGGGCAACTCTAAATTGTTTAAAGGAAGGGTTTGGTTAGCAGTCGTTTGGGCTCTTTGGAGGGAGAGGAACAATTCTATTTTTAACTCTATCAATTGTAATATAAATAATGTCTGCTGGAATATTAAGTTTCTGGTTTGGAAGTGGGGTTGTATTGGAGAGATTTCCTATTCCAACTCCTCTTATTATGATTTTTTTTTTAATCCTTCTTAAGGATTTTAGTGGAGTTGGTGGGGAATTTTTTTCTTTTTATGGTTTGTAAGGGATAGAATACCCCTAGTATTCTTCTTTTATGAATTCAATTGTTTAAAAAAAAACTATTCAATAGTTATAACGTGAAGAGCTGGTCATTTGTTTATTTCCTTAACCATTTTTTTTAATTTAAACCTTATTTTTAATTTGAATTAATGTTCTATCAGGTATTTTTTTAAATTATTTAATTTAGATATTTTTATTTCATATTAATTCAATTAAAATAAATAAATAATTATAATAATATTTTTTTGAAATTGATTTAAATACAAGTTTAGATATTTATAAAAATATAACAATTATTTATACTGAAAATAAAATTTATTGAAAATTTAATTTATATTAAATAATAAATATTATTGAAAGAATTATATATATAAAATTATTTATGAATACGGTAAATATTTTATACAATTCCAATATATTTTTTATTTGTACGAAATCAATCTCTGCAAATTACAACTATCACTAGTATTAAATTACATTTTTTAATTTTAGAAGACTTGTACCAACGACATATTATAAGTTTGTCAGTAAAGGTTTTCTACATCTACAGAAGTTTTTGCAGTCACTAAAAGGCTTTGTTGGTATATATCAATTTTCTTGTAGTGACAACGGGATTTTTCAAATCAAATGGTGAGGGTCATTGGATTTTAGTAAAATAGTGGGAGCATATTTAATTAAAGACCTAATTGAATATGTGTTAACGATACTGATATCTTCATAATCCTTTTATGTATATTACCATGAGGAAAAAAAATTGTGACAAATTTTCTAGATTGACACCTCTAACAACATTTTGCGATCAATCATTGACAAGGAAAAAAAAATTGTGACAAATTTTCTAGATTGACACTGAAACTTGAGGATTGTCCTCAAACATAATAAAAAGCCCACCAAGCATGGTAGTAAAGGGAAGGGAAAGGAAAGGAAGTTTCCACAGACCTAAACCTACTGCTAATTCTTTGAAACCTAGCGGAGGTATAACAAAGGAGGACATTTGCTTCCATTGTGGTAAGATCGGGCACTGGAAGAGAAACCATCCAAAGTACCTAGAAGATAAGAAGAATGGAGTGGACACTTCAACTCCATGATCTTTTGGCCCTTATACATACTGATGTTTGTGGACCATTGAACACGCCAACCAAAGGAGGTTTCCAGTACTTCATCATATTTACTGATGGTTATATTAGATATGGTTATATGTATCTAATGAAACACAAATTTGAATCCTTTGAAAAGTTCAAAGAGTTCAAAAATGAAGTACAAAACCAACTAGGCAAGAATATTAAAACCCTCTATCAGATCAAGGTGAAAAATATTTAAGCCTTGAATTTAGTGACCATCTAAAAGAGCGTGGGATTCTATCCCAACTAAGTCCTCCTGGAATACCACAATAGAATGGTGTATCTGAGAGAAGAAACTAAACCTTGTTAGACATGGGTCGATCCATGATGAGTCATGTTGATCTTCAAAACTCCTTTTGGGGACTTGCGTTATTGACAACATATTACACACTTAACTGGATTCCATCCTAAAAGGTTGAGAAGACACCATATGAGAAATGGAGTGGTAAGAAACCACATATGTCTTACATGAAGGTTTGGGGTTGCAAATTTTATGTGAAACGACAAATTTCAACTAAGTTTCAGCCCAGATCTAATAAATGCTTATTTTTTGGGGTATCCTAAAGAAACAAGAGGGTATTACTTCTACAATTCTTTTAAGGGCAAAGTGTTTGTCGCTCGAACTGGAGTATTCCTTGAAAAGGACTTTATTTCTAAAGGTATCATTGGAAGGAAAGTAGAACTTGAAAAAATTCAAGAATCACAAAGCATTGATACACCTATGGAGGAACTAGAGCAGGAAACACAAGTAGTTGTGGAAGAACAACCTACTCAAGTAGAACAAGACCAGCGTAGGTCAAATAGGATATGTCAACAACCTGAGAGATATGGTTATCCTGTAACTAATCAAGGTGATGTATTACTCATGGATCAAGATGAGCATGTGACCTACCAAGAGGCCATGATTAGTCCCGAGTGTGAGAAGTGGCTAGAAGCAATGAAATTTGAAATGGATTCCATGTACACAAACCAGGTTTAGACCTTGGTAGAGCCTTCTGCAAGAGTTAATCCTATAGGATGCAAGTGAGTCTTCAAAAGAAGACTGACATGGATGGTAAGGTACATACCTATAAGGTAAAATTGGTTTTTAAGGGCTATAAGTAAATTCATGGTGTAGACTATGGTGAAACCTTTTTACTAGTTACAATGCTTAAATATATTCGTATTTTACTTGCTATTGTTGCATATCATGATTATGAAATAAGGCAGATGGATATCAAGACAGCTTTAGTCAAAGGGAATCTTCTTAAGGATGTTTACATGACACAACCTGAAGAATTTAACATAACAGAAAAAGCCCAAATGATATGCAAGTTACAGTGATCAATCTATGGATTGAAGTAAACTTCTAAAAGATGAAATCTTTTTTTGATAGAACAGTAAAAAAAATATGGATTCATCAAAACAAAGATGAGCCTTGTGTCTACAATAAGGTTAGTGGGAGTATGATTTTCTTCCTGATATTATATGAAGATGACATATTACTCAAATCTAGTTATCTGTTTTGATTAAATGGTGGTGTTGTGAGCTTGAAAAGTTCAAAGTAGGATACATTTGTTGATTCAACAACTGAGGCCGAGTATATTGTTGCCTTAAATGAAGAAAAGAAATTTGTTTGGAATAAGAAGTTCATCAGTGAACTTGGAATAGTCCTTGGCATTGTAGATCCTATTGATCTCTATTATGACGACAATAGTGCTATTGCACAAGCTAAGAAGCCTAGATATCACCATTGATCCAAAATATACTTAGGAAATATCACCTCATTCGAGAGATAATACATATACGAGATGTAATGATATTCATAGTACCAACACTTGACAATTTCATTGACCCACTAACAAAGCCTCTTGTGCAGCAGAAGCATGATAACCATACTAGATCTATGGGTATTAAGTGTATGCCTAATTGACTCTAGTTCTAATGGGAGATTATTGGTGTAAGCCCTATAGGCCAATAGTTTTGGTACTTGTATCAAAATATTTATTAATTATACAAGGCATTTCTTTATTATCTTTGTTTTTCCAAAATAATAAAGTCCCTAGAATAGCTAGTTCATTTAATGAAATGTTAAGTGTGACTTAATCACGCAATCCCATTAAATATAAGGATGTTATTCTTAAAGTATTCGTAGTCGAGCTTTATTGTGAAGTGGGATAACATTATAACATTGATATATTATTATGTGGATAGAGTGATGATCATATCTCATTAATCATGGATAAAGAGTTATTAAGTCTTGGTATAGATATGAATATTAGGAGTAATATTTATACCGGATTGACCCGCTATGAGAATACTACGTAGAATATTATGAAAAGTGTCATAATCTATTCTCACAGTGATAGTGGTGTATACCACCCTTTGACCTAAAATAACTATGGACCCTATATGTGGAGTCAAGTACTTTATTACCGATCAAACGTTGTCCATAACTTGATGACTATAAAGACAGTTCATGGGTACTCCACAAAGCATGATGAGGGAAATGAGTGACCTAGATGGAATTTTACCATCCCGCATAGCAAGATAAATGTCTAATGGCCCAATATTGAACTGAACAAGGGTGACACGAACTATGCAATGTGTTCAATACAGACATAAGGTCAAAAGGGAAATTATACACACAAACATTATCACGGAAAGTTTTCTCAAATCATATGATATTTTCATGACTTGGGTTGCAATGATGTGTTGATAGATACCACTCATTGTTTATTATATTAAATGTCTAATTTAGTATAATGGCCAATGTCATGAGAACCTACAGGGTCACACACATAAGAACATATTGGAAGGAGATAGAATAATAAGGAACAACGTAAGGTACGATGTACTTGAGAGAATTATGGAACACCGTATGGTACGATGTACTTGAGTGGAATATGGAACACCGTATGATATAATAATAATAGTTATTGTTATTATTAAATATAATTATAATGAAAGTGTGTTTATTATAATAATAGTTAATAATATTATTATACATAGGAATAAAGCTAGGCCAGATAGATAAAACGGGCGATTTCCGGTGAGATTTTTCAGCGGTGAGGGTGATTCCGGTACGACGGTAGGGATAGAAATCTTAGCCTTTCTTAGTCCATTTCTTCAACTTGAGGTGGGATCTTCAACTTGATGTTGTTTTAAAGTCTTATTCTTCGGAATAGGGACCAAATCTGGTGATCACATCTGCTTGAGCTCAACATTTGAGAATGGCGAGGGGGAGAGGCTGCCGAAGAAAAAAGGTGCTATCTCCCTTGGTGCGGACTCTGGGACTAGAGAAAGTGACAGAAAATGGAAGCTCTTTGAGGAGCGAAAAGAGTAGTCAACATGAGGATACACAGGGTGAAAATGAAATCAAAGAGGGACATTGTTACTTCTTGTATTGGCTAGAATTTTGGTAAAACAAAGTTGAACAATGTTGATGTCATATGTCTGATGTCATAACATTGGTTCCTAACATTAGTTGTTGCAGGGTTGAAGTTTTATTTGCTGATGTTAAACTTGATGTCTTGACATCAGTTATCAGAACATCAGACCATCAGGTTGTGATGTTTTAGGGCTGCGCGTGTTAGTTTGTTTTGAGGAGATCTGTTAGAGAGATTGAATGCGAATTTCTTGGAGAAGATATTTATATTTTCAATCAGATATGGAGCAGATCATGTAACTAACATTAGGGCTGATTTGAAAAGATTTAAAAAGATTAGAAGATCAAATCTGTTTTAAATATTGTTTAATAACAAATCAAATCAGATTTTTTTGGAGGAGGTCCAAGCCCAAGTCAGAATTCTATAAAAAGCAGCCTCAACCCTTGTTGGAATAGAACGAAGAAAGAGAGCTAAAGACTGAGTTTCATTTGTGTCTTCGTGTGTGTTTTGTAAATAATTCATGTTTGAATTGGTGTTACTATTTTGAGTTATAATTGGTTTCTCTAGAGCTGTTACGCAAGAGAGAGTTGTTCTTGATCAAAGTTGTTAAGCAGAATCAAGTAGTGTGATTAATTTGTAATCATTGGATTGTATCACTAAGGTGATTTAGGGAGTGAGTGGTTTCTCATACCTAAGTGTTTTCTTAGGTAGAAGTGTCATTAGGTAGTGATTAAGATTAGTAGATGTCAATTGGGATTGTTGAGTCTGTAATTTAATACTACTTATAGTGAATTTCCTCCCTGGCTTGGTAGCCCCCAGACGTAGGTAGTTAGACCGAACTGGGTGAACAATTCATTGTGTTGGTTTACTATTGTTATAGCCTTGTTCATATTAGCAGATTGTGTTATTGTGACATCACACTTAACATCACACATCTGATACCAGAATTTCAATTTGTATCAGAGCAGGCATCCTGCTCTGCATCTGGGTGAGATCTAGGGTTGATACTTTCTGGTGCAATGGACAAGGAGGGTGGTGGATTTGTGAATAGACCCCTATTCTAAATGGCTCAAATTATGACTATTGGAAACCTCGTATGGTTACATTCTTGAAGTCATTAGACAGCAGAGCCTGGAAGGCTATTTTGAAAGAATGGAAACATCCTATTATTGTGGAAAAGGATGAGAATGGAAAGGAAGTAGAGGGTAACTCAAAACTGAAACCTGAAGAAGAATGGACCAAGGAAGAAGATGAGCTTGCCCTTGGGAATTCTAAAGCCTTGAATGCCATATTCAATGGTGTTGATAAGAACATCTTCAGGTTGGTCAACACTTGTGAAGTAGCTAAGGAAACATGGGATATCTTGAAGACTACTCATGAAGGAACCTCCAAAGTCAAGATGTCAAGACATCAACTTTTGACAACAAAGTTTGAAAATCTGAAGATAAAGGATGATGAGACTATCCATGATTTCCACATGAACATCCTTGAGCTGTCAAATGCTTCTAGTGCCCTAGGAGAGAGGATGACTGAAGAGAAGCTGGTGAGGAAAATTCTTAGATCTCTTCCCAAGAAATATAAAATGAAGGTGACAGCTATAGAAGAAGCCCAAGACATCAGCAAGATGAGGGTTGATTAGTTAATAGGTTTTCTTCAAACCTTTGAATTAGGAATGGAAGAGGAACCTGAAAAGAAAACCAAAAGTATAGCTTTGGTATCTAGTTCTGAAGATTCTAAGAAAGAGAATGGTGTTGAGTCTCAGGAGGAGCTGTCCCATGCCATTGTTTTGCTGGGAAGACAGTTTAATAAGGTTATGAAGAGGATAAATAGGAGTTATAATCCTAATGTCAAGAACATCACATCTGACACCAACAGATCAGGAGATCAGGGGAAGAAAACTAGAGATGAAGAAAAGTCCAATAATGACAAAGGAGCTCAATGCTATGAGTGTGAAGGGTATGGTCATGTCAAGAAGGAATGTCCTACTTATCTCAAAAAGCAGAAAAAGGGGTTATCTGCTTCCTGGTCTGATAGTGAGAGTGAATCTGAAGAAGAATCAACTAAGCTTGTCAGAGTTATGATTGGGGTTTGTGAGTCAGATGATGATTCTTGTGATGATGAGGTTACCTATGAAGAGCTTGCTACCTCTTATAAAGAACTGTGCATGAGAAATGAACAAGTGTGTCTTGAAGGAGAGAAGCTGAAGAAAACCATAGTGCAGTTAGAAGCTGAAAAGACTGAACTTAAAAATGCAGTCAGTATGCTTAACTCTAAACTGAATTCTATGACCAAAACTGTCAGAATGTTGAACAACGGTACTGATGCTCTAGACAACATTCTTAGTATTGGGAAAATTGTTGGAGACAAAAGTGGTTTGGGATTCAACAATGTTGCAGCTTCTATTGATGTTATTACCAGTTCCAAACCAGTGATGTTAAAATAGATGTTTAAACATCCTGACAGGATTCCTTCTAGGAAGAAATTCAGGCGCTAGAGATGTCATCACTGTGGGCGGTTTGGACACATAAAGGCCTACTGTTATAAGCTACATGGGTATCCTCAGAAGGCACATCAGTTTGTTCCCAGACAGAACTCTCATAGAGGTAGTCAGGTCACCAAGTCTAAGAAGCAATGGGTTCCAAAAGGTAAAATTACCAGCTTAATAGCTCACACTTCTCTTAGGGTTTCTACCAAAGAAGACTGGTACTTTGATAGTGGGTGTTCAAGACACATGACAGGAGTTAAGAATTTATTGGTAGATGTTAAGCTTCAGTCTTCAGGTCATGTAACATTTGGTGATGGTGTCAAAGGAGAAATCAAGGGGATAGGAAAGATGAATTGTGCTGGTGCTCCTATACTGGATGATGTTCTACTTGTCAAAGGGTTGACAGCAAATTTGATCAGTATTAGTCAACTTTATGATCAAGGATTCAAAGTAGACTTTACAAAATCTGAGTGCAATGTCACAAATGAGAAAGGAGAAGTCATCATGAAGGGTGTTAGGTCTAAGGACAACTGTTATCTATGGGTGCAACAAGACTCAAGTACCTCAGTATGTGTGTTGGCTAGAGATGATGAAGTCAAAATTTGGCATCAAAAGTTGGGACATCTTCATCTGAAGGGAATGAAGAGAATAATATCTTCAGAAGCTGTCAGAGGAATTCCTAAACTCAATATTGAAGAAGGAAGAGTTTGTGGAGATTATCAAATAGGGAAGCAGACCAAGATGTCACATCAGAAGCTTCAACATAACACCACCTCCAAAGTTTTGAAACTTCTTCATATGGACTTGATGGGACCTATGCAGTTAGAAAGTCTAGGTGGGAAAAAGTATGCTTATGTTGTTGTAGATGACTATTCTAGGTACACCTGGGTGAGCTTCATTAAAGACAAATCAGAGGTGTTTGATGTTTTTAAAGATCTTTGTCAAAGACTCCAAAGGGAAAAGGAGAGTGATGTTATTAGAATAAGGAGTGATCATGGAAGAGAGTTTGAAAATAGCAAGTTTGCTGAATATTGTTCTGCTGAAGGCATAAGTCATGAGTTTTCTTCTCCAATTACTCCTCAGCAAAATGGAGTTGTTGAAATGAAGAATAGAACTATTCAAGAGTCTGCTAGGGTAATGATTCATGCCAAAAAGCTTCCTTACCATTTCTGTGCTGAAGCCATGAACACTGCTTGCTATATTCACAACAGAGTTACTTTAAGAAGGGGCACTTCAGCTACTCTGTATGAACTGTGGAAAGGGAGAAAGCCAACTGTGAAGTACTTTCATGTTTTTGGAAGTAAATGTTACATTTTGTCAGATCGTGAACAGAGGAGAAAATTGGATCCTAAAAGTGATGAGGGAATCTTTCTAGGCTACTCTACAAATAGCATAGCTTACAGGGTTTTCAACTCCAGAACGAAGGTTATGATGGAGTCTATAAATGTGGTAATTGATGACATTGATAAGCAGGAAGATGTTGATGTCCTGGATGATGTTGAAACATCAGTTGAAGAAGTCAGAGCAGAAACTAAAGACAGAAGTGGGTCTCCCAGTCATGTTGATGCTGAGCCTGAACCTGAACAATCTAATAAAGAACCATCTATTAGAGTGCTAAAGGACCATCCAAGGGAGCTTATCATAGGTGATCCTAAATCAGGGGTTAGCACGAGATCAAGAGAGGTTGTGTCCAATTCTTGTTTTGTTTCAAAAATTGAGCCCGAGAATGTCAAAGAAACTTTGACTGATGAGTTTTGGATTAATGCCATGCATGAAGAGCTGGAACAATTCAAAAGGAATGAAGTGTGGGATCTTGTGTAACGCCCCGATTTGTTTAATTGTATTTATTTATTTCATTTATGTGAATTTTGTGAAAATGTGTGAATTTATTATATTTTACCTGCTAATTGAGTTAATTGGTTAGTTTCTCTGATAGATAAAATATTTGCATTAAATTATAATTTCTTTTCAACTTTTATTTCCTGAAATATATTTCATCGGTATGTTTATGTTTTATCGCGTTTGGAGAGCGTTTGCGAGATATTTGAGTTGAGGGGTATTTTGGTCTTTTGCTTAGTTATATTTTTCATAAAAATAGAAAGAGAGAAAAATAGAGAGAAAAGAGAAAGAAAAGAAGGAAAAGGAGAGGAAGAGAAGGGAAAAAGGAGAGAAAAGAGGAAAATCGCGGGAACTCCGTTTCAAGCGCGAATAATCGGGTAAGGGTGAGAAGTTTCAATTATATCTTGCTTGTGTATGTATATGTGTTGTTTATGTATGTGTTTTGGTTATTTTTACAATGTTTTCTCTAATTGATAAATTGATGAATAATTGTTAAAAATCGATATTTTCATAGCCGAAACTCGATATAAACTGCGTAAAATACTTGTTGATTATGTTGGGACATGTTTGGGCTGATATATTGTGATCTGGAAGTGTTTAGATGAGATTTGGAGGGGTTTTGGGATGAAATTCGTAGTAAAAATTATGCAGAAAAAATTATGGGTTTTGCAGGCGATACGCGTATTGGGTAAGGCATTACGCGTAACACCTTAGGCAATACGCGTATGGCAAGGGTAAAATGAGGACATTACGCGTATGGAAGTTCATTTTCTCGGCCATCTGCTCATTTGCGTAACGGTACGCGTAAGGAGTTGGGCAATACGCGTATGAAGTAAGGCAATACGCGTATTGGCTTTTAATGGGACTTTTGGGGAGAATTTGGTCTCTGCCCATACGCGTATCAAGTTGGGCAATACGCGTATGGAATGGGCGAGTGAGCAAGGCAATACGCGTATGGCTCAGGGCAATACGCGTATGGCCAGTGAGAGTGCAGAATGTTGTCTTTTCGCGATTCCTTTTATGTTTACTTCCATAACTTGTGTTCCGATTATCCGTTTTGAACATTCTTGGTATCGTTGGAAAGCTAATAAAATGTACTTTCTTATTAAAATGGTTTTGAGATTGTTGGCCGATTTAATTATGTCGGGAATTTGAAATAGTTTCGTTTTGTCGACTTTTGTCGTTGTAATGGTGTGTAATTGATGTGTATAATGCAATGTGCTGTTGATATGGATATTGTATGACTTGTGAGCTGTTGTGTGATGAAAATGCTTGTGATGAAATGTTGTGATGATGGTTTGTGGCCTAAGGCCAAGTAAATGTAATGTGTTGTGTTTGGTTGTAAATGCATGAGTATGGTTGCATATACGTGTGAAGATGCATTTGATTGTCATGAGTCCTTGTATGCCAAGCATCATGATATGCATCTTGTGATGTCGTGTGCCCTAGTGGGTGTGAGCGACGAAACAATTCCAGAGGGAATCCGCTATAACATCCTGAGCCTTATACAAAGAGGACCTAAAGCGATGATTATAGACGATCGTGAGCCTTATCCAAAGAGGACCTAAAGCGATCGGATTGTGAGCCTTATACAAAGAGGACCTAAAGCAATCCATAAACGTCGTGAGCCTTATACAAAGAGGACCTAAAGCGACGGGAAACATCGTTTTCCCGACGGGGAGTTACACTAAGTAACAAGCGATGATTCCAATAGTTCCTGAGTGAACTAGTGTTGAGAATGATGGATGGATGGTACCGCATATGCATTTGCATAGAGTCGTTGTGTCGGTCTCTTTGCATTTGCATAAATCATGAATGGATTGATTATGTGTGGAAAATCATGAATGGATTGATTATGTGTGGAAATGTTGTGAATTGATTGATGATGTGTTGAGCTTGTGATAACATTGGTGAATTAATGTGCATATGTGATAAATACATTGGTTGTGCATAATATGTGTTATGTATAGACATATGCTATGTGATGTGGTGGTGTGTTTCCATATGCTTTGACTTGGTATGCCTTATGTGCAAATATGTGAGTATGTTGGATAATTGATATATGCTATGTTGTTGGATTATTAGATATATGTTATGTATATGTGGCATGCTATATGTATTAGTACATGATGCTTGTGGTGAGAATAACTATGCATGTGAATTTTTATGTGTTGGCATATTATTATGCAATCTTGATTTAGTTGTTATTTCTCACCCTTCTGCCGTGGTTTGTTGCTCTATGAGGCAATTGCAGATTAGTGGTCTTGGAGGCTTTCGTGGAGATTAGTCCTCCGTCCTTTGTTGGTCTGTCTGCTCTGATACGTAACACGGGAGTCGGGGAACGCTGTAGATATATATATGTATACATTTGTTGAATATATTTTGTATTACTTTTGTATGTATATTTTGACGTTATAAAACGATTTATTTTGTAAAACAAGGCAATTGTGGATCTTTTCTCTTTATTCCATAATTGAACTTTCCTTTTATATGGAAAAAGTTTCCCTTTGAGGTTATCCCATTTTGTGTTATGTATCAAAAATTTATGAGCAGGGATTGTGTTTTCTTTCTTTAAAATTGTGGCATCCTTGTTTCTGTCAGAAAAATAAATTTTTACTTACTCTGATTTAATTATGTATTATTTATTCGTGATGGGAATTGGGGTGTTACATCTTGTACCAAGGCCTGATGGAGTTAATGTGATTGGCACCAACTGGATCTACAAGAACAAGTATGATGAACAAGGAGTGGTCACCAGAAATAAGGCAAGATTAGTTGCTCAGGGATACACTCAGGTTGAAGGAATTGATTATGATGAAACCTTTGCTCCTGTGGCAAGACTGGAATCTATCAGATTACTCTTAGGGGTGGCTTGTAATTTCAAATTCAAGCTCTTTCAGATGGATGTTAAGAGTGCCTTCTTGAATGGTTACTTAAATGAAGAGGTGTATATTGATCAACCAAAAGGATTTATCAATCCAACATTTCCTGACCATGTTTACAAACTAAGGAAAGCTCTTTATGGTTTGAAGCAAGCACCAAGAGCTTGGTATGAAAGGTTTACTGAATTCCTGGCTGTGAATGGCTACAGAAAAGGAGGGATTGACAAGACTTTGTTTGTTAAAGAGGAAGGAGGAAAACCAATGATAGCTCAAATATATGTTGATGACATAGTATTTGGTGGGATGTTAGATGCAATGGTGAAACATTTTGTGGAACAGATGCAGTCTGAGTTTGAAATGAGTCTTGTTGGAGAGCTTAGATATTTTTTTGGTCTAGAAGTTAAACAAATGGAGGACTCCATATTCATTTCTCAGAGCAAGTATGCAAAGAACATAGTGAAGAAGTTTGGTCTAGAGAATTCTAATCACAAAAGGACACCTGCTCCTACTCATTTAAAGTTGTCCAAGGATGAACATGGTGTTAGTGTGGATCAAAGTTTATATAGAAGCATGATTAGAAGTCTATTGTATCTCACAGCTAGCAGACCTGATATTTCTTTTGCTATTGGATTTTGTGCCAGATATCAATCTGAGCCTAAAGTTAGTCACTTGAATCAAGTGAAGAGGATTCTGAAATATATGAATGTGACTAGTGACTATGGAATGCTTTACAATCATGGATCAGGTACTGAGTTATGTGGTTTTTGTGATACTGATTGGGAAGGGAGTGTTGATGATAGAAAAAGTACTTCAGGAGGTTGCTTCTTCTTAGGGAATGACTTGATATCATGGTTTAGTAAAAAAACAAAATTGTGTGTCTCTTTCTACTGCTGAAGCTGGGTACATAGCAGCAGGGAGTAGTTGTTCTCAACTTGTTTGGATGAAGCAGATGTTAACAGAATACAATGTCAAGAAAGATGTCATGACATTGTACTGTGATAATCTGAGTGCTATCAATATCTCTAAGAATCCTATTCAACATAGCAGAACTAAGCATATTGATATAAGGCATCATTTTATAAGAGATTTGGTTGAAGATGTTGCTACAGATAAACAATTAGCTGGCATTTTTACTAAAGCCTTAGATGCAAATCAATTTGAAAGTTTAAGAAGCAAACTGGGAATTTGCATTTATGAGGATTAGGTGTGCTGGAAGGAGTTTTTGTGCAGTTGTGATTTTGCATATGTTTAAAGTAAACAACTTTTTATTCAAATGTTGAAAGCATACAAGATTGGTTTTTAGTACATCAAAAGCAACATATAAAGGATCTAAAGATTATCCCAACCCCCTGCATCAAGAAAAAATTTCCAATCTTCATCCCATTCATCATCAGAAGCATGAAGTTGCACTGGAGGTTTTTTGATGTTTTTTGTCTCTGATGGTTTTCTTGTTCTTGTTGCTCCTGAAGAAGTCCCAGCGGCTGTTTGTGTTGTGTTCTTGTTCTTCAGTGGATCTGGTTTATTGACCCCCTACATGTGTTGCTTCCCTGCATCTTTGTTAGACTGACTCATACTTGGTTGTTGTCTGGTGCTGTTAGAAGGAAGAAGGCTTGGATTTTATAGTTCTATAAGAATCCATTGTTTGTATCGCCTATCCAGTCAAAGTTTTTGGAATGTGTGTTCCTTGGGAAGCTTGTTTTTTTACCATGTCTTAATGGCTGTCAGTTCCTTGTGTTTGATGTTGGTAGTTGTCCAATTATGGCTAAAAAGAGGGAGAGTTAGTTAGCCTATGTGCCTATGTGTTGACTGATGTGGTTCTAAGTTTGAGGGGGAGTGTGCAGGTTTGAAAAGTTGGTATGCTGGTTCTTGTTTTGAGGGGGAGTTTAGCAGATTTGAATGTGATTGTTGTCGTGAGTATGAAGTTTTCCCATTGCAGGTACCTCTAATGTTGGCAGAGATTGTTTTAGCCAAAATTAGCCAAAGGGGGAGATTGTTAGTTCTTGTATTGGCTGGAATTTTGGTAAAACAAAGTTGAACAATGTTGATGTCATATGTCTGATGTCATAACATTGGTTCCTAACATTAGTTGTTGCAGGGTTGAAGTTTTATTTGCTGATGTTAAACTTGATGTCTTGACATCAGTTATCAGAACATCAGACCATCAGGTTGAGATGTTTTAGGGCTGCGCGTGTTAGTTTGTTTTGAGGAGATCTGTTAGAGAGATTGAATGCAAATTTCTTGGAGAAGATATTTATATTTTCAATCAGATATGGAGCAGATCATGTAACTAACATTAGGGCTGATTTGAAAAGATTTAAAAAGATTAGAAGATCAAATATGTTTTAAATATTGTTTAATAACAAATCAAATCAGATTTTTTTGGAGGAGGTCCAAGCCCAAGTCAGAATTCTATAAAAAACAACCTCAACCCTTGTTGGAATAGAATGAAGAAAGAGAGCTAAAGACTGAGTGTCATTTGTGTCTTCGTGTGTGTTTTGTAAATAATTCATGTTTGAATTGGTGTTACTATTTTGCGTTGTAATTGGTTTCTCTAGAGCTGTTAAGCAAGAGAGAGTTGTTCTTGATCAAAGCTGTTAAGCAGAATCAATTTGTGTGATTAATTTGTAATCATTGGATTGTATCACTAAGGTGATTTAGGGAGTGAGTGGTTTCTCATACCTAAGTGTTTTCTTAGGTAGAAGTGTCATTAGGTAGTGATTAAGATTAGTAGATGTCGACTGGGATTGTTGAGTCTGTAATTTAATACTACTTATAGTGAATTTCCTCCCTGGCTTGGTAGCCCCCAGACGTAGGTAGTTAGACCGAACTGGGTGAACAATTCATTGTGTTGGTTTACTGTTGTTATAGCCTTGTTCATATTAGCAGATTGTGTTGTTGTGACATCACACTTAACATCACACATCTGATACCAGAATTTCAGGAATGTTGAAGTTGCGAATGTCGCATTAGGGAAACATGAAGTGGAGAACAATGGGGGAGGAAAACCCTAAAAAATTATGTGTGGATGTAATAAGTGGTAACTGCATTTTGTCGAATGCAATGGTGATTGAATTCATAGCTTCAAAAGTTGGGGAATGGGATTTAGAAGTGGAAATCGAAGAATCTGAAGTGAAATTTTGGGAATCAGCATTGATAATGTATGCTTTAGGTCGCGAACTAAGCATGAATGCAGTGAAGCGGTTTATGATCAAGTTTTGGAACTTTGTGAAACTTCCAGACATGTATTATCATGAAGAATGGTACTTCCTTCTAAAATTTCATTCATTCAGTGAAAGAGATTTGGTGCTCACGAAAGTCCCCTTTACCATTCAAGGGTTCCAATGATTTTGAAGGAATGGATCCCAGAGTTTAATTTCAAGCGATACATGTTGCGTACCCTCCGAATCTGGGTTAAGTTGCCACAACTTCCTCTACAGATGTGGGGTGCTAAGAGTTTGGGGAAAATTGACAATGCTATGGGAAGCCTCTGTTCACTGATGAATGTACGACTATTCATAAAAATATAATTAAAATAATAAAATAACAAATATACTTTTGACTCTCAATAAATTCATTAAATATATAAAAAATATCACAAAATATAGTGAATATACAAATAAAAAAATTAATAGAGATAATAATAATCTATATAGATAATCATTTATAAAATAAATACTTAAAATTAGATGATAATTATAAAGGATAAAAAAAAAATATTTATACACATAAGAAATCGATAAACAAATTTATTAAAATAATGCACTTAATTTGTTTAAAATAATTCATAGTGTTACATTATTACCCGAGATTGAGCTATGTTGAAGGTTATGGGGGAATGTGCCCCACTAAGTTTTCAAAAAATATTTAAATATTATTTTTATAGATTTATATAACAATTTATAAAAATTTAGTATTTGTCTACAAATAGTATATTGAGAGGATATTCTTACTATGGTATGTTCTTGTTTAGGGTCTTCAATATATTTATAAGTTTTTAATTTTAGGGTTAAATATACAATACCCTCCTGTAATGTTAGCGATTTCTCATTTTAGCCCCTGACAAAGTTTTTTTTTTAAAAACCCCCCTCATCTTATTTAGATTCCCTCACTTAGCCCCCTGGCTGCCACATGGCAGCAAAAATTCCTTTCTCTTTGCTTGCGTGGCAGCCAGGTGGCATTTTTAATATATATTTTTTATTTTTTTTTATTTTTTTTTATTTTTTTTATTTTTTTTTATTTTTATTTTTATTTTTTTTTATTTTTTATATTTTATTTTTATTTATTTTTATTTTTTTTAAAATTTTTTTTATTTTTTTTAATTTTTTTTAATTTTTTTTTACTTTTTTGTTTTATTTTGTTTTATTTGTTTTATTTGTAATTTTTATAATTTTTTTTTCTTTTTTTTTTATTTCTTTTTCATTTTTATTTATATATTTTTTATATTTTTATTTTTTTTTTATTTTTCGTTTTTGGACCTAATTTTTATTTTTAATTCTATTTTAAACAAATTTTTATTTTAAAAATTACACTAGTGCAGAAAAGACTTTTTACATCGGCCGAAAAACACATTTTACATCGGTTCTGGGTCCGATGTAAAGGCAAGCGATGTAGTAAATCAAAGACATTTTACATCGGGTCATAGTCCGATGTGAAAAATACATCTACTACATCGGTTGACTATTAAGTCTGATGTGAAATACATCTACTACATCGGTTGACTATTAAGTCCGATGTAAAATGTATGTTTTTACATCGGTTGCCTTTCTGGCCCGATGAAAAATGTATGTTTTTACATCGGTTGCCTTTCTGGCCTGATGTAAAATGTTTTTTTTTTTACATCGGTTTCCTTTCTGGCCCGATGTAAAATGTATGCTATCTTTCTTAAAATGTATGTTTTTACATCGGTTGCAAGGCGAAAAAGAAATAAAAAAAAAGAAAAAAAATTATAAAAATTATAGTAAAAACAAATAAAACAAATAAAACAAAAAATAAAACAAAATTTAAAAAAATTTAAAAAAATTTAAAAAAAAAAAAATTTAAAAAAAAATAAAAAAAATAAAAAAAATAAAAAAATAAAAATAAATAAAAAATAATAATAATAAAATAATATTAAAAATGCCACCTGGCTGCCACGCAAGCAAAGAGAAAGGAATCTTTGCTGCCATGTGGCAGCCAGGGGGCTAAGTGAGGGAATCTGGATATTAAGAGGGGGTGTTTAAAAAAAAATTTTTTACAGGGGCTAAAATGAGAATTCGCTAACATTGCAGGGGGGTTTTGTATATTTAACCCTTAATTTTAAAAGTCTAATTTAAAACTAAAATATAGTAAAATTAGTTTTGTGCTTAATTCCAAAAAATATATATTTTTTTTTAAATTGTTTTATATATTTTAATTTAATACTAAGATGTCATCACAAAAGATCACAAATAATTACTCATATCATTATTAGTTACTTACATATAAAAGATAAATAAATATATCTCAAAAAATAAATACGATATATGTTTTTATCTTAGAAAAAAGTAGATATATTATGTCATAAATTCATAAATTAATATAACGCTTCCACAACATAAAATTTCTAGCTCCGTCCCTGATTATTACCCCCTTAAAATAGTTTCGTCCTAGAAACTAAAAATTCAAAAATATTGGAAAAGTGTTTGTAAAGACATGTTAATTAAACCCGTTCAAATTACTTAGTAAAAGAATGTTCAATTAGGTCAAACACATATAGGATCATTACGAACAACTTATTTATAAAGGAAATAACAATTTTCCCTTCTTTTTTCTCAAAACAAAATTGAGAATTCTATCGCAACAATTATACAAGTAACCTCTCATAATTGAAAGGAACATCTTTAGGCAAGACATCTAATCGGATGATCTCGACCTCCCTAATAGATTCATCAGTTAGAGCCACCTCTCTAAGAGATGGTGGGATCTAAATATCTTTAACCACATACTGGTCGTCATTCGGATCAGACTCTTCTTTCAAGAGGCCATTTACTACCAACTTGAAATAATCAAGCTCACTAAGGTTGATCTCAGGGAACAAGTAACGTATGTGTTTCTATATCTTCTTAAACTGAGGCCATCCACATGAGCATCTTACAAGTCCACCTCGAGACCATTCAGCTCGGCCTCTACCCCTTCAAGTTTGTCACTTTGGCTTAGTAATTTCTTCTCGTGGGATTTACTCTCCTCCAACAATCTATCTTTCACTTGCCCGACTTTCAAAAAGGTGATATTGGCCTTACCTAGCTCTTTCTCGAGAGAAGTTATTCTCTCATTGACAAAAATCAACAAGGTCCGGATGAGCTCATGACCCTTTTGTAACTTATTAACTTTAGCTATTAGGTCCCCCTATTTATTCAATGAAGTATTGGATTCTTCAAACAGAACTCGACCTAAGATCACGCTCCACATTAGATAAGTGCTCATAAGTGGGAACGTCTTTTGAGAGCCCAAAAAAACTCCCTTTCCACATCGGTAGTGGTATAAAGATGAACAAAGGTAAAGGTTATCCCATTTCAGCTCCTACCTCAGAGCTAAAACCCTCTTCTCCAGAAACGGAAGAAGACCTGCCCTTGGAAGAACCAACACCACCACCTCCCATAAAGCTGAACATATTTATGTATGGGAGGCTACTATGTCCATGTCAATGACTCATTTACAAGGATCTACCTTGTTCCTCTTTGTAGGGGGTAACATGGTGTTCTCAAAGGAAAGGGAAAGACTATTAAAATAGAAAAAACCTTAATAACATTTCCCTATGTGGTTGATTTCCTTTTCTTGGCCACCTTGGTTTGGAAATCTGAGGGAACACTCAGGTGAACTGGACCAGTCTCACTTATAAATATTTGGCATTCACTGACATCACTTTCCTCTTTTTTAATGTACGACTTCTATCCTCTCTACATAACGAATACAAAACATAAAAGATAAGTTAGAATTAAGCATTAACAATATACAAAAATAAGACATCAAGAAAACATCTTACACAAAAAACTCATTAGCATTGGCAGGTTTCCATCAAGCCTAATCAAGTATCACACCCACATTTTTTTAATATTTATATAATGTTGACCGCCTCTTTCTCTATTGTGCTTAGCTTGGTCGAATAATAACCCATTATAGCAAGGAGTTCACTCGTCCAATAAAGAGGGAACCCATGAGTCCCATCAGGCATCGATAAAATCCTCTCACGCGAAAAAACTTATCCTTCCAGTATTTATAATTGGATGTGTAAGGAGGGAGAAGAGCTCGCCCAAGGATGTCACTTACAGAGACCCATCCACCCTTGTTAACTCCTTTGGTGTCATAGAGTAAAAGAATATGACCGTCTTAAAAGTAATATCGAGGCGCCAACATAGGATGTCGAATGTCAGTATAAATGCCTAGCTATTTGCATGTTGTTGGGAAATGACAATGTTAATGACCTTCAGGGTCTCAAACTACGTGATGGTAAAAATGATACCAACCCCAAAGTCCTCGATCCCCCCAATTTAGAAATATAAGCACTCACTCTTAACTCCCCAAAGTTACCACATGCAGATAATCTCACAGGGAAAGCACGATTCCCGAGTTACGTTGCCCTTGTTCCTAGTGTTGGACAACTCCATATTAAGGTGCAAGGTTTGAATCAAATAATCTTCCAGTAAGATCGAATTAATATTCATGACTTCTTCACAGAAGGAACTCAGGTTCGAGATTTTGAGTAACATAGAAGTTAACTAGACTTGAGGAATAAAACACTAAGTCAGTGTAATTATCAGTGGAAGACTCTCCCTCGGGATTATCACTAGACGAGATCTCATTGTCGTACCTCGAAAAATATGATATTTCGTGAAGCGTATATAGCACTCTCGCGGAAAATAGTTTGAACAGAGTCGCCACCGAACTTTATTTATTCCAATGAAGGAAAAGGAAAATATCGATAAAACCTTTAAGAAAGAAAAATGGCCGTCACAACCAAATTCGGATTCGGCGCAAGGGGAATGTATTAACACCCCTCACGTCTATTGTATTCAATAGAAACCTCTTAGTTAGATTTGCGATTGAATATTAGCTTATGTCGTTATTTGTTTTCTTCAAGTGGTGAAAAGATTAAAATGATAAAAAGAAGGGAAACCGCAAAAAGTTTTTTATTAGGGTGTCTGACAAGATTGTGGGTCTTGCTCTTACGTATCTCCAGGTGCAATAGAGAATTCAAGGCTACGTAGTTCTGTGTAGAAATTTTTTGTTTGTCGGTCAATTTTAACGAAAGATATTTAGTCGCATTCGACATAAAATATTGTTTCACCAAAAACAGGTGAGGAGCGAAAATTTGCATCACATTGAATAGATTTCCATATATCAACATTCACGGGAAAAATGCCACTTATCTCAACTCAAATGGTTGTGAACGAAGCAATATTTTGCGTCATCTCAAGACACAATATCTTATGTTTATGAAAGGGTTTGAAGATCGCACGGCGGCGAAACAAAGAATTTGATTCGTTTGAAGTATTTTGAATGATGGCGAGAACTTGGATGAGCGAGTTAAGCATCTCGAATCCTAGACTCAAAAGCTCATGGTAAGCACCACATTCCTTTTCCATCTTATTTGAAAAATGTTTAATATGATTAGATGTTTTGAGTTTTTGATTGAGAAAAGGTTTACGAAATTCGCATTGAAAGTTTTATAGATGGTGAGAGCTTGGATGGGCGAGATAAGCATCTCGAATCCTAACTTCTGGAACTCGTAGTAAACACCATATTTCTTTTCCATCTTTATTGTAAAATATTTAATAGGAATTAAGTGTTTTGAATTTGATTGAATAAAAATGGCTTGACGTTGGATCAAACATTTGATTATCATTTATGAAAGTGTTTGTGAGAGTTTGAAAAATGGTTTGATGTGTATTGAGATCGGTGATGAAAATGGTTAAGTTTGGTTTGAGATTGAATGAATGGTCGGTGGTTTGAAGTGAGAAAATGATATCCACTTGGCGTTGGACCAAGGGTTTTACTTATTAAGAAAGTTCCTTTTAAGTCAAATTATTATCTAATTACAAAGTTAATTGAACTTAATCACTAATTTTTCATAAAATATGTAACGCCCACATATACATACATACATCAAAGCATATATTATACATGAATAATACGTTTGGTACTGAAATATACAATAAGTTCCTAGTAAACACATTATAGGTATACATGCCCAAAAAGACTAAATACAAATAACTACGGCATAGTATATCTACAAGATGTTCCAATGACAAATACTAAGAACTAGATCAAATAATGATCTCAAAAATCTTCACAACGGAAGCCTGCCAACCAAAAGCTACGATCCGTAAGGAAAGTCAAATAACCTTGTCCTTACCCTTCGCCGAACCTGCAGAACCTATGATGTAAACAACAACAGTGGGGTGAGATACATCAAATCTCAGTGAGTTCGCTATCTTATAGTCCTCTTGGCTTTACAAGGTTCTAACATCCTAACTCAAGTCAAAAGGGAAGGGAAAAGACTTTGAGTACGCACATGCCATATAAGCATTCACACTTGTGAGCCTGTTAACTCATAATAGTACCAAAGTAAATCCTGAGCCTGTTAACTCAAGAATCTCGCTAATCAATAACCGTACCAAGGCATCCCCTATTCCCGTACGCTTATACGTCTAGAAGACGACCCGAGTCATGGATCCTCATATTTACTTGGCATACGAATTGGATTCGGGATCATCGGCCTGTTAACTGTGAACCGTCACTTCTCATGGCCTGTTAACCATCACAAGTCTCTTTACCCGTAGGCTCCAATCGTACTATACGCGGGAATCAAACCTGCCAAGTAATTGTGCATACGTTTCAGAGGAGGTGCTCGAGTCTCATGAAACTACACCGCAAGATCAATCGGTTATGATTACTAGACACATGCCTCGGCCTCTTTTGCACGAGCGTTGTCACCATGTCATTACACACTTTGGATATCATTTACGGTAATGTTCCTCACTCTACCTACTCATATTTTAACATGCATACATATTCCAACATGTTTAACAATAAAAACATAGGCATGTAATCATCAATCACATAATGGAACACCAAAATTCAACATACCATAATTTATACCAATTTACGGTTCCCTCCGATTCATTTAATCGGGTAATAAATAGATATTTCTCACTACCATCAGCTAGAATATGTTCTTAGCTTCACAACGATACCAAGAATACGCAAAACAGATAAACGAGTCAAAAGTTATGCAAGAAACAATATGGATGTTCTGCTATGTTCGCATTGCGAAGAAGCCAGCGAATGCTCGCTACTTCACTCGCAGTGCGAAGCGTCCAGCGAACGCCTAGCCAACACTTGTTCGCTGCCCCATTCGCATTGCGAACGCTGGCGAACCAAGGCAGTAGCAAAAACAACGTAAGGTTCGCAGTGCGAACCACTGGCGAACGTTCGCTACTTTATTCGCAGTGTGAAGCTGCCAGCGAGTCCACGATTTCCCCTTCGCTGGGGGATTCGCAGTGCGAGTCTGGGAAATGAAAAAGTTCATCAGCGTAACAGCTGATCTCCCATGGTTCCAAAACCCCACCAAAACATATCCAAACATCCCACAATCAAACATAAACGATTCTACACTCATATAACTCATACTACTCAGTTTATAACATATTTCAACCGTTAATTTTCAAGATTTTCCAATTTAACCAATTCTCTTACAACTCTAACCTAAGTCTTAGAATTCAAGAAAATCTAAAACAAAAGCATCTATCTAGAACCCACCTTGAATAGATGAAGATGGTGAAGATTTGAAGATGATTGGATGAAGATTTGATGATGTTCTTGATCTTGAGCTTTCCTCTTTTTCTCTTCCTTTCCTTCTCTTTTCTTTCTCTCCACTTCTTTCTATCTTTTTCTCCCTTTGCTTCTAAAGAGGAAAATGAGAGGAAAAGGAAATGATATAGTAAAACATCATCAAATATCAACACTAATAATTGTCCAAAAAGTCTTTAAAGTCCAAATATTTAAATATCCCAGAGTCAGATAATATTAATTGGATTCACTCTAAGTTCAACAGTTACCCTAATTATCTCTGCAGATAATTGATCAGAGCACACTGGGACTCAGTTGATCACAACTAATATTATCCAGAGTAACAGAATTTACGGGGTATTACATCCTCCCCCCTTAAATAGAAATTCGTCCACGAATTTAAAACAATTACCTGAAAAGATGAGGATAACCCTCCCGCATCTCTGATTCCAATTCCCAAGTTGCATCACCCGGATGTGTCTCATCCCACTAGACCTTAACAAGAGGAATCTCTTTATTCCTTAACACTTTAGTTTCTCTTCCGGTGATACGACTCGGTTGAGGCTCAAAGGTCAAATCTGCTTCAATCTCTATTGTATCTGGTAAAATTGGCTGAAGAGGATCTGGGACAAATTTCCGAAGTTGAGACACATGAAAAACGTCGTGCATCTCTGACAAAGAAGGCGGTAAGGCCAATCTGTAGGCTACTTCCCCAATTCTTTCCAAAATCTGATATGGTCCCACATACCTTGGGCTTAACTTCCGCGACCGAAACGGTCCTTTCAACCGCAATCTCGGAGTAACCTTCAGAAATACGTGATCACCTTCTTCAAATTCTAAAGGTCTTATTCAGTTATTCGCATAACTCTTCTGACGATCCTGTGCTTGCTTAACCTTATCACGGATCATCCTAATCTTCTCCGTAGTTTCGTGAATAATCTCGGGTCCCAACATCCTATCTTCACCAACCTCTGCCCAACACAACGGTGTCCTACACTTCCTTTCATACAACGCCTCATAAGGTGCCATACCAATACTTGCATGATAACTGTTATTATAAGAGAACTCAATCAATGGCAAAAGTTCTATCCAATTTCCTCCACTTCCAAGGACACAAGCTCTCAACATGTTTTCCATGGTTTGTATTGTCCGTTCCGTCTGACCATTCGTTTGTGGGTGATTCGAAGTACTCAAACACAACTTCGTCCCCATCGCTTGTTGAAAAGCTCTCCAAAATCTCGAAGTGAACTTTGGATCTCTATCCGAAACGATAGTAGTAGGAATACCATGTAACCTCACTATCTCCGAAATGAACAACCTTGCGAGATGACTCGCCTTATAAGTAGTCTTTACGGCCAAGAAATGAGCAGACTTCGTTAACCGATCTACTATTACCCAAATCGAATCATAACCGCCTTGCGCACGGGGTAAACCCACCGCGAAGTCCATCGAAATACTATCCCATTTCCACACCGGAATTTGTCAAGGTTGCAACAAGCCACCCGGTCTTTGGTGCTCGATCTTCACTTGTTGACACACCACACATTCCGACACATATACCGCAATATCTCTTTTCATCCCGGACCACCAATAGTCTCTCTTTAGATCTTGGTACATCTTTGAAGATCCCGAATGTATAGTAAAAGCACCCTTATGCGCTTCATCCAAAATCCTCCTTTTTAACCCCGTGTTGTCCGGAATACAAATCCTTCGGTTAACTACAATGACTCCGTCAGTAGCTCGCACAAAACCTGGTTGCAATAACACTTCTTGTAACTTCTCATCTAACCCTTGCTCTTGTTGAATTTCTTCCCGAAGAGTAGAAGTGATATTCAAATTTCCCATAATCACACAATTAGGAGTCCAATTGAATTGAAGATTTAGATCTCTAAACTTTTCCATTAAGTCATACTCTAACATCATCAAGTCGGCACCGTGCAACACTTTCCTACTTAAAGCATCCACCACCTTATTCGCTTTACTCGGATGGTATCTTAGTTCCAAGTCGTAATCTTTCAAATATTCCATCCACCTCCGTTGACGCATGTTTAACTCCTTCTGATTAAAGAGGTACTGTAAGCTCTTGTGGTCACTAAACATCTCAAAACGCACACCATACAAATAGTGATGCCACACCTTCAAGGTAAATACAACCGCCGCCAATTCTAAGTCATGCGTTGGATAATTCTCTTCATGGACTTTCAACCGTCTGGAAGCATAAGCCACTACATGTCCATCTTGCATTAACACACCTCCTAATCCCATCTTCGAGGCATCACAATATACCTCATACGACTTGCTAGGATCAGGAATAACCAAAACAGGAGCGGTCGTCAATCTCTCTTTCAAGCTCATAAAACTTTGCTCACAGGCCGATTCCCATTCATACGAATAATCCTTCCGAGTAAGTCTCATCATCGGTAAAGCCAGTTGGGAAAAGCCTTTAATAAACCTTCTATAATAACCTGCTAGTCCCAAAAAGCTTCTAACTTCAGACACATTCTTCGGTCTCTCCCAATTTATCACTGCTTCCACTTTTGATGGGTCAACCGCTACACCTCCCTGAGATATGACATGTCCAAGAAAATTAACCTCCGACATCCAAAACTCACACTTACTTAACTTAGCAAAAAGTTGTCTCTCTTGCAAAATGGATAAAACGATTCTTAGGTGTTCTCCGTGCTCTTGAGGGTCACAGGAATAGATAAGAATGTCATCAATGAAAATCACCACAAATTGGTCCAAGTAAGGTTGAAATATCCGATTCATATAATCCATGAAAACTGCCGGAGTATTCGTCACACCGAAAGGCATCACCAAAAATTCATAATGACCGTAACGGGTTCTAAACGCAGTCTTTGGTACATCTGAACTCTTCACCCGAATCTGATGATAACCCGACCGTAAATCAATCTTCGAGAACACACAGACTCCTTTCAATTGATCTAACAGATCGTTTATCCTTGGCAATGGGTATTTGTTCTTGATGGTGACCTTATTCAATTGATGGTAATCAATACACAACCGCATTCCACCATCCTTCTTCTTTACCAACAACACTGGAGCTCCCCAGGGTGAAACACTTGGTCGAACAAAATGCTTAGCCAACAACTCTTCCAATTGATCCTTTAATTCTCTTAATTTAAGTGGTGTCATCCGATACGGAGAAACGGATATTGGAGCCGTTCCCGGTATCAGGTCAATAGAGAATTCCACTTCCCGTTTCGGGGGAAGAGAAGTGATATCTTCGGGGAAGACTTCAGGAAAGTCACAAACTACCGGAATACTCACAACTTGGCGGTTACTACCCTCCTCCTTAGTAAGAATCAAAAGAACAAATTTTTCCTCCTCAAACAAGAAATTAATCATTCCAACCGTACCTTCTAAAATAGTAGTTAACACATCCTTCGGAGTAGCTTCAGTAGATGGAATAATGATTAGTTTTTCTTCACACCCGATAAATACCGAATTAGCTGAAAGCCAATCCATTCCCAGAACAACATCCACTTTCTTAAGCGGTAAGCAAATCAAATCAATCTGGAAAACTCTTCTATCCACAGATAAAACACAATTTTCACACATTAAAGGTGTTTCAACCTTCTCATCCATGGCAGTAGTAACCACCATGGGTGGAGACAACGGAACCGCTTGTAACCCAAGCCTCTTTACACATTGCATCGATACAAAAGAGTGTGTAGCTCCACAATCAAATAAAACAAAGCAAGGATTTCCATTCGCAAAACACGTACCAGCAATCAAAGAGTTGTCACCCTTAGTTTTCCTTGCATCCAAGGTATACACTCGCCTGGTATTCTTTTCTTGCATCTGATTCTTCCTCTGAGGACAATCCCTCGATAAATGACCCACTTTATTACACTGATAACATCTTATTCCTTCCAAACTGCACCTACCAAAGTGATTTTTACCACAAGTACGGCATACCGGAGGCACACTAGTCCTGGAACTCTGAACTTGTTTCCCTTTGAAATATGGTTGTCTCGGTCTAAATGGTTGATTCGATCGCCCACGATCACTTTGATTCACCCTACTTAATTCTCCTTCCGCTTGTACCTTCTTCAAACTATGCTCCGCCACATAACACTGTCGTAACAATTCAGCATAGCTAGTGAATTCCCGCTGAGATACGCTATGTGAAATTTCAGCCCTTAAACCAAATAGAAACTGATCAATCTTCCACCTTTCATCAGGAGCGTACATGGCTTGTCTAGAGTAAGCAGCCATAACCTCGAACTTTTCCGCATAAGAAGCCACAGTCAAGTTACCTTGTCTCAGCTGCTGAAACTCGAATTCCTTTTGAGACCTTAAGGAACTTGGAAAATACTTCTCCATGAAAGTTATCTTAAACTGCTCCCACACTTTCGGTACCTCTTGAATTGTCATTAAGGCTGAAGCGCTTTCCCACCACCTCATGGCAGGACCCTTTAACAAGTGAGAAGCGAAAAACAACCTTATTTTCCTCACTGCACTGAACTATCAAGAAAATCCGCTCCATACCGGATATCCATTCATGAGCCTTTACTGGATCTAACCCTCCCTGAAACTCCGGAGGATTCATACAAATGAAATCCCTAAAGGTTCCCCCTACAGCTTCTGGAACAACCACTGGAGGATGCACACCACCAGCCATTTGCTGTACCATTTGTTGCACAAACTGATTCTGCTGTTGCTGCATCTGCTGCATGAATTGATACAGAGGGGCATTCCCTTCGTCCCCTGGCGGATTTGTCCCTGCTGGAGTAGTTCTCGATCTACCACGGTTGTTTCTGCGCCAGTCGGCCATGTTCCTAAATGTCATACAGATAGGATTAAGTTGATCAGGCTCAATACCATAAATATAACACGTAAGACCAATGGCGACACAACACATATGAAATGGAAAGAAACACTTATACTATTTCATGGCTAGGTCGAGGATACGACCTGCTCTGATACCAACTGTAACGCCCACATATACATACATACATCAAAGCATATATTATACATGAATAATACGTTTGGTACTGAAATATACAATAAGTTCCTAGTAAACACATTATAGGTATACATGCCCAAAAAGACTAAATACAAATAACTACGGCATAGTATATCTACAAGATGTTCTAATGACAAATACTAAGAACTAGATTAAATAATGATCTCAAAAATCTTCACAACGGAAGCCTTCCAACCAAAACCTACGATCCATAAGGAAAGTCAAATAACCTTGTCCTTACCCTTCGCCGAACCTGCAGAACCTGTGATGTAAACAACAACAGTGGGGTGAGATACATCAAATCTCAGTGAGTTCGCTATCTTATAGTCCTCTCGGCTTTACAAGGTTCTAACATCCTAACTCAAGTCAAAAGGGAAGGGAAAAGACTTTGAGTACGCACATACCATATAAGCATTCACACTTGTGAGCCTGTTAACTCACAATAGTACCAAAGTAAATCCTGAGCCTGTTAACTCAAGAATCTCTCTAATCAATAACCGTACTAAGGCATCCCCTGTTCCCGTCCGCCTCTACGTCTAGAAGACGACCCGAGTCATGGATCCTCGTATTTACTTGGCATACGAATTGGATTCGGGATCATCGGCCTGTTAACCGTGAACCGTCACTTCTCATGGCCTGTTATCCATCACAAGTCTCTTTACCCGTAGGCTCCAATCGTACTATACGCGGGAATCAAACCTGCCAAGTAATTGTGCATACGTTTCAGAGGAGGTGCTCGAGTCTCATGAAACTACACCGCAAGATCAATCGGTTATGATTACTAGACACACGCCTCAGCCTCTTTCGCACGAGCGTTGTCACCATGTCATTACACACTTTCGATATCATTTACGGTAATGCTCCTTACTCTACCTATTCATATTTTAACATGCATACATATTCCAACATGTTTAACAATAAAAACATAGGCATGTAATCATCAATCACATAATGGAACACCAAAATTTAATATACCACAATTTATACCAATTTACGGTTCCCTCCGATTCATTTAATCGGGCAATAAACATATATTTCTCACTACCATCAGCTAGAATATGTTCTTAGCTTCACAACGATACCAAGAATACGCAAAACGGATAAACGAGTCAAAAGTTATGCAAGAAACAATATGGATATTCTGCTATGTTCGCATTGCAAAGAAGCCAGCGAATGCTCGCTACTTCACTCGCAGTGCGAAGCGTCCCGCGAATGCCTAGTCAACACTTGTTCGCTGCCCCATTCGCAGTGCAAACGCTGGCGAACCAAGACAGTAGCAAAAACAACGTAAGGTTCGCACTGCGAACCACTGGCGAACGTTGGCTACTTCATTTACAGTGCGAAGCTGCAAACGAGTCCACGATTTCCCCTTCGCTGGGGGATTCACAGTGCGAGTCTGGGAAATGAAAAAGTTCATCAGCGTAACAGCTGATCTCCCATGGTTCCAAAACCCCACCAAAACATATCCAAACATCCCACAATCAAACATAAATGATTCTACACTCATATAACTCATACTACTCAGTTTATAAACCATTTCAACCGTTAATTTTCAAGATTTTGCAATTTAACCAATTCTCTTACAACTCTAACCTAAGTCTTAGAATTCAAGAAAATCTAAAACAAAAGCATCTATCTACAACCCACCTTAAATAGATGAAGATGGTGAAGATTTGAAGATGATTGGATGAAGATTTGATGATGTTCTTGATCTTGAGCTTTCCTCTTTTTCTCTTCCTTTCCTTCTCTTTTCTTTCTCTCCACTTCTTTCTATCTTTTTCTCCCTTTGCTTCCAAAGAGGAAAATGAGAGGAAAAGGAAATGATATAGTAAAACATCATCAAATATCAACACTACTAATTGTCCAAATATTTAAATATCCCAGAGTCAGATAATATTAATTGGATTTACTCTAAGTTCAACAGTTAACCTAATTATCTCTGCAGATAATTTCTCAGAGCACACTGGGACTCAGTTGATCACAACTAATATTATCTAGAGTAACAGAATTTACGGGGTATTACAAAATCATTTTTTATTAGAAAATGATTTATTGTTTTTTTTAAAAAAATAACTAGGATAGAAATAGATTCAACATAATATAAAAATATGCTTAAAGTCGGTTTGTGCGTAATGACCACACGAGTAATGTCATACACAAAATCATAACGTGGCGAAAATATCCTATCAATGTATCAAAATTTTGGCGCATAACGACATATAAATGTCAAATCCATGGATAAAAATTCGATTTAAGTGTAATGCAAATCAATAGGACAACACTATAATCATATCTTTATTTACAACATCAATACAAAACCACCAATTTTCACACCATCTAAACCAGAATAGACGCAACACATTCGAACCGACAAAATTAATTACAATGAATATCTAACACAAACAAACATTCCCTGAAATCAGAAGTCCATCACAATTTTCATCATTAAAAAACTATTACGCAGTGATTTATGGTGAACACAAAGTATTATTTCTAATAGACACATGTCATGATGCTACTCAATTAAAATCCAAGAATGTCAAAACATCACCAAGGAGCCGAATAGGACAATGAAAAATAAGGATGAGATGCTACATATCAGTCTACACGTAATAAAATAGTAACAAAGATCAACAGTACCAATAACAAAAACAAATTAACACAAAAGGTACCCTATGATGTTTAACCAATGTACAATTTTCCAATAGCCACACAAATATAATTATCCTTCAGTCATCATTGAATCACCATATAACAGTTCAAAATGGTCCATATAGTGAATCAATTCACGTAATCAGATAGAAAACAAAACAACTCAAGCATTCTAATAACCTATACAGTCCAGCAAATCAAGGATAAAATGTATGCAGTCGACATTTAATTTTAACTACAGAATAACAATGAATTATGAATTAAATCGAGATGTTACTGGACGTCGAGTTATCGCTGGAGACAAATCGTAGTTATCATTGACAACATCTCACACTAATGATTTGCTTGCTTCCTCATTCCTTTTTTCAGCATGTTACTTTAATCTCTGATGGAGTTTCAGGTTTAACGGTTGAATCGTAAAGTGAATGAAGGCTTCGACTCCTTTGAAATCGAACGATTAGTTATTATTATTATTTCTAATTATTGTTAATCTCGTTAGACTAATCATTATATTGTTATCATTATTATTTATTATGGTTGTTGATTTTTTTTTTTTATTATTATTGTTGGTTATTATTACCAATTATCATTATTTGTTTATCATTATTGTTTATTTTTATTATTTAATTATTACTATTGTTGACATTATATTTATTATTGTTATTATTTGATTATTTATGAATATTATTATGGTTAATTTCTATTATTTATCATTATTAGTTATTATTATAATTATTATTATTGCTTATTATTTATTAATGTCATTTATTATTTATTTATTTAAATTGATTATTATTTAAATGGTTAAAAAAGAAATTTTGATTTTTGTCCCATCAGTTTTTCACAGAATGCGCTGCAGTTTCAGAATTAAAATCCGATTTAATTTCAGAAATTGCTTGAATGCATAGAGTCTTATTGACCGGCCTCAGATAGGGTTGATTCCTACATGAACCGTCTTATGATTGCTTAACATATCACTAAATTCTTTTAGTTTAATTTTTGTTTCTTTTTGTCGCTTAAATCGTCAGTTTTTTTACAGATGCACTGCGCTTTCGAAATTCAATTCAATTTAATTTCAAAAATGGCTTGAATGCATATAGTAATATAAGTATTATTATTTGCTTATTATTTATTATTTTCATTTTATTTTCACATTAATTTCATTACTATTTACATTTTGTTGTTTACAAATTGTTTATTAATCTTGCATTATTAAAATTGTTGTGTTGTATATCCCCCTTTGACAAAATGTACCCCAATTCTCACAAATATGTAATAATTTTACCGCTTTCCTTTACTGTTTTATTATCTTGTTTGTTTGTTAATTCAAAAATTAAAATCAATAACTTTCAGAAAAGAACAAAAAAACAAACACTCGATCCAACATCGAGTCTTTTTTCCCAAATCAAATCCAAATTGAATGCAACGTCGAGCATCACCCCCGCCACATCTAAATTATTTTCATAATTAAATTACAACACTTGATCCAACGTTATGATGTTGATGCAAACTTTTTATAATACAATTGAAAGAAAAAAGACCGAGAGATGCACACCTCTTTAGACCCCTTAATAGTCGAGCATTCAGAGCACACCGGATTCTAAACGACTATTAGTCTTTCAAATCAAAGACCTATTTAGAATAAAGGGACAGTGGAAGCACATCCATGTGAATCCCGAGTAAACGCACGCTTAGTGCACACCTCTACTCAAATTTTTACTCACTTTCCATAAAACAGCTTAAACCTTTTTTAGAAATGAGTATGCTTTATCCATATTGATATGAAAGAAACAAAGACTTCCATCTCCAAGAGTGAGCTATAAGTAAAGGTTTAAAGCACTCGATATGTCTAAGGGATTACTCCTTAAAAGCAATTAACCTAGTAGTTCTTAGTAAGTAGAACTACAAAGCTCTGATTTTCTCATTTGACCATGAAAATACGTAGGCACATGATTCTGAAATCTTGGCGAGCACAATGATAATAAAAACCCTAAGTTTTTCCCCTTTTTTATTTCTCTTTTCTCATTTGATAAGTAGAAGATCGCAAACTAATATCACGCTACCACTCTAACACGAAACTAACAAAATGGGTTCCATCGAGTACAATGGATGTGAGGGGTGCTAATACCTTCCCCTTGCATAACCGACTCCCGAACCAGATTTGGTTACGACAACCATTTCTTTTTGTTTTTGTGGGTTTTATCGATATTTTCCCTTTCCTTCTTCGGGAATAAATAAAGTTCGGTGACGACTCTATCTTGTATATATATCGAGTGTTCCTTATGTCTGGGTATTTTCTGCGTTGCAATAGTTGGATCGAGAGGTGGACGAGGTTAAGTGATGCGGAGATGATGAAGGTGACGACGTTGATGAGAGAGGAAGATGAGCATTTTTAAGGGTGGTTTGTAGCTCCAAGAATATCGAAATGGAAGGTGATGATATCAGTCATTTTTTTTTTTGCTTTTTCATTCCACCTTTTTTTTTTGTTTTGAAAACCAACTTTCTCTCTCTTTTTGTACCAAAGTTTATCTTGCTTTACCCCTGAATCTTCTCCTTTTTTTCTTTATTTCATTGCCAACAAAACCCTTCCACATGTCACCACAATATTGGATCCAATTATGTAATTTTCAACGAAGAGCCAATGAGAGTCCAACACGTGTCACTTGAGAAATTGGAGAATGTTTATTATTTTTCATATTTTATTAATTAAACAAATAAAATAAATCCCGATTTTTTGATTGGTCAATAAATAGAAATGAGGATAGTGCATGTGGGCTCTTGATTAAATTCGAGTCAATGATCCAGATTAAATCAAAGAAACACACCTAATTGAAAATGCCAAAGTTGCCCCTTCCAGAAGCTTTAATTAATTTAAACGAGATTAAATCAATTAAACAACTAAAATTCACAACTTTTTAAATAAATATGATAAAAATAAAATAAAAACATGGAAAATTCTATTTAATTTTTCTGTATATTTTGATGAAAGAATAAAAATAAAATGACTGAATATAAATAAAAATCGGGCGCAAAAGTACCCGGAAAATTAAAATGAAAGCACTAAATGATCAGCGCAAAATAAACCTCTCGGAAACATACAAGTTTTGAAATAAAAAATGACTGATTAAAAGGCTCATGCTGATCAAAATGCGACCGAAAAATTATTCGAGAAATAAAGTGAGCACACCAGGTAAGCTACGTGAACCGTAGATTAATAATACTGACGTCTGCAAGATCGATTTCAAAACTTTTCGCCCGCTAAATTCACGTACATTTGAAAAATAATTTAACCGATATGTCTGTAGATTTGAAATGTATTCTGCCTGACACTTTAGGGATTATGCGTGATGAAAGGCATGTTATGCTATCAAGATGATGCAAAGTGAAGTAAAGTCAAATGCATGAAAGTTTTTAAAATGTCCGGACAAAATTGGGGTACAACACTCATAACTACCAAACAGCTCAATTTATACGAATCATTAATCTACTATCCCCGTACCTCATCTCGATCTTTGCAAACACCTATTCTACAACTCACATAGCGCAATGTTATGCTGAGGCTCTATGACCTTTCCAGATGAGTCACACTTCCAAATAAACATTGTGAAAAGAATAAAGGAATGACATAGAAGAAATATGATGTTACATGACTTCGTTAGAATTTTGAGAGATTTGAAACTTAGAAGAGAGAGTGGTGCATATAAGCTTGCTGAGAATTTATGGGTTAAAGAGAGAGAGAGAGAGAGAGGATGAGAGAAATGAGAATGCGGGGACCCTTTTTATAGGATTTGAGTGGCAAACAAAGTGACAACTACATTTAAGGTAATCTAGTTAGGGCGGTAGGAGATAGGATTATGCCAAGGGTGACTTCAATTTCCAATACGTTTTGGCCATCATCACAATAAGGGAAGTGAAGCAATCAAACGTCTAACGAACATTGCCCGTTCGCACTCCAAAACCACCACATCTTTAAAAATAAGAGCAAACTCGCCCCCAAAATGGATTATACTCTCCGTTAATGGTTTACAAGTCCCAAAAATCACTTTGCCCTTACGTGGCTCATGCATGTTCTCTTTATTGGTAGGACTCGGTAAATCATTTAACCCTTACATTATTAATGCTTGAGGGACCGTGTACATGTCCGGTTTCTTGGTAGGACTCAATAAATCATTTCACCCTTACATGGCTCATGCATGAGGCACTATGTACATGTCTGATTTCTTGTTAGGACTCATTAAAGCATTTCACCCTTACATGACTCATGCTTAAGAGGGGGTGTGTACATTTCCGGTTTCTTGGTAGGACTTAGTGAATCATTTCACTCTTACACAACTCATGTTTGAGAGATTGTGTACATGTCCAATTTTTTGAGCTAGGTCTTAAAACGGGAACGAGAGAACGCATACCCAAAAAGCCCGACCCAATCAAAAGCTTCACCTAAAAGAGTGTAGTCAAACTAAAATAGTTAATGGGCTAGATTAACTATGCTGATCCAAATTTGGTATAGGATAATATGTGATTGAAACATGATTAGGGGTGCATTTATAGATGATGAGAGAATATCATGATTAAGGATTGAAGACAATTAATCATGATTCTCAATCACCATTAAAAGGTCATATCAATCAGGATCAATCACATTAAATGGTCTCTGGTGGGATTTTGCTTGAGAGATGTCTGAGTTACTATAAAAGAAGATGAGTGCATGAGAAACATTCATTCAAAATTCACTAGCTTATTTGACTGTGGCTTTACTATTCCTTACTAATATAATATGGTTTGGAAGTTTAATAGGGACAACAAGGATCATTAAGAAAAATTCAAACCCAAAAAGATCTAAGTTTTTTTTCTTTTTCTAAAGAGAAGATTCAAGAGCAAGTTTTGTAGATTGTTGTGAAGGAAAAAGATGTTGTTACTGATGTTGATCGCTTTAATGTGTTCATTGGTCGTGTAACATTCATAATTTTTTAAATTCATATGAGGATTAATCTTGATAATCCTTTAGCACTACAATGGTATAATCTTGAGGATCAAAGTAGGATGAAGCTTAATCAAGGAGAGTTAATGGTCTCTGTTTTGATGGGAACTCAAGCCAATGAAGGTTTTCCTAGTGCTTGGCATTTAGATGCAACAAATACTAGTATTAAAAATATCGCTTACACTAGTTCGAAAGTGTGTATTTCTCCTAGACTATGGTATTTTATAGTTAGTTTGATTCGAGCACAAGATTTTTTTTTCTTAAGAGCAAAAATGGAAACAATGGAATATTTATACAAGGTATTCTAGGGAACTTGGCTTTATGAAGCCGCCCAATGAGGATTAATCAAAACTAAGGTTGTCAAGATCAAAATCTTGTATAAGATCATCATGTGATAGTAAGATCATAAAATGTAAGATAATTACTAAGATCAGAATAATCTACCCAATAATTTTTGTAAGATCCAAGAGGGGTAGCAAGATCCTAAAACATAAGATCGTAAGATATTACTAGAACGAAAAATAAAACTATATATTTAAAGTTTTTTACATGATATTGATAAAATATTCTATACTTACATAGAGTATTATGTATTTATTTTGTAATGACTTGTAATTAATTTTGTAATGATTTGTAATTATGATTCACCAAATCTCATGTACTATATATACCAGTTATCATTAATGTGAAAGACACATAACCAATTATCTTACATGGTATCACATTCCTAAAGATCACAACTTAATTCTCCTCAAAATTTGTCGCTGAGCCTCCTCCCTCCGCACCGTCTCTGTCGTCGCTTGCCCTTCCTTCCGCGATCCTCACCTCATTCTCTTCCGCCGGCCATGTTACCACTGGATTTCCTTCCCTCCCTCTGATCCGACCCCGTCGGTCTCTCCTGCAGTTTCCCTGTCGTCCGCTCAGCCTGCAACATGTCTTCCTCATCCAACGACGGGAACAACCTAGAAACTCCTCTTCCCAAGGTGGAAACCCTGACACCACCTCTATCTTCCTTTGTCAAGCTGGAATTTCGTCCCGCTCTCGCTGTTTCCAACATTATGAATAATATTTTTATTGTGCTTGACATGGAAACTTATTGCTACGGCACATGGAAGGAGCTATTTTATGTTCATGTCCTCTTTTAATGGGTCTTACATCATATTGTTCTTTCATAGAACAAGCCACAACCACATCTCATTGACCCCACTTATGACCAGTGTGCTACTTTTGATGAAAATGTGCTTCAGTGAATCTATTACATTATTTCTATTAACTTGTTAACCACCATCATGGAACCTGGCTCTACGACTTTGGATTCCTAAAAACTTTGGCTGACCTCTTTTAGGATAATTAGAACGCACATGATCTCACTTTTGAGAAGGAATTCTTTGGGGTTCACTTGGAGACTTTTTCAAATATCTCTACTTATTCTCAACTTCTGAATACGCTTTCTAACCAGTTATGGGATGCCTAAGCTCTTGTGAACAATCATTGTTTGGTCTTTCATCTTATCTCCGGCCTTACTGATGCCTACCAGGGTGTTGCCACCTTAATTTAAGAGAGCAATCCGCTCCCCTCCTTTCATTAGGATCGTTCCATGCTCACATTAAGAAGCCTATTTAGCTAAGATGACGCCCACTGAGTCTCTCACCACGTATCATATCACCCAACAACGTCCTTTTGACTACTCATTCCAGAGCACCAACCGTTACTCCGACAACCACTCTCGTTCTTGCAACAATCAGAATCGAGGTGGTAACTTTGTAACCTAGGCGTTCATCGTGGTGGCAGCACACATGGTTCTCTTCCTTCGCAGCAGCAGTATCCCCCTTACAAGCAGTGGGGTTGGACTCCGCTACCGTGGGTCATTCCTTTGTGCCTATATCTTATTTCTCAATGGACTCACACTTTTGCTCCTCCTCATCAATAAGGCATTATGGGCCAATGTCCTCAGGATTACACTTTCATAACTTCACCAGCACCCCCTAACACCGCAACTGTTATGCTTACCATTTCTCTCACTTCTCCATACAACACATGATACATGAATACATGTGCCTCTTCCCACATAACAATGTCACAAGGTAATCTCTCGTCTTATTCTAATTTGAGTCACTTAAATCAGAAAATGTTTTTTAGTAGCAAATAAAGTATTCCATTTCAGGGCTCTAGACACATAATCCTACCCACCTCCCATAAAACAAGCCATTGAACCTTACCCATGTTTTGCACACACCAAAAATTGTCAAAATTTTGATTTTTGTGCAACAACTAACTACTGACAACAATGTTTTGTTTCTTTTAATCCCTTTAGCTTTTTAGTCAATGATTTTCAAATGGGGATTCAACTCATGAGATGTGATGGCCTTGGAGATCTCTATCAAGTTATTACCTCTTACCTATTTGTTGGTCTTGCTTACAGTCTCTGGCACAGTCGTCTCGTACATCCTAGTTCTTCAGCTCTACAGTCTCTTCATAGCAATAAGTTCATTAGTTATATGTGGGTTTTCAGACATAAAAAGAAATCTAACGGCTGTTTTGGGCGTTACAAAGCTCATTTTAAGGAGATGGCATGTCTCAATTTGCAGGAGTGGATTGTGATGAGACATTCATCCATGTGGTGAAACATGAGACTATTTGCATTGTTCTCACCATTGCTCTCTCCAAGTCTTGGCCCATTCATCAGTTAGATGTTCATAATTCCTTTCTACATGGAGATCTTTATGAAATTGTCTATATGCATCAACCACTGGGTTCCCGTGATCCTCATCACCTATATTATGTGTGCCTCCCGCAGAAATCTCTTTATGGTCTAAAGCAAGTGCCTCGTGTCTGATACTAGTGTTTCGTTGACTATGTCTTCACCATTGTGTGAGTGCTTTTGGATTTTGAGTGATGTCAAAACTAGGATAGCGTAGCGTTATGTATTGGATGGTATCATCCCATTCTAGATGTGCATGTTAGTGTTAGGAATCATTCAAGTAAGTTGGAAAAGAAGCTTGCATCAAAATTGCATTGAAAATCATGTTTGTGGGTGTCAAACCTTTTCAAGCCGACACATGCATAAACAGGCCGACCTATACGATTTTCAGATCCAGTATAGGCCGACCTATAACATTTCAGGCCGACTCCCATGGAGTAGTATTGAAGCCTGTAGCTTCTGTCCATAGGTCGCCTCGCATAGACCGACCTGTATGCAACACAAAAACTCCATAGGCCGACCTGATTGCATTGACAGGCCGATTTATTGGTTTGACAGGCAGACCTATACAATTTCCCAACTTAAAATTTTCTTTCTTACTCCAACTTATTGCATTTCTTTTATTCTTTTTTCAACACATACCTATATATACTCACACGTGCACCTTCATCTAGCAAGGTACTAGTGAATTACCTAAACGAAACTAGATTACAAAGCATTCCCATTATCTTCAACCTCTCTTCTATGCATACACACAATTGAACTACACATAATTATTTTTTGATTGGGTGACCATCTAGATTAGGGTTGATAACATCCAATTAGGTTGGTGTAACCGAGAATATTGGGTTGGGATCTTTCTGTGTTTCAAATAAGAAAACCAAGGCGGGGTTTTCCTTCAAGATCGATGTGATTTGAAGGTTCTGGACAAGATCACGTCAACACGGATTCGACCGAGTGAAGGCCTTGGGACAAGGTGGTTTCCTTGCAAGGGAGTAGCGCGAGACGGTGAATCGTATTCAAGAATCTTCTGTTCAACAAGTGCGCGATCGGGATAATCGGAGGATTGGAGCCGCATTGTTGGTGACTTGATCAAGCTTTGATCAAGGATTTGGAGGTGGTTGAATCAACAACAAACAATAGGGTAATAGGGTTTGTGGGGGTTAGAATTTGGATTTCGGATTGAGGTTAATTGCAAGTATCTCAATTCTATTTCGGATTGAGGGGAGACGTACCCATAGCGATGCCGATTGGGGAACTGCCTAAACAAATCTTTGTGTCTCCTTATCGCTTTACTTTTCTTTAATTATTGTTCTTGCAAATTATCGATTTCGTTGTTGTTTCGATTAATTCGATTGGAAATTGTTTTCAACGATCTTTTAAATTGTAATTGTTGATATAATCACAATCACTTTGATTGTGATTGGATTTTTACATCAACAAAATAAATCGAATTTCCAAACGTGATCAATCGCACACAAAGTGTTCGATAAATTGTCTTTAAGTATTTTTATCGCTTTGTGTTCATTGGAAATAAGCATTACGAATAGCATTGCATTTGATTGATTCGTGAATTAATTGTTGATTGAACAATTTGTGTTCATTACCATTCCATCGGTATTCATTACCCATATCCGAGCTTTTTAATAGTAGGTTCGGTTAGACGATTCGATTCGGGTTGTTTTCGATGTGCCATACTTTTTGAAAACAATTTTTTTCCAAGAGTTTAGTTTTAAATTTGTGGTTTATTCACCCCCTCTAGATCGAAGCCTATCGTCAAACACATTGGATTTCAGCACAACACCTGTGATTACTCTCTCTTCATCTACTGGCATGGCTCTGACATGACTTACATCATACTTTATGTTGATGACATCATCCTTGTCAGATACTCTCATGACCAATGCAAATCTATCATGACGCTTCTTGCCTCCGAGTTTTCTATAAAGGATCTGGGACCGCTGAACTACTTTTTGGGTATTATAGTGACCAGACACGTAGAAGGACTGTTTCTTAGTCAGAGTACCTACGCCAGCGACATTATTGCTCGAGCCAGCATGACCTCATGCAAACCTTCTGCTACTCCAGTTGACACCAAGCAGAAGCTCAGTACCTCTACCGACACTTTATATGACGATCCTACATTCTATCAGAGTTTTGTCAGTGCTTTAGAGTATCTCATATTTACCCATCCTGACATCTTCTATGCTATCCAGAAGGCGAGTCTTCACATACATGCTCCCTGCACTGAGCACATACTTGCATTACATTCTGGTCACCTTACAGTATGATTTGCATCTATATCCTTCTCCCATCGAGAGACTTGTTTCCTACACAGATGTTGATTAGGGGTGAATGTCCCGACACTCGTCGATCTACTCCGGGTTATTGTGTTTTTCTTAGTGACAACCTAATTTCATGATTTTCCAAGTGACAACCCATACTTTCTCGTTCCAGTGCAGATTCTGAGTATCGGGTCGTTGCTAATGCGATTTCAGAATCATGTTGGCTCCACAACCTTCTCTTGGAGCTTCATTTTTGCCTTTCCCGGATTACTCTAGTATACTGTGACAATGTTAGTGCTATATACCTATCCAGAAATCCTATCCAGTATCAGCGTACTAAACACATTCAGATGGACATTCATTTTGTTCGGGAGAAGGTTGCTCATGGTCAGACCCGCGTTCTTCATGTTCCTTTGTCGGCACAAGATTGTTGATATCTTCACCAAAGGCCTTCATAGAATTCTCTTTGATGATTTCCAGACCAGCCTAAGCGTTTGTCGACCTCCCGTTTCGAGTGATAGAATATCATGTACTTATATAGAATATTATGTATTAATTTTGTAATGATTTGTAATTAATTTTGTGATGATTTGTAATTATGATTCACCAACTCATGTACTATATATGTCTGTTATCAGTGCTGAGAAAGACATAAAACCAATTATCTTATAGATATTTTAATAGGCAGGCGTATTATAGGAAAAATGACCCATATCATAATTGTTGTGCCTCAACATCTTGTCGTCCTTTTGGATTTGTAATATGATGGTGGTCAGAAAACGGATGACCGTGGTCGGAACAGGCCAAGATCCCACGTAATTAATGGTTTTACAATGTTTTCACAATTTAGCTACTACACACAATTCTACTTAAGATCCGGATCATTGAAGGTGAGTGAGATCGCAAAATCATAAGATTTTAAGATCCAGATCTTGATCAAAACCCTTCATGGAGTGAGGATTTGATGTTTGTTGCAGGAGAACCTTTTGATGAGTCACTGTTTTTGAGCATTGAGCGGGACAAGGGAATTCCAACAAGCATGAAATTTAGGAAATCGTGTGATTCATATTAAAGATGTAGAGAGTAGAATAGATGCAACTCCAATAGGAAGTCGTGTGATTCATATTAAAGATGTAGAGAGAAGAATAGATGCAACTCCAACCTCTAGTATTTGGTACAACCATCAAAAGACTAAAGAACTCGAAGGTGAGGAGGAAGTTAAATTTAGTACTAGATTGAACTTGAGAATCTCTTTGGATGGAGGGTACCATGTTCTTGATGAGGCCACTCACTATTTATTTGTTGTGTTTTATGCCTATAGATTAATCAATGGTATGGAGCACTTTCAAGAGCATTATGAAACATAAGTACAAACTCATAGCAAAAGATTTTATTGAAGTTGTAAAGATGCATGTAATATAAACCACAAACAAAAAATAAAAAATAGTCTCCAAGACTATAAAATATTACACATTTTTGACAATTCAATCTTCTTACATAATAATATTCATCCTCCGTCAACACCATCATTAACTGCTAGTGCTGCTGCTAACATAACATGTATCATCATCATATTCACTACCAACATTTTAGTAAGAGTAGCCTTTGACAAACAGTTCCTTCTTTGCTTCCTCAGATTCACCATCACCAACGTACTTTCCAAGTTGAGCAAGTGAGTTGGACTTGGCGCGGAAAAGGAGCGCCTCTTGTGCTGCTTTCACGTTCTCTGGGCGGCCTCCCCATGTCTTCAATGCAGTATTTTGGAGAGCTCTTGCGTATGAGAACGACACGTGCCATGGGTTTGGAGATTTGTTCATGGCATTCAAGTTGAGGGTTGCTTCAACCTCAGATTGTCCACCAGACAAAAACTACATAATAGAGTACAATATACAACTCTGATCAGCATAAAACTATGTAGCACCGATGCTTTTGATTGAAGGCGTGTCCAGTGTCCAACACGAACAAGAACACGACATTGATGCATGTTATTACCAATGTCGACATATTGCATCAGTGTCGTGTTTAGTGTATACGTCAGTTCTTCATTGCATATGAACAAATATAAAAGTTTGGAATACAAAGAATAATGTATTTGATTAGTGTCACTGTCACATACCATGATACCAGGGACAGCAGGGGGAATTCTCCTGTGGAGGAGATTGAGGGTGTACTCGGCGACTTTTGTAGGAGAGGCTTTGTCCTTAGACTCAGCTCCTGGAGTAACCATACTAGGCTTGAGGAGAATACCCTCAAATTGGACATTGTTCTCAGCAAGGTAGTAGAAAACTTCAGCCCAAACCTTTTGGGCTACTTCAAAAGTTCTGTCAATTCCATGTTCTCCATCAAGCAAGATCTCTGGCTCCACAATTGGGACCAATCCATTGTCCTAAAAATTGAATAAATTCACGTGGTGATTAATGTTACTGAAAATTCTAGTCAAATACAATTCGTACATAACAAGTAATTTGAGTGGTTTTCTTACCTGACTAATTGCAGCATAGCGAGCCAAACCCCAAGCCGCTTCCTTGACAGCAAGAGCAGAAGGACCGTTGGGGATGCTCACAACAGTACGCCTAATATACGATTAAAATTCGTATGGGGAATAAAATGAGCATGACAATTAGTACCAAATAAACAAGTGCAAGAAATTTTGATTTCACATACATACACTCACCATTTGGCGAAGCGGGCACCTTGCTGGTAGTATGCAGCCGAACGGGAGGCAAGACCGTCTAGACCTTGGCACCATGATTCATTGTTGGAACCAGCTAAGGGCACTAGACCCTATTGTTCATGGCACATAAACCATATGTTAACCATCATGTCTGTTTATTCTTTTCATCAATTATGCAGTACAGCCTTACCTTGTCAACTTTAATACCGGGAACAATGTTTTGCTCGATAAGCACATCGACGATCTTCCTTCCATCAACTGTGGATTGGTAGAGAGTCTCCTCAAAGAGAATGGCACCAGAGATGTACTCTCCAAGTGTTGGAACCGTCACCAGAAGTGTACGCCATGCTTGGCGGTTAGCCTCGGTGTTCTCTAGTCCAATTGAATCCAAACGCTTTCCACATGTAGCATTGGATTCATCCATGGCCAAAATACCACGCCCTGGTGAAGCAATTGTTTTCTACAACCACACACAAGCAGAAAAACAAAACAAAAAAGAGACAAGAGATTATTACAAGAAAGTGTTCTTACGAGAAAGAGCCACATGTATCAATGGTAACCATACCGCAGTTTTGACGAGTTCATCGGTATAGGCACCAGCTCTGATGGTAAAACTTGATGAATTAGCAGGGTTGCTTCTGGCAACAGACATAGAAGAAGGTTGACGTCGGAGAGTTTGTCCCTTGACCCATTCAGACTTATCAAGAACAAGTGATGATGATTTGAAAATAGATGCTGAAGCAGAAGCCATAGTTTCACTCACTCACTCACTCACTACAATCTTATCTCCAACAACAACCTCTTTACCACACAAAACATTCACTACATTCTCGGTATTTATAACTGTCAAGTGATGTCTCGTTTGAGGCTAGTGTGAGATAACCTATCTTCATTTGACATGTGGATGATAATTCATGCTTGTTTGGCATTCTGCAATATGCATCACAGTTAGTGGTTGAAATCATTGCTCTCCTTCTCACCTTGTAAAAATATTTTATTATTTTCTACTTGTGTTACTATATTAGTGACAGATAACATAATAATAATATGCATTAATAAAAAGGTTACCTATTATAGTTGTTTTGTTTGTAGGGAATAGTAGTGTGAGGTTATGACTTGCTTTGTTGATTAACTGATTTGTCTATTTCTCAATGATTTAATGGTCCTGATTTAATACCAGGATTGTGTTGCTTGGTAGTGCAAGACAGTAATCAATAACTTGTAGGTTGGTAGCAGAAGAGCATAATGATATGAATTTAATCATGAAATGAAATCTATTTGTAGTGAAGTAAAGTTGGAGGAGGCTAAAGGGAATGGTGAATCTATTTGTGCTGATTTGCTTCCAAAATTCTTAGTTGATTGGTGATGTGAATCAAACTAACCTTAATATGATTCCCAAATGTGGGGTTGCTCATTTTAAGGAATTGGGATTATTATTATTATTTTTAATCCTTTTGTATCTCTAGAAAAGATTCATTGAAAGTCAATCATAAAGCTTCTACACAGATGTAGGCTATCTTTTGGGAGCGAACTGCATCAACAAACAACAATGTATTTCTCTATTTTGTTTATTTTTGCCTTTGATTTGATTTATTTTTTTTAATTTCTTTTACACATAGATTCTAGAATCATTCTTTGGTTGAATTCTTCATCTGATGGATCGTTTAATTTGATTGTCATTGTTATTTATCTAATTTTTTTTAGAGCATTTGATTTAGAATTCACTCAACAAACAACATCCTCTTTGACGAAACAAATCTTTCAAGTGTACACCATTAGTACTAAATGAGAAATCGAGAAATTTTCCAGAAACAATGATCTCGGTCTATGAAAAGTGAAAACAAAAGCAATCTTGATTTAAAATAAAGATGAGGATGCTTTAAAGGGTGAGGCGAAGATGTCGGTCACGTGGAATCTTATTTTGCAGGTGACATGCCTTTAACAATAAAAACATCTTTTGTTAGAGTTTTGATAATGACAATCTATTTAACAAGTAAATTATAAGTGCTTAAACGGATAAAGATGCAAACCTAAGTATTAAAGTTTGATGGACTTGACTATCTGATGATGAAAATTAAGTGGAATATTAACTCAAGCCTCATCTCAAGAGAACTCAAGCCTCATCTCAAGAGAACTCAAGCAAGTGTCTTTTAAAAGAAAATATTTGACAAAGTCTTGAAGTACTAGATAGTCATACCTTAGTCTGAGTGAACATTGTAAATCAAAAGGGCATTATTGTAAAAGTACACGGCTAAAAACACACACACTAAAACTTATTTTTCAAAGTTTTTTTCTCAAGAAAGTATTTTCTAAAGTGTCTTGAAGTTGTTCCAGATGAATTGGGAGTAGTGAGAATTGTTATGGGCAAAGTTTTGTATTTTCTAATCGATTAGATCAGTTTAAAATTGAGTTGTAAGTGATTACAACAACGCCTTAATGATGTACAACGACTAAATATCTTTTTTTCCTTTTTGGAACTGGTAATCAATTACCATTGAAGTTTCTAACCGGTTAGCACTAAGCTCTAATCGATTAGATTGTCTTAAACTGCATTAAAACCAATTTCCTTTTTGATCCAACCTCTAAGCTATAAATAGAGGTCTCTTCCCTCATTTCATTTCATCCAGAATCATGTTTTTGACACTTCTCTCTCTCTCTCTCTCTCTCTCTCTCTCTCTCTCTCTCTCTCTCTCTCTCTCTCTCTCTCTCTAAAAAATTTCTTATAAACTTTCTCTCACGATTGTTTAGTCAAAATGCTTATTTGAGAAAGTCCTTTTGTGAGTGATGATACTGTTAAGTTCTGGAAGGTATAATTGTAAATTCACCAAGGAAATCTTTTGTATACACCTTGGTTGAATATTATCCATTTAGGGATTATTTGTTTGGGTTAGAAGTTAAACCCGTAAAAGTTTTGGTTTGGGAATTGTGTGATCAAGCTCTGGTTTAGATTCAAGCTCAGCCCGTGATAAAAGCTTGATAGGTTTGAGATTATCCTGTGGTAAAATCTTCAAGGTTCCTGGTTAGGGTAGGTTAAAGCTTAGCCTGTGATAAAATCTTGGATAAGGTTCGAGATTAGTTAGGTATTAAAATATATTAGGTTATTGGTTAGTCTATGTAAAACCAAGGTTTAAGGTTCGTGAGCATAATCGATGGTAAAACCAAGGTTTAAGGTTTAAGGTTTGTTTAGAAGTTTGAAGACTAACCGATCCAAGATTCTCGTGGAAAGAAGATTAACTGCTTCGATATGCGGTTTGTGGAAAGAAGACTAACCGCTTTTGATATACTATTTATGGAAGAAGGACTAACCGCTTCAATCCACCGTTTAGAAGAGAAGACTTAACTGTTATATTCCAAATCTTACAATTTAGATTGGAAGTCAGCCAATTTTCCTTGTAAAAGGGGGTTCGTGAGTTTTACCTTCAAAAAACTCTCAACGTTTATTAGATACTCTCATGATCAATTTTTAAGGAGATAAGTAGTTTGTTTTATTGTTTGACCGAACCTTTATACATCTTGGTTTTCATCTCTTTCCATTAACTCTTTACTTTACCCAATTTATATTCCGCATTTTATTTTCCGCTGCTTAATACTCAAAACGTTTTTCAAAATGTTTTAAAACTCAGATCTGTAAAGTTTTTCAAAACCATGTTTTTCGGGACAACACAATTCACCTCCCTCTTGTGTGGGAAGTCACATGTCCAACAAGTGGGATCAGAGCCTAACTCATTTTTAAGGACTAATCGTCTCCAGAGAAAGATGACTTCTAATAAGAGATATTTTCTAAACACACCATCAGTTTTCAATGATAGTAGATTTGATATTTGGAAAGCTAGGTTTAAAATACTTTTACAAATCATAAATCATGAATTGTGCGAAACAATAGTCAATGGTCAGTTTATCCCTACTTATCAAATAAGTGATGAAGTAATAGATAAACCTGATTCCCTTTGGACTGAAGAGGAAAAGAGAAAATATGAAATAGATTTCAAAACCAAAAGCTTAATAACTATGTGTCGTACCTCGAAAAATGAGAACGACCTCGCGAAGCGTAATCGCACGCCCGCGGGATGGACTTAACAGAGTCGCCACCGATCTTTATTTATTCCCACAGAGGGAAAGGGAAAATATCGAATAAAACCCTTAAAAAGAAAGGATAAGATATGGTCATCGCAACCAATGTCTGAGTTCGGGAGTCGGTTACGCAAGGGGAAGGTATTAGCACCCCTCATGTTCGTTGTACTCAACGGGAACCATTTAGTTAGGGTTAAATGTATGTTAGCTTAAGGTTTGTTTCTAATATTCTATTAGAGGAAAGGGAGAGAGATAAATGTTTTTGGATTTTTATATTAAAAGGGAAGAGAACCTAAAGAGGTTTTATTATTAGGGTGCTCGACAAGACTTCGCAATCTTGTGCCTACGTATCCTCATAGTGCAATGAGGAAATCAGAGCAATCGTAGTTCGGCGCTACGATGAAAAATGAAAAGGTGGAATCCAAGAAGGCATTGGATGTAAAGGAAAAAGGAAAAGGTAGAAAAAAGAAAAGGTGGCTCGCTAGGATCTCGCAATCCTATGCCTACGTATTCTCAAGATGAACTTGAGAAATCAGAGCGTCCATAGTTCTGGCGACTACAAGTGAAAAGCTTGAAAGAAAAGCTTGTGAGGATTGTTTGTTTAGGAGAAGAGATTAATGGCTATCTCTTATGAAAGGATTTGAATGAAGGGTTAAAGGTTGGTGAAGGAAAAGAGATTAATGGCTATCTCTTGTGAAAGGTTAAAAGAAGGGTTAAAAATCACAAGAGATTAATGGCTATCTCTTGGAAAAGCTAGTGGTTTAAAAGTGGCTTGAATATGTTATAAGAATGACGAACAGTTGATGGTGATCAATAATTCAAAGGGCTATGTCAGAGTGCTAGACCCTAACAGTCCTTTTCATTCAAGATTGGTATGAAAAATGTTTAATGGACAATGAACGCTTGATGAAAATCAATTTTTCAAAGAGTTGTGCCAAGATGCTAGATCTTGACGGCTCTTATTCATCCAAGTTAGGGTTAAGACTGTTTTGAGGACAACAAGCTTTTGGTGATAGAAAAGCTCAAAAGGGTTATGTCAAGATGCTAGATCTTAACGGTCCTTATTTGTCCGAATTGATATGAAAGTTGTTTTATGGACAATGAACGCTTGATGAAAGTCAATTGTTCAAAGAGTTGTGCCAAGATGCTAGATCTTAACGGCTCTTATTTGTCCAAATTAATTAAAGGTATTTTGAGGAGCCAAAGAATGAAGAATGGCTACCCCAAAGTGCGAGACTTGAGACCAATCGTTCGAGGTTTCTGCTAGAATGCTAGATTCTAACGGTCCTCTTCTTTCGCATTTATTTAGATACGGATTTTAACATCCGATTTTAAAACTCACTCGATGCTTGATCGAGATTTGATTCATAAGTTGAAAATAATTTGTGAAATAGTTTGAAATTGAAAATTGTTTAATGAAATGGAAGTCGAAATGAAAATAAAGTTCGTCTCGTCTACATCAAGATTTAAATCGGTAAATCGATAATCTAACATTAGACTCTCATTGACCGATAAAATAAAAATGAAATATGGCCTCATATTTATCAAGATTTTTAGTGATTTGGATAAAATCAACCAATCAATATTTTTATATATCATTGGCCCAAATAAAAAAAAAAGAATCGAAAAGGGAAATGAAAATTGAATGTTATTTATCAAGAAATTTGAACAGAACTAAAGAAAATTTTAGAAACCTTTCCTTAAAACCAAAACCAATAAAAGTAAAATAATAAACAAAGAAAGAAAAATGGGGTGCACATTGAATCCAGATGTATGAATCATAACGGGCTCAAAGGCCCACCATCTTACAAGAATAGACAAGCTAATAAAATAAAAAAAGCAAAGAAAAAGTCATACGGCCCAGAGCCCAAACATCATGCTACAAACAACAATTTTTGTAAATAAAAGAAAATGGCATGTTTGTCTCTTAAAACCTAAAACAAATAATAATAATGATTTCTTTATTTAAAAGAGAACAAAACCTCAACTGACAAAAGGCAAGTGGCTAGGATTCACACTGTTTTCAAAACAGAAGAAGTCACAATATCAAAAGATGGAACACGGTCAAAAACAGGCTCGTTGCATTCAAACTAAAACGAAGAAAGGTATCAGGAGATTGGGAAAAACTACAGACACGGTCAAGACGCGAGATGATCGACGCAGATCAACCCTCTCGAACTTCTCGTTTCCATTTTCAAATCGCCGACGATGTCGTCAGCCGCCGTTCCTCGCCTAGGTCCATGTCACTTCTCTTCTTAGTTTCATCTCTTTCCTTTTCAAACTCTCTGTTTCGATTTCAAATTCTGGATCGGTTAGTGTTTCGTGATACTCAGAGGTTTGTTGTGATTCTGGTTTTTTATTTTGAGAGGGTTTGTGATGGTGGTTTAAGGATTCTGATTTGTGGGTGTTAAGGTTAAAGAAAGGTCGCAGAAGAGTTATTTGGTGGAGTATTTGTAGGTTTGAATCAGTTTGAAGGAGAGAAGACTTGTTTGAAGATATAAAGGTTTTATTATTTTGGAGGGGTGAGAACGATTGGAATGAGGGTGGCCAATGATGAAGAGTATTTGTGGTTGGTTTTGTAACCTATCAGAGAGAAAAAAATGAAGACAAGTATGGGTGATGGTAAGTTTGAGGTGTCTTTCTCGTTTTTGCAGGTGAGAGGATTTTTTGAGTGAAATGTGTTTGTGACTTCTTCTGCCATATTGCTGCTGAGTCCTCTTTTCTTTAAAACAATTGAAAACTTGGTCACTAAGTCTTGTTGTTGTGATAGGTTGTTTTCAATTTCAGGTTGCAGGTCATGTTGTCGGTTGTACGTGTTGCAGCAGAGTTTTGGCGTGATGTATTTGGAGCAACATTGCTATCTTGATGCAGGCATGTGGTATGTAAGGTTTGGTTGCAGAGGTACGACTGGGATGAGGTTGGGTCGTTGTTCATGTGCAGGGAGTGAGCCTTTTTCTCAAGTTTTGGATGTGTAGGTAATAGAGATGTTTTGATGCAAATTGAACATATGAAAGCAGGACCCTTTTTCGTGTAAATATGACAGCAAGGAAATCAGGGTGCATTTTGGTGAAAATTTTGTAAAGTAAAATCAAATATAATTATACTTAGATAAAAGTCAAATAAATAAATTAAAGTAAAATTAAAATTAACATCAACTAAACTAAATTAATAAAAATTAATTAATTAAGTTAAACCAGACTAAATCCTAAAAGTAAACTAAATTAAAATAAATCTAATTTAAACTAAATTAAAATAAAAATAAAAGTTAAACTAAAGCTAAAAAATAAATTAAATTTAAAATTAAAATAATAATTGAAAATAAACTAAATTAAATATAAACTATGTAAAAAAAAAGATAAACTAAGTTAAGATTAAACTAAATAAATCCTAAATAATCTAAGACAACTATAAATAAATATAATAATTACTAAAATAAAAAAAAAACAAGGAAGAAGAAAATGCATGATCAATGAGATGTCTAACTAAAAAACGAGACGACTGACTTAGAAAAATATGCAAACGATCAGAATATCTGAGGGTAAAATTTGGGGTATAACAGTTGCCCCTATTTAAATAACTTCACCGGATGACATGAGTGATGATAGTTCTCGTGAAATCATGGTGAAAGGTATTTAAATATAGATAACCGAAAATTTTGCCCTTAGATGCGTCGACATGCAATGCTATGGAGAAAATGATGACATGCCATGAACTCTAATATGATGAAACTGATGGAATGATAAATGCAAAAATGCAGACAAAACGAAAGCAGAAGGGACAAAGTCCACACAATGAGCAATCACTCACTGGGGATGACAGCAACACTTGGGGAAGCTGAAGCAAACTGAGGAATAATCTAAGGTGATGAAGCAACTGGTTCAGGGGTGACCGGCTGACACTTTAGAAAGAAGAGATAACACAAGATCCTCAATGGAAGTAGCACCGGAAAGACGATCTCCACTGGGGAATCAAAGACTCAATCTGGAAGAATATCAAAAAGAGAAAGGCACATCCGAGAAGGCATCAGATGTAAAAGAAACCAGACATCCAATAATGGCTTTGAAGGAAAGGTATAAATCACAACATCTAATAATGGCTTTAGATGAGTGTGAACAGAGACTACATTCAAGAATGGCATTGAATGTAAAAAAAAAACACCAGTCATCCAATAATGGCTTTGAATGAAAGGTATAAATCACAACATCTAATAATGGCTTTAGATGAGTTAACAAAGTAGGGATACAAGAAAGCATTGGATGCAAAGAAACCAGTCATCCAATAATGGCTTTGAATGAAAGGTACAAATCATAATATCTGAGAAGGCATCGGATGAGAATGAGATAAAAAGGGTAATCCAAGAAGGCATTGGACTCAAAGGAACCAGTCATCCAATAATGGCTTTGAGCGAAAGGTACACTCACAATATCTGATAATGGCTTCAGATGAAAGTGAACAAGGTAAAGAAACCAGACATCCAATAATGGCTTTGAATGAAAGGTATAATCACAATATCTAATAATGGCTTTAGATGAATGTGGGATAAAGTAACCAGTCATCTAATAATGGCTTTGAATGAAAGGTATAATCACAATATCTAATAATGGCTTTAGACGACTGTGAACAAGGTAGAGAAACCAGACATCCAATAATGGCTTTGAATGAGAGGTATAATCACAATATATAATAATGGCTTTAGATGAATGTGAACAAAGACTACATTCAAGAATGGCATTGAATGCAAAGAAACCAGTCATCCAATAATGGCTTTGAATGAGAGGTATAATCACAATATCTAATAATGGCTTTAGATGAATGTGAACAAAGACTACATTCAAGGATGGCATTGAATGCAAAGAAACCAGTCATCCAATAATGGCTTTGAATGAGAGGTATAATCACAATATCTAATAATGGCTTTAGATGAATGTGAACAAAGACTACATTCAAGGATGGCATTGAATGCAAAGAAACCAGTCATCCAATAATGGCTTTGAACGAAAGGTACAATTCACAACATCTAATAATGACTTTAGATGAATGTGAACAAAGTAGGGATCCAAGACAGCATTGGATGCAAAGAAACCAATCACCCAATAATGGCTTTGAATGAAAGGTATAATCACAATATCTAATAATGGCTTTAGATAAAAGTGAACAAAGACTCGATCTGGAGAAACATCAGAAAGAGAGACACATCCGGAAAGGCATCAGATGGTAAAGAAACTAGACATCCAATAATGGCTTTGAATGAAAGGTGTATATCACAATATCTAATAATGGCTTTAGATGAATGTGAACAAAGACTCGATCTGAAAAACATAAGAAAGAGAGACACATCCAGAAAGGCATCGGATGGTAGAGAAACCAGACATCCAATAATGGCTTTGAATGAAAGGTGTAAATCACAATATCTAATAATGGCTTTAGATGAATGTGAACAAAGACTCGATCTGAAAAACATCAGAAAGAGAGACACATCCGAAAAGGCATCGGATGGTAGAGAAACCAGTCATCCAATAATGGCTTTGAATGAAAGGTATAAATCACAATATCTAATAATGGCTTTAGATGACTGTGAACAGAGATTACATTCAAGAATGGCATTTAATGCAAAGAAACACCAGTCATCCAATAATGGCTTTGGATGAAAGGTATAACTCACAATATCTAATAATGGCTTTAGATAAGAGTGAACAAAGATTACATTCAAGAATGGCATTGAATGCAAAGGAACCAATCACCCAATAATGGCTTTGGATGAAAGGTATAATTCATAACATCTAATAATGGCTTTAGATGAGTGTGAACAGAGACTCGATCTGGAAAAACATCAGAAAGAGAGACACATCCGGAAAGGCATCGGATGGTAGAGAAACCAGACATCCAATAATGGCTTTGAATGAAAGGTGTAAATCACAATCTCTAATAATGGATTTAGATGAATGTGAACAAATATATACCCAAGAAAGCATTGGATCCAAAGAAAGAACAACGTCCAAGAAAGCATTGAACAAAGAAATACCCAAGAAAGCATTGGATAAGAGGAAAGAACTTTCAGGAATGGCACTGAAAGTAGAGGCAAATCACTATATTCAAGAATGGCATCAAATGATAGTGAGAAAGACATCCAGGAATGGCACTGAATGCAAAGGAGAAAGCCCATCCAGGAATGGCACTGAATGAACAGATAAGACTTTCAAGATGACACTGAAAGATATCCAAGCAAATTTGATGGGGATTACAAAAGAGAGGCAAAACTTCCAGGAATAGCACTGGGAGAAACAAGAGGAATAAGATATCCAGGAATGGCACTAGAGATCAAAAGAGACAGACATCCAGGATGACACTGGAGTGAAGGAATATAAATATCCAGGAATAGCACTGGAATGAAAGGATAGGTAACATTTTGGTAGGCGCCAAGTAAGTTGGACTTTGACCACAAGGTAAGACGTGGATAACGACACGACCTCAGAAAAAAACAAATGAGGATGAAACACTCATGATATGCATATGTATATGAATTATGCAGATGATTTATGATCAAATGCAAATGCAAGTGCAGATGCTGACGACACAGCATGACTCTTTCTGGGAGAAGACAAGACTGGAAGACTGATTCGTCAACACAGAGATCACTGCCATTCTGCTTGGGAACTAGAGATGCTACTGCTGAACACATATCTGCCACACTGGTAAATTGTATCAAGTTGATGATCCTTGTAGGAAGGATAAAGAGTTGCTTGGGGATTCTTCATGTAAACTGCCCCAGACTAGCTGATTATTATAGATGAGCTGATCATTGCTTCAGCTTGATTGATTCTGGAAATGACTGTTTCATGGTGCTCTTTAGAAAGCTTGCCCTAGTCTGAGTCTTGAAAGATGAAAGTTTTACTGTACACTGGGAAAGCTTGCCCTAGCCTGAGTCTTGCAAAATCTTCTGTATAAACCAATTCTAAGAAGTCGCCATTAAACCACAAAACTTGAACTGATTCTCAACAGGATATGGAAGAAACTTGCCCCTGATTGGATCACCGACCAAGGTTCTTAACTGTTTGAAAATTCCTTAAGAGGAAGGCCAGTTTACAAACAAAAATGTTCATACAAACATAGTAAATGCAAAGTTTATGCAACTTTTGAAATCAATCATTTTTTGAAAAAGGTGAAGTATATGAGTCATTAGTCAGAACACAGTGGTTCAAGACATTTAAAAGTGAAAGGTAAGGCACAAGGCGTGATGCCAAAACAGATGATCCGCAAAGATCTTTTGGAGTTAGTTTACGCAACCTTGCTGTAGTATGCTTTCAAAATAACCTTGCTTCAACTAGGTCTTTTGAGGGTTATAACGTGGTCTGGTTCACGGTTTAAGAAACAAAGGATAAAGGCTCAAAGTTTAGTTGTGCCCACCCGATCTACGTGATGAACTTCATTCCTACACTCAGTTAACTCAAGCTAGGCATTCAGGTTCCCATAGGCAGGGAATTGTACTGATGATAATAATGATGATGATGGTTCTGAAGTTGAGGGACTCTTGAGATGACAGTCACTGCTTCCTTACAACTTTTGGTTGGCATACAAGCTTGTTCTTACTTCTCTTTGTATAAGGTAAGGTCATGAGCTTCATATCTTTCTTAGCTTTTGCCTCGAAAGGGACTCGGCCCATTCTTTGAGTAAGTATTTCTTGACGATTCTTCTTCATTATCACTCTGGGAACAACTTGTACTACATTTATTCATTAAATTTGGAAGAGTTAAAAGGTTGTGAATGCTTGGCTTAATGATTACAGTGAACCATCATTGGCGTTTGACTTGAAAGACATCTTCGACACTTGCTTGTTGTGTGCGAAGGAAAACTGTGAATGCAGCCTTTTGTTGAAAGGCGTCTTGCATGAAACTCTTGTATTTGAATGCACAATCAAGTTAACTGAGAACTACCCTGCCCCAGGTTAAAATTGCGGGTTTTTATTTGTAAAGAAAAGAAACTCCTACTTCAAAGCTCAAAGGGGTTGACAAGGGGATATCTTCCTTATTTCTCCAGTGTTTAGGAGTTGAAACAATGCCTTACATCGTCAGCAAAGTTTTGATTTGAAAGCATACCATCAGCAATTATGAGTATTTTGTTTTCATCATCCTCCCTCCAATCTTTGCATAATCAAAAGAAAGTGGACAAGAGAATTTTTTTTATTTTATTTTTCATGAAAGAGGAAGCATTAAGAAGTGAATAGCAAACACAAATGAATTGAATCAAAAAGTTGCAAATGCTTATTTCATTAACATGAAAGTACCAACATAGTTTGGAAGCAAACAGCTAGTACAAAACAAAGGAAAATGCAAACAATAAGAAACATGGTCTAGTGACTAGTCAACAACATGGATGAGCTGGCCTGTCTTTGGGAAGTAGCTGGGCTGAAGTCGACTGAAGCTTCACTTGCCGTGCCTGGCAGATGATTGTTCTGACATTCTGTGTCTGAAATTAGCTCTAGTCCTGTATCGGTGTCGAGGAATCAGCTTGACGACTCAAAAGATAGACAGCTGGAATGAGTTACTGGACAGACTGGATGTATGCAATGAACCATACAAAGGATGCAAATGATATGCAATGTCATACAACACAGGATGCAGAAAGAAAATGCAATGTAGGTATGGTTAGGATCTGAGATAACACGAGTAAATCAGATCATCCAATTAGGTAGGTATCCCTATAACGGATAGTTCTAGATTATCTACCCATAAACCCACTGATATTTTCTATGTTTTTTATAAGGTTTCAGAATCACGGACCTTAGTCGTATCAACGTTATGCAACGGGCTAGCCATTTTACAACGAGAGTGACGAAAATGTCTATTCTGATCGGGGTTTTCAAATTGGTTGGAGCAAGGAGATGTCCTTGAAGTCCAATATTACGCAACCGCCAAAATAACACTGGTTCTAAAATGGGGAACCTAGAGTCATGGACCCTTCATGAATCAGCGTTATGCAACAGGCAAGCTGTTTTATAACGAGATCTACAAATAGGTCTACTCTAGAGAAGCCTTCATGTTAGCTGCTACAGGGAGCTTGCCCTCGTAGTCTAACACTAATAACTACCAAATCTAAACCTATGTTTTATCTCTGCTTTTTCCAAAACTCGGGTGTAGAGCTTTATTCAAGATATTAGATCCCCAAAGCCCACACATGGATATACAGAGATATATATGAAAAAGCAATAAAGCAAGAGCAATAAAACATACAATAATAAAAAAAAAAAAGAAGCAAACAAAGCTAACACACATATGAAAACCTAACTAAACTAGGCTTGACTCACTTAAGGATGAGACTAGTCCCCAGCAGAGTCGCCATCTGTCGTACCTCGAAAAATGAGAACGACCTCGCGAAGCGCAATCGCATGCCCGCAGGATGGACTTAACAGAGTCGCCACCGATCTTTATTTATTCCCACAGAGGGAAAGGGAAAATATCGAATAAAACCCTTAAGAAGAAAGGATAAGATATGGTCATCGCAACCAATGTCTGAGTTCGGGAGTCGGTTACGCAAGGGGAAGGTATTAGCACCCCTCATGTCCGTTGTACTCAACGGGGACCATTTAGTTAGGGTTAAATGTATGTTAGCTTAAGGTTTGTTTCTAATCTTCTATTTGAGGAAAGGGAGAGAGATAAATGTTTTTGGATTTTTATATTAAAAGGGAAGAGAACCTAAAGAGGTTTTATTATTAGGGTGCTCGACAAGACTTCGCAATCTCGTGCCTACGTATCCTCATAGTGCAATGAGGAAATCAGAGCAATTGTAGTTCGGCGCTACGATGAAAAATGGAAAGGTGGAATCCAAGAAGGCATTGGATGTAAAGGAAAAGGTGGAATCCAAGAAGGCATTGGATGTAAAGGAAAAAGGAAAAGGTAGAAAAAAGAAAAGGTGGCTCGCTAGGATCTCGTAATCCTATGCCTACGTATTCTCAAGATGAACTTGAGAAATCAGAGCGTCCGTAGTTCTGGCGACTACAGGTGAAAAGCTTGAAAGAAAAGCTTATGAGGATTGTTTGTTTAGGAGAAGAGATTAATGGCTATCTCTTATGAAAGGATTTGAATGAAGGGTTAAAGGTTGGTGAAGGAGAAGAGATTAATGGCTATCTCTTGTGAATGGTTAAAAGAAGGGTTAAAAATCACAAGAGATTAATGGCTATCTCTTGGAAAAGCTAGTGGTTTAAAAGTGGCTTGAATATGTTTTAAGAATGATGAACAGTTTATGATGATCAATAATTCAAAGGGTTATGTCAGAGTGCTAGACCCTAACAGTCCTTTTCATTCAAGATTGGTATGAAAAATGTTTAATGGACAATGAACGCTTGATGAAAATCAATTGTTCGAAGAGTTGTGCCAAGATGCTAGATCTTGACGGCTCTTATTCATCCAAGTTAGGGTTAAGACTGTTTTGAGGACAACAAGCTTTTGGTGATAGAAAAGCTCAAAAGGGTTATGTCAAGATGCTAGATCTTAACGGTCCTTATTTGTCCGAATTGATATGAAAGTTGTTTTATGGATAATGAACACTTGATGAAAGTCAATTGTTCAAAGAGTTGTGCCAAGATGCTAGATCTTAACGGCTCTTATTTATCCAAATTAATTAAAGGTATTTTGAGGAGCGAAAGAATGAATGAATGGCTACCCCAAAGTGCGAGACTTGAGACCAATCGTTCGAGGTTTCTGCTAGAATGCTAGATTCTAACGGTCATCTTCTTTCGCATTTATTTAGAAACAGATTTTAACATCCGATTTTAAAAGTCACTCGATGCTTGATCGAGATTTGATTCATAAGTTGAAAATAATTTTTGAAATAGTTTGAAATTGAAAATTGTTTAACGAAATGGAAGTCGAAATGAAAATAAAGTTCGTCTCGTCTAAATCAAGATTTAAATCGGTAAATCGATAATCTAACATTAGACTCTCATTGACCGATAAAATAAAAATGATATATGGCCTCATATTTATCAAGATTTTTAGTGATTTGGATAAAATCAACCAATCAAGATTTTTATATATCATTGGCCCAAATAAAGAAAAAAGGAATCGAAAAGGGAAATGAAAATTGAATGTTATTTATCAAGAAATTTGAACAGAACTAAAGAAAATTTTAGAAACCTTTCCTTAAAACCAAAACCAATAAAAGTAAAATAAAAAACAAAGAAAGAAAAATGGGGTGCACATTGAATCCAGATGTATGAATCATAACGGGCTCAAAGGCCCACCATCTTACAAGAATAGACAAGCTAATAAAATAAAAAAAGCAAAGAAAAAGTCATACGACCCCGAGCCCAAACATCATGCTACCAGCAACAATTTTTGTAACAAAAAGAAAAGGGCATGTCTGTCTCTTAAAACCTAAAACAAACAATAATAATGATTTCTTTATTTAAAAGAGAACAAAACCTTAACCGACAAAAGTCAAGTGGCTAGGATTCACACTGTTTTCAAAACAGAAGAAGTCACAATATCAAAAGATGGAACACGATCAAAAACAGGCTCGTTGCATTCAAACTAAAATGAAGAAAGGTATCAGGGAGATTTGGAAAAACTACGGACACGGTCAAGACGCGAGATGATCGACGCAGATCAACCCTCTCGAACTTCTCGTTTCCGTTTTCAAATCACTGACGATGTCGTCAGCCGCCGTTCCTCGCCTAGGTCCATGTCACTTATCTTCTCAGTTTCATCTATTTCCTTCTCAAACTCTCTGTTTCGATTTCAAATTCTGGATCTGTTAGTGTTTCGTGAAACTCAGAGGTTTGTTGTGATTCTGGTTTTTGATTTTGAGAGGGTTTGTGATGGTGGTTTAAGGATTCTGATTTGTGGGTGTTAAGGTTAAAGAAAGGTCGCAGAAGAGTTATTGGGTGGAGTATTTGTAGGTTTGAATCAGTTTGAAGGAGAGAAGACTTGTTTGAAGATATGAAGGTTTTATTGTTTTGGAGGGGTGAGAACGATTGGAATGAGGGTGGCCAATGATGAAGAGTATTTGTGGTTGGTTTTGTAACCTATCAGAGAGAAGAAAATGAAGACAAGTATAGGTGATGGTAAGTTTGAGGTGTCTTTCTCGTTTTTGCAGGTGAGAGGATTTTTTGAGTGAAATGTGTTTGTGACTTCTTCTGCCATATTGCTGCTGAGTCCTCTTTTCTTTAAAACAATTGAAAACTTGGTCACTAAGTCTTGTTTTGTCTTGTTGTTGTGATAGGTTGTTTTCAATTTCAGGTTGCAGGTCATGTTGTCGGTTGTACGTGTTGCAGCAGAGTTTTGGCGTGATGTATTTGGAGCAGCATTGTTATCTTGATGCAGGCATGTGGTATGTAAGGTTTGGTTGCAGAGGTACGGATGGGATGAGGTTGGGTCGTTGTTCATGTGCAGGGAGTGAGCCTTTTTCTCAAGTTTTGGATGTGTAGGTAATAGAGATGTTTTGATGGAAATTGAACATATGAAAGCATGACCCTTTTTCGTGTAAATATGACAGCAAGGAAATCAGGGTGCATTTTGGTGAAAATTTTGTAAAGTAAAATCAAATATAATTATACTTAGATAAAAGTCAAATAATAAATTAAAGTAAAATTAAAATTAACATCAACTAAACTAAATTAATAAAAATTAATTAATTAAGTTAAACCAGACTAAATCCTAAAAGTAAACTAAATTAAAATAAATCTAATTTAAACTAAATTAAAATAAAAATAAAAGTTAAACTAAAGCTAAAAAATATATTAAATTTAAAATTAAAATAATAATTGAAAATAAACTACATTAAATATAAACTATGTAAAAAAAAGATAAACTAAGTTAAGGTTAAACTAAATAAATCCTAAATAATCTAAGACAACTATAAATAAATATAATAATTACTAAAATAAATAAAAAAACAAGGAAGAAGAAAATGCATGGTCAATGAGATGTCTAACTAAAAAACGAGACGACTGACTTAGAAAAATATGCAAACGATCAGAATATCTGGGGGTAAAATTTGGGGTATAACACTGTGTCTCTAGATGATAGCCAAATCTATTATGTTCATCGTTGTAAGACTGCCAAGGAAATGTGGGATACTCTTGAAATGATATATGAAGCTCTTCCAAGTATCGAACAAGAGAAGATTAACACACGAGACGAAGAAGATGAAGATGCCAATCATAGATGTTTTTCAAAGTTTAGAAAAATTAGAAATTATGTTGGAAATTGTATCTCTAAAAAATATCTAAGAGTTAAGAATTGTAAGTTTATCCAACTCTTAAATCAAAAGATGGAAACCTTCATGAATTTCAGGAAAAATCAAGAAAGAAGTAAATTGTAGAGAAATTGAATGAACTAGTTGAGTTACTCAAATATGAAGAAGAATAAATTGAATAATCATCAACTTCATAATACTCCTGTGATACAACTGTCGTGCAATCCTTCGAAAGAACATACTCAGTAGTTGAACGATTTTTAGGGTTCAACATCAAATGACCCTTTTGTTCAAGGAACGACAAAAAAAAAAGAAGTTTCTTCAATAATTGAACGAAGATGAGGAGGAGAGACATCAACCTCGGGGGAGAAATATGTAAGAATCTTCTTCCAAAAAAGAATATGAAATATGCTTAAAGGCATCCTACGAGGTAGAAATTATTCCAGGTATCAAACCACCTTATGCTCAATTGTTTAGAATAAGTAGTCAATTAAAGGAAGAAAATAATAAAATAAGATAACGTACCCTAGGCCTTAAAGAATCAGTAAGTATTCTCAAAGAAATAAATAATTCATATAAGATAGAAATAACTAAGCTTAAAATTTGAAAGAAGAATGTAAGCGGTGTAGCTTAAAGTGAGAAAAGTACACAAGAAGGGGGGTTGAATTGTGTTTTCCATTTTCTTAGTTTGCATCTGATCAGAGTTCAGAATCTAAACTGGTGTTCAGATTCTGGTTAATTCTTAGCAGTGGAATGTTAACAGAAGCAAATAAGTAATAGCAGAAGACACAAAAATTTATACTGGTTCCTCCCCTAACTGAGAGTAGTCCAGCCCCCTTGCTTCACAAGAGATTTTCACTATAATCAAAACGTGGTTACAATCGCTTATGCATTCTGCATAAGACTTTTACACCTACTCAGACCCAAGGTTCAAGACTTCTGCTCAAGCTCATCACTCGAGATTTCCTGCTCAGGTTCCACGAACCCAAGACTTTCTTGCTCAGGCTCCTAGCCCAAGACTTATGCTCTAAGTCGCATGAAACGAGCCTCTTTTCTTGCACCCCATTAGCCAAGACTTACTGCTCTAAATTCCATGCACTGAGCATTCCTGCTCAATTCCCTCAGGCCTAACACTTCAACTCCAGGCCACATGAAACAAGACTTTCTCTGCTTGCACTCCACTGGCCAAGACTTACTGCTCCTAATTCCATGCACCGAACTATCCTGCTCAAGCCACACTGGCTTAAGACTTTCCTGCTTAGACACACTGCCTAAGACTTTCTTGCTCAATCAATCTACTTGATTAAGACTTTCACTGCTCAAGCATATAGCAAGAGACTTACGTGGCTCGAGCAACTTGGCTCGAGACTTCCTTGCTTTTATCCCAATGACACAAGACTTCTGCTCAATCAATTCACTTGATTAAGACTTTCACAACTCAAGCACATAGCAAGATACTTACGTGACACAAGCATATTGGCTCGAGACTTCCTTGCTTGTATCCCAATGACACAAGACTTTTATCTAAACTGTTGAACTAGCTCAGCAGAATAGAGAATAAGGTGTACACGATACAAGTATCGGAGGTACATGAAATCACCATAACAAAGACCTAAAGCTCTTAAGATTTCTAAGATATTTAATATATAAGAAATCTTAAGGCTTTTACAATTACAACCTACATCAGAAAAGTTTGCATATATATTGAGTTGATAATTGTTGATCTTGTTACTCATTCTTTTGGTTGACCCTTGTTAAAGATTCAGTTAGAACCTTCATCCATATTTATAGCCTTTTTAGAAACTATATGTTGAAGAGGTAACTTGATCAAGAGTCTTTGTTGTTACTCCATAGTACAAGAGCCATTGAAGATAGATACACCAAAATATTTTAATCCAAGGTGTAACATGTTTAGCCTTTGAGTCTTCAATAGATTTTGTATTGATAGAGCCGTTGAGATTAGATATCCATAAAGCATCTAAACTTTTCTTGAGCCTTGCAGTCTGTAGACTCTAACTGACAAACTGATTTGACAATACAATTTGCTTTCTGCAGTACGAACAACTTCAGCTTTATCACCAACTCTGAATGGTACCAGAGGCCAATTTACATTCACTAAGTGTAGAGACAATTATGTTGTTTCTTCTAATGCTGAGACCTTCAGCTTCAGAGTCTACGCCAGACATCACTTAGCAAGTGTTCTTCAGATTCTGCCACCAAAAGCTAGCAATTCAGCAACTCTCATAGTGTGTTTAATGTAGAACAGATTCTGACCATAATATTTACAAGTATTAGAACCTGCACACATGTAATACACAATTAAACCATTATTCTTTCAATACTTTGTTATCATTAAAACCCAAGTAAAATATGTCATGAACAAATCTTGTTCTAACAATCTTCCCTTTGTTTATGATGACAAACACAAGTATTTAAAGGACAATGTTGGACAATTATAATTTTCTTTGCAACATCAGGGTATAAGGTTTGTAAGCTCCCCCCAAATCTAATAGTCAAAAGCAGAGTTCTGTAGATATCATACTAGGAACTACTCTCAAGAAAAATTAATTCATTCTTCTTAGTAATATCAGAGTCTGAGGTTTGTAAGCTCCCCCTGAATCAAACAATTCCAAGGTTGAGGTTTGTAAGCTCTCCCTTAGTTCCATATTTAAGAAAACCAAAAATAATATTTTAACATCCTTTGGAAACATTAGAATATGAGGTTTGTAAGCTCCTTCTGAATCTGATAGGCTAAGGCTGAGGTTTGTAAGCTCTTCCTTAGTTCTATGTACAAGAAAGTTTAAATGTGTCGCTCGGGATAGATAACCATAAAAATAGAAATATAAATGACCAATATGTACAACGAAATAGGTACTCAATGGGTTCAATTTCTAATTAAATACTTACCATTATTTCTCCCCCTTTTGTCACATCAAAATGAAAAATAAAAAGAGAAGAAGAAAAGAATTACATTCATAAATGCATCACAAATCATCATTACAAGATCAGTTTCCAAGAAATTGAAAGACGATCAAGTAACATGGGGTCATTAAAGATTGTATAGAGCATGTTGAATACTTATTAGTCATAACTAGGGGTGGACAGGAACCGAACACCCTATCCAACCCGGAAATAACCGAAAAAAATAATGTAAATGGGCGGGTTCAAACGGTCCAATGGGTCTAATGGGTGAAAATTGCGGGTTCAATAGGGTTTAGATGGGCGGGCCGGGTAGCAATTATTGGATCGCGGGCAACCTGACCCGCCCGAAGCCCTATACCAAACGTGTTGTATTCATTAACATTTCTATTATTCCATATGATGCCAAATGCTCTCTGTCTCTCTCTTTCACTGATGAAATGAAACCCTAGCAGAGCTCTCCCTCACCGTTGTTCTATTCTCCCCTCATCAATCATCATCGTCACAACTACTCCACCATGATGAAACGTTAGTCCACCACCATCACTCGCGGTTACTCCCCCTCACCACCACTACTCGAACACTAAGAATGCCATCTCCTTTTTCTCACCAACCTTCACGAACACCATTTGAGGTTGTAATCTTCTTTCTACCATTGTTCTACTTTCTTTGCAAGATTGGTGTGTTTGATTCAGTTTTACAATTTTGTTTTGTTAGATTTTTCTATTTAGGGTTTTGAACTGAGTTTGGTTTTGATTTATCTGACAGTAGTTTTTTATTTTGATTCATCTGAGAGTAGTTTCTGATTTTGATTTATCTGACAGTAGTTTTTTATTTTGATTTAGATACTGCAGTTCTTGAAGAGGGCTTGTATTCAAGTGCTTTGTTGGGTTTGTATTCAAGTGATTTGCTGAAGAGAGGGCCAACTTTGGCTGGGATTGTTGCAATAAACCTATATGTGACTCTTTCTGATTTGTTGTTTTGATTTACTGATTTATTGTTTTGATTTGGACAGAGGGATCAAGGTCAAAGTGGCATGGAGAAAGTCTTATAGCGTAAAGGCAATGTAACTATAAGTGTATTCAATTGTTTTGTTTTGTTGTTTGTATTTCGTATCAAAGTTTTGATTTTGATTGGTTGTGTATGGTAATGTGTGCAAACCGTATGCAAACTGCTTTACAAGTTGGATTGTGGAATTGTTGTATTTAACTTGTAAATTACAAAGTGAGTGTGATTTTAAAGGTTAAACCATATGCAAACTGAATTGTGAGTTGTCTATGATTTTGAATTATAAGTTGTTTATGATTCTGAATTGTTTGAGAAACTTCTCAAGTGTTGTAAGAAACAACCCTATGCAATTTGTTTTAAGCATTCTAAAAAGATACAAAGTGAGAGAGCTTAATTAAAATTGTTAAATTTATGAAGTTTTTGAGTAATGTTTTCTTTAACTTGTAAATTACAAAGTGAGTGTGCTTCTAAAGGTTAAACCATATGCAAACTGAATTGTGAGTTGTCTATGATTTTGAATTATAAGTTATTTATGATTCTGAAATATTTGGTTTTTTCTATAATATTGTTATGGTTGATTGTTGTTTCCATGGCGTTTGGTTATTGCTGGAGTACTAATTACGTTTGAATTCAGGTATGATGATATGCTTAAATGTGTTTTAATGTTAATTAATGTTGTCTATTTTTTGTCTAGAAGAATATTTTTGATTTTAGGAAACTTTTGCTATTTTTGTTGGACCATGGTTTTGGTAATTAGTTAAGATATAGCATGGATTGATGTGGTGTTGTTTACTGTCTCTACCATATAAATGAAGTGGATATATGCTGTTTTCTATGTTTGGGATCAAGAAAAAGATAATTTCTTAGAATATTGAATTTAATTTGGTCCCTTATACATACTTGAATAGTTGAATTTGATAACATACTCCTTTACTTAAGTTGGTTGAAATACCTTTTTAATAAACTAACACAATTCCATTATAAATTGTTGCAGAATAACTCCACTGTTGCTTTCAAACAAGGCACTCCAAAACCCACCTAGAAGTCCATACCCAAGCCTCTAAAGAAAATGGTAAAGATAAATTTTGTCGTGTATTCATGTTCATGTACGATAAATTTTGTAACTAGTCTCCTCATAGTACATTATAGAATACTTGATGCAGAATGTCAAAGATTTTCATTGATTAAATGAATCTTATTCTCCAACTATCTAACATCTTATTTCAAAATTTCGAGCCTTTTATTTCGAAGCATATTCAGACATGCTGCTCGTGTTAGATTTATGGGGGAAGAAAAGCGTATTGCAGTCAAGTTGTAATTTTTTGTTATTTATATTTATGTTGACCTTGAATTTAAGGTGCAAGTAATTTGGATTTGATTTATGTTGGATTTATGTCGAGTGCACCAGATTTATGTTGGATTCTTGATAATTAGGATTTATGATGGATTTAAGTTGTAGTAATTTTTAGCTCCAAAATTGTTATTGGGCTCAACAAAAAAAGCAGCCCAATAACCCGATCAAACCGGTTGTAATAACCCGCAAACCGACTTAACCCAACCCGTCTAAACCGATTAAAAAATTGGGCGGAAATGGACTTATATAGTTAAACCGCGGGTTGGATTGGGTGTGGCTTTTGGGCCTGAAACTGCCCAACCCGGTCCGTTGTCCACGCCTAGTCATAACAATTTCAAGAACCAAATAAAGGATGTTATTTAAACGTTTAGATTACCCAAAAGCTATTATAAAGGCAACCAAAATCTAGTTCATTTACATCAACATTCATCACAGATATGGAGTCCCCAGCTGAGAGTCATAAGGCTTCTGTCGTGACAGAAATCTCTGAGAGCTCTACAAAACGGAGTATCCAAAACTCTCAGAAGTCAGCAGTTTCAGAAGCTTCTGCAACTGGTTCTATTGCTTTTTCCCTTAATATCTTAAATGAAGCTTCCTCAGCAGTACCTCAGGGACCTACAGAAGCAAGTCCATCAGTAGCTGTTTTGAAGCCACATAAGGTATTCATGAAAAAAACCAAGAAAAAAGAGATCAACGAGATGTTTCATCGCTCTATCCCAAAAGCAGAAATGGGAATCCGTGATGGAGATGAGCCAAATTATGATTATGGCAACAACTTCTGTTATAAGGAGCTGGATGACATAGATAGAGCTTAGTCTAAGATCAAACCAGATTCTTATGTGTTTTATTTTTATGTAATCCTTTTAAACTTGATTAATGAAAAGAAGTTATTTTGACCTGTAAATATGTTGCAATCATACAAACATTCAATTTACCCAATAGATAATCTGATAAACATTAATGAAGTAAAATTGATACAAGAAGCAACAGTTAAACATATCAACCATAAGATTCATAGTTCTTAAAGAATCTTTAATAGGTTAGATTGTTAGATAACATTTATAAGATATGTCATTAAAGATATTGATAAGACTTTAATCAATATTAAAACAATAGATACTTGGAACCATGTATGTAACACGTCTATATAAGAACTCGTAGCAAGCTATCTTTCATAATCACTTAATCCTCAAAACACCAAGATGTTCAAACAGAAGCAAATCTGGATTCCAAAGAGAGATTTCAGAAAGACGGCCATACTGAATGCAGCAACTCAGGCAAGTGAAAGCAAAGCAGCAGCTGAAGGATTTACTAGTAAGCAGATGACTTCAGAAGCTTTCACCTCTTCAGCATCCATTGTGAAGACACACATAAGAAGATCTTCTGGGTTCAGACTCAGAAATAAAGTGAGAAAGGAGGCTTTCAAATTTTCTAAGGAAGAATGGCAAGATTACTTAGATAATCTGGACATGTCAGATGATCCTAGGGAATACCTTATGGCCAATCCATCAGACTAGAATGTTTAAGTAATTTGTAATCACTTCCTTCTTATTAATGAAAAAGTTGCAAACATTAAGTTCTTACTCCCATTACTTTTAATTCTTTTGAACAACTATAAATAAATATAATCAACAGTTGAACTGGACAACAACATGAACAAGATTTGAATTATCAATAAGATAACTTAATACAAAGGTTCTAACAATTAAAAGGCATAACTATGCAGAAATCTAACATCGGAATCTTTCATAGTTAGCTTCAAACTTTTCTCTCCATATTTTGGACAAATCCACCTCAAAACTTATGATAACTCCCTGCTGAACAAGTAATTCTGAAAGAACTCGTCCAAAAGGAATGAAGAAAATCTTTCCCTTGTGAAAGGAAGAAAGAGTCTTCTTCAAATAGTTAAACATAACTCGAGGAAGATCAATCTGCAAGTCTGAATTGACAAGTAGAAGCATATCTTTTTCAATAGGGTCCACAAGGTCTAAATCTTTATCCTTAGGAAGTAAGTTTGAATTCAGAATTTGATTCCAAGCAACAGCATTAGGACAAAGATTTGAGACCTCTGATGTATTAGATGAATTTATAAATATATGCCAAGTAGGGAGATAGTGTTCCCAAACAAGAGTTCCTGGAATTTCTCCAATTTCCTCATAATTGATCGCATTAGCAATTTCTTTAGAGGTCACTGTTATAGAAATACCAGTTACCTTAGAGAGAGTAGCACACTTAGAATTCAGCTAAACAATGGAAGCATTGATCCAAAACTCTTTTACAATATGGATAAGTGAAACCACAAAGCATATCAAAGTATCCACTTCATCCTTGTTTACACACAGTATTCTAAAACTCAAAGCCTAACTTAAAAAACTCGTAGAAATCCATAAAAATTTCATTGATGACTACCAGTTGTTTCAAAGAAGAATTGACTAAGAAACTCATCTAAAGTTTGGTTTGATCAGCTCACAACCATAGAGAAAAAAATTAAAAGAAAGGAACTGAACAAGATTCCTAAAAGAATAAGAATCTTTTCAGAAAAATGATGTTTCACAAGACATGGAATAGTGACATTAAGTATCCAAGAAGAAAACATCATTACCCAAAGGTTCTTATCCAGCAGATTTCTTGAATCCACAAGATGAATTTCACCTTTATGAAAATTTAAGCATTATAAAAGTCTTGGAAAACATTTTACTTAAACTGCTTTATCATAAGTAAAGAATCCTCTTCTGAATCTTAGAACCTGACAACTTTCAGAAGCTATCATCAATCAGAGTCTAGTAGAGCTAGACTGAGAGAGAGAGAGAGAGGGAGAGAGACAGAGAGAGAGAGAGAGAGAAAGAAAGATCTTTTGTCAGTGTTAGAAGAGTATTAGTGGGGGTTGTTTTTAATCGTATCCACAGGGATTGTTTGATATTTGATGCGTGCCTTTCAATAGTTGCGATATTCTAAGTTAACGGTTTCAAAAGTTTCAATTGTTGTTATCATTCACTTGTAGCAAAGATTAAGTTGTGACAAAGATTTTGTAAAAGGTTTTATAAAAGCATGTTAAGGTTAGGTTTCGCTAATCCTTTCCATGTATAAATGATTAATCAAGCATATGAACTCAGTTTCCGACCAATATAACCGCGTATCCTCCCGACTGAGTTTATGTCTAAAGCGAAGTCGTGAGTACCGTTGTTTAAATCGTTAGATGATGTCTCATGCTAACAATCTAAACAACGATCATTAAGATCAACACAATGCGAATAGCAAATCCCAAATCTATGTCTAGAGTTTGGTTTTTAAGAGATGAAATTGTTAGGTCAAGATTTGTGGAATCTATGTCTAGAGTAAAACAAATCAAACATAAAGCATTAAGAGAAAACAACTTCATCTATATTGATCAAAGACCTTGTTCATATACAATAGATCAAAAGCAATACATAAAAACAGAATCAACTACATCTAACCTCAACATTGAGGGTTTAGCTACCACTTCTCATGGTAGATTGGATAACAAGTAAAGAGAGGAGATGAGTAAACATCCATGCCGAATAATCGAGAATGGATGCAAAATCAGCTTCTCCAAGTGAAAATACAAGCTCCAATGGTAAACAGACTGAAACTATGATTTTGGATCAAAATGAACAAAAGATCCCTAAAACATAAAGTGAAATTCTATTTATACATAGCAGAATTCTGCAGTATTCGCACTGCGAGCAAATCATTCGCACTGCGAATGAGGAAAAATGGCACTTTAAGTGCCTCAAAGACTTAAACCGCCCCAAGCAGAAATCGTGGGTTCGCAGCGAACCCTTCATTCGCACTGCGAATCACTCGCTAGCTACATTCGCACTGCGAATAAACTAGCGAGCCAGAATTCTCAAACCCAGAACTCACTGCCTCTCTTCGCCAGCACCTTCGCACTGGGAACCAACCAGTGAACCTTCGCTGAACACTCTCCATGAGTTCACAGTGCGAACACCTGGTAATCTCAAAGATGGAACTCTCTGCCTCCGCTCGCTGGCGCCTTCGCTGTCCCTTCGCAGTGCGAATCTTCGCTGGGCCTTCGCCAGATTGTTCGCACTGCGAACACCCTGTTGCAGCTAATAACTCAGTGGAAACTTGCATTGGTTCCATGTATTCTCAATTTTGCTCCTTTCATGCCTATACTTGCACATTAACACACAAATTACAAGCTCCACACATATATTCCATTGTAAGCATTATAACACAATTTACCGCTTAAATCCACAATTTACAGTTAGAAAGAAATGAAAAATGCCAAGTATTTCATAGAAATATATAACATGTTTGACATCTAACAAACTCTCCCCAACTAACTTTTTGTTTGTCCTCAAGCAAAGTATGCCACTCACGAGGATTTGCTCAAGCACGCAATTCATCCAAGACGTGAAAAACGGCTCAACTAAACAACGATCACAACAACGCAACAGATACACAACTCAAGAACTTACAATGTAAAAGAACTTGACTCTTAAACAACTTCAAATAATGTTTCAAGAGACAACTAACTCATCACACACATGCCATTCTACACTCCTCTTCGAAAAAGGATTGAAGATAAACGTGCTTACAAGCACGGGACAATTACACTTAAATGACAAATTATGCAATACTAAGCAATTCATACCATATCTCAATGATCATACAAACATCAAGGAAGTAAAAAATCACAAAGGACTTCAAGGATGTAGCTTGGCCAGGTCAACAAAAAAAAAAGGTCATTTCTAATGGTCATTGAAACAAAATTGCCGATGCAAAAGAGCATTCACTAATCAACATATTTACACATCTCGACTTCATTTCACCAATTTTTCATCACACCTTCACAAACTACTGCACAAACATTGAATCTCTTTTTTTTTTTTTTTCATCCAAGCAAGCATTTTCGTATTTGTAACAACATATTCACACTCTTTTCTTTACATGCTTGCTTGAAACAAATTTTTTTTTTCAAAATTTGGAGTAACACACCCTTCATCTTTTTTTTATTCTCCCCAACTCATTTTCAACTCAACCTAAAGTGAATGCTCCTTGCTTTTTAAGGCAAGGAAACCGAAGTATACAATTTTCAAAGGTTAAAGAAGAAAATGTTAGAAACTCACCAAATTCAATAATGAACCAAACTTGCAAATTATGTACATAAAACAAGTTCATCATTCAATTGAGTTCTAAACTGTTTAGGCTCAAAGGGGCTACCAAATGCTCTCTTCTCACGGGTGAATTACTATATGGATATAGTTGTGCTCAAATTCAAACAAGTGCCTTGATCACTTCTCATACTTCCACAAAATCACATGGTCACAAGATAAGGCATGAATTAAAAGTAAAGACAACATTCATCACAATCCTTAGCATATAGTAATACTTTGGAGGCTACTCACTTTGATGACTTTTGATCCTAAAATGACACATGCATTCAAAGGAAGTTGTAACACGAAACAACATTTTCCATCGCACCAAGACACAAAGTCCTAAAACATACAAAATTCTCGAGCTAAGTAACAATGTACCTTGTCGCAACACAATGCTTACGGTACTATGATAGCCCTCACATCTTGGAGGAATCAACCTTTAAAATCAAGAAACACACTTAAGTGTTGAGCATTCGTAAACTGAAGAACTCAACACTTAATACTATAATTAAAAACCAACAATTTATTAGTAAAGCGAAACAAAATTTTTTTCCTGCAAACCATAATCATTACTAATAATAATCATAAAGTGCCTGGTGTATAAAACACCTACATAATCCAAAAAGTACCACACGAGTACGAGTACATCAATATTAGACTAGTAAAAGCTGAAAAAACAAAATACAAGAAACTTCACTTTGATGACCAAAGGAAGTGTACAAGTCTAAGATCCAAAAAATCAGTCCTCCTCAGACTCAGTCTCGAGAACATCCGTACCCTGCTCATCCTCAGGCTCAGTCCCTAGTACATCTGTCCTCTGCCCATCATCATCATCATCAGAAATCACAATATAACCGCCATCTCCCCCCTCCTCAGCATCATCAGCAGCAGGCTCAACATCATCCTCTCCCCAACTGAAAATAGGTCTGGCCTCAGGCCATCCAACATGCGCGAGGAACTGCTCCCTCGACATCATAGTGTGCTGCGTAGAAGGGTCAAGGATCTGCAATTGGAGAACCTGCAAAGAATCATGAATATCAGTCATGGCACGCTGCTGGCAGCCATCCAATCCCAATTATATTGGCAGATCTCCTACTGATATGGATAGAAGCTGTGAGATCCAGAAGCAGCACCCTCGCTTGTACCGGCCTCAGCACCAGTACCAACCCTAGAAGATTCAGCTCTAACACCCTATGATTTGCAGAATTTGTCGACATATCGATCATCGATAGTCGACGGCACAGTAACTTGACGACGCGAAGGCAAAGTCAATCCAGCATCAGCACATAAGGTTATAATCAAACAAGGGAAAGCAAGAGGGGCATTCTTCCTCGAAGCATTCCCACCTAAACCACTCTCAACGATGGTCTTTATTTCAACAGCAATGATCCTTGCGACGTCAATTTCTATGTTAGTAAGGATACTGTGGACAAGGTGAGCCAAACGAATAGGAACTGTGGAGGAATGTGACTTTGGCGTAATGTTGGTCACAACCAAAAGTAAAACAAGTTGAGCCAAAGGCACCATATCCTCACGGTGATATCGAACAGCCACTCCTGAATGATTAAACTTTACATTTTTACCTGGGCGTAGGAGATCACGAGTCATTGCGGAAATATCACGATAATTACTCAGCGTCTCATGATACCTATCCTCTTCGCTTGCACGCAGTGGAAGGGGATCTCCATGAACTCTGTTAATAGTTCTTCTGTCAAACCTTACCGTTTTCCCGCCAACAAACGTAGTCTAAGTAAACAGATCGCCCTCACCAGGAAGGGCGTTGGCATAAAACTGACGAACCATTTCCACATTATATGAATCAACAGGAGTTATCAGTGTATCCCATTTTTTTGCAGTTAACAGGGCAGCAATGGCACGATAACTTCCCTGCTCATTCAGAACAAACCTCCTCTCCGCAAGGATGGTCCTTGCTTCTAACACCTCGTACCTCTGAGCTTGTCTAATTCCTGTGAATCGAGTCTCATCAAAACGGACCGGTGCTTGTCTTGATGTGGATGCTTTTCTTTTCCTCATCATGGTTTTAGGACCCATCTGCACAAATGACAAACAAATCCACACAAAAACACCAAGACAAAACATTAGAATTAAGGACAGACATGCATCAGAATGAACTATCAGAAAAACAAAAATCTGGGCTGCTCGCTAGATCACTCGCACTACGAAGCCTGGCGAACGCTCGCCCCAGGTTCGCAGTGCGAACAAGCCAGCGAATGCACGAAAAATTTGAAAAAAATTATGCAGACCCAGATTTCACACATATCATGATTCTACATGTCACCTAAAACCTAAAACAACCAGAAACGTTGACATGCACTGAAAAATCAAACCAGAATTCTACCCTAAAGATTTCTCATGTAAAATTCACCAACAAAGTTACAATTAAACAGTAAGAATAGAGAAAAGAAAATCAAACCTTGTTGGAAATGGCAGTTGAATAAAAAGACTTGAGAGAAATAGACAGCAAAAATGCACGTGAGAGGAAAAGAGAATTTGAGAGGGTTTTTTTCTCTTTTTTGGTTTATGGTTGAAAGTGAAAGTGAAAGACTAGGGTTTGGTCCCCCTCAAGTCAATCAGCACAAACACATGGGTCTTGGGCCTACGTGCAGGCCCACCCAAAAAAACCCTCATTTTTTACTGATGTGGCAGCAAAACAACCAAGACTGGTTCGCTGACGTTCGCAGTGCGAATGGCCAGCGAATGCTCTCCCCAGATTCGCAGTGCGAATAAGCCAGCGAACAAGACAGTTTTTTCAAAATTACAGGTCTGTCTTGCTGCCACACTTCCAAATGTCCAAAATGTTAAAATGACTAAAAATAGCAAATTAAAGCAAAAATACTTACAATATTGGGGTGCCTCCCAACAAGCGCTTGTTTAACGTCGGCTAAGCTCGACGGTCCATCGCGACCTCACGGATCGCGAAAAGGCACAATTGCGGGATTCCGCTCGAAACCTCCTCCAAGATACACTTTTAATCCCTGGCCGTTAACTTTCCAATTTTCCTTTGACGTTGTGTCCTCAATTACGATTGCTCCATAGGGCTTGATTTCCACAATTCGAAATGGACCGGACCATTTAGATCTTAATTTTCCGGGAAACAATTTTAACCGAGAATTAAACAATAAGACCAGTTGTCCGACCTCAAACTGTTTGATGACAATTTTCTGTCATGGTAAGACTTTACACGCTCCTTATACAATTTATTGGAATCGTACGCCTAAAGGCGCAATTCATCCAACTCGTGTAATTGCACTTTTCTTTTTTCGCCGCTTAGAGTTGGATCAAAATTCAAAAATTTTAAGGCCCAAAACGCCTTGTGCTCCAACTCTACCGGCAAGTGACAATTCTTACCATAAACCATTTTAAACAGTGTGAGACCAATCGGAGCCTTGAAAGCGGTCCGATAAGCCCACAACGCATCATCCAGTTTGTTTGCCCAATCCTTTCTCGAGGCCGAAACAGTTTTCTCTAAAATACATTTTATCTCACGATTGGATACCTCCGCTTGACCATTGGCTTGCGGATGATATGGTGTAGTAACCTTGTGCTTCACACCATACTGCTCCAAAGCTTTGTCAAGCTGAGTGTTACAGAAGTGAGATCCTCCGTCACTTATTAACACTCGAGGTGTACCAAAACGCGCAAAAATATTTCTTTTCAAAATCTTCACCACTATTTTTCCGTCGGCTTTAGCACATGCTATCGCCTCAACCCACTTGGAAACGTAATCCACAGCGACCAAAATATATTCATTAGAAAATGAAGATGGGAATGGACCGACAAAGTCGATCCCCCAACAGTCAAAAACTTTGATTTCTAACATATTTTGTAATGGCATTTCTTGCCGCCGTGAAATACCTCCACTTCTCTGGCATCTGTCACAACTAAGGGTATGCGCATGAGCATCTTTGAATAAGGACGGCCAATAAAAGCCCGATTGAAGGACTTTAGTGGCCGTTCTTAACCCATTGAAGTGACCTTCGTAAGGAGAGTTATGACAATGCCATAGAATATTCGTGGCTTCCTCCACTGACATACACCTTCTGAGGAGGTTGTCGACACCGAGTTTAAATAAATGGGGTTCATCCCATACAAATGACTTGGCATCAGACAAAAATTTCCGTTTTTGGTGGTGCGTTAGACTGTCCGGTATCAATCCGGTGGCTTTGTGGTTAGCCATGTCGGCGAACCACGGTCTAACTTGCACTCTAAACAGTTTTTCATCTGGGAACTCCTCTTTTACCTCAAATTCATTTTTGGTCACGTCAACGTTGACCAGGCGGGATAAGTGATCCGCCACCAAATTCTCGGAACCCCTTTTGTCACGAATTTCAAGATCAAATTCCTGTAACAAAAGGATCCACCGAATCAGCCTCTGTTTTGAATCAGGCTTGGTGAGCAGATACCTTATAGCCGAATGGTCCGTGTAAATGATGACACGTGAACCAATCAAATAGGCACGAAATTTCTCCAACGCATACACTATGGCAAGCAACTCTTTTTCAGTTATTGCATAGTTAATCTGAGCCTCGTTTAAAACTTTGCTCGCATAATGTATAGCGTGGAAAACTTTCATTTTCCTCTGACCCAAAACAGCCCCAACCGCATAATCGTTTGCATCGCACATTAATTCAAAATCTAATTTCCAGTTAGGTGCAACGATTATCGGTGAGGTTGTTAAACTCTTTTTCAAAGAATTTAAAGCAAAAAGACAAGACTCGCCAAAGTAAAAAATCTTACCTTGGACGAGCAAGTTGCTCAACGGCTTTGCGACCTTGGCGAAGTCCTTGATAAATCTCCGGTAGAACCCGGCGTGTCCAAGAAAACTCCTTATACCTTTGACATTCATCGGCGGTGGTAATTTCTCGATAACATCCACTTTGGCTTTATCAACTTCAAGGCCTTTTGCAGACACTTTGTGACCGAGCACAATTCCCTCGTTCACCATGAAGTTGCATTTTTCCCAATTAAGCACCAAATTAGTTTCCACACACCGTTCCAACACCGTATCCAAAATTTTCAAGCACAAATCAAACGATTGCCCAAAAATGGAGAAATCATCCATAAAGACCTCAATTGTCTTTTCGATCAAATCCGAGAAGATAGCTTGCATACACCTTTGAAAAGTCGTCGGTGCATTACATAATCCAAACGGCATCCTCCTATAAGCGAAGATTCCAAACGGACATGTAAAAGCTGTTTTTTCATGATCATCCAGGTTCACAATAATTTGGTTGTAACCCGAATATCCATCCAAAAAACAGTAAAATTGTTAACCGGAAAGCCTCTCGAGCATTTGATCCATAAAAGGTAGAGGAAAATGATATTTTCTCGTAGCTTTGTTCAACCTACGGTAGTCGATGCACATTCTCCACCCGGTTACAGTTTTTGTTGGTATAAGCTCATTTTTCTCATTTCGGACCACCGTTAATCCGCCTTTTTTCGGTACCACATGCACCGGACTAACGCACGGGCTGTCAGAAATAGGATAAATCATTTCGGCATCTAACATTTTCACCACTTCCTTCCTAACCACTTCTTTCATAATAGGATTTAAGCGGCGTTGAAGTTGAGCGACCGGTTTAAAGTCTTCCTCCATGAATATCCTATGCATGCAATACGAAGGGCTTATGCCTTTGAGATCGGACAATGTCCATCCCATTGCGACCTGGTTTTTTCTCAACACTTGAATTAAGCGGCTTTCCTCCACTTCAGATAAAACACTGCTTATGATCACCGGTTTATTACCACCGTCATCGAGAAAAGCATACTTCAAGGTTGACGGTAACACTTTCAGCTCAAGTTTGGCAGGCTCATCATTAACCACTTTTTTTAGAATTTCCTCTTCATAATCCCAAGGTTGCAATTCTTCCAAAGCTTCAAGCTCTAACAAACACTCTTCAAGAGCTTGCTCTTCTTTAACCGAGAATATTTCCAAGGTATCATCCAAAGCTCTTTGTAACGGATCAATGACATGAATTTGCTTTGTAACTTCAAAACTTGCTTTCTCCGTTGCATCGATTCGGAAACAATCACCCTTATCTTTCTTGTGCTTCATGGCATCATAAAGATTGAAACACACCTCTTCATCTTGGACTCTCACTTTCATGAGACCATCGTCCATGTCAATTGCCATACGGGCAGTTTTCATGAAAGGCCTTCCAAGAATCAAAGGTGCATCCTCATCCTCCTCCATTTCAATTACAACAAAGTCGATCGGAAACAAAAATTTGTCCACTTTGACCAACACGTCTTCCGCTACACCGTGAGGACGGGTAGTGGATTTATCGGCAACGTCATTTGCGTGGACCTCAATTCCATGTGGCCTAGCCGTTTCACAATCGACAATGGTATCCAGTTGATGCTAGAACCCAAATCAATCAATCCATTGCCCACATACATGTTCCCGATCGTAACCGGCAATGTAACTCGTCCCGGATCACATTCTTTCCTCGGGAGAGTCTGTTGAATGATGGCACTACAGCTTGCATCCACCATAATCATCTCCTGATCTGTATACCTTTTCTTCTTCGTGAGGATATCTTTCATGAATTTCGCATATTTAGGCATCTGCTCCAAAGCCTCGGAAAATGGAATATTTATTTGTAATTGCTTGAAGATATCCATAAACCGAGAATAGTGCCGCGCACTATCTTTCTTTGTAGGAGCATGCGGATATGGTAGATGTTGAATCAAAATATTGTTCCTCGGCTCCTTTCCCTTCCTAGTTCTCTTCACTCTTTCTTCACTCTCTATTTTTTTCTCATTCTCACTTTTTTCTTTCTCATTTTTTTCTATCTCATTTTCAACTAACACACCCTCAACATTTTTTTCTACTTCAATCTCTTCCCTATCTTTTTCTTTTTCAACTACAACCTCCTCCTCCACTCTCTTTTTACCTACACCCATGTCAATCTCTCTTCCACTTCTTGTGAGAATTGCTTTACAATCCTTAGGATTCGGAAGCGTATTTGCCGTAAAGGGCCCTTTTTGTTGGTCGGCCAATTGTTTTGATAATTGCCCGACTTGCGTTTCAAGATTCCTTATGGCGGCATCGGTGTTCTTTTAATTTGAGATTGCCATTTGCATAAATTGTGTAAGAGTGTCTTCCATCTTTGTATTTCCAACGGGAGCTTGCGGAGGTTGAGTGTAATTTTGGTATTGTTGACGGTTTGATGGTCCGGCTTCTTGCGGTTTCCATTGTGGTTGATAACCTTGGTTAGGCCTTTGTTGGTAACCTTGGTTGCCTTGTTGATACGGAGGTCGGGGTTGGTAACCTTGATTTCCCGCGTAATTTGCTTCCTCCACAACGGGAGGACAATAACCGGTCGGATGGTCACCTCGACATAATTCACACACTAACACTTGCACATTTTTACTTGAAGATTCATGCATCTCTTTGAATTGTTACGGCAGCTTAGACATTTGCTTAGTTAACAATTCAACCTGTTGTGATAAAAATTTGTTCTGCGCAAGGATAGCATCGCTTGTTCCTAATTCCAACACTCCCGGAGTTCATTGAGCAGGTCCACGATTGTGACTACCTTGATGGTCGTTCAAGGCCATTTTATCAATGATAGATGTGGCTTCCGCTGCAGTTTTACTTAACAAGGATCCACCGGCGGTGGCATCCAACAAGGTTTTGTGTACAAGTTGCAGCCCATTTCTAAATATATGAATTTGTGACAATTCATCAAAACCATGGCCTTTGCACTTTCGTAACATTGATTTGAACCTCTCCCAAGCTTCGTTGAGAGATTCATTTGCTCCTTGTGTGAATACTGCGATGGCGGTCTTTGCTTCCATAAACCGAGTGTGAGGGAAAAATCTCTCCAAAAATTTCTCTTCCAAAGCATTCCAATCCGTCATTATGGCAGTTGACTGATCAAGGTACCATTCCTTGGCCTTCCCAATGAGGGAATGCGGGAATAGTCTCTTGAACAGAGACTCCTCTTCTGCTTTCGGTGCACCAGTCGCTCCCGCTATTTCATAGAATTTTGTCAAATGGGTGAAAGGATCTTCATGATCCATACTCGTAAATGGACTTTGATATAACAGTTGGAGAATTCCGGTCTTCATCTTAACATGACGACCATTGTGTGCATGGCGAGAGAACTGAGCATTGTGTCTCAGACTATTTGTACATGGCCTAGAAGCAGGTGGTGGTGGTGGTGGTGGATCTGTCTCCATTACTGGAAGTATTTGTGGAACAGGTGGTGGTGTAGAAGTACTTTCCTCTTGTTCTCGCTTCTGTCTCGCTAGCTGCCTCCTTCGTCTAGTCCTGCTGTTGATTCTACGAGCGGTTCTCTCAATCTTAGGATCGAAAAGAAGTTGGTCCGCCGGTAGTTTCCCTCGAATAAACTAAGTCTGCACACTAAACAAAACAGATTAACAAGCTCAAGATAAAGTGGTAACAGCTTAAAATAACTCAACTATCGCAATGCTTGCAATATCAATACACAATCCCCGGCAACGGCGCCAATTTGTTAGAAGAGTATTAGTAGGGGTTGTTTTTAATCGTATCCACAGGGATTGTTTGATATTTGGTGCGTGCCTTTCAATAGTTGCGATATTCTAAGTTAACGATTTCAAAAGTTTCAATTGTTGTTATCATTCACTTGTAGCAAAGATTAAGTTGTGACAAAGATTTTGTAAAAGGTTTTATAAAAGCATGTTAAGGTTAGGTTTCGCTAATCCTTTCCATGTATAAACGATTAATCAAGCATATGAACTCAGTTTCTGACCAATATAACCGCGTATCCTCCCGACTGAGTTTATGTCTAAAGCAAAGTCGTGAGTACCGTTGTTTAAACCGTTAGATGATGTTTCATGCTAACAATCTAAACAACGATCATTAAGATCAACACAATGCGAATAGCAAATCCCAAATCTATGTCTAGAGTTTGGTTTTTAAGAGATGAAATTGTTAGGTCAAGATTTGTGAAATCTATGTCTAGAGTAAAACAAATCAAACATAAAGCATTAAGAGAAAACAACTTCATCTATATTGATCAAAGACCTTGTTCATATACAATAGATCAAAAGCAATACATAAAAACAGAATCAACTACATCTAACCTCAACATTAAGGGTTTAGCTACCACTTCTCATGGTAGATTGGATAACAAGTAAAGAGAGAAGATGAGTAAACATCCACGCCGAATAATCGAGAATGGATGCAAAATCAGCTTCTCCAAGTGAAAATACAAGCTCCAATGGTAAACAGACTGAAAACTATGATTTTGGATCAAAATGAACAAAAGATCCCTAAAACATAAAGTGGAATTCTATTTATACATAGCAGAATTCTGCAGTATTCGCACTGCGAGCAAATCATTCGCACTGCGAATGAGGAAAAATGGCACTTTAAGTGCTTCAGAGACTTAAACCGCCCCAAGCAGAAATCGTGGGTTCGCACTGCGAATCACTCGCTAGCTACATTCGCACTGCGAATAAACTAGCGAGCCAGAATTTTCAAACCCAGAACTCACTGCCTCTCTTCGCCAGCACCTTCGCACTGCGAACCAACCAGCGAACCTTCACTGAACCCTCGCCATGAGTTCGCAGTGTGAACACCTGGTAATCTCAAAGATGGAACTCTCTGCCTCTGCTCGCTGGCGTCTTCGCTGTCCCTTCGCAGTGCGAATCTTCGCTAGGCCTTCGCCAGATTGTTCGCACTGCGAACACCCTGTTGCAACTAAAAACTCAGTGGAAAGTTGCATTGGTTCCATGTGTTCTCAATTTTGCTCCTTTCATGCCTATACCTGCACATTAACACACAAATTACAAGCTCCATACATATATTCCATTGTAAGCATTACAACACAATTTACCGCTTAAATCCACAATTTACAGTTAGAAAGAAATGAAAAATGCCAAGTATTTCATATAAATATATAACATGTTTGACATCTAACAGTCAGTCATAAGTCTCCAAGATTCTATTCAGAACCAACACTTCCTCTTGAAACAAGAGTCATGAGTGATAGATGAATATTTAATTATTTTCTTTGACAACTAACAAACATCAGTAACATCACAAAAAGTGAGGAAACTGTTTCCATAAATATGATCATCATCTGGCTTAATGAAGTATTTAGAATAGGTAAACACAACCGAGTTTCTTCTTAAAGATGTCTGAAGATCCATTTTCAGAAAAGCTTCTCTAGACATCTAACAGAAACTTTGTGTTTACATCTACTTAAATATCTCATTGAATCAAGAGATAAGCCAAGCAAAAACAAGCATACCCTTTTTTTGTTATTTTCTCGGTCAGACTCGTATCAGTATTCAGACTTTACCATAGAGTCTGAACATCGTTTTGAGTGGATTCTGATTCAATGGCTATTAAACCAATGACTATATTTCTCTCACCAAACTCAGTACCTCTAGCACTTGAGTCTGGGTTGTGGCCTCTTCTTTCATCAAATGTTGTGAACAACCTTTTATAATTGCCATGGAAGATGCCTCTACTCCTTTCCTTGATATCTGTAGTAATTACATTCAGATCATGACACTCATATATCTATGAGACCATTCATAAATTTTCAGATAGGCTTTCCTTTGCCTTATGCCACATTCTGATAGCAGTACCATGATTCATTCCAGAGTATCAGCCTAGAATAAACCATAATATGAACAAGATCTTATTTTTAGCAGAATAATCAATTTCATTGTCTTGACACAAAACTTTGAGATCTTTGATAAACACAGAACCAGATGATGTTAGCTATCAAAGAATGGAATAAAACAAATTAAAGCTCATCATCTAATTACCTGCAGAACACAAAGAAAAATTGAAGGTTTCTCATAGACTTGTATTTTAATACAAATTCCATGATGGCCCTCAATCAAGGAGAAACGGAGTCTCTTAAGATATCACCTTAAAGAGCAGACTCCTTATTATCAAATATTGAAGCAAGATAGATTTGACATAATCTCTTTCTCTTCAATACTTGTTTTTTATTTCATGACTCAGATGCTTCTTCATAAGCAGTATTGAGTGGCAGATCCAGATTACTCTTTTACTCGAGTCCTGCACTAATGTCATCTTCAAAAGAATATGCAATAAAGATTAACTGACATTAGGTTCAGGTAGTGTTTCTTCTTGCTTTCAGATCTGGGAGATCAGTTGAAGTACAAGTATTTCAGTAGCTTCTGAAGTTACTCTTCTATCAACAGATATTATAACCCTTCTAGCTGATTAAGAAGTACTTCTGACAAGAAATATAAGTTCCTTATCATCAGATACTTCAAGGAATCAAGCTTCAGGAAAGGTGATCAGTTAGATAGCTTTTCATCATCTAATTTCATTTCTTTTCTTTGAAGATTTGCAAGATAAATCAACAGACCATAATAAATTCAAGTTGTATAACTTTTTGAATAACTGTGACCTCAGGCTTGAATCTAAATCAATCTTTGCAGAATTTGCTTGTAAGATTTTATGAAGTGTAACTAGACAAACTTCAAAACCGATTCCTACAGATCTGAGCACAAGAATTCAGAGATAGTCTGAGCATCAGACATATCAATGATGTTGATATACTCAAAAGTAAGATAGAGCACCTACCAGAATGAAACTACCTCTAAAGATATTCAATAAGCTTCTTCTGAGCTGGTGATAGAGACTTTCAAACAAATTATCTCTACACCATCAACTTCTATAGTAATACCTTTTGAAAGGATATTTTATAAACCTTCAGAACCCCTTTTATCAAGACCAATGAGTTAAAAATATGTTTTTCTTTTCCCATCATTTAAATTCAGTGGAATCACCCTTTGAATATGGTAGGAAAAACAGTATAATATTTTTCATGTGGCACTTGATTCCTTCTTGAAGGAAAGTCTTTAATAGACATACTTTTCTTATTGGATTATTATCTACGCCACTGTTAAGTGTTAAGCACGGACCATGCTTTGATAGCAATTGAAGGTGAGAAAAGTACATAAGAAAGGGGGTTGAATTGTGTTTTCCATTTTCTTAGTTTGCATCTGATCAGAGTTCAGAATCTAAACTGGTTTTCAGATTCCGGTTAATTCTTAGCAGCAGAATGTTAACAGAAGCAAATAAATAATAACAAAAGGCATAAAGATTTATACTGGTTCCTCTCCTAACTGAGAGTAGTCCAGACCCATTGCTTCACAAGAGATTTTCACTATAATAAAAACATGATTACAATCGCTTATGCATTCTGCATAAGACTTTTACACCTGCTCATACCCAAGGTCCAAGATTTCTGTTCAATCTCCTTACTCGAGACTTCCTGCTCAGGTTCCATGAACCTAAGACTTCCTTGCTCAGGCTCCTAGCCCAAGACTTCTGCTCTAAGTCACCTGAAACGAGCCTCTCTTATTGTACCCTACTGGCCCAGACTTACTACTCTAAATTCCATGCACTGAGCATTCCTGCTTAAGCCCCTCAGGCCCAAGACTTCAACTACAGGTTACATGAAACGAGCCTTTCTTTGCTTGCACCCCACTGGCCAAGACTTACTGCTCCTAATTCCATGCACCAAACTATCCTTCTAAAGCCACACTGGCTTAAGACTTTCCTGCTTATACACACTGCCTAGGACTTTCCTGCTCAATCAAACTACTATATTAAGACTTTCACTGCTTAAGCATATAACAAGAGGCTTATATGGCTCAACCATCTTGGCTCGAGATTTCCTTGCTTGTATCCCAATGACACAAGACTTCTGCTCAATCAATCCACTTGATTAAGACTTTCACAGCTCAAGCACATAGAAAGAGACTTATGTGGCTTAAGCATCTTGCTTGTATCCCAATGATACAAGACTTTTATCTAAACTGCTGAATAAGCTCGACAGAATAGAGAACAAGGTGTACATGATACAAGTATCAGAGATACTGGAAATCACCATAACAAAGACATAAAGTTCTTAAGATTTCTAAGATATTCAATGTATAAGAAATCTTAAGGATTTTACAATTACAACCTGCATCAGAAAAATCCGTATATACATTGAGTTGATAATTGTTGATCTTGTTACTTCTTCTTCTGGTTGATCCTTGTTAAAGATTCAGTTTGAACCTTTATCCATATTTTTAGTCTTTTCAGAAACTATCCTTTTCAGAAACTAGTCGTTGAAGAGGTGACTTGATCAAGAGTCTTTGTTGTTACTCCATAGTACAAGAGTCGGTGAAGATAGATACACCAAAAGATCTTGATCTAATGTTTAACCTTTGAGTCTTCATTAGATTATGTACAAATAGAGTCGTTGAGAGTAGATATCTATAAATCATATCAGCTTTTCTTGAGCCTTGTAATTTGTAGACTCTAGCTAACAAATTGATTTGACAATACAAATTGCTTTCTGCAGTACGGACAACTTCAGCTTTATCACGAACTTTGAATGATACCAGATGCCAATTTGTAGAGACGATCATGTTGCTTTTTCTTATGCTAGGACCTTCAGCTTCAGAGTCTATGCCAGACATCACTTAGAAAGTGTTCTTTAGATTCTGCCACTAGAAGCTAGCAATTCAGCAACTCTCAAAGTGTGCTTAATGTTGAACAGATTCTGACCATAATATTTACAAGTATTATAACATGTACAAATGTAACACATAATTAAACCATTGTTCTTTCAATACTTTGTTATCATCAAAACCCAAGGAAAATATGTCATGAACAAATCTTGTTCTAACAGTGACTCCCTCATAAAAGAAGTAAATAGGCTTCGTGAAACCCTAGGAAAGTTTACCCAAGGAAAAGTGAAGCTTAACTTAATTCTATCTAGTCAAAAGCCTTCCCGAAATAGAAATGGAGTGTGACTTAAAAGGGATAAAAAAACCTAGGAAATGTATAGACCATAAGGACAAAAAAACATCAAGTTTATAAGTGCACACATTGTAAGAGAATAAGACACTTAGAAGCTTTTTGTTTTGATAAATTAAAAGGATCTAAAAGTAACTAACTTAGATTTATTATAACTAATGCACCTGGGCTCAAAAAAGTATGGGCATTGAAGGTTTTAAAGGCCATAGTGTTTTAAAGGCATGCTTTGCAACTTGGGGATTTGACGATTATTAATCAAGTTGTGAAAAGTAGCGGTATACTTTTAACATATACAATATTTATGAAGTCTCTGATCCAAGTATGAACGATGATGGGAAATATCAATTGTTGTGATCAAATCAAATTGTTTGAGAATATCTCAAGGTTTATGATGTCTAGTGATCAATTGAATGAACATATATGTAATGGATTTTCTCATTTTCTTGTTTATTCCAACTCTCGCATCCAAAGATGTGTAGAGAAGAATACATCATATTATATTTGGTGTTTTTCTCTTTGTAGGGAAGTATTTATCAAGTTTTCTTGATAAAGAAGGTATACATTGTTTTAATGTGAAAATAATCGAATAACTCTTATTAAACCTTTAAAATAATGAATTTAATTTTTTGTTCATCTCAATAAATTATTTTTCCTAACCCAAAAGATGAGTATTCTAGAATTTTATAGCAAATGAGTGCAAATAATGACAAATGGGGGTGCGGAAAAGATAAAAATCCAACACAAGACCCAACGTGAACCAAGTAGGCTAAAAGACATAGGCCCAATCGGTTAGCATAATCGATTAGAATAACTTGGCGCGCTGAATTTCAAATCAAATCCAAGCCAAAATTAGGCCTCAAGCAAATCAAATCTCAACATTGTTGAAGATCGCACGAAATCCTGAAGAATATGGCAAACTAATAGATTAGGGCTCTTAGCTAATTGATTAGATCACTTAGTCAGGAAAGACGTTGATTTGATATTTAATCAGCACAGTCTACAATAAATTTTTTCCAAGAATACACGAGCAAATATTCAGATGACGCACTATAAATAGGTATGCTCCTTCATTCTCTTGCATTGCATATTTTTCAAACCTGTAAGTGTGAGATTGTTGTTGCAAGATCATCATGAACCATAAAAGACTAAGCTTTTCCAGACCCTTCTCTAACTTCTTCTCTAGCAAACAATAAGAATTAAGATTCTTTCACTTTTTTGCCAACCGATCTCTCATAAGGATCCACACCCTAGATCTACAAGACTTTAAAGAATACAAATTCTTCAAGACCTTCGAAGAAATCAACCTATCTACCTTCCTGTATATGCCCTCAGAAAGAATATACCCATCGTTAATGGAGATGTTCTTCTCAAATATTCATATAACTGATGGATTACTTAGAAGTGAAGTTAAAAGGCATAGGATAACTCTTTCAGTGGAAGAATTTGGAGAGATATTGTGACTTCCTCACGAAGATCAAATCATCGAACCCGGAGACTAAATAAACAAATACAACTATATCACCCCTGCATCCTCTATTATGAGGGAACCATCTTCATCCATACCCCGTCACTTCACTTGGATTACTACTACAAATAATACATTTCATAACAAAGCTTTCACCTCACCCAACCAAAAACGGAGGTAAATTTTCAAGGTGCGTCATGTTTTATTTATTTATTTAATAAATACTACATATTTATTTGGTTTCTAAATATAACCAAGGGGAACAATAATTCAGGACATGCTTTGAATCCTAACAACAACAATTTATGTTTTTTATTTCTCTAAAAGTGGTGTATTTCTTTTTATTTTATTTTATTTTTAATTAATGATTTATTCATTCGGTTATATTTAATAACCGAGGGATTAGATTATCAGATTTTACTATAAAAGAATTTGTTAATCAGATTTTACCCCAAACCTAACTTATATGTAGCCGCTCCAAACTTGTACACATTATTTTTTGGGATGGATTGCAAGACAGAAAAAATCTTCAATGTTGTTCTATCTTGAACAAAATATTTTTTTCTGCTCTTGCAATCCATCATAACATAATGGTGTTGATATTTTTGTTGTATTTTTGGAATAACCTTCATATGTTGTCAATCAAAGAAAACATTGAGAAATTCATTGCTTACCTCAGTTGACAACATTGAGAAATTAATTCCTAAACAAAATTATTTTGTTCTCTTTCATATGAAAGCAGATTTCATGAAAATATTTGCTCAAGATAACGAAATCTCTCTGAGATGGATTGCAAGTGCAGAAAAAAAATTCTCTTGGTAGGAACAGATAACTTATCAGAAATTTGAAAAGATTTGTTGTTCTCCAAAAATTCATTGTCAAAATCTGAATTTGTTTAAACAATTTATTTTTATATTATGTGCAAACAATGTAAATAAAAAAAGTTTTTCCCCTTAATTTTTTATAAAAATCGAGAGGTATGTGGCGCTTGGGATGAAACATATTTTATTGTAGTTTTTATCTAAAAATTAACACATTTTACCTCGATTTTGAGTAATAACCAAGGTAAAATATAAGCGTGTTTATTCAGTTTCTTCACCGTCCTTAAACAAATCTTTGTCGTCCATTTAATAAGTATCAACGCTCAACACATCGCCATTAGTGATCCGCATGAAACCTAAAACCCTCATTATATAAGCATTTTGAATATTAAAATCTGATAATGAAACATTTGACATGAAAACTTTGAAACTTAAACTAGCGTTTATTTTATTTGGGAAAATTTCACTAGGATGGATTGCAAGAGCATAAAATTATTTGGGTTCAAGGTTTGTCTTCTTAAATTATCATATAATTGCATATTTATTTTATTTATCTAACTTTTTTTATTTTATATCAGGCATTTGATCTTCCTCAAGATCAATGAAACGAGGATCCCTGACATTTGCTCTTCCCCAAGATATCTAGCATTTGTTCTTCACCGACAGCGATGACGATGAAGAACAAATGTAATATTATGTGTAAACAATGTAATATTCTGTATAAACAATGTAGTTTGTAAACAAATTAATTTATTAATATTTTGTGTAAACAATGTAATGAGTATTTTAAAAAAAGAATATATATTTCCCCTCGGTTTTTTAATAAACCAAGAGGAATATGATGCTAGTTTTGACAATATAAAAAAACTATTTTTGGGGATTAAACCAATGACCATTTAAATTATCCCCTCGGTTATTCTAAAATCGAGGGGTAAAGTGACAACTTTTCATGACATTATTCGTTGCCTCGCCTCTTCAACCAAGGTTAAATCAACTTTACCTCTGAGGTTACATGTGTTTTTTGTAGCAGTGAATACATCAACCTTGAAAGTTGCATGACTCACCATGTGATTAATCACATATTTTTTTCCAAGAAAAAGTAACTTTAACCTCTTAACCCAACTTGATTTGGAAACAATATGGTTAATAGAAAACAAAGTCAAGGTGAACTGGGCACAATAAGTAATAGACTACATGATGGAGAACGATAAAGAATAAGCATGTCTTCCATATAGGATCAAGTCACCAAAATCTTAGAAGAGATAAGATACAACTTTGGAGGTGAAGAGTTCAAAGGAGAGATAACCATAATTAGAAAATTCATCTTACCAGTGAAGTTTGAAATCATAAATGGAAAGATAAATGAAAAGCCTCTATCAAATAAGAAGAAAAGAAAATCCAAAAGTCAGGAAGTACCAATATAATTATACATCCCCGAAAGCTCCATGTCTTAACTACCCACAATCAAGGACATACTTAAAATCATAAGAGGGAAGATAGATGTAGTTAATGACAAGATTAACTTCATAGTCTAACACTTCCTTCCAGACCAAATTTTAACTACCATATGACCTATTTTTCTATGATGATCTTGATAAAGAATAATCTCACCAATTTGTTTAAATTTCTTCTTATTTCTTGCTTTTCTCTTTTTCAATTAAGCAACTTTAATTCTTGAACTTTTTAATTTTTCATACTTCCCTTATGTAATTTGAATTCTTAGAAATATAATGAGTAATGTTTTCCTTCTTTATATGATCCTAAATTTCCCATGTTTTCATATTTATTTTTCTCAAGCATTTTTACCTGCCTTTTTTATTTTGACAAAGGGGGAGAAGTATACTCTAAGGGAGAGTAGAGTATACTCTCTATCTAACTCAGAGGGAGTTAATTACTCCAAACATATATTTGTGCCTCTTTCTTTTTCCACCTCCCCTGAGAGATGTGTTGTGATCCCCAAAAATGGGGGAGAATGTGGAACCTTATTTTGGATGTGACATGCCTTTAACATGGACAAAATCTTTTATTAGAGTTTTGATAATGACAGCGTATTCATGATGAAAATCTATTTAACAAGTCAAGCATAAGTGCTTAAACGGATAAAGATGCAAACCTAAGTATTAGGGTTTGATGGAGTTAATTATTCGATGATAGCATCCAAGTGGAAAATTAGCTCAAGCCTCATCTCAATAGAATTCAAGCAAGTGTCATCTAAAAGAAAGCATCTGAGGGCCAGATGCTTCAGGAAGTATGCACACAGAAAATCAATTAGTACCAGACTGATTAGTTAGTACTAAACACATCAAAGCTTAGCAAAGTTAGTAGTAAGACAAACTAAACTCTACATACAATTACCCCTCCCCCCTTTTGCCACAATTTGGCAAAGGTATTACTCAGCAAGATCAGTCAGCCAACCCAAAGGTTAGTATGTTAGCACATGCACACATTGGTAGCAAAAAAAAAACCAATAGGAGATGTTGAACATGATGCTAGAGCATCAGGTCAATTATTGGTAAACAATTTAGAAGGGCTTATCACGCCATTACAAAACCAAGACAAGGAAACCGAACATGTCCAAATACAAGTGCCAAAAAAAATAAGCAACAAGAACACCTTGAATCAAGAGTCTTCAGATTTATTCCTCAATCCATCCTCTACAGTTCGTGTTGTTTACCCGGTCTTCATCAGCCTCTGAGTTAGATTCATGAGTTTGAACTGGTATATTCTTCAAGGACTTCATCTTGGTCACAACTTTATTCCCAATTACATATGCTCCACCTGATGATCTAGAATGAGTCTCCACACTATTTGTAGAAGAATTAAAATTTGTTCCCTTGTTCTTATTTTTCTCAGCCTCATGGAATCTGTTAATAGCCTTCATGATAGAGATTCCCTTGTTAAAGGATTGCTTCTTTGGATTCTCAGACCTTTGACTCGTTTTGAAAGAGATAAATAGTTGATGAAGAGGAGAGAAGACAATTTTATGAGCCAAATAAAATAATGTGGTTATTTTAGCTATTAACGAAGGTCCATATAAAATGAGGTTTCGAAACAAGATAAATCATCTTTGTTTCACGTGATGCGCAAACTAAAAGATACAAAAAATCCCCTCCACGCCTCCCTAGCTTTGACTGATATTGATTCTCATAAATGTAGACACCAAGTGCACCCCTTAACTTTTCAAAGCGAACTGCATTTAATGCGTTAGTGAAAATTTCATCCAAGCATTTTCCAGTTGCCACATGTTCAAGAGCTACAACTTTATCTTCAACAAGTTCCTTAATGAAGTGATGATGAATTTCAATATTTTTGGTACTACTATGATGAACATGATTATTTGAAATATGGATAGCACTAAAGTTGTCACAAAACAATTCCATGACATCTTGTCCCATATGGTACTCCTTCAACATTTATTTCATTCAGAGCAATTGAGAGCAACTCCTCCTTGCAACAATATACTCAAATTTAGTAGTAGATAGAGAGAGACACAATTTTTCTTCTTGCTTAACCAAGATATTAAGTTATTGTCAAGGAAGAAGCATTCACCATATGTTCTCTTTCTATCATCAACACTTCTAGCCAAATCATCATTACAATATCCAACTAGCATAAAGTTAGAATCATGTGAGTAGAGAATACCATAGTCACATGTCTCATTGGCATACCTCAAGATTCTCTTTACTTGAGCAAGATGACTATACTTAGGATTAGCTTGATATCTAACACACACACCTACAGTAAATGTGATGTTAGTTCTACTTATTATAAGGTATAGTAGACTCCCAATCATGCTTCTGTATAGACTTTGATCTACATCTACACCATTTTCATCACTGGTTATTTTTATATATGTAGCAGCAGAAGTTCTTTTATGGCTTGCATTGTCAAGACCAAATTTTTTCACTATACTCTTAGCATACTTTACTTGAGACACAAAAAATGTTGTCTTCCATCTGCTCAACTTGAAGGCCAGGGAAGTAAGTGAGTTTACCTACAAGACTCGTCTCAAACTCAGACTTCATATTGTTGGAAAAAAATACTCCACCATCGAGTCTGACATCCCTTCAAACACAATTTCATCAACATAAATTTGTGTTACCATTAGCTTTCTTTCAATTATCTTCACAAATAGAGTTTTATCTATTCTTCCTCTTTTGTAGCCATTGTTGATCAACAACGCGGTTAATCTTTCATACCATACTCTTGGAGCTTGCTTTAACCCATAAAGAGCTTTCTTTAACTTGTACACATGGTATGGAGAACTGGGATCAATGAACCCTTTTGGTTGCTCTACATAAACTTCTTCATTGATATACCCATTAAAAAATCACTTTTGACATCCCTTTGGTATAATCTGAATTTCATCATGCATGAAAATCATAGCAATAATCTGATAGACTCAAGTCTAGAAATTAGAGCAAAAGTCTCATCAAAATCCACTACTTCTATCTGAGTGTACAATTGAGCCCCTAATCTTGTCATGTTTCTTGTCACATTACCACTTTCATCAGATTTGTTCTTGAAAATCCACTTGGTACCAATGACATTCACATCCTCGGGCCTAGGAACTAACTCCCACACTTCATTTCTTATGAATTGACACAGCTCTTCTTGGATGGCATTTATCCATAACTCATCAGTCAGAGCTTATTTGACATTCTTAGGTTTAATCTTGGAGATGAAGCAAGATTTGTTGATCATATTTCTAGATCTAATGATGAATCTTTCATTCAAATTCCCTATGACATTGTCAATAGGATGATCCTTTTGTATTCTGATGGAAGGTCCTTTGTTGATTGTGGTTTCTTCAAAATTTGCACTTTCAGTATCAATGTCAAAACCCTTATTTGGGATATATGTTGGAACATCAGTCTGTTGAGGGGAAATATCATCTTCATCCTCAACAATATCTTTTTTCTTTAGTAATATCATCGACAATAACATTAATGGATTCCATCATAGTCTTGGTATGATTATTGAAGACCTCGTAGGCCATGTTATTGATAGAGTATCCAATGAATATCCCTTCTCCACTCTTTAAGTTTGGCAAACCTCTGATGGCTTCAATAGATATGCCTTCTTCATCTCAGAGAGATTGAGATGACCAAGTCTTTGGTGCCACAACTTTATCTCATCAACTTTGGATAACATGTATGATGAGGGCTGAGAAATCCACACATAACAATTGTCTTTGGACCATAACACCTTAATGAGAACTTCTTGATCATTACTGGTGACAGACAATACATTAAGATTCGCTGAAGTTAACATTCAACCCTTGATCACACAACTGACTTATGCTGATCAAGTTTGCAATTAAGCCTTCTACCAGTAACACATCATTAAGACAAGGAAAACTAAGGCTAACTATTCTTCCTATTCCCTTTATTCTTCCCTTAGCTCCATCACCAAAAGTGACATAACTGTTGAAGTAAAATTTTAAATCCTCAAGGTATGTATTTTCTCCAGTCATGTGTCTAAAGCAACCACTGTCAAAATACTAATATTCTCTTGAGGAAACTCTAAGAGATGTGTGAGCTATGAAACAAGTGGCAGGTTCTTTAGGTTTCCACTTCTTCTTAGCATGAGTCGTCTTCCCTTTCTTGCCTTTGGGCCTTCGATGACTATAAGACTTAGGATTTCCATAAAACCTGTAGAAAAGGTCTTCTCTGTCCATATCTTTCACAGTGGTGATACCTCACAAATGAATTTTTGATGCCTCTAATATACGAGTGCACATGTTGAGCACGATGCTAGAGCATGTGATCTTCACCTGGAACTCTCTTTTTTGTTCAGGAGCCACAATCTTTTTGGGGAGAGTTTTGACTTCCTTTTTAAAGTTAATCCTAATAACCTTATTTTCTCCAATATCCAAGATCTTAACTAGCATATCATAACCATTATTCAACATACATACATATTTTTTTTATATGTTCAATCTTGGAATTTATCCAAGTAACTTCTTCTTCAAAACATGTGATTGTAGAGGTTAGATTCTCTTTTTATTTATGAAGTACACATATGGTTATCTTTTTTTGCTCAACATTTATGCAATCTTCCTCCCATTTGGTGTACAAAAGCCTATATGTAGCAGCTAGCTCTTTATCAGTCTTGTCTTTATCACTAGACATACTCTAAGGTTCAAGTTTTCCAATGAATTCCATTACAAAATTAGCAGTTTCACTATTGGAATCAGAATCAGGCCATTAGCAGATAATCCTATTTTTTCTTCTTAATAAAAGTAGGGCATTAAGCTTTGATATGACCAAAGCCATCACATTTAAAACATCTAAACTATTTGCCCTTGTCTTCTCCTAAGCTCTTTATCTAAGGACAAATGTCGTACCTAAAGTCTTGCACATTTGTCCTCCATTTTCCAATCCAGGTTTTACAAAGCTTTGTTGAAATTCCTTCCAACATAAGCTATAACATCTGACATAAATTCTTCTGTATCCATATCACCTAATCTTTAACCTCTTGAGTGTTGGATACATATTTTACACCTTTATTCTTCTTTTCAGATCTTCCATTAATAGAAACTTCAAAGGTTTGAAGAGAACCAATGAGGTCATCAACCTTCAAAGTGCTTAAGTATTGAGCCTCTTCGATTATTGTAATCTTCATGTCAAATTTCTGAGGCAAGGATCTGGAAATCTTTCTAACCATTTTTTCTCTTATTGCAAAATAATAGTTAGCTATGTTACGCAATCTGATGTTGAAATTAGACATGGATTCATCTTCCAACATTCTTAGATTCTCAAACTTGGTTGTGAGTAGTTGTATCACGGACATCCTAACCTTGGACATGCCTTCATGAGCAGTCTTGAGAATCTCCAAAGCTTATTCATCTATAGTACAAGTTTTGATGAGTCTGAACATATTTTTGTCAGCACCATTGAATATAACATTTAATGCTTTATCATTTGCAAGAGATTCATCATCATCACCATCCTTGGACTAATCAGCTTCAGGCTTCAATTTTGTTGAGCCATCTTCAACAGTAATCACAGGATGTTTCCATCCTAAATCACAGTCTTCCAAGTTTTGTTGTCTATGGACTTTGGAAAATCCACCATCTTGGTTTTTCAGTAGTCATAATTTGAGCCATCCAAAACAGGTGGATTGTTTGCTGAACCTTCATCCTTCAAGTTGTCCATTTGAACAAAAAATATCCTCCCTAGAGCTCACCCAAACGGAACACGGTTCCTGCTCTGATGCCAATTGAAATTTTGTTCTACAGGAGACAAATATTGGACCAGATGTTGTGACAACTTGTCCAACTTCTTAAACCACAATGATAGTAATATGACAACAATAAAACAGTAAAAAAAAGTAGTAAAATAACTCAAGAGATTGGTAACCCAGTTCGGTGAAACCACACATACGTCTGAAGGGCACTCTACCCAAGAAAGAAATTTCACTACTTTTAATTAGTACACTTAGTCTTACAAGAACCAACAAACCATGTGTTGTTCAAAGCCTACCCCTAATTCTAGTGTTTTTTTATTTAAGAACTCTCCCTAAATATGAGAACCTACTCATTTTCTTCTTAATCACACAACCTGTGATTGGTTTTTACAACTCAATGAAAAATGTTGAATATTACAACTCAACTAAGACAAACCAATTATGTCAAGTTACTGAAACATAGGGGTGTACAACACTAGATTCAACACTAATCCAGTTATGGCATTAACGTGGAATACAAGTAACAAATACTCAAACCCTAACACAAAGAAAATAGATGAATTAGTTGGATGTGATTTGATCCTTAAATCTCTCCAAAAGATATGATTTTTTATATTTCAAACTCAAATTTAAATCAAATTTAAAGTTGATCTGAACATCTCAGCTGTTAAACAAATTATTGCTTAAATAACTGCAACAAATATGACTGAATCTCAATAAAAAATTGTGCACCAAAAAACATCCATCAAGGCATGATGCGTTAGACGATAGGCTTCGATCTAGAAGGGGTGAATAAATGAAAAATTTAAAAACATAACTTTTGGCAAAAATAGATTTTCAAAAGTTTTATGGCACAACGGAAACAACCCGAATCGAATCGTCTAATTGAACCTACTATCGAAAAGCTCGGATATACGTAATGTAAACCTATGGAATGATAATGAACACAAGTTTTTCAACAACGCTTAAACTCACGGATCAATCAAATGCAAAGCTATTCAAAAAGCTTATTTCCAATGAACACAAATCAATAAAAATACTTAAAGGCAATTTATCGAACACTCTATGTGCAATCGATAACGTTTGGAAATTCAATTTGTTTTGTTGATGTTAAAAGCCAATCACAATCAAAGTGATTATGATTATATCAACAACAACACTTTGAAAGATAGTTAAAAAATAATTTCCAATCGAAACAACAACAAAATCGATAATTTGCAAGAACAACAATTAAAGAGATAAAGAGATAAAGAGAAAGAGAGAGAAACACAAAGATTTGTTTAGGCAGATCCCCAATTGGCCTCGCTATGGGTACATCTGCCCTCAATCCAAAATCAAATTGAGATACTTGCAATTAACCTTATCTTTTCAAAAATGTTTATATAAGAGGTGAAAAACTCTAACCCACAAACCCTATGGTTTGTTGTTGATTCAACCACCTCCAAACCCTTGATCAAAGCTTGATCAAGTCACCAACAATGCTGCTACAATCCACCTGTTCTTGACTACTTACTTTCAAGACCTCATTGTCTTCAAGGTTTTCTCTCGGTCGGATTATCTCTAGCACGCACTTGTTGAACATAAGATTCCCGAACACAACTCACCGTATTGCGCTATTCCCTTGCAAGGAAACCACCTTGTCCCAAGGCCTTCACTCAGTCAAATCTATGTTAATGTGATCTTGTCCAAAACCTTCAAATCCCAATAATCTTGAAGGAAAACCCACCTTGGTTTCCTTATTTGAAACACATAAAGATCCCAACCCAATATTCTCGGTTACACCAACCTAATTAGACGTCATCAACCCTAATCTAGATGCTCACCCAATCTAAAAATGATTATGTGTAATTTGATTGTGTGTATGCATAGAAGAAAGGTTGAAGATGATGGGAATGCTTTGTAATTCTGGTTTCGTTTAGGTTTTACATTAGTACCTTGCTAAAAAAAGGTGTATGTATGCGTATATGTAGGCATGGGAAATAATGAGCAAAAGGAATGCAATTTGGTGGAGCAAAAATGAAATTTTTGAAGTGAGATATCGTATGTGTCAGCCTATCAAAGCAATAGGTCGGTCAATCAAGGTACTCAGGCCGACCTATGAAGGTCTCAGGTCGACCTATGAAGGTTTTGTGTCGCCCATGTGTTAACCTAAGAGAGGCGACCTATGGACAGTGGCTACAAGATTTAATATTGATCCATGGGAGCCGACCTGAAATTTTATGTGTCGGCCTATACTGAATCTGAAACTTGTATAGGTCGACCTACTTATGCATGTGTTAACCTGAAATGACTTGACCACCCAAAAACATGTTTTTCAATGTATTTATGATGCAAGCTCTTTTTCCAACTCATTTAAATGCTTCCTAATACTAAGATGCTCATCTAGAATGGGAGGATGCCATCCAATATACATAACACTACACTATCCTAGTTTTGACATCACTCAAAATCCAAAAGCACTCACATACTCCCCCTTTTTGTTCGCTCATACCAAGCCCTAGGGGCTTGTTTGAGACAATACAAAGCTTTTTTGAGCTTGTACACATAATTTGGATACTTGTGACTTTCAAAACCAGGGGGTTGAGCTACATACACTTTTTCATCAATAAAACCATTTAGAAACACACTTTTCACATCCATTTGAAACAACTTGAAATTTTTAGCATAAGCATAGGCTAGTAGAAGACGTATAGCCTCAAGGCGAGCCAATGGAGCATAAGTCTCCTTATAATCATTGCCCTCCTCTTGGTTATAGCCTTGCGCCACTAGCCAGGCTTTATTGCGGGTTATCACCCCGTTTTCGTCAAGCTTGTTCCTAAAAACCCATCGGGTGCCATTTACTTGATGATCTTTAGGATGAGGAACAAGGTCCCAAACTTCGTTTCTTTTAAATTAATGTAGTTCATCTTGCATGGCCATAAGCCAATGCTCATCAAACAATGCATCTTTAGCATTTTTAGGCTCTACTTGAGAAACGAAAGCAGAATGATAACAAAAATTACTTAACTTAAAGTGTGTAGTCATGCCTTTTGTGATATCCCCAAGTATGTTGTCAATATGGTGATCCTTTGATGTCTTCCAAGTCAAAGGTAAGGACTTTCAACCTTCTCCTCTTCATTACCGTCATCTTCTTTCTTCTCATCGTCTACCGCTTTAGGTTGATTAATTCCTTGTTCGGTTCCATTAAGAATTTCTTGAGAAGATACACCTACATCATGAAAAACAACACCTTTCCCAATATCTTTTGGGTAGGACTCATAAAATGTAACATGTACGAACTCCTATACTATAAGTAATCTCTTGTTATAAGCCCTATACGCCTTACTAGATTGTGAATATCCGAGGAATATACCCTCATCGGCTTTTGCATCGAATTTACGAAGATTATCCTTACCATTATTCAAAATATAAAATTTAAATCCAAATACATGTAAGCGAGAAACATTAGGTTTTCTACCTCTAAGTAGTTCATAGGGGGTCTTGTCTAGAATAGGACGTATGGGTACCCTATTCATGACATAGCAAGCCGTGTTAATGGCGTCCGTCCAAAAATACTTAGGCACATTACCTTCATTGAGCATAGTCCTCGCTAACTCCTCTAAAATTCTATTTTTACGTTCCATAACACCATTTTGTTGTTGAGTTCTAGGAGCGAAAAAATTATGCTCAATGTCACGTTTGTCACAAAACTTCTCAAAGAAGTGATTTTGGAATTCTCCTCCATAATCACTTTGAATGGAAATGATTTTCAAATTTATTTTATTTTGGAATAATCTAGAAAATTGTTTAAAAGTCGGGTAGATCTCATCCTTACTAGATAAAAATAAGACCTAACAAAATCTAGAGTAACCGTCTACAATAACAAAGCCATAATGATTTCCACTTATGCTTTTGGTCTTATAGGGGCTAAAAAGGTCCATATGAATAAGCTCAAGAGGTCTCGAGGTAGAAACAAGATTTTTTGATTTAAAAGAGAATCTTGTTTGCTTTCCCATTTTACAAGCTTCACATAGATGGTCTTTGGTGAACTTTATTTTAGGCAGACCAATTACTAAATATTTTGAGGATACTTTGTTTAATAGGTCAATGTTAAGATGAGCTAGGCGTTTATGCCATAACCAAGAGTTTTCACTCATGGTGGTTAGACACTTAGTTCCATACAAGGATACCTCATCTAAGTTTAGCATAAAAGTATTATTAACCCTCAAGCCCTTGAACGCACATTCCTTCTTTTCATCATGCACAAACAAGCAACAAGTTTTTGTAAAGGTAACTTTAAAACCCTTGTCACAAAGTTGGCTTATGCTTAGAAAATCGTGTTTAAGACCATCAACTAGCATTACATCAGAGATAATAGTAGATAAGGGATTACCTACACTGCCTTTTCCAAGTATAACACCTTTGTTATTATCTCCATACGTGATGAACCCATTTCTCTTTAGAACGAAGTCAATGAAGAAGGATATGTCACCCTTCATGTGCCTTGAACATCCACTATCAAGATACCACATCTTTTCGGTAGAGTCAAGACACTCAACTTGAAAATTTAAACAAAGGAAATAGGTACCTAATTTTCATTGGGTCATTGATAGTGAGTGAGATCAAATTTGAACATAGGAAACCATTGAACAACTTCTTTAGGAACAAATAGTTTCCTAAATTTACACCTTTCAATGGTATGACCCTTTTTGCAACAATAATGACAAGATAGGTTTTTATGAGACGTGTCCTTGCTATTTGAGTCCTTATACATATATCTATGCTTCTTTTTTTAATAATTCAAAGGATTTTCAACCTTAGAAGGATCAATAGCAAACACAATCTTAGGTTGCAAGACATCATCTAATTTAACTCGAAGAGATTTTACTTCCTCTTGTCTATTATGACAATGTTCACAACCAAACCTATGAGGTTTTATATCCTCACTCTTGTCACTTTGAATATCTATCATAGATTTCTTAATAGCTTCGAACTTCCTTTCGGATTCTAACACTTTAGCTTCTAAATTTAAAATGACATTTTCATGTAAAGCTAACTTGTTAAAAGCTTTTAAGGCTTCTCGGTGAAAATCTTCAAAGGCCTTTATTAATTCAAAATAGGATAAATCGTTAATATACTCAAGCTTAGAAAGACTTACATTTTTAATTTTCTTCCTTTTGCCATAAGACAAATCCGAGCCGATTTGACACTTGAAGTTGTGCTTTCATCACTAGAGGACTCACTTGCACTCTCCCAAGCGGCATATGCTCTCCTAGATTTGCTAGAAGTCTTGTGATGGCTTATTTCTTTGTCTTTCTTCCTCACTGGACATTTCATTATATAGTGACCGACTTCACCACAATGATAGCAAGATATTCTAAGCTTAATCTTCCTTTTTTCATCATCCTTTAAGGATCTTGTCAACCTTCTAAACTTGCCTAGGTTCTTGTCGGAATGCTTAACATCATTCTTCCTTATATACCTTTGGTATCTCTTTACAAACAACCCCATATCCTCCTCATACGAACTCTTGTCATCATCGCATTCACTATCACTATGCTCATAATGTGAAGGCCTTGAGCTAGAAGTCTTTAGAGCTATGGAATTCTTCCTTTCTTCTTTTTTTCCCCTTTCTCCTTCTTCATTTTCTTTTCACATTCTTTTTAGTATTTTGCTAAGCAAGTGAGCTATTGCTCATGCTCTTCCAACTTACCAAACAAATCCTTGAGATCAAGAAACTTAAGATCATTTGCCTCCTTGATGACGGTGACCTTGGGCTGTCATTTCCTACTTAAAAATCTCAAAACTTTGTTAGTAGCAAGTTCATTGGAAACAGGATTACCTAGCGCATTTAATCGATTGATAAGATGTGTGAAACGTTTTTGCATATCCGCAATGGTTTCACCATGCTCAATACGAAATAGATCAAATTCTTGATTTAATGCGTTTATCCTAGCTTGTTTGATATCATTAGTACCCTCATGGGAAATCTCTAATACGTCCCACATAGCCTTGGCGGTCTCACAATGAGAAACACGATAAAACTCATCAACACCCAAAGCGGATGTGAGAATGTTTTTCGCTTTCCAATCATATGACCACAATTTACAATCATTAGCATCCCATTGTGCTTCTGGTTTAGGTACATTAACACCTTCATTAGTCATTGTTATTTTATTCAGACCATTTTGAATGGCGTCCCATATACCTTAGTCAACGAAGTTAACGTGAATACGCATAAGAGCATTCCAATAGCCATAATTTTCGCCGGTGAAAATTGGTGCTCTATTGTACGATCCCTTAGGTTTAGTAGCCATTCTTCTAAGAAGTAAATCTCAAGCACAGAATAAACTGAAGCTCTTGATTCCAATTGTTAGACGATAGGCTTCGATCTAGAGGGGGTGAATAAATCACAATTTTAACAACAGAACTTTTGGCAAAATTTTATTTTCAAAAGTTTTATGGCATAGCTGTCGTACCTCAAAAAATACGATCCTCGCGATGGACGCGAAAAATATTGTTCAAACTGAGTCGCCATCGAACTTTGATTTATTCCAATAAAGGAAGAGTAAAATATTGAGAAAACCATTTAAGGAAAGAAAAATGGTCATCGCAACCATATCCGGGTTCGAGAGTCGGTTACGTGAGGGGAAGCTATTAGCACCCCCTCACATCCGTTGTACTCAACGGGAACCTCTTAGTCTGATTTGTGATTCTAAGTATTAAACTTATGCTTATTTGTCTTCTTCGAATAATAAACGATAAAAAGAGAAAGGGTTGCAAAAGATCTATCTAAGGTTACTTTGTTAAAGAAAGTGGGAGGTTTTTTTTATTAGGGTGCTCGCCAAAGATTAGGGCCCTTGTGCCTACATATTACCTCGTGCAATGGAAAAGTCAGAGCAATCGTAGTTCGGCACTACGGTTTGTTGGTGTGTTTTATAGATGTCAATAGCTCGAACGCGAGAAAGACATCTCATACCAAAATAATTGAAAGAGTGGAATGGAAGACTCCACATCCCTCTGTTTTCATCTTTAATAAAAAATATTAAAGTATGATTGAGTGTTTTAAGGAAGACGAGTGTGTTGAACAACGAGGAAGACTCATCGTATCCTAGGCATTCGAGAAGAAAAATGGAAGAGTCTATTCCCCTTATGTTTCGTTCAAGTGATTATGAAAATAATTTGAATTTGGTCAGATGGAAAGTTTTAGGGAACAGTTGTTTGAACATGAGAAATATATCTCGCATCCAAACAACTGAAGATAAATTTTGAAGATTCAAAACCTCTCCCTTTATTTTAATAAAAAGTGTTTCGATTTTGATTTAAGAAAAATACTCGATACATGATCGAGGTTTGAATTTGTGTGATGGTGATTGCAAAAGGCAATCGACTTATGAGGGAAGTGACCACTTGATGTTTGATCAAGGTGTATGTTTGGTTGATGGCGATCGTAGAAACAATCGACTTGCAGGGTTTAAAAATGGCTTGAAAATCAAGAATTAGTTTTAAAAGCAATTTAGGCGTGGACGGAAATAAGATGCATACACAATATTAACATCACACATCAAATAAATCAAAACGTAAATTGAAAAGAAAAGTGCACGAATTAAGATCATGACGCAAATACGTGAATCAAGGTGACGTGCGCAAAAAAGTACAAAGGCTACCACGAAAAATTAGATTCGATCTAAAGATAACGACGTTGAATCATTGAAAAAAATAAAAATTGAAATAGCAAATTGCTACCGCATTAGCGGTCATCGCAAGTTGAATCGCTTAGCAACAACATAATAAAAATCAAATTAAGACACAAAGTTGCAAATCAAAACACGAATTGGTCGGCGCACAACAAGCGGATTGCTGCTAGGCTAAACCATCAGACGCGGGTACAAGATCGAAGTGCAACAATAATCAAACATGGAACAACACATGAACCAATAAAATCAACCTAGACTTTGCTATACTCAACGTGATCATCGCAATAGAGATCAAAATTGTGCGGATCTGAATTTATCCAAAAGAGACACAACGAAAAAGTGAATTTTAAAACGTGCTAAAAAACAACAGTGTTGGTAACGCAAAAGTACGATCATCACAACCAGATCGAACTAACACAAATGTCACACATCATGCACACCAATATGCATACAACACATCGACACGATTCTATCTGAACAATCTAATACAGAGAATTAACTCTCTCTCTCTCTCTCTCTCTCTCTCTCTCTATATATATATATATATATATATATATATATATATATATATATATATATATATATATATAGCACTAAATTAAAATTAATTTTAAATTGTCAATGTTCCTAATATTTATTTTAGAGTCCAAATTAACTAATATTAAATAAAACTAAATAACATTCAAACAATTAAAATAATTAAAATAAACTTAAGATAAAAAAACTAATAATCCTATTTATTTATTCTAAATATTTAGACAAAAATATAAAAATAAACGGACTCCAAATAAATAAAAGTTGGCCGTCAAAGTGCTCAAAAAAATAAATCGAGTACACCAAAATGATCAGCGCGAAATAAGCGACTCGGAAAAATACAGCGTTTGGTCAGATTTTAAAATAAATTTTAACCCGGTAAAATGCTCAATCTGATAAAAATGCGATCGAAAGATAGTTGAAAAAATGAAATGAGCACGACATGTTAAACTGCGTGAACCGTAGATTAATATAATTGACATTTGCACGCTCGATTTTGAATTTTTCCGTCCGCTGATTTTATGCACATTTGAGATTTAGTTTGACCAATCTGTCTATAAATCCGAGAAATTATTCCAGCTTACATTTTAAGCACTACGCGGGATGAAATGCATGCATATGATGCAAAGTGAAAATAAAGTCAGATACATGAAAATTTTAAAATGCCCGGACAAAATTGTGGTATGACAATAGCGGAAACAACCCGAAGCGAATCGTCTAACCGAACCTACTATCGAAAAGCTCGGATATGCGTAATGTAAACCAATGGAATGATAATGAACACAAATTGTTCAACAAGGATTAACTCACGGATTAATCAAATGCAAAACTATTCGTAAAGCTTATTTCCAATGAACACAAAACAATAAAAATACTCCAAAGCAATTTATCAAACACTTTGTGTGCAATCGATAACGTTTGGAAATTCAATTTTTTTTGCTGGTGTTAAAAGTCAATCATAATCAAAGTGATTATGATTATATTTGAAAGATAGTTAAAAAACAATTTCCAATTGAATTAATCGAAACAACAACGAAATCGATAATTTGCAAGAAAAATAATTAGAGAGAGAGAGAGAGAAAAGGAGAGAGAGAGAGAGAGAGAGAGGGAGAAAGAAAGAGAGAGAAAGATTTGTTTAGGCAGTTCCCCAATCGGCCTCGCTATGGGTACATTTGCCCTCAATCCAAAATTGAATTGAGATACTTGTAATTAACCTTATATTTACAAAAATGTTTATACAAGAGGTGAAAAGCTCTAACCCCACAAACCCTATGGTTCGTTCTTGATTCAATCACCTCCAAACCTTTGATCAAAGTTTGATCAAGTCACCAACAATGTTGCTACAATCCAACTGTACTTGACTACTTGCTTGCAAGACCTCCTTGTCTTCAAGGTTTTTGCTCGGTCAGATTATCCCTAGCATACACTTGTTGAACCCAAGATTCTCGAACATGATTCACCGTCTCGTGCTACTCTTGTAAGGAAACCACATTGTCCCAAGGCCTTCACTCGGTCGAATCCGTGTTAACGTGATCTTGTCAAAAACCTTCAAATCCCAATGATCTTGAAGGAAACCACCACCTTGGTTTTCTTATTTGGAACACATAAAGATCCCAACCCAATATTCTCGATTACACCAACCTAATTGGACGTTATCAACCCTAATCTATATGGTCACCTAATCAAAAAATGATTATGTGTAATTTGATTGTGTATATGCATAGAAGAAAGGTTGAAGATGATGGGAATGCTTTGTAATTCTGGCTTCATTTAGGTTTTACACTATTACCTTGCTAGAAAAAGGTGAATGTATGAGTATATGAAGGTATGGGAAATAATGAGCAAAAGGAATGTAATTTTGTGGAGCAAAAATGAAATTTTTGAAGTGGGATATCGTATGTGTCGGCCTATCAAAGCAATAGGTCGGCCTATCAAGGTACTCAGGCCGACCTATGAAGGTCTCAGGTCGGCCTATGAAGGTTTTATGTCGCCCATGTGTCGACCTAAGAGAGGCTACCTATGGACGGTGGCTACACACTTTAATATTGATCCATGGGAGCCGACATGAAATTTTATGTGTCGACCTATTGATAGGTGTCAAGTATAGAATAGTTTTCGTATCAATTTGCGGCACTTTTAAGCTCTTTTCCATACTTCTGATTGCAAAACAACTTATTTATTAAGTGTTTCTAGCATCAATGTATATATTTGGTATTTTTAATATATCTATTAGTTTTTCAGCATTTTATGTAAAAAGGGTGCGGCAAAAATCGGAAGAAAAAGCAAAGAATTGAACAAATGCGCGTGTCGAAGAAATTACTACCTTCTCCTGGCGAAGGAGAGGTAAAAGGACAGTTTTTCCCAGCGAAGCGCAAGAGAGAGACCAGGCAAAGGAAACTCAAAATTCCAGTAGCTATTGGAATTGGTTCGCTGGCAGATTCGCCAGGCAAATGAGGAGCGAAAGGGATTCTCCCGGCGAAGCTTTATTTTGCCTGCCAAATTCAGATATTTTTCCCAGCTCCCATGCACTGTTGCTGTCACGTGGCTTTACTAAAGGGTTTCGGCCGACTAATTTTGTATCTCGCCCGACGAATTTTCCTGGGCATAACATGTGTATTCTAACACTTTGTGATATTTTTGGGACATAACTTACTTTTTGATAATTTTTTGTAACCTAGAAACTTTTGTGAAGGGAGAAAAAGTTATCTTCTTCATTTTTACTTAGAAGTCAAAGCTTTTAAGCTTCAATCTTTGATCCTTTCAAGTTTGATGCTCCAAAAGCTTTGTTTTTTACTAGTTGCTCAAGCTACCATGGTTATGGGTAGCTAAATCTCTCCTTGTGTCAAGATTAGAGGTAGATAATTCTCACTTTTGAATGTATTTCTCTTGACATGTTGTATGTGAATAAGTTGATGATGAATATATGGTGAAAAACCTTGTTTTTATTGTATATTTGAGGTGGATCATTATTGAAAGATATGTTTCAACTATTGACCTAGCTTTTTCATCTTTCAATAAACAAAGTCTAGAGATAGTTTTGTGAGTTGATATTCACTAATATTAGTCCTTTAATGTTATCATATTGATAGTTAAGTTGAGAAATCATCTAAGGATCAATATGATAAAACTCACAATTTGTTTTAGAGATGAAACACCTTAAGAGGATATGTGATTATATTTATTGTTAATGAGTTCACATGCTTTGTTAAGAAAATATGTATAAAATGGATTATCGAGCCCTAATCTTGACATGTTTTTACCAATCGTTTAAAACCGAAACTTTTTACCGTTGATTATAACTTTTTACGCAATTGTCGCGTTACAAAATCAAACCAAACACTTTTATGTTCTATGTTTAAAACAATTCCAATTGTTGAACGGCGGTAATATCACACAATCCCTGCAGATACGATAACAAAAACCCACACTAAGACTGTTTCAACACCTATACTGAATCTGAAACTTGTATAGGTCAACCTACTTACGCATGTGCCGACCTGAAATGACTTGACCCCCCCAAAACATGTTTTTCAATGCATTTATGATGTAAGCTCCTTTTCTAACTCATTTAAATGCTTCATAATACTAAGATGCTCATCTAGAATGGGAGGATACCGTCCAATATACATAACACTACACTATCCTAGTTTTGACATCACTCAAAATCCAAAAGCACTCACATGCTGAACAAGGCCATATGTTGTACTACATATGCTGGGACATCGTGCTCCACAAGTTGCACCAGTACACCGGAATTAACTCCTATCCATAACTTGTAGTTCTTCTGTTGTAAAGTGAATATTGGATAGAGAAATACTGAAATAAAACACCAATATCATCAATCTGTTGATAGAGACCAGATGTTGGAGCCCATATGTTGGAACATTGTGTTCAACAACCATCCCTTCTACAACAAAACCAGCTTGAGCAAACTCCATGTTGTTTTGCATGATTCAACTAATCCCAAAAGGACTATTTGTAGATTTCTTGAGATTGAAAAAAATAAGGCCGAGGGAGTTGGTTCCACTTCTTTTACAAATGTTGTGGATATACATGATAGACCATCAATTGGAACATCTGTGACTAGGAAGACATATGTGTCAAAGATGAAGACCTTGAAGAAGAAACATGTGCAAGAGAGTGACTCAGATGTTGATGAAGAATGAGTTACCTTTCTAGACCCAGTTCAAGATGAAGCTTGAAGGTTTTTAAGTTGGTATGAGCTGGTGTTTTGAAGTCAACTGTTGTGATCCAGACCCTGGAGTTTGAAGTTTAAAGTTGCTGTCTGCAGTTTAGTTTGTAGTTTTGTGTTTTTGTTGGACCTTGTATTTGGGCATGATCTTTCAGTTTTTTGTGCTGGTGTAATATGTTTATGTTCTAACAATGATAAATTTGAATTCAATTCATGTTTACTATTTTCCAGATATGGTATGTGGCAAAGTTCTCGAGTGGTTACTCTCTTAATTAACATTTTCTAACCTTTGCCAAATTATGGCAAAAAGGGGGAGTATCAGTGTGTCAGTGATGTGAGGTAGTAGTAACTGACTAACTCTGAATGGATGACTGACTATGGTGTTAGTAGTAACTAACTTTGATGTGAATGACTAACTACTCTGGTGTGACTAACTCTAAAGTCATGTGCTCACATGGTGGAACATCTGGCCATGAACTGTGGTGTGCTGATCTGTTTGGGTTAGTAGTAGCTTCTGACTCTTAACTACTGACTACTGACTGTATGTGCATGCATGACTAATTGATCATGAATGATTGCATGTCTTGAATGATATGGAGCATTGACTATTGTGTAACAACTTTTTGACTTCTAACTTTTCTATTGATTTGTGTTGCTGCTACTCTGATTTCTGCTGCTGCTGTTTGCTCTGTGTGCTTGTGTGTGGTGTTCTTAATGCTTAACTTATGTTTCACATCTTGTATGTTTTTTTGAAGAATGTGGTTATGCTAAAATTTTCCAAAGGGGAAGATTGTTGTTCTTTTTGGATTAACTACAATATGCAAAACAACGTGGTGCATTCAAGTTGTTTCTATGAAGGACACATGTGGGAACATATGTCCTAGCACGTGTGCAACATTTGACCCTTGACAGTAGGCCAATGTTGTAGGTGTTATGCGCATTATTTTTTTATTGTTTCAATCAGATTTGTTGCAGATTATTTAGCAATGTTTGTGTGATTTGTTTGACAGTTGTTTGAAGATCAAATCAATTTAAATGAAGATTTAAATTTGAATTTGAATTTAAAAAAAAATCATATCTTTTGCTGGAGACTTTTGTGGAACGAATAAAATCCAACAATATCAGCTATTATCCTGGATGAGACCAGATCAAATATCCAAGGAGAAAAAGCCCAGAATGACATTGCTATTTAAGGAGACTCTCATCTCATGTTTGGGTGTGTGTGCTATGATTAAATCTTTGTGTTAGGATTTTTGTTGAGTCTTTTATTTGTGTTAATTGTACACCACACTATTGTTTAATTCATATCATAAGGCATAATAAATGGTTTGTTTAGTTGAGTTGTAATTCAACATTCATCACTGTGTTTATTGATGTTGATAATTTGGGATTAATGTTTGAGAGAACGTGAGTGGGGGTTCTCATATTTAAGGGGATACTTAATAGAAAGACACTAGGGGTAAAATTAAGAAGATGGACATTGAACATAATCTTCGTTGTTTTTCATGATTGTGATGGGTTGTTCATTTTCAAAAAGCTTGACTGAGCATAACAACACGAGCATGAACGACAAACACCTGAGCACAACAACACAAGAGACAGATACCTTAACACAAGCGACGTACACGTACGATTATTGTTTGCAGAAGAACAAAAACTGAGATGGTGAACAAAAATGATGAAAGTTTTAGGTTTCATAGCAATGTGGTTCAAGGTAAAAAGGTTTCGAAAATCCAAGGTTCACACTAATGTGGTTCTAATTTGTTTAATAAATATGAGATTTTATTTTTAATTACAAATAAATAAGTAAATTTAAAAACATGTTTAATAAAAAACTTGTCCTATATGCTGTGATAGCAACTTTGTAAACGTGATTGCCAATGTGAAAAGGTCTATAAAAAAATATAAAATGTGATAAAAGGAGATTAAAAAGCTAATCTTCTTTAGAAAAGAGTTAAAAAATTATCAAAATCAATATATAGAGGAACAAATAATGTATTCAAGTCGAAACTTTTTTATAAACTCATACAATTAAATACTCTAAGAGTATTAATATAAAAGATACTACTCCGTACCAATTTAAAAAAAAACACTTTTTTTTCTTATTACAAATTATAAGTAAAAGAATATCAATTTAATTTCATTTAACTATTTTATTTAAAAAAAATTTTTTTTTAAAGAAAAACTAAATATAAATCGCATTTAATTTGAATTATCTCTCATTTTTTCTATAAACAACACGCAATCAAAATTATTTTTATATTTTTTCATAAAATATATTCTAAAAAAACACCAAAATTTAAATTTTCTTAATAATTGAAATATTAGATTTTTTATTTATAAATGAGTAGTATATTGTGGGAAAAAAAAAATTCAAAGTGACATAACATAAAATAAACCTCATTTTGATTTCTCAACTTGAAATCGTCCCCTGTTTTTTCTTCCTTCTCCTTCATCCCTACTCACCAAAACTCCGCCGCAGCCGCCGCCCATCCCACGGCAGGACCTTGCGGCGACACCATTCCCATACCCCTCCTCTCTGCCACTCTTCAGTCTCTTCTCGTTGCTTTTTTAACCCGCAGCTTCTGTTCCTTTTTCTCTTCATTTTCATCATTCAAGGTAAAAACTTGTTCATCTTCTCTGATTGAGTCTGTTTAGGTTATTCATGCTAATTATATCTCTAATTATAGGCTTCGAATATGGATGATTACCGTGTATTCACTTGTCAATCCTGTAACTATGTGAGTGAAGCTCCCGAATCGGACGGCTTTTTCTTCTGCAGTAACTGCGGAGAACAAAATCGAGAAGCTCTCGACACCGGCGCCGAAGAAGAAGCCGCCGGTGGTGTCTACCTCGCCAGTCACCAACGCCGGGCATCTGCTCATTCTGAAGCAATTCATGTTCTACCCATCTCACAGTATGATCCACTGTCCCAATCCACTTTACTTTCGAGCCTTCGGTTAGTTGATCCCCCGGTTAAAGTAAAACAAGAGAATGTTGACCCATCTCAGTCCCAGTTTGATGAGGCTAGTCCCTCAACTCCTGCTGATTTCGGAGGCTCGAGTGTTCCGAGCTCTGAAGATTACCACAACGAGATAAGGTTGCGGTATGTGTTAGGGTTGCAGATTATGATTGAGCTTCAATGTGAAGCTCTGGTGAAAGAGTTTAAGGTTACCCCTTTAATATGTGGCTTGGTTGGACCAATTTGGCTGCGATTTGTCTCCAAAACTGGTGTTTTCGACGATGACTGGGCTAATAAAGTAATTGATGACTCTGAGATGCAGAAAGAAGGTAATTATATGAAGTTTAATTTGCCATGTATATTTCTGGATTTGCCCTAATTTTTCATGTTAATCAAATGTCTAATGTTTTTTACGCACCGAGAAGATGTTTGACTTATTTTCAAGTGCATATTGTAATTTGTTAAATTTCTTGCTTTCTTGAACTCAGGAGAACCAGAAGATTATAACTCACGCGGTAAATTTAAATCAGAACCTCACAATATTTTTGGTCAGCGAGCTGTGTTTCTATGGTTTAGATCTTTAAAGAATAGAATTCCACTAGTTAGCACCGTTGTTGTTTCATATTTGGCATGTCATATTGCCCGGGAAGCCATCATGCCATCAGATATGATTAAGTGGGTACGGGAAGGGAAGCTTCCATATTTATCTGCTTTTGTTGAAATTAATCGGCGCATGGGAAATCCATCAAGTGCGTGTCCTATAAGTTCAAGTTATATGTTCAGGCCTCACCGAGCTCTTTCGGTTCATAAACTAGAGTCATATGCTTCATCAATTGCTCAGTTTATAGGCTTGGAGTTACCTCCTGTTAACTTTTATGCATTAGCTTATCGTTATCTTGAAAAATTATCTCTTCCTGTTGAAAAGATTCTTCCGTATGCATGCCGCATTTATGAATGGTCGATGCCTCCAGATTCGTGGTTATCGTTATCCAAGGATTATTTTCGGCTACCTACTCATGTTTGTGTTGTATCGGTTCTGGTAGTAGCAATAAGGATTTTGTATAACATTAATGGTTATGGAGAATGGGAGAAAAGTTTTTCTCGTAATGATAGTGCCAAAGATTCAGCTAAAAATCCAGCAGAGCATCAAAAACACAATTTGGATTGTGCTGGGCTTCTCCAACACCTTCACGCAATATATAACGAGATTGCAGACACACATGGTAGAGTTTTGTTTACTTGCAGTATTAACCTATTTTATGTGAACTTATATTCTGTTTCTTCCCATTTTCGGCAAGTCTCAATATTCAAATGCTAATCTAATATAACATCCTGTTTTTCATTTTGACAGAGTATTCCAAGGACTTACCTGCATATCTCAAATACTGTAAGGATGTTGTGTTTGCTGGAGCAGAACCATCCTTAGGGAATCATGAAGAAAAAAATATGATCAAAAACCTATGGGAACACTATCAGAATGAAGAGGTAATTGAAGACTTGAATGAATTATTCCATAGGCATGCATAGACATTTATAATTATAATATCTTGGAATTACTTTCAATTCTTTCTTGGGGTGTGTCAATGAAGAGTTGGATTGCCTTGCTGATCTAGATTTTAATCAGAGTTATCAATAGTGGCCTGGAGCAGTGACCCTCTGCTATGTAGGAGCAGTTTGCGTCTCAGTTTGAGATAGCGGCCACTATTCGATGTTTAGTGGGCAGCGGGAGCGGAGCGCTTCCGGCCCGAGCGGGTTTGAACTGCTTTGAACGCAAAAGTCCAGATTTACCTTAAATAAGTAAACGTTGGAGGAGTTTTGTGGAGTTTTTCCAATTTGCCCAAACTCAGAACACACTACAGAGTATTCGATCTTCTAACACGCTTTCGCTTCAGTTTACAGAGTTTTCTTCTCACAATCTTCTTCCCAGTGCCGCCTCAGTCTGCTTCGTTTCTTAGTGTCGCCGCCTCAGTCTGCTTCGTTTCTTAGTGTCGCCGCCTGCAATTCCCTCTTCTCAAGTTGGTTTTTACTTCTCTTTTCTTCATTCTTCTACTTTCTTTTCTTCTTTTTTTCTTTTCTCTTCTTTCTTATTTCTTTTCTTTGTTACTCTGAAAAATCCTAGTTCCACTAAAATAAAGATTAGGCCCGAAAATGAGTCTAATAAGTGTGGTTTCCTTCGTCCTAAAGTTAGTTCTGTAAGGATGAGTAAACTCAATATAAAATCTTATGCGATTTCAAAGTCTATCCAAAATTTGTTGGACCACTTGCTACCAATTCCCAACTATTGAGTCACTTAGATCGTGCTCTAGATGTTCAATCGTAGGTTTGAAGAGGTGTTAAGAGTCTCACATTGGATGAGATCCGGTGTAGACATGTGTATATAAATTCGGATAATCTTCACTTTACAAGCTGATTTTGTAGGGTTGAGATAGATTCAAAATGTATATAGGTTGAAATTTTTCTTTCCATCATCTTTGATAATTATGTTCATTTTTAAGTTTATTACTCAAGTCTATCTTCTATGTCATGTCTAGTTTATAGGTGGTCCATTTTTTGTTTGCCAAGTGTATCATGAAAGTTGCTTGCCAAAATAAATTTACATTGATGTATTTTTCTTTCAGAATACTAAATCATCACAACCTGGAGAGCAAGACAATTCTTCTTTTAATGGCACGGGGTTGAGAAATGAAGGATGTGTCAACGAACCCTCTCATAGCAATGGCGGTTGCGTTGCAGATGACTTGCCTGGAAGTTTAAGTGATAATAATTCCTCCAAGAGTTTGCCAGATGGAGAAGCCATTATTAGACAGTTGAAATTAGACATGGAGGAAAACCGATTTTGTTACATTCCACCCAATGTCAAGCCGACAAAACTTGATTATGTTCACTATGTTCGAAAGAAGGATAAAGGTGCCCTGTCCTATGTTGCTCATGCTGATTATTACATTTTGCTCAGGGCTTTTGCTAGAGTTGCATATGATAATGACATTCGGATTTTGCATATTGGTGTTTTGAGCCTTGAAAGAAGACTTGTTTGGCTAGAGAAAAAGATTGGTCAATGCTTGCATTTGAAACCTCCTAATAGTTCTTGTCAATATTGTACTCTTAGGCCAACTGAAAATGGATCAGATGATGGATCTGAACACCAAACTTGAATATTTGAAAATAAATATCGTGCTTTAATATTTCATTGTCTTTTATAGGTACAATATGCATATTTTATGTTTTGGTGCTTATTTTCCATCTTAGTAAACCAATGGTCTCACATGCATATAATAGAAGCTAATCTGTAGAATTAATTGATTTTCAGTTATATATTAGTTCTCTCATAGTAAATATTTTTACACACCTGGTTAGAGGTTCTAAACTGTAATTTATTGACATTTGATGGTGGTGGTTAGGGGTGGACAAAAACCGGTAACCCGGTTGAAACCACCCGAAACCGAAAAAAATAAAGGGAAATGAGCGGGTTGAAACTGATAAATGGATTTACGGGTGCAATACTCGGTTTTAGGTGGTTTCCAGTGGGCGGGCTGGGTAAGAATGATTGAACCACGGGCACCCGGACCCGCCCATGCTTCTACGACGTTGTTTTTTCAAGAATAATAGGCATACTGTATACGTTGATTCATTCATTTTATTTTCCCTCAGTTTCACCACAAAATCTAAACTGTAACTTATTGACATTTGACGGTGGTGGTTGGATTTGGCTTTGCTGCCTTTATGGCAGCAAAGTTACCATGCCTTTAGGCATAATCAGCAACTTTTTATAATAAAAAATTAAAACAAAATAAATAAAAACATGAAAGAGAAAAATTGAAGAGGAAAAATAGGCACAAAGGCATGGTGTCTTTGCCGCCATAAAGACAGCAAAGCCCAGCCCGTGGTGGTTAGGGGTGGACAAAAATCGGTAACCCGGTTGAAACCACCCGAAACCAAAAAAAATAAAGGGAAATGAGCGGGTTGAAACTGATAAACAGATTTACGGGTGCAATACTCGGTTTTAGGTGGTTTCCAGTGGGCGGGCCGGGTAAGAATGATTGAACCACGGGTACCTGGACCCGCCCATGCTTCTACGACGCTGTTTTTTCAAGAATAATAGGCATATTGTATACGTTGATTCATTCATTTTATTTTCACTCAGTTTCACCACAAAATCTCTCTCTCTCTCTCTCTCATATGAAACCCTAGCAGAGGTAGGTCTCTCACCAACCACCATCTCTCTCACGCTCGCCACCATCAACCATCATTCTTCTCACCGGATGAAACCCAACACATTGAAATTTATGTTGTTTTATAACGAAATTAACATGAAATCAACACGATTTTGTGGCAAGGTAACCTTTTTTATTCAATTTTTCATTTTTGTTTTGTTAGGATTTGGCGATTTGCTTAGGGTTTTGATTCATTTTTTCCTTTTTCTTTAGTTTGACACAGATTCAAGGGTGATTTGGAGTTGTACATACGGATCAAGGTTAAACTGGCATGGAAAGAATGTTAGAGGCGGGAAAATGTAATTGTAAGTGTTGTTGAAAATGTCTTTAGTTTGCTTATGTATCCTATCAATGCTATACTAGTTATGAAAAGGTTGCTGGTTATGAAAAGGTTGTTGTTGATTAAGTTTGTTTATGTTTGTTGTTGCTTAGTTTTCTAGGTTTATGCTAGGTTGCTTATGTTTGCTTAAGATGCAATGCTGTTGTTGCTTATGATTATGTTGTGTTTGAAATGTTAACTAGTTTTCTATGTTTATGTGTGAGTCATGTATAAGACATATTTTGGAAGTTGGAATTGTGTCCACTTTAAATTAATTTAGATGTTGTCCCTACAGATTAAGTTGTGTTTGAAATTCTAACTAGATTCCAAGAATGAAGGTTATGCTTAGGTTTAAGCTAGGATGATATGCTCCTGTTATTGTTTATGTTTGCTTAATTTGCTTATGTGTTGTTGGTTCTTGAAATGGTTTTGACACTATTATTTAGTTGCTTATGAAAATAAGCTAGGTGATAATGATATTGAATTGCTATTGTGAATAATGATATTGAAATGGTGATAATGATATTGAAATGGTTTTGACACTATTATTTAGTTGCTTATGAAAATAAGCTAGGTGATAATGATATTGAAATGCTCCTGTTGTTGGGCCATTGACTATTGTGTGATAAAGTGAGCTAGATGAAAATAAAACAAGAAATCATGATTATGATATTGAATTTCTATCATTGGTCTTAGAATTTTCACGGAGCATAAAAGATTTAGTGTAGTTAAAATGAAATATTCACTCTTGAACACTAGAGAAAGTAACTCTTAATTATCTTATTAAAGGACACATATGGGTTAAATTAATCAACATTTATATTTGTAAATTAAGGCTGATATTGTTGTTTTGTTTTGGGTTTAAATAAATTGGGTATGCTCTGAGTTTTTACCTTATGCTGAGAAATGTTGAAATTGGTTTTAAATTGCAGGTTAGATGAGAGAGGAATGCATGTTGAAGAACTAGCAAGAGAGCTTAAGCTTCTATTGGACAGGATCAAGTCAGTTCTCTTATTTTTATATTGTCTTGTTATGGTTACGTTAAGCATTTGTTTATGATTTAAACTAAAATTTGTTCGTAATTACAGGTTGTCTGTAAAAGCTCTTGAAGATTAAGGTATGAAATACTCCACCATAGATGACTCCCACAACAAACTAGCATGATATTTTCTGTCATTGAAAGAATTTAGATGAGGACCATGCTAGTATATGTAGGGGTGTGCAAAAAAACTGGTTCACAAGAACCAAATTTAAAAATATGGTGCACCAATTTCAAAAATCCATATTATTTGGTTTAAAAACTAGTCCAAATTCATTTTACTAAAACCATAAAAAACCAATGTCCACTTTTTAAAACCAATACATGAATGGTTAATCCACTTTTTAAACATAATTTACTTTTTGTCTTGTTTTTGTTTCATAGTCATAAATGACAATTAAGGTAATATATATATATATATATATATATATATATATATATATATATATATATATATATATATATAAAAGGAACTTTGTGTTCTCATAGTCTCATAATGATGCATTTAAGGTATGTTTGAATTAGATTTCAAAAACTGTATTTTAGTTTTTAAAATTTAAAAAATAGAAAACTTGTTTGGATCTACTATTTTACAAAACTCTTTCTAAAAACCGTTTTTAGAATCATTGTTTTTAAAATAAAAAAAGTAGAACTGATAATACATGTTTTCGTCTTCTACTTTTCAATTTTGAACTAAAATTCAGAACGAAATCACACGAAAAAGTGGCTCTTTTCATTAATGGTAATCTTGTAATTTTTTGCAACTCATTTATAAAAAGTCAAATTATTATTATACTAAAGCACGTAGATGATATTAGTTACCACTTCAAATAATTTAATTTTAAATTTTAAATATTTGATAAATTAAAGTATCATTCAACTTATTTATTAAATAATAATAAATAACAGTAATCAACTTACTGCCAATTAATTTCATTTAATTAGTCAAAACAAGAGTAAGGGAAATTTGATTTTAAAACTGGTCCAAACAAAAACTGGTTTTTTGGTGCAAACCGGTTATAACCAAACTGATTCAAACATAAATCGGTTTTAAAAAAATAAACCAGTTTTATCAAAGTGGTTTTAAAAATCAAACTGATCCATATATTTGGTTCAATTTGGTTTGATTTTAGAACCATGCACACCCCTAAGTATATGACAAGAACCACAAATGATATTGCTGTTGATTTGTTTTGATTCAAGGGTTGATATAGATATTTTCTAGATCAATTAATCTATTATATACTTAAAAATTGTATGAATCTTGTTTGTTGACTAAGTTTCTGAACATCAATGATCTTGAGTCTAAATTAAAAATTTATCATCTATTTATTTCTTGAATTCCTAAACTTGATTTGTTGTATTGTAACGAGATCTTAACTTGTTTCTTGTTACTTAAACTTCAAGAACTAAAATTGTTTCTGAACTTTGTGATGCATAAAGTGGTCCCTTGTGTTTATTTTCAGCTTTTCGATTTATGTTTTAACATATTTTCCTTTTATGTCCCCTTCTCATTTAAAAAGAAGGTTTTTGAGAAATGTTATGGTGTAACTTAGGTGAAAGTGGAAGCACTTGTAATTCGAGGACCAAAACTTGACACATATATTTTGAGTCATATCATTCAAACACCATCAATTTACAACTGTTTGATGCCATGCTTTCAAAATTTCTCTTGTTACTCATGTATTTTGAGTTTTTGTAAGTGATATAGTGATTGTAATTTATTCATTACTTTTTATGGTCTGTGTGAAAGTAGCATAGCAGCAGTGATTGTTATTTTTGATTGAAGCTTTTGATCATTTTTATTTATTTTGAATGTAAGTTGTTGTAATTTATAGTTCAAAATATTATCAAAATGTATTATTTAGCTCAAAATAATATCAGCCGAATAAACCGATTGCATTAACCCGTAATCCGTTGTAACCCAACCCGTCCAAACCGATTATAAAAATGGGCGAAAATGTGCTTATATGATTCAACTGCGGGTTGGGATAGGTGAGGCTTTTTGGTCTGAAATCGTTCAACCCGGCCCGTTGTCCAGCCCTAATGGTTGTTTGTGATAATATATATAGCGCTGTCAGTATTATAGCTATTTATTATTGGAGTAGTGTTTGTAGATTGACACCTCAATCTAACTTTGTATTTGAATATAGTTTACGTTTGAATAAGCTAAAAGTTATTTATTCAATATAAAATTAACTAAAAACTAAGTAAAATAAAAGGTAGGATATAGAATATTGAATAGTAGAGAAAATTCAAGAGGATAAGAAGTTATATTTAAATGCATCGTTTTATTATGACTCTTACTAACGAGCTCCAAGAACTCTAAGTGCACTCTTTAAGAATTTTTAATATATATTTTTTTTAAATTAACATTTTAATTTTTAATACATTAAATAAACATTAATTATTCGTTCATCTCATTTTAAGTGTTATTTTCGGAGATTTGTGTGCCATAATAAGGATTAGTTTTTGTAGTATTATATTTGAAAAGGTACTAAATTAGGGCGTTCTCGTCCAAAAAGATGTATCGACCAGGCGTCATCTTAAGAAATCGCCTAAAGGTATCGATGACGTGTAAAGATGCCAGTTAAAGGAGAGAGACTCCTCCATTACTTCTGAAAGATATGTGGCCAATAACCCCTCTCGATAAGGGGGAACGGTTGCCACCATTCAAAATTATCAAAACCCTAGATTCAAATGACCTATATAAATACTTTTCTCCTTAGGGGAAGAAGGGACAAATCTTAACAAGAATAGATCACACCCTTATACTATTCTGTAACAAGGTCTGTCACCTCACGTGAGCAGGTCCATAAGACCACCATAACCACCACCGACACCGTACTAACCACCATTAATCGTTATACACCTATAAAGGCCTCTGAGTCACCTTGTCCTTGTAGTAGGAACACACACACACACACACACACATGTACTTTTTGACTAGTATTAAAATGCCCTAGTAAAGCTAACCCGGGCTACACCCTCATTATCATCATCTCCCTTCACTCATATACTTAGCCATTTTCAGCTCTGGTTAACAAGAGAGCTCCATCTCTTTCGCCGGAAGATACTTGCGGTAGCGGTGATGCCGACACCTTGGCTGAGATGTGTGACGCCATGGACGAATTACGCCGCCATAACCAGACATAAGAGGATGACGTCCACAACATCAAACAACAACATGATTCCAATCCCCCAGACGAGATGTAATTGTTGGACCCCTAACCACTCTCAGACAATATATGGGGGACACATGTCCTAGAGGGTTTCAAACCTCCATCCTTGGCCAAGTTTGATGGGTGCAATGATCCATACGAGCAAGTTGCCTCCATCAATACATAGATGACTATCATAGGAGTGCGCAACTCCTTGAAGTGCAAGTTGTTATCTCAAAATTTCAGGGACGCCACCCTCAGATGGTAAATGGGTTTACCTCGTGCCTCTATCAATGGTTATCAAGAATTGGTAAAGAAACTACTACACCAGTTTGCCTCCAGCCGCCACATGGAGATGTCCATTACCCGCCTGTTTAATATACGCCATGGTTCATCAGAATCATTGAGGGGCTATTTCTCCTGCTTCAATGAAGCCATCGTCAGGGTCGTCCCACAAAACCAAGAAATGTTTATGGGGGATTTCCAAAATGGACTTAAGGTGGAACATTTCAACGAGTCCCTTACATAAAAGCCAACGTTCTCGTTGGCGAAAATGGTCACCAGAGCCGAGTGCTACATAAAGAGTGAGGAATCAAGACAAAAAAGAAGACACGCGACGTCAAGGAGCGCGTTCCCAACGTCGAGAACTCGCACCACCAGAGGAAGAACAATTATACCTCACCCCATAAAGGACAAAACATCATTTAAAAGGGTAGGTAAGGCGACAAAAAACTTCACATCTTTGAACACTTGCCATAAGAAAATCTGGCGTGAGGTACTCCACATGCAGAACATCCATACACCACCTGATCCTAAGGCAGCTATGATAGATTATGAACCAGGAAGATGGTGCAATTTCCAAAGGGTAGAGGGACATCACACCTAGGACTACTACGAGCTCAAAAAGGAAATCGAAAGAGTAATACAAGAAGGAGACCTCAAGAAATATGTGAAGGAAGTCTCATCCCATTCGTCAGATAAATCTAGCTCGCGTGGACGAGACGACACTGGGAGCCCCATGCCCAACAAAGCCAAAGAGGCGCCCCAACGCGAGGATAGAAAAGATGCACACTATACACTCAACACACAATAAAAGGAGGGTTCGTCGAAGGCGGGGAAATCGGCTCTGCTAGAAGAAGTTACGCTCTCCAGATCCTGAGTGTGGAAAACCTCCTTGACGTCTAGATTGAAGGAAAATGCCAAACGCTAGAAGCCATGATCGCATTCTCGAAGAAAGATGCAGTTGTCATTCACCCTCATAATGACGATCCCATGGTCATTATTGTCAAATGCAAAGACTGGGAGATTAAAAGAGTTCTCACCGAGAAAGGGAGTTATGCAGACATATTATATTAGGAGGCATTTGAAATACTTCGCCTCGACCTAGAAGACCTAAAGACCTTTAGAGGATTGGTGGTTGAATTCTTCGGGGAACAGGTATAGGTAAAATGATATATCACATTGAGGACCACCTTTGGAGAAGAAGATCAAACTAAAGAGATAAGGGTTAGGTATCTAGTTATTGATGCCCCCTCTTCATATAATATGATTATAGGGAGACCAGACTTTAACCAGATGGGTTCCGCCTTGTCTACTCTATATTTATACATGAAGTACCCGCTCCCCAATGAGGGAGTGGGGGTCATCCAAGGAGAACAAGAGATTGCCAGGAAGTGTTATGCACAAAGCCCTAAGTTGAAGAGGATCCACACTGAAGGCGGGAAGATTAGGAGGATAAGTTCAAGGAGACCTCCTCCCCAACCTCTAAGGAGACTGAAGGCTAAAAGGTTCAGAAGAGATACCCTCTAGAGATGTCAGCATAGCTACCATTTATTTTTATTTAATGTTGTTTGATTGTTTTATTTTTATAGACGAGTATTGTATCACTATCGATTATAAATAACAAGTTACTTTGTGGGATGAACTCTTTTCCCTTTGTGCTTTTACATGAGGCGAGGGTTTTTAATGAGGCACTTCACTTTTTCAGTATTTTAAGGTCCGTATGTTTTTCTATCAATTTCTTTGCAGGAAACTTAAAAGTTCGAGAGAAGGCCGCCCATATAGGCGATCCAAATTTGCTGGATCCTTAAGTGGGATACTTGCCTCCCATTGAGGCGATCGAGTCCGTTGGATCCTTAAGAGGGATCCTTGATGCCCATTGAGGCGATCAATTTGATGGATCTTTAAGTGGGATCCTTGCCGCTCATAGAGGCAAACAAGTTCGTTGGATCCTTAAGTGGGATCCTTGCCGCCTATATAGGCGATTAATTGCTAGATCCTTAAGCGGGATCTTTGTTACCCATAAAGGCGATCATAATTAGCTGGATCCTTAAGTGACATCCTTTTCCACCCATAAAAGTGATCAATTGCTAGATCCTTAAGTGGGATCCTTACTGCCCAAAGAGGCGATCAATTGTTGGATCATTAAGTGGGATAATTTCCTCTCAATGAGGCGATCAATTCGTTGGATCTTAAGTGGGATCCTTGTCGTCCGTCGAGGCGAGCAAATCACTAGATCCTCAAGTGGAATACTTGCCGCCTATTGAGGCAATCAATTGCTGGATCCTTAAGCGGGATCCTTGATGCACAAAGAGGCGATCAGCTGCTGGAACCTTATGGAGATCCTTTCCGCCTATTGAGGTAATCATATTAGTTGGATCCTTAAGTGGGATCCTTGCCACGTGTTACGACAACCAGGTAATAGGATCTCTAAAAAGTGTCATTCGACATCCCTAAAGACAACCATAACGTTAGTTTCCTAAGACAGAATCCCCATCGAGTCTCCCCTCAGGTAATCACGTTATTGCAAAAAGGGATGGCAACAAAAAGACTCCATTAGGAAAACACTAAAAGCTTAAAAACAAGTAGATAATGATAAATACATTTAATATAAAAGGTTCCCCCAAGGGATGCCGCTCTTAAAAAATAATTACAAAAGCCCTCAAGAGGGCATAGAAGTACAACACAAAATCCAAAAGTGGCAACCAACTACAAAAAAAAGAAGCCAAGGTATAAGTACCTATTCCTCATCCATTAATTGGTCGTCCCAAACCACCTAAAAGGGGTCCATCAAGCTTAAATCTAGGGCAAGATAAAGAATGGTGGCCTGTCTTTTCGCCCTCTCAAAGTGATAAACCAAGGTTACCACTAGTTCATCCTTAAGGAGTGAGACTTTCTCTTCCAGATAATTCAAAGTTCTTTGATCCATCTTAAGAGATTGCCACAAATGCTTCTCCTCTTCAAACTAGGCTACATACACATTAGCTATTTCTAGGGTAAGCGCTTTAGTGGAGTCCCGTATTTCCTTCAATAACCTAACTATCACACCACTTTCACAAAAGTTCCTATTTATATGGGCCACCAGGGGCTGTAGCTCTAGAACGGTGCAAGCATGCTCCTCTCTGTGCGCCTTGTCCACCGACAGTCACCTCAAAAGTTGGATCTCCAACAGATCAAATATCTTGGTGGAGGACATGTCAATAAGTGACTGATAGTCATCTGAGAAATTCACTGGTAAAGAGAAATGACAGGAAAAAAGCTCCACGACATTAAAGGCATTGCTCTATAAAGAAGGCTCATGAGGGGTAGTTTTGTCTCTTGCTTTCTCCTCCCTTTGTTCCACCTTGCAGCCCACAAATGATCCTAAAGGGTTCTCCCCCGTGGTGCCTGAAAGAGGATCTTGAGGAGGGGGAAACATCTGCGGTGCCCGTTGTCGAGCCTTCTACATTCTTGCCAAACACTTTCTTTTCTTGTCAAGCGAGATCTTCACCATGTCCCATGCATAAAAAATAACAATGTTAGGGCATATAAAATAATAAACTCGGGATTATGTCAAAATAGTATTCTTTTCATAGCTAAGTATGATCCACTCCGTCTCCATCCTCGTGATCCCGAGTGCTTAGGACACTAGATTCCAGGGGAGGGAAACACCTCTGTATATGAATTACTTCACGATCAAGGGAATAAAGACCACATGGATCCACCCTTTGGGTAAGTCTTGGATGCAATGTCCAAGACAAGGGAAATAGGGGGTCACCTCCCGCCCTTGTAGTGACCAGAGAGACCTCGCCTTTCCCTCTCACCCGCAAAAATTTGTCTTTTCAAACCTCATAAGGATTTACGAAGGGTTTCAAAAGATTCCCTGTTGGCAGAGGGTGCAACGTCACCTAACCGTTAATTTGTAGAATCTATCTCTGATAAAAATAAAGGAACACACCAACAGTAGGGGACACACCTAGGATACAAATAATTATTTGAAAGGCTCAGAGTAAGCCCCAAATATTCGAGGTAATATGAGAAGGGGACACATTGATTTTTGTCAAAATATCTATTTCAAAGGATGTAAACGAAATCAAACCCCTCAGCTCATATGTGATAGGGAGATAGAGTAAAAATAGGGAGCAAATGGTTCGCCAAAATTATCCATATTGGCCATTTCCTCCTTAAAATAGGGTTCCATAATTACGTCTCTCTCTCTCTCTCTCCCTCTCTCTCAACCTGCACTGGAAAAATCTAATGCCATGACGAAATTTATCGATCATGTCTACAGTAGAGTACAGGGATACAATATCTCGAACATGAATAAGCTTGTTTTTCTTTCCCATGATCTCTAGGAGTAGAAGAATAGAGAAGAAGAAGTTTTTACCAAGTGTTTTTCTAGAAAAAGAAAGAAGAAGAAAAATGGGTTTCCTAAATATTATAAGGGAAACCCAATGGTACAAGCTATGCAATCACCCAATGGTGTAACTACCACGGAAAGTGGGAAAATCCCCACACCTGGAAGATGCATGTAAGAAATAGAGACATTGATTCTCCCAAGAAACACCATCATGAGGTGCATTAAATGCCCTCCATGATTTTTTTCCCATCAAACACTCAAGCTTTTAATAGTGATTGATGTTTTGACGTCTTACGGGGTCTAACCTAAAATATGGTGAATCCCTCTAGTCTATTCACTAAAAGAAAGAGTCACATTCGGTTGATGGACTTGCCCCAGGGCTGAGGGACTCGCCTTTGAATAGTCTTTTTCGGCTGAGGGACACGCCCCAAGCTGAGGTACTCGTCCCTAGCTGAGGGACTCACCCACTTTTAGTGTAAGGGCATCGTCGACCTAGGGAATACCTCTTAAGGCGAGGGGTACACTTTAAATAATGGGCTTAAAAACACTCCATCCTTATCAAAGTCCCCGTGCTCGAGGGACTATGTAGTGTTATATTTGGGAATGTCTTAAATTAGGGAACCCTCGCCCAAAAATTTGTATCGAGCAGGTGACGTCTTAAGGAATCTTCCAGAGGTGCCGATGACATTTAAAGATGTTAGCTAAAGGAGAGGGGACCCTCCACTACTCCTGTAAGACATGTGGTCAATAACTCCTCCCAATTAGGGGAAGCGGTTGCCACCATCTAGGGTTACCCAAACCCTAGGCCCAAAGGGGTTTGGCCTCGGTGAGGTACCTTCTTCCTAGGTGATAAAGAAACTAATTAACACTTACGCCATCTTGAGTGTAGTCATCCAGGAAGAGAGGAAAGAGATTTTTGGTGAGGACGAAATCCTATAGTTTTAATTTTTTTTTGTTGGCATATGTGATTGTATTTTGCAAAAAAATGGATAACTTGCAGATGTTATACAACCTTGCCAATTCTCAAGCTATTAAGGCTGATCCTGTTGGCCAGGCTATGGTGCCCCCTCTTAACACCAATGCCCCTGCTCTACCCATTGCTTTTGACTCGTCCCCAGAGACATATGCCACTCTCCTCGAAGATAATCGTCTTGTCTATGCTACAACCATTCTAACTGTGAGAGATATACCCCCGTCCCCAATCTCAATAAAGATGGGTCAGAATGTCGATCAAAATTCCTCCTTATAAGAGGGCTCTCCCAAACGGACCCGTCTTACCAAGGATGCTTCTTTAGGAGATATATTTCCCTTCCGGCGGATGCATGCCATTCTTCCTCCCTAGCTTGCTTGACACCTCTGGAGAAGTTGTTGTTGTTGTATCGATGGAGGATCTGTCCTTCGTCTAAAACCTCTTTGAGGCAAACATGGATTTCATCTCTAAGGTTACCTACAACATGTACCAGGCCTCTTCTCTATTCTCTTTGGCTGCAACCAATCGAGGGAATGTCTTGGCTGCTAGTAATCCTTCCAAGAAGAGGGATACTTCGAAGGTGAAACACAAAGTGATAGAATAAAAGGGTTTGGCTTTCCAAAAGGAGTTGGTTGAGCTGCAAAAGAAATCCAATATTACAGACTCTTTGCAAGAGGATGCAAATACCCAAAAATTTCCCTCTGTTATGCCTACTCGAATAATTGAGCTGGAGACTGCTCTAGAGGCAGAGAAGAAGCAACATCGATAGGATTCTGATGTTATTGCTAAGATGAACCGCAACATTGAGGAGGATCATAAGGCTCTTCAATTGGAGGCTAAGGCTCAAGCCATGACTTTGAAGGCTCTTGAGAATAAGATTACCAATCTAAGGGGGGCATTGCAAGATTACCTTTAATGGATGATGCAAGCTGTGTACAGGGTCTACGACTAATTATAGAATAGGCGAGCGGGTTCTGTCCTACCGCTCCCACTCTTGGTGAAGGATTTTACCCCTTCACGGTTTCTCCTAAAGGGACTATAGAGGGTAGTTCAGCCTTAGGCGCTGATGATTGACTACTTCTTCCTTTTCTTTGTATTGTTTTTTTCCTTTTCACTGTAATGTTTTCTAGGTCATTGTGCCTTGGATGTAATGACAATATTTATATAATAAAATATTTTTACCTCAGTGATTTGTGCATTATTTAACTTAAAGTTAAGTATTATATTGTTGTTGTGTTGCAATTCTGGTTATTTGCAAGTTGTTACTACTTCAGGGTTGGCTCGCCATCCCTGTAATTTAGAGTTTGTTTGCTTTAGGGGAAATATCGACATGCATTGGCGGGTCTTGAGTCTACGCCATGAAAGTTGAAAACTGTGTTGCACAAGTGACTTCAAGCACAAGAGGAGGATGGTAAATTTTGTGGTGTTTAAAATTCATGATTACTTTAGTGGTTTTCTCCATTATACTTGAAATTATATTAGTCATTTCTTAAGAGTAAATAGCAGCGAAAATAAAGATAGTATATAATAGAAAATAAAAAAGGATAAGGGTTAGAGAGATTGCACCAAATATTTATCTAGGTTCGGCCGACTATTGGCCTTCTCCTGTCCTCAAGAAACCTTCTTGAGATTTTTACTATAAACTTTGAGCTTTTACAAGTGATGCCCACGAACCAAAAATACTTTTATGCTAGAAGTTCATTTCACTTTGCTGCGATATGGTAGCTTAAGTCGCAATACAACTTCATCACGATCTAATAGATCTGGTATGAGGAGATATTCGTCCCTCGTTCGAAGATCCTTGGTACCTAGAGAAGGTGTTTTGGTAACGAATCTACGCCAACAGTAGTAAGGAACCTGTCATATCTTCGAAGTCACCATAGTAAGTATCGCGTTAGTTAGGGATACTCGAGGCGATGCTAGATCGAAAATTTGATTAGGAACTTTTTGTATGATCTGGAAAGTGGTTTACCTTCATTTTTTTTGGTAATTCTAACATAGATTTTGATCAGGATCTAGGATCCTTCGTTTTTTCTCCTCACAGAGTTTCCACAGGAATTAGAGATCAAGACATTCGATGAATCGAAGTTAAAATGATGATCGATTGGATCGAACATGACAGGCCTTCATATTCGAATCTGATCGCTCTTTATTTGGTGATTATCAAATGTTACACACTGACAAATTGAAGAGCGTACATGAAATCGTGGAAAATGTGGGAATCAGAAGTCAATTCCCACTGATGATGCCATTATTCCGTTCAGGAACTAGAATTTGATACTGTTGGTGAATTGAAGATCTTGAACCTATGGTGCCGATTTTCGATAGGTAGTGCAGGTGTTTCGGCATGGTTAGCACTCCAACGCTCAAGTCAGTACGATATTCAAGATGATTATAGTGAAAAATGGAAATTAAAAAATGTACCTTACTTTTTGTGTAAAGTGAATTTATAGTTTGGATCAAATAGAATAGATACAAGAAAAATTGAATCCGATTATTTCTACCTTTAGCCAACTCAGAACAATATGTTTACACTATATTATTTTTAACTTTTTATTTTTAAAAAATGAGTCACTAACAATGAATTATAGTTCAACATAAAAAATACACATGGGACAAATGTCTTTTATTAAAAATTTATTTAAATAAGTGTTTTTAATATCTTTAACATATAAAAATTAACAATTATAATAATTTTCTCTTTGTTTTTCTTTAAAAGAGCCATAGCTGAAATGTAAAATTCATACTTCATATATTAGACAGTTATTTGTTACTATTAAATTATTTAAATGTTTTTTTATATTTTATAAATAAAATGAGAGGAATTAAAATATATTAATAATACATTATTTTAAAACTCACTCATCAAACAAATGATAGAGATTAATAAATTAATAAAAATTAGTGTTTTTTGAACACTGATTATATAAAGAAAGAACAAATGCATTACACAGAATAAATGTAAATAAGATTTAAATGCACTCCATCAAAAAAAAAAAAGATTAGATGTTTTTAATTTTTTAGTTTCTCTATTTCAAAATTCAAATTTTCGATCCTCAATTTTTTTTAGGGATATTTTGACCCCTTCTACTTTTGGAGATGCTACAATGATGATTAAGATAAAATAATTATTTTTTATAATATGAACTAAATTAATTTTTTTTACAGATAAATTAATAGTTAATAATTTTAATTAATTAAGAATTAATTAATACAAATTTCATTAAAAGATTTCTAAACTTAAAACCGATGTCTTTGCAGCATCTAGCAAGCCACAAGTGGATATTAAATAATATTTGTGTAAACTATATAAAAGTGTAACCAAAATAACACAGGATTTGATTTTTTTAAAGCATATTAGTGCATATTTTACTTAGTTTTTATCTATCATTCACAAATTCATGACATGCTACATTTTTATTCACTAACACCATTGAATTGCCATCATAAAGTGTTAGAAATGTCGGTAAAGTTGAATGGATCTAGAACTGAATCATGAACGAAAGCACTTTTTTTTAAAAATATTTCAAACACTTTTAAATATGTCTTAGAGTTGGAACGCAGACATACTCATGATAATTCAGCCTTATATTGAATTTGCGCAAGACCGACGAAAACTCGATTTGTAGCGAAGAAAGTTTGGAATTAATTCAAGAGGATATTCAGTTTGTGATATGATTTTTTGAATTCCAGAATGATGTATTTATAGGCCATATATGTGTTGTTTTACAAGGTTGCGACCCTTGATGAAACAACACCTTTAAACTAAAAGTTGCATTGTTTTCAAGTATTGCCATTTTTTATTCCGCAGCAAAACTCTACGAAGTGTTGCTTCTCTTCGAATTCAAAAATTCAAATGCATGTATCTACCAAAACGAGAGCAATAATGAGCCCGATCGAAGACCGGCCGCCGCCCGCCGAAGCGCTACTGGCGTTGCCTCATAACACCACGAGTAGCCAGTGCTCCGATGCGTCGTGCCTAAGTGCTCAAGTGCCGCATACAAGCCTCCACTAGCGCTTCCACGCTCACGCCCTCGGACCTAGAGCCGGTGTCATGGGTGGTGACACCGGTGAGCGGTTGTATGGAGGAGACAAGTGGCATAATGCTTGGAACCACCACACTTGTCCATGAAGCACTTTATCCTCTTTTGTCCTTTTGTTGAGTTAATGCTCATAACTCTTTATAAAGACTTTTAAAGTGAGTGAAACTTTCTATGTGGGACTATTTTCCAATCATTTATTGGCATTTAATCACTTCCACTTTTCTTGTCATTTTGGAACACACTCATGGACATTTATTGTTCATAAATGACAACAACCCCCACTTATTTTAATAATCATAAGACCAATTCTAGAAAATAGAAACAAAGGATGTTAATACAATTAAGTATCTTTCGTTTTGAACTCAACCTTAGTAAGAATAACACAAAGTCTAATCGGAATGTTAGGTAGCTATGCTTTGAACCGTTAGCCCTTGTGATTATACTGGCGTTACCTAACACACACTCTTTAATGAGTTTTCGCCTACATCTCTCGCCTAGCACTATTTATGGCCATGTACTTTTTCTGTTTTCGTGAATTTTTCATGAGGAAAACTCCAACTCTCAGTTTGAGACGACACCATCTCGAAATTCACATGGGTGAAGTTAATATTATATCCTTTTCCAAGGGACACATACCCTCGGTATTGAACTTCATTAAGAGTTAAAATAAAAACTCAACCCTCATTTTAAAGGTCAACGTTATCACAAAATGTTCGACAAACATCCAAATCAATGACTTATTGTTACCCATTGAATTTTGAGGTTAATGTTCTACTAACGTAACATTGGGTTTCCGCCGCTGTCAGAACTCTTACTCAAGGAGTTTCAACCCCATGCCTCTCGAGGTTGTTTTTACTAAGTCTCTGGCCAGTGGCTTAGTAAATGGATTAGACAAATTATAGCTCGTTCGTATATAGGAAAGTGAAATGATTCCATCTTTAATCATTTTTCTCATGAAATTATGTCTACGACCAATGTGTCTAGACTTTCCATTGTATAATTCACTGAATGCTCTTGCTAGGGTGGCTTGGCTATCACAATGTATCAACACTTTTTAAACATTTTATTTAGCCAATGGGACTTCCAACAGAAGGTCTCTTAACCATTCTTCTTCTTGACCAGTGGAAGCAAGAGCCACAAACTCTGATTCCATGGTCGAAAGAGTAATGCGTGTTTGTTTCTTGATCTTCTAAGAAATCGCACCTCCAACTAATGTAAATATCCACCTAGTTGTATATTTATAATCTTCAACACTCGATATCCAACTCGTATCGGCATATCCTTCTAGTATAGCAGGAAACCTACCATAATGAAGACCCATATCTTTTTGTCTTTAAGAGGTAACAAAAAATCCTCGTTATGGACTTCCAATGTTCACCATTTGGATTACTAGTAAATCTACTCATCTTATTAACTGTGAATGCTATGTTTGGTCAGGTGCATTGCATTAAATACATTAGACATCTAATTGCACTTGCATATTCCAATTAGGCTACAGTTCTTCCATTGTTCTTTTGAAGTTTGACAATAGGATCAAATGAAGTGTTTTCTTCCTTAAAGTGCAAGTGTTTGAACTTGTCCAACATTTTCTCAATATAATGTGTTTAACTATGTTCACAACCCCCACTATTTCGTTTTAATTTGATCCCTAAAATAGTGCCAACTAGTCCAAGATCTTTCATCTTGAATGTGGAAGTCAGAAATTTCTTTGTTTCTAAAATTCCATTCATCTCATTGCTAATGATCAACATATCATTAACATATAGACACAAAAATATTACGATGTTTCCAGACACCTTTGTGTACAAACATTTGTCACAAGAATTTGGAGTAAATCCTTTTGAAAGTATGACAGAGTCAAACTTTTGATGCCATTGTTTTGGTGCCTGTTTAAACCATATAAGGATTTGATAAGTTTGCATTCCTTTTGTTCATTTCCAGGAAGCACGTAACCTTTTGGTTGTTCCATGTAGATTTCCTCATCGAGATTTCCATTTAGGAATGTTGTTTTAACATCCATTTGATGAACTATAAGGTCATTCAAAGGGACTAAGGCGAACAATACTCTAATTATTATTGTTCTTGCCACTGGTGCATATGTGTCAAAGTAATCAACACCCTCTTTTTGTCTAAATCCTTTTGCTACTAATCTTGCCTTATATATGTTTAATGTAACGTCACTATGATAGTTTTTTTTAAACACCCATTTACATCCAATGAGCCTTGAACCCTTTGGAAGATCGATAAGTTTCCAAGTGTGGTTTGAAATAACCAAATCAATTTCGTCTTGGATAACTTCTTTCCAAAAAGAAGAGTCCCTTGAAGCCACTACTTCTTTATAGGTTTTTGGATAATCTTATAATTGTAGAATAATCGGGATCTTATGAACATCATTCTTACAATTTCCTTCAACTAGATAAAAGCAAACGAGTTGAGAATCAATTTCATTTGGACCTAGAACTTTTGCTTTTCGGGCTCATTTGCTTACCCTAGGCTCAGGTTGTGTTTTAACAATCCGCGAGATACTTTTAGGTTGTACTTCAACAATTCGTGGAGATTCTTCATCATGAGATCCTTCATTCATGGGAATATCATATTCATTATCCTTCGTGATAAGATTTAAAAAAAACTCCACATCTCAGGATTCAACAATTACGTTAGACTCCAGATTTAAAATTCTGTATGCTTTGTTATTGGAGCATATCCTAGGAAATCACATTTGATCCCTCGAGGACCCAATTTCGTTCTTTTAGGATCCATACACTTCTAATATGCCACACACCCCACAATATAAAATAACCGATATTTGGTGATCTACATTTCCATATCTCATATGGAGAAATACCGGTTAACTTTAAAGGAATCCTATTCATTATATGACATGTGGATAGTAATGCTTCACCCCACAAATTCAATAGTAATTCTGAATGCATTAACATAGCATTTATCATTTCTTGATATGTTCAATTTTTTTCTCTCGGCTAGACCATTTTGTTGTAGTGTACGAGGCACGAAACATTCATGTATAATGTCATATTCTTCACAATATGCATCAAATTCCGTAGAAAAGTATTCACCGCCCCTATCACTTCTAAGAACTTTGATACTTCTACCTAACTGATTTTCCACTTCCGCTTTATAGATTTTAAAGGCATTAAAAGCATCAACTTTATGCTTTAAAAGGTATACTTGTGTGAGCCTAGAGCAATCATCAATAAAGGTTATGAAATACCGGTTTCCCCCACGGGTTAGCATGCCATTAAATTCCCACAAATCAGAGTGCACAAGGTTAAACAAATTTGATTTTCTTTTAACACTTTTGAAAGGTTTCATGATCATATTTGATTTGACACATATTTCACATTTTCCGAAATCATAAATATTGCATGAGATCAATCCAGATTTAATTAGTCTTTTCATAGTACTAATACCAGTATGTGCTAATCTAGAATGCCATAAAGAAATAGATTCAAGCATATAAGCATAATTAGAAATATCATTAATAATATTATCAGTAGTACAAAGTTTGATCATTCCCTCAGCGGAATATCCCTTTCCTATAAATACACCATTACGGGTCAATATAAGTTTGCCCGATTCATATACAGATTTAATTCCCGGTTTACCCAACAGATCCCCACTGACAAGATTTCTAGTCATGTCGGGAACATGAAGCACATTAACAAGATTGACTTTCTTTTCGGAAGTGAATTTGAGTTCGACAAATCCGGTTCCAACAACTTTAAATCGTCCTTTATTTCCCATTTGTACTTTCTGTCCATCAATTGTCTCAGAATAGGTTTTGAAATCAGCCTTGTCATAATAGACATGTACTGTAGCACATGTATCATACCACCATCCTTGCACTTTGCCTTTGATTGCTATAACTTCGCTCACCGTAGCGATTATGTCGTCATTTGCATGAACTACATTGATCTCATTTTTTGACTTGTTGTTCCTGCAATCTCGATCATAGTGTCTGGGTTTTCCACATACGAAACAGGCACTTTTCGGACCTTTCAGACCGCCAGAATTTTTAAATTTGTTATGTTCATTTTTAGGTCCAAGATGACTTTTCATGCCATCATGTTTCCTTTTCCGTTTGGCAGTCACAACACTGGCTTTGGAAAGACTAGCAGATTCTGAATTCTCCATTTCCTTCGATTCCTCCTCAATTTGAAGATGTTTATGGATTTTCTCTAGAGAGAAGTCCTCAGAACTGTGCAACAATTTCTTTCTATATCTTTTTCACGAAGGTGGTAATTTTGCAATGATTGCACCAACTTGAAAGGTCTCAGGAATGTCTATTTTCATAACTTTTATTTTATTCACGAGAACCTGTAACTCTGCACTTGGGTAAGAATGAGTTTGGAATCTATAAATTTGAAATCAAAGTATTTAGAAATTAAGAACTTCTTTGTACCTTCCTCTTCAGCCTTGAATTTAAACTCGAGTGGTTTCCATATTTTTGTTGCAGTCTGAGTATACGTATAGAGGTTGTAGAGATGATCAGATATCGTATTTAGAATATGTCCACGACATAACAATTCATCCTCTTTATGTTTCTTACGCTTCTTCTTGAGTTCATCAGAGTCATCCTCGGTTGGTTCAGGAATTGGTGGTAAGTCAGAATCTAATACAGAGTGAACCTTCAGAGCGGTCAGTAGAAATGTCATCTTATCTTGCCATCAGATGTAGTTGGTCCATCAAAACGATCCAACTTTACAAGGTCCTGGTTCATAACCTTGATACTTGAAACTACAACGTCGGAAGCCATTTGAATACTTTTAAGATTGTTAGAAATTTTAGTAAAGTTGAATGGATCCAGGACTGAATCATGAACGAAATCATTTTCCTTAAAAGTATTTCAAGCATTCTCAAATATGTCTTAGAGTTGAAACACAAGAATACCCATGATAATTCAGCCTTATACCGAACTTGCGCAAGACTGACGAAAACTCAATTTGTAGTGGAGAAAGTTTGGAATTAGTTTAAGAGGATATTCAGTTTGTGATATGATTTTTTGAATTTCGGAATGATGTATTTATAGGCCATATATGTGTTGTTTCACAAGGTTGCGACCCTTTATGAAACAACACCTTTAAACTAAAAGTTGCATTGTTTCCAAGCATTGCCATTTTTTATTCCGCAGCAACACTTTACGAAGTGTTTCTTCTCTTCGAATTCAAAAATTCAAATGCATGCATCAACCAAAACAAGAGCAATAATGAGCCCAACCGAAGGTCGCCCTCCGCCCGCCGGAGCGCCACCTCATAACGTCGCTCCTAAGTGCTCAAGTGCCGCCTACAAGCCGCCACTAGCGCCTCTACACTCACACCCTCGGACCTAATCCCAGAGGTGGAGCTGGTGTCGCTGAGCAGTTGTATGAAGGAGCTAAGTGGCATAATGCTTGGGATTATCACACTTGTCCATGTGGCACTTTATCCTCTTTTGTTCTTTTGTTGAGTTAATGCTCATAACTCTTTATAAAGATTTTTAAAGTGAGTGAAACTTTCTATGTGGGACTATTTCCCAATTATTTATTGGCATTTAATCACTTCCACTTTTCTTGTCATTTTGGAACACACCATGGATATTTATTGTTCATAAATTACAACATAAAGAACTTCAAAATTTTCATTTTAGATAATGCGATGATACAAATGAATATGAACCTTGATGGCTATGTGGAAGGTTGCTCCTGCTCTTGATGTGAGCTGTGCTGCAATACAATATTGAAGCCATATAAATTGGAGTCTTTTTATGTTCTTATCGACTCTTACAAGCGTAGTTCTTTGATTTGTTTTTCTAACGTGTTTTATTTACAATTTTAGAACCCATTTGGAGTTGGGAGAAATATGCAAAGAAGTGGGCCTTCCTCCAGGTGTGTTGAATATTCTCACTCGATTAAGACCTGAAGTTGATGCTCCTTTAGCAACTCATCCTAATGTTCTAAAGCTATTATGATCCCATGACCAACATTAGACACTCCCAATAAGTTGCTTTTATTGGAAGTAGGGGTATGCAAAATAACCAATAACCATAAATCAAATTACTATCCAAATTAATCTAAATTTTAAAATCCAACCCAATGTTATATTTTTAAACCGGTGGCCCATTTATCAAATTAAAAAAAAATCGGTAACCATGGCTATAAACTGGATCGAGTATTCGGTTACCATTTTTCAATAATTTCATAATCAAATTTTGAACAAACGCACAAGCCAACCACAATACAAATTTCATAAACCCCAATCCTCAAAAATCAAAATTTTCATCTCTTTCTTCTTCACCATTCTTCAAATTTCAAACCCTAATCCACATTTGTATCTTAATTCTCCAATTCACAATCATGGGTTTCTCGAAATAGTTGTAAAATCGGCAAAATTGTTCTTCAAATCCGACGAGCTCATCCTTCAACAACGTCTCTACAATCTCTCTTCTTACAATAACAAGTGTTTCAGGTTCAAGTAAAATTATACTTTGAAGCATTTTCTAAACAATTCCCTCTAAAATGTTTCAGATATCAAACAATAACAGCGGTTACAAAGTATTTTCTAAAATATGGTTACTCTTTCAGCACTAAAATTATATTTTAAGTGAATATGAAAATTTAGAGCAATGTGAGTTTAAAAGGAGAAAGTGTTTTTCTAAAATCTTGTACGTTTTCAAATGAACACAAGTCATCATTTTATGGTAAAATATATAGACCAAAAGGAAAACTTTGGAAGACCCATATCCAATCCATAATCGATTAGGCTACAACCATAACCAATCATGACCTTTAAAAATGAGTTTTTTTGCTGGATCAATAGCATAATCGATTGCCACACATCCATAATTGATTGCCACTACAACAAATAACGCTTTTTATGACAAAATTTTCACCTCGAACAATAGAAAACTGAGGTATAAAGGCAAGGCGCTCTATTTTTCATTATTAAAAAAATAAAAAAAGATAAATTTCCTCAGCTTTTAAAATAACCTAGGTGAAAAAATAACTCAGTACAAGTTTCGATTCTCAGCTATCGCAGTTTATGATTTTATTTGTTCTAACCCTTCGGTTTTTTATTTAACCGAGGTATAAAATAATAAGATTTCACTATAAAAGCACTCGTTAAACTGATTTTATCCTAATCCTTACTTATATGAAGCCGCCTAAAACTCGCAAGCATCGTTCTTTGGGATGGATTGTAAGACAGAAAAATCTTCAATGTTCTTCTATCTTGAACAAAACATTTTTTTCTGCCCTTACAATCTATCTCACATAATGGTGTTGATGTTGTCGTTGTTGTATTTTTGGAATAACCCTCAGTTAAAGAAGGGTACTCAGTTGATAAATTGCAAGTACAGAAAAGCATTCTTGCTTCAAGTTACCCAAAGACAGGAGGTAAACCAACAATGAAGTGAGCTCAACCTTTGAAAAGAGCGCAGTTGATAGATTGCAAGTTCAGAAAATTATTCTTTCTTCAAGTTAAACAAAGAATGGAGCTTAACCAACAAAGAAGGGAACTAGCTCAACCATTGAAGAGTACTCAATTGATAGATTGCAAGTGTAAAAATTCATTCTTGTTTCAAAAATATTTGTTTTAATGGATATCAAACAAAATCTAAATATCACCTAAGATTTATTGTAAAGAATGTTTTTTGATGTTTTGTGTAAACAATGTATTTACAAAAATAAATAAAAGAAATAGTCACCTCGGTTTTCTTTAAAACCGAGGTGATAGTTAAAACAAAACATCGGTTTTATAGTCACCCCCGTCCATTTCTATCATGAGTTGCTACTACAGATCTATGCAATGGATTGCAAGTGCAGAAAATAAAAATTCTAATTGGGAAAAATATTTTTACAATGTATTTGTAATATTCTATATAAATAATGTAATTAAAAAAAAAAACAGCTTATTCACCTTGGTTTTCTTCTTGACCGAGGGGATAGTTAAAACATTTTTTTCTATTCGTCCTTAAACAAATCTTTGTCGTCCATTTAATGTTTATCAATGCTCAAGAATCTGCCATTAGTGATATGTGTGGAACTTAAGGGACATCCGTTATAAAAGCATGCTGAATATTGAAAATCTAACATAAATGAAACATGAAGCGCTTGAAACATAAAGACGTTTGAAAAAGTTCTCTAAGATGGATTGTAAGAGTAGAAAATTACTTGGGTTTAAGGTTTGTTTTCTTAAATATTTATTTTATCACAAAATCATATATTTGAATATTGATTTTATTTATCTAACCCGTATTTTGTTTTTCTTTAGAATCAAATGCATGCAAGATCCGAAGAGACAAACCTTGCACCTAACATTTGATCTTCCCCAAGATTCAATAATTCGAAGATCTAAAGTATAGATCTGTAGAGAATTTGATTTTTACCTTGTTCTCTAGAAAATTTGACTTTTATTTTAAATAATGTAATATTCTTGGTAAACAATGTAACAATTAAAATAAATAAATTATCTAACCCCTCGATTTTCAAGATAAAACGAGATGAAATATACGCTAGTTTTGAAAATAATAAAAATGTTGCTTGGGTTCGAACTCATGTGCATTTAACTTTACCTTTCGGTTTAAAAAATACTGAGGGAATAAGTTGCGAGTTATCATGTCGCCCTCCATTACCTCACTTCTATAGCCGAGATATTATACATTTCGTGTCCGAAATAACAAGCATTTTTTTGTAGTAGTGTGCTAAGCAAATTTCACCTCATAGTTAATTAGACAAGGTCCATAATCGATTATAGGTAGAGTTTCCCTACATAATCGATTACAAAGGCATCATAATTGATTATGATCCATTAAAAAGGTTTGGTTCAATCCAATTGGATTTTTATATGAAGTTTTTGGAAAAGAAATTTAGTTAGTGCATGTGTGATTTTAGGACATTGAGATGTGAGTAACATAATTATTAGACGAACACATAATTAGATGGTAAGCTTTTAACATATACACCTTCTTTATGTTGTTCTTTGTCACTTTATTCTTTTACTCTTTGTCATTTTATCCTTTTAAGTTTATCATGCAAAATTTTTCGCTTTTTTATTTAATTCAATTTTTCTTCTTTATTTAATAATGTTTATGATATTTTTCTTTAATCCCCTTGTCTTCATCAAAACATGTTACAGTTGTTAAAGCACATCAAACCACAAAGTTCGCCCATTTTTCTCTCAAGTGTTTCAATTTAGTATAATAGTTGGAAACATCTAAACTTCTTTGAGACATGTAACATACTTCTTCATGAATATCGACGATACATATAGATCCTTTCAAATATCATAAGCCTTATCAAAGATGTCTATTGACAGATCTTTGAATCCAAGAAATTATAAGTTATTGCATCAAAACCACTGATTGTGAATGTCATTGAATTTAGCTGAAGCGAGAAATGTACCTTCATCAACAATGATTTTATTCTTCAATGTGAGAGCAAGACACATCAATTTAATCCATAATTGAAAGAAAGTATTCATTACTTTTAAGGGAGGAACCAAATCCACATATTCATTTTCACTAAAACGAATAGAGAACAAATCAGAAACATTAATGACAAAATTTGCATATTAAATGAAAGTCTGGATTGTCACAGTTGAAGAAGCAAGAAATCAATAAATTAAAGCTGAGAGATGAACCAAATCCACATAAGAAAAGAAATTGGAAGAATCAAAATGATAAGGTAATAACAAGAATCCAAACGATTGGAGGACTAACTGTTATAATGTTTTTGACGAGCTCTAATCTTATTTTACATAGAAAAACAAAGTGAGAAAATTGAACTAATGGATCAATTTGATAAAATTCACAAATCTAATGTAAAGTAACCTAACTAATAATTAGAAATATTTTAACTAACCATCTATAATCTACTGAATTAATTAAAGACTAACTGTAGTTAGATAAAGGAGAAATAATTAGTAATAATGCTAGCAAGTCAATTGATGAAGTAAAGATAAAAAGTGTTATTGTTTCTATTAGGTTGAAAACCCTTTTGATATGAATCTTTACAATCTTAGAAGGAATTTTTTTGATACATTCAACTCTTGGTGATGACTTCTTTGTATCTTGTTGTCAAAATTAATGAGACATTTTATATTAAAAATGTGTTTATTGTCCAATGTATGTTGCTGTACTATATTGAAAGTATATTTGGTGTTGACACATGACAGTGTATGCTATCAACAAAACACAATATCAATGTCTAGTTGTTGGTGTCTTATAGCAATATGAGACGTATAATCACATTTCATTATTTTTTTTAAATTATTATTGATATCAACGTGTTAATATAATATTCGGTGCCAATTTGTAAATGTATTATTGTTTCATAGATTACTATCACCTTTCTATCATAATTGTGTGACCATCTTTTATATTGCTTTTTCTTTTTTAAAATATGGTTGATACAACGACAATTGAAGTTGTGTTGCAGTCACACAAATATTAAAAATGTGATCTTGTGACCATAATTCTTTTTTAAAATTTGTTGACTTGAATATGTTGGTCTAATGTTAATTTTATTGCAGATGAATGAAAATAAGTATTTATTTGATAATAAAATAATACTAAAGTTGACGCTTATGATACTAAGCATATTGGAGTGGAGAAGAGACTACTAGGTCAATAATGATCAAGATCTAACATGAGATTCAATTTTGTAACCTTTTCAATTTGTGAGACTATAACAGAGACATTTTTGTGTTCATATTCATAAGTCTAAGCAATAATAATAATGATGAGAAAGAATAAGAGATTCTAACTAAGAAGTTTGAAATCCAATGTAAAAATTAACTTTATTTAAATCAAATAATTATTTGTTTCTAGTGATAAGGATCAGTTTGTTTTATCTTTAAAAAAATTATTTTTTAAATTAATTTTATAAATATGTCTTTTAAAATATTAAACGTTTTTTAAAATTTATTTTTATCAATTGAAAGACTAATTTTCACATCCTATAACATTAATATATATTATTAAAAATTAAAATATAATCAAAATCACATTTTAAAAAAAAATTATTTTAAAAATGATTTTTATAAAAAAAATTATTTGAAATAGCTTAAAATTTAAATGATTTTTTTTTTTAAATTTTGATATTTGAAAATAGTTATAGTAAAAAGATTAAATATCTAAAATAATAATTATTCTAATTTTTTATTTAAAGTAATTTTTTTAAAAAAATATTTGTAATTTCTTCCCTACAAAATATTTAAAATTATAAAAACTAATTTTTAAAAATATTAAACAAAAAAAAAATCTTTGAAGACGATTAAGTCATTTTTCGGTCAGAATTTTGTGTTGATAATATATTATAAAATTAACTAAAATAAGAATTAAATAAATGATTGAAAAGAGTGTAATAAAAACTAGTGAATTAAATATTAATATTCACAAGCGTTAACTGATAATTTTTAAATTATAATAAGGATTAATAATATATATTAACCTCGTAAATAAATTTTCTAATATTTCTCTTCCATGTAATTTATGGAGATCATTCCTAACATCATTCATAATATATGATAAACTCCATTGTAGGTGGCTTTGAACATGACTTCTAGAGCTCTCTTTTAAAGATGTACCAATTTTTTATATATAATATATTTAGAATACATACATATTTAAAAGAGAATTACATTATTTATAACATATATATTATAATAGTATTTTTTTAGTATTTAGTTCATTAAATTATTTATAACATATATATTATAATAGTATTCTTTTAGTATTTAGTTCTATAAGGGTAACAATATTATTAGTTAATTAATACTAGCAAGGTACTCCTACTCCTATGTTTACCTGCATCTATAGAAAAAAAGAAAAATGCAAAAAAAAAAAAAAAATGAAAATATGCAAGAGATTATATAATTAAATAATTTTTTATGATACTACTTATCCAAGTTTAAATTTAACTGATTTAATTTACATTTTATTTATAAAATAATGTATAGTTACAAAATTTTATTTAACTATTTAACAAAAGAAACAATTATTTGATAGATATACATAACATATTAATATTGCGGGATTAAAATTTACATTTGAAATGTAAATTTTTAACATATAATATTTATTCTCACACGACAAATATGATTACAAGAGTCATATTTAATATATGAAGAATAAATGAAAATGCATTCCTTTATAAAATATGATGTAGTTTTATGTATGAAATGACAGGGTTATTTTTTATAATAATATATTTTTGATAGTAATACATGACTCAAAGAGTCCTATTTAATTCACGAGAATATGAGAGAATCTATTAAAAATGATTTACTTCATATTCAATTTTTTTATAAGGACCAATAATAAATAAAAAGAGTAAATAAAGAGATACAAAGAGAATGTAGATTTGGCCAAACCTTTTATTTGTTGGTGTATAAGGTGAAGAAGAAGAATATGGAAGAAGAGAGAGACGAGAATAACAAATTTTCACTACTCTAACAAAAACGGTTACAAAAAAGTTACTCCACTAAACAGTTATGCGCACTACCCGCTGCTCAGTGTGTGTAACTATTGACCACTGCACTAGTATATATATACACAAACAAAAGTGTCACATAGACTAAATACTAAAGTACTGAATTACCCTTCAACACCATCCCTTAATTTAGGATTTAACTAATCAAAACTAACACCAATTTCATCCCTCAAGTAGAGAAATTGATCAGTCTTGATCGCCTTTGTCAGAACATCTGCCAGTTGCTTCTGGGTGCTACAGTGCACAATTTCTAGCACTTCATTCTGGACTTGACTTCTTAGAAAATGATATTCGTCTCAATATGCTTGCTTCTCCCATTCAGATCTAGGTTCTTGGCAAGATTGATTGCAGACTTGTTATCAATCATCAACTTCAGAGGCTTGTTTACCTTGATCTTCAAATCCTGTAGTAAATTCAGAAGCCAAACAGCTTGACATGCATCCACAACACCTGCAATGTATTCAGCTTCACATGTTGATAAAGCAATAACTAGTTGCTTCTTGGAACACCAAGAAATAGGACCTCCCAAGTACTTAAACAAATATCCAGAAGTACTTCTTATGTCAACTCTGTCTCAATACCAATCAGAGTCTGAGTAACACATCAACTCTGAATTAGCCTTTCTTTTAGAAGGGAACAAAACTCCATACTTTAGTGTTCCCTTTATATACCTCAGAATCCTGACAACAACATGGTAATGAGACCACTTCGGTTTAATCATAAACCTACTAATCATTCTAACTGCATAGCAAATGTCAGGTCTGGTATTACACAAATACCTCAGAGAACCAACCAACTGCTTGAAAGTTGTAGAATCTACATCATCACCCTCAGGATCAGAATCAAAATTTCAATTTGTTTCTGAAGGTGTGACAACAGCCTTACAACTCAGCAGCTCGAAAGTCTTATGTCTCGCTAAGGAGAAAAAGTTCAAAGTAATCTAACCAAAGTTTTTGTAGAAATACTCTTGCTACTGACCTTGCTTTATATTTTCCAATTGATCCATCCGACTTTAGTTTTTCCTTGAAAACCCATATGATGCTGATGGCTTTCTTGTCTATTGGAAGCTCAATCAACTTCCACATCTTGTTTCTTTCTATAACCTCAAGTACTTATTTCATGGCCTTCAGCCACACTTTCTTCATGAGCGCTTCTTCAACACTGACTGGTTTAGAGTCTACTAACATAGAACACTGAATGACTTCCCCTTCAGAGTCTACTTCAGTATCTTGTGGCATCTCAAACTCTGTATATCTTCTTGGTATGTTTCTGATTCTTTGTGGCCTCTGAACTTGTTCAGAATCTTCTTCAGACTCCGGAAGAGTATTAGATGCTGCAACCTCATAAGTACCACCTTCAGAGGCATGGCCACTTTCAGAGTCTGGAATATTTCCAGAGTCTGGATCAGAATCAGATTCACCTTCAGAGTCTTCTTCAGTTTCAAAGCCACCTTCAGACTCTGGCTCATCTTCATACTCGTCTTCAGAATCAACTTCTAATTCTGACTCATCTCCAGAACCTTCAGATTCTGAAGTATCTTCAGAAGTTAACTCAGATGTTATCACCGCACCAGAGTTGGATTGGGATTCACTCTATTCCTACGCACCTGGTTCTTTCGCAACGACGTCTCTATTGAATTCAACCTTGTTAATGACAGGACAGCAGAGCTTATAAGCACATGTATTGTGGTACCCTATCATCAACATAATTCTGCTCCTATTATCCAACTTTCTTCTCTTAGCATCTAGAACATGTTTGTAGCACACAGAACCAAACACCTTCAGATGGCTTACACTTTTCTTATCTCTTGTCCACTTCTCTAAAGGAAAAATTTCCTTCAGCTTCTTGGTTGGACTCTTGTTGAGCACATATGCTGTCGTGGCAACAACTTCTCCCCACAAGGTATGAGAGAGCTTCTTCTCCTTCAGCATGGTCCTTGTCACATGAAGCAAAGTTCAGTTTCTTCATTTAGCAAGACCATTGTGTTGAGGAGTGTATGGATCAGTCACTTCATGCTCGACTCCATTATCCTCATAGAACTTTCTGAACTCAGTAGAGTTATACTCACCTCCACCATCAATTATGAGAATCTTCAGAGTCTGACCACTCTAATTCTCAACCTTGATTCTGAATTTCTTAAATTCAGCAAACACTTTGTGTTTGAACTTTATAAGGGATACCCGCATCATCCTTGTGAACTCATCCACAAGTTACACAAAGTATTTATCCCCTCCAAGTGAAGGTGCTGAAAATGGTCCACACACATCAGATGCATCACACCCAAAGCATGCTTTGCTCTTGGAGGCATTTCAGATGCAAATGGCAGTTTTGATTACTTCCCTCTCATGCATACTTTTCATGACTTCTCTGGCTTCTTAATTTTAGAAATTCCATGTACCAACTTCTTCTAATTTAGATGCCTAAGCTTCTAAAGTTCAGATAACCAAATCTTTTGTGCCGCAACTCACTTTCCTTTATAACACTTATTGAAATAAGGCATTCAGAGTCTACAGTTTTAACATTCACTTTGAATGTTCCATTCCTTCCCTGTTCTGACTTCATAATCAGCTTCTGATTAGAGTCATACAACTTCAAAAAATTGTCCTTCATGGTAACTGAAAAACCTTTCTCAATTAATTGGCCTATACTGATCAGATTGTTTTTCATGCTAGGCACATACATCACATTATGAATCAATGTTGTTTTACTATTATTCATAACTACTTTGACATTTACCATACCTTCAGAGTTGAGGTATTTATCATCAGCACATATGATCTTTGTCCTCTTCCTAGAGCCAAAGTCAACCAGGAATTTATTATTTCTAGTAAGATGATTTGAGCAGCTAATGTCCATACATTACCAGTCTGTCAAATACGCATCATCAGATTTAAAAGCCATCAATAGCACAAAATCATCATCAGAATCTCTTCTGGCTACGTTTGCTTCTTCTGACTTTCTTTCATTATTTGACCAATAGTCAGCAGCAAAGTGGCCAAACTTCTTACAACAGTAGCACTAAACCTTTCTATATTAGAGCATGGTCCTCTACCTCTCTTTCATAGTTTCTCTTAGTCAAACACAACTCTTTTGCCTCTAGACTTCTTTGCTGGTCTTCAATTCTCATGGTGCTAAGATCCTTAGAATGTTCAATTGCTACCACAATGTAATCAAACTGAGGAGTAAGATATCTAAGTACCTTCTCAATAATCTTTTCTTTAGAGAGAGTTTCTCCACACGACTTCATCTCATTTGTGATCAGAATTACTCTAGAGATGTAGTCAGGTACCTTCTCATTATTCTTCATGCTGAGATTCTCATACTACTTACGTAAAGACTGAAGCTTCACCTTCTTCACTGATGCATCACTGCCGCAGTCTTCGTTACCATCGAATCAACGATTTTCTCAAACATGTTCGCATTCACACATTGATGGATGTAGAACAACACCTTCTGATCCTTCTTTCACGTTTCTCTTTGTGCATTTCTCTGTGCTTCTGTTGCATCCGCTGCAACCAGAGACAACACACGCATCTGGATCATCCAACGATTCCATTTCTTACCATCAAACACTGGAAGCTTGATACTCTGATTACCATTTTCGTTCATCTTTAACCTTGTGCAATCACTTAGATCTCACCAAACACTAGTGTTTCCTAATCCCGCAGAATCAAGAAATGTGATTTTGTTACGATTCTGATAAAAAATTCAACATGACCTCTAGATACCAATTGTTGGTGCACACGGTGAAGAAGATGAAGATGGAAGAAGAGATAAAAGAGAATAATAAACTCATACTACTCTTGCAAAATCGATTACAAAAAGGTTACTCCATTATACTGCTATGTGCACTACCTACTGCTCTGTGTGTGTGTATATGTATGTGTGTGTGTATGTGTGTGTGTGTGTGTGTGTGTGTGTGTGTGTAACTATTGAAAGCTACACAAGTATATATACACAAAAAGTGTCACGTAGGCTAAATACTAAAATATTGAATTACCCTTCAACACCATTAAGAAGCAACAAACTTAAAGTAAGGCAATTTTAACTTATATTTAATGAAGTTATTACAAAGGATCCTAGACATCTCATTGAAGTAGATGTATCCAATCATTTTAAGCCTTCATTATCAATAAATTGCATGATTGACTATAAATTGCATGCTTCTAATGACCTGTTTACAATTATCCCATCTTTGCCTTAGAGCCCAAGGAATCGAGACAAAAATGGAATTCCTTAACCACCATTATGGAATCAGTCTCCAACCAGAGTTGGTTTTAATGATTGAAATGAGAAATCTCCATGACTTTGATTGCACTAGCTAACTCAACAGAGAAAGCATTATGATCTCTCAAGTTTTACTCAAACCTTGCAATGAACTCTAAAATGTGGTTTCTAAAAAGGCCTTTAAAAACTGAGGTAATGGAGGTTGAAGCTCCATCAGTGTTAGCCTTAATCCAATTTTCAAAAGGAGGCATTCACATGACTTTAATGATTATAGGGGCATGGGGAACATGAATCTCAACATAAAAAAGCTTGAGAATCCTGAATTCAAACATTGAGTTGAAATAAACATGGTTAGTTCCTTTTCTTGAAAGGAAGACTGCAATCTTGACAAATGTTAAGGCACTCTTCTAGTTGATTAATTTGTCCTAGAACCTAGTATGTTTCTATAATGTTAAATGGGGAAAGAATGTTAACTAGAAATGCATGAATTACCACTATGCACTGAGGAGATCAAAGCCTGTCACAAAGCCTTCAAATGTCCTCCATCGAATCAAAATGTATATTAACATTCATTATATGAGAACCATGTCCATGTGTTAGTTCCAAAAGGGCATTCAAAGAATAAGTGAAAAGTTATTTCTTCATGTTGAAGGTAGAGATTGCAAATGGATGGGAAGTAACATCCTATCATCTTCAAACTTTCATCAATATGGAGATTATCTTGCATGATTCTCTAAGCTACCAAAGGTTTTGAGGGAGTTTATATTCAAAATTTGTTTATAATTTAAATGTAATAATATATTAACTACATTTTATCATTTATTTAATTAATATTTGATAACTCTTAAATGACTAAATTAATAGCAAACTTCTAAAATGTAGGTTAATTTCAAAATTAATTATTGATAAGTATCCATGTTTGATATCAAATTGAATAATACTTGACAAATTTAACTTATTTTCCGATTGAATTTTCAAGTACCTGAGTCATTTACTTGTATAAGCTCAGTGGTAGATAAAGGTGAGAATATGACAGACCAACTAATACAGGTCTATAGTCTAGCCTACGCATGTCCAGTTAAAAGACTAAGCTTCAGGCGATAGTAAAAAGCCTTTTTAAACATATCAAACTGACTTATTTAAATAAATATGAATAATTTTGCTATTATTATTATTATTATATTGTATTGTTTACCGTTGTTTTCGGTACATCAAATCACAAGTTTTCATTCACTTACAAGATTAAACTCAAAAAAACCTCAGGACATATTTGTGCAAAAGATTTGAAAAAACATATTTGTGCTTTACATACTGATGTTTGAATGTCGAAGATATAACTCTAACTAGAATAATGTAGAATTGCTTTGAAAATACAGGTTAAACAAAGAACATAAAAGATCATTCAAATAAATGCTTTGAATTTAAAAGATCAAAAGAAAGGACGTTGATTCATACACCTTCTCATAAACTCTTTTCTATATGTGACTTGGATACTTAAATTCTATGGAGAATACTTAATGAATTTCGTGACCTTTGTTTACATGACTGAACTTCTCTTATATACTATTACAATGCTAACTGTCAATAATGATTATCTTCGTAGAATTCAACATGTACTCCTTTACGTGGGCTTTAACCTTCTAGTATGCTTTCACGAGTCTTAGAAATTTGAACTTCTCTTTGACGCTCTTGCTATTTCAAACTCTCTTTTAAATCTTCTAACTACTTTTGTCGAACCTTGGAGCATAGCGTCGAAATGCTAGCTAATAGTACTTAGCTTGTGAATTTACCTCACTTATACTTCTATCAATATGTCGAATCACCATAATCCTTTTTGAGATTTTGAACATGTTTTAAAGAGAGAGTGATCATAATCTTATGGATATGCTCCCAAGACTCTTCCAAACCAGACTTGGCAGGTTTCTAAGTTAACTAAACCTTAAACTCAAAATAAACTGAGTCCTAAAACACCTGATAAGCAAGTCCAACTCACCCTTTCAGCTGAAGTTATCAAAAACGTCGGAAGAAATGGGGCATCACTAAACAAAAATTCTCAAGCTAACAGATGCCCCCCAAAATTGCAACTTTCGATCATCTGCACAAGATGGAAGAAAGGTGACATTTTCAGTAATTGCTCGACATTGTTCAAAGTGATTTTCATACGTCATAGTAATCATGACCACTTTACCAAACCGTTACATCACTGAACGTGCATGCACTTAGTCATTATCACTCTGATTTCCAAGGACATTGTGGGCCACAAGATTAAATCACAATAAAAAAATTGTTTAATTGATTTTATAATCAGAAAAGTTAAGCGCCATTTGTCCAAATTTCGGAGAGACACTGAAACATTTTCTTCCACTATATATATACACCATCATTGTCTCATTTTCCCCTTTTAACAACTTCTTCTTCCTCAGATCCATAAAAATCTTCAACTCCTACAAACTTCCATTCTCGTCCCTTCGTCAAACTTCAGAAACCATGGCTTCTTCCTCTGCTTCAACACAATAAATTTCAATCTCGCTTGCCTCTAAAGTTAATGCTCATACTTTTCTTGGGAATCGTACTTATATCCTTGAACCACTACCTATATTCCTGAACCACCAATGAAGGAAGAAAAATCCATGATCTGGGCTTTTTTGGTATTGATCCCTTTCTTTATTTCAGGTACTGTTCACGCATTCTTGGTTCCATTTCCCATACCTTTTAAAAAGCTTGAACAAAAAAAGATGTGTTTTCCTCACTACCATCGTTGCAAACCCCGAGCATTTGAAGACAAAACCTATGAGTTATGGTTCATGAGTTCATCCCAACGTGTTTTCTATTCCTTTCCCTCTGCTAAAAATGAGGCTTATATACATTGGTTAGATAAAGTAGAGAAGAAAAAGAAACAATTATTAAAAGATCAATAAATCTATAATCTGATTCAATTGTCTAGAGTTGGCCCCAAATATAACACCAACATGCTTATTTCATCCCTTTTCTTTTGGGAAGGCTTGCCTAACACCTTTCACATTCGTTGTGGAATGGTGACTCCTACCCTGTTTGATGTGGCTTGTTGTGAAATGATGTCATCAATAACAGAATAAAGTTATGAGAAAGAGATTGAGTTTATTGAACAAACACAAGAAACCCTATTAGATTTCACAAAGGAAAAGAGAAGAAGGAGGAAGAATAGAAAATTGGTTGTATAAGTCCCTCTGTGGTTTTCAAAACCGCGACGCGATCATCGCCTTTTCAAATAAATCATCTGGGCCTCTCCTTGAGTATAAGCCCCATTTTTTCTTCTTTACAAACACTTTTGGGCCTCTAATAGAGTGTAAGACCAAAACCCCTTTGTACATAAATAAATTTTTGGCCTCTGCTATAGTATAAGTCCCACAACGTCTTTCGGTATAGCAGTGCGATCCCTGTTTTCAAACCAAGACATCTGGGCCTCTCTTTGAGTATAAGCCCTAATCTTTTGTACATAAACTTTGTTTTAAACAATAAACAACTCCCATGGGCCTCTCTTTGAGTTGTAAGCCCCATACCTCTGTTTTCAAAATCATAAGTCTATTTTAAATTGGTACTAAGAGGAGCATTATTCCCGGTGAAACTGCTCTTAGACCACTTGGGCCTCTCTCTGAGTTATAAGCCCCAAACATTCTTTTCTTTTAAACCACTTTCTTTCAATTCAAATTCAAACCCAAAGTTTTTTTCTCAAAACTTTCTTCAATTTCTTAAAACCCTAATCCTACAGCTGTAATCAGTACAATCAATCACCATACACTTGGGCCTCTTCTCGGAGTATAAGTCCCAACACCTTTTCAATTCAATGCATACTTGTTTATATACCTGTCAATACACTTATCTGTATATACTTATGCATATCTGTTTGGAGTTTTCCCCAGCAGTTAGGTCTACACTTAGGTCAAACCAGAAGTTACTCCTAACTTAGTCAAAACTAGTCCCTCATAGGAAATTCCCTCAATACAGTTTGCCTCCTTTTGGGCTTATTCAATATGGAACAGAGAAAGAAATTATTCCTGGTGAAACTTTTCTCAAGACTGTCAAAACTTAGAAATATATATGCATACAAGAAATTCATTTCCCCAGAGAGGATGAATTCCCGGTGAAACCTCTTTTGAATTTCTTCAAACCTTAGAACTGTTCAGCAAAGAAAGGATTAATTCTCGGTGAAACCTTTCTTGAACTTTTCTTAGGCTTGGACCAACAGGCTTCTTAGAAGTATCCCCAGCCTCCTCTTGGGCTTAGTACAAGGACCAACAGGCTTCATAGAAGTTCCCCAGCCTCCTCTTGTGCTTAGTACAAGGACCCAAAGGCTTCCTAAAAGTATAGGATATAAATAAGTCATCTCTGTTAATTCAATCCCCAGAAGAGTCAAGTTTCCAGAACACACTACCATCTAAGGGTTGATCTTCACCCCTTAAACCAACAGTCTCCTCTTGGGCATCATACAAAGACCCTTCTCTACACCAAAGCCTATCACTTCTTGAGAGACTTGGACAGTCTCAACCTCCTCTAGGGCTTCATACAAATAAGACTTGGAAAGTCTAATCTCCTCTTGAATCTCACACAGAGACCCTCAAGTTTCCTAAAAGCATAGGAAAAACCCTGATCATTTACCAATACACCAGTCTCCAACAGAGTTAAAAACTCTAAGGTTTTCAAACTCACCTTCAAACTCCTCTGACCCCCAACAAGGTTTAAACTTTCACCTTAAACATCCCAACCAGGGTCAATTTACCATCAACAAATCCCCAACAAAATCAGAGCCTCATGGCATCTGATACTTCAACTCTTCCCTGATTCCTAACAAGAGTGAAATCCCCTTTAGACCCCCCAATACAATTTGGACCTGCTCTTGGATTTCAATAATCCTCAGTAAAAGTTAGCCTCCTCTTAGGCTTCATATAAGAACTTTCTCCAGTCAGCCTCAATCTTGGGCTTTGTACAAGACAGATAAAACACTCCCTAGAGGAGTCAGTTTCCTTTAGCTTCAACCTTGGGCATTAAACAAGGCACGCAAAAATTAACATCCCCTCAGATGAGACCAGGAGTCCACTCTGCAGGAAGATATATCCTCTATACATCACATATCAAAACAAAATAATCAAAACATTTTATCAGATAATTGCTATAAGTGGCACACTTGTTGATTAAAGATCCAAGCTGGAGTCCTTCCTTTATCCTGGCTAAAATTTATCTTTCATCTAACCGATGTAAGTGGCCAGCCTCTGGATCCCTAACATCCAAGCCAATGTCCCTCTCTTAGCATGAAAGATTCATAAAAGAAAAAGTGGCATTGCTCTACACTGAGTTAAAGCTTTTTTCTCCTTCATGACATCCCTCTCATAAAGGAAATTATGGCATTACTGGATTCAAGCTATCCTAGTTAAAGTAATTTCCCTTTATAACCAATCTCTCAACATTTGTGATGAATATGTGATTTTTCTCCCTTTAGAGATGACAAATTCTCTCTCTCAATCACCCTTTTAGCTTCAATCTTGGACTTTGAACAAGACACAAATACTCTGCTAGCTTTAATCTTGGGATTTGAACAAGACACCAAACTTTCTTTCCTTCCATAGAAATAGGAGGAACTACGATTGCTCTGATTTCCCAAATCTCTTTACGGGAATACGTAAGCATAAAATTGCGAAATCTTAGCGAGTACACAAATCAAAAACTCTAGATCCATGTTGTAGCGAGCGATTTCGGACGTGGTTCTTAAGCGCTGGTCGCTCTCTGCGGTTGAGCTTAAACTACAGGTCGATTCATTTTTTATCCTATTGTGAGCTGAATAAGGAAGGGAAATAGATGTCTCCAATTAACCCTGCTTGCATACTGAGTTTAAACAGCGGTCTGTTAGGTTACGGATGCTATCAATGTGGGGGGCCTTTGTACTGGTTATTTGTATTTTCGCCAATACTGTTTTCTTTCTTTCTAGGACTTTCTAGCGGGGAACAAGGATTAGGATGTTAGGACTGATGCTTTTTGATAGGTATGTGAGAGTATGGGATTTTGGTTTTTTGTTGATTGTGCTCGCTAAGATCTTTTCTTTCGATCTTATGCCTACGTATTCCCGTTTACCGAAACAGGGAAATCAGAGCGTTCGTAGTTCCTCCTAGTCTATGGGAGGAAATGGGTGTTTTTGGTGTCTTGTTCAAAGCCCAAGACGTGAAGCGAAAGGTGATTTGTATCTTGTTCAAAGCCCAAGATGTGAAGCTGAAAAGTCTATTTGTGTCTTGTTCAAAGCCCAAGATGTGAAGCTGAAGGACCTCGACTTTAGAGAGAATTTGTCATCTCTAAAGAAGGGTTTGTCTGTCAAAACTGTTGGGTGACTGGTTATAAAGGAGAATTACTTTAACCGGGATACGCGGATCCTACCAATGCCATAATTTCCTTTAAAGGGGATTTTAACCTGAAGGAGAAGACTTTAACTCAGTGTAGAGAAATGCTATCTTTCCTTAGGAATTTCTCATGCTAAAAGAGGGACAGTGGCGTGGATGTAAATAATCCAGAGGCTTGCCGCTTACAGCGATTAGATGAAGGGAAAGGAGTTGTTGATGTTTGTGTACTGTGAACGAGGCACAACTTTGATGCTAGAAGGTTGATTGGATCAACCAGTGGTTTTCTTATACAAAGCCTAAGAGGAGGTTATTGGCCCAACAAGAGGGAGTTTTTATGTGTCTCGTACGAAGCCCGAGAGAGAGGCTAAAAGGGTTGACTCAACAGGAGAACATTTTATACTCAACAAGAGAGTGTTTTTGTATCTCGTACGAAGCCCGAGATGGAGGCTAAAAGTTTGACTCAACAAGAGAGTCTTTTATACTCAACAAGAGAGTGATTTTGTATCTCGTACGAAGCCCGAGATGGAGGCTAAAAGTTTGACTCAACAAGAGGATCTTTGTATCTCGTACGAAGCCCGAGATGGAGGCTGTTGTTTGTTTGGCTCAATTAAGAACCTTTTTGTATCTCGTATAAAGCCCGAGATGGAGGCGAAAAGGGTGATTGACTCAACGAGGGAGTCTCTTATGTGTCTCGTACAAAGCCCGAGAGATAGGCTAAACGTTATTTGACTCCGCTGGGGAGAATCATTGTACAAAGCCCAAGAGGAGGCTATGGTGACTGTTTCAGTTGAGTGACAGGTCCAGTATACTGATTTTGAAAGAGAAAATCAGTTCTTATATGAGCAACACTGTACTCAAGGATTTGATTCAAGGATCCGGGTTATTCCTGTTCTTTAAGGAAGTGGGAAATCCGAAGGGTATTGAGACTATCCGAGTCTACGGGTTTCCTTCCTATTTAACGAATGGGGCACTTGAGAATGTCTTTGAGACTCAAGGGGATTAGACTGTCCAAGTCTAGAGTTTCGTCTTTTGTACTATGCTTTGAGAAACAGTAGTAGACTCTACGACAGGACTGTTCTATGAAGATGATTAAGTTCTGTTCCTATACCTCTAGGAGGTCGTCGGGACAATTTGTACGAAGCCCAAGAGGAGGCTGGAAACTTTTAAGAAGCCGACGGGTCCTTGTACTAAGCCCAAGAGGAGGCTATCATTCCCGGAGGAAGAGATCATTATACGAAGCCTAAGAGGAGGCTGTGAATACTTCTAAGAAGCCGTAGGGTCCTTGTACGAAGCCCAAGAGGAGGTGGGTTGCTTTTAAGAAGCCCGTGGGTCCTTGTATAATGCCCAAGAGGAGGCCGATGCTTTTAAGAAGCCCGTGGGTCCCCAAACCCCGAGAAATTCAAGGCAAGCTATTCACAAGGAATATATCAAGTCAGGAAAGTTCGAGAATTTGGAAGAAACTCAAAGATGCCATTCACGGAGAATACATTCATCTCTGGGAGTAGAGTTTCTTGACAATTCCTAATGAGGACAGCCGAAGAGAAGACTGTATCTGGTGATCCTATTTGGCGATCTAGGTGTCTATTTCTATGAATAAACGAAACGGCGTCACCTAGTTCTAGACGTAGTTGCCGGGGAAACTCGAAATATCTATACTATTATTACACAGTTGATATGAGTTTATGAAAGGAGACTTACAGCGAAACAGCCCCACAATACATTTATATATATATATGAGTTTGTGAAAGGAGACTTACAGTGAAACAGCCCCACAATACAGTTATATACATATGAAAGCGGTAAATGAAAGCGGGTAAACACTTACTCGGTTGTAGAGCTTCCATGCTGTTTGGTTAGTTGTTCAACAAAGAAAGATTGAAAACAACAGTATATTCAAAATCAAAGGAGAAAGTGCTTTGAAAAAGAAAGATTTAGGGCTTACAGCTCAAGGAGAGGCCCAGGGTTTTATCAGTGAACGCACTGTTGAATTTGTACAGAGGGACTTATACAAGTGACTGAGGCCCAAGAAAGGTTTTCTGTACAAAGGGATGGGTCTTACACTCTATTAGAGGCCCAAGTGAGTTTTAAGAAAAGAAATGAGTCTTACTACTCGAGGGTAGACCCAGTTGGTTAATTTTAAACTAGCGGCGATCGCGTCGTTTATTTGAAAATGTACAGAGGGACTTATACAACGAATGAGGCCCAAAAAGTTTTCTGTACACAAGGGGTTGGGTCTTACACTCTAATAGAGGCCCAAAGGGTTTAAAGAAAAGAAATGGGGCTTACAACACGAGGGGAGGCCCATAGTCTTTATTTTCAAGATGAATATTCACTTTTAAAATGCTTTAAAACAATTAAAAATGAATTTATTCACAAAAATACCAACTATATTAAATAAATAATATAAATTTGATTTTTTTGTAGAATAAAATATTTTACTATTTTTGTGATTTTTCAGAAAAAGAACTAATAAAAAATTATCAAAATGAGGGAGTTATTAATTTTTCAAATCATTAAAAAATAATGAGAAAATATGAAAAAGAGGGGTTGGGTCTTACACTCTATTAGAGGCCCAAAGTGTATTTTTGTACAAAAGATGGGGCTTACAACTCAGGGAGAGACCCAAAATATTTTCAGTTTGAAAATGGCGATCGCGCCGAGATTTTTCACGTATCGGGACTTATACAATAACTGAGGCCCAAAATTGTTTCGTTAAAAAAGGGTTGGGTCTTATACTCTATTAGATGCCCAAGTGTTTAAAAAATGAAAAGAAATGGGACTTACAGCTCAAAGAGAAGCCCAGTTGATTTTCGTTTGAAAATGGCGATTGCGCCGATGTTTTCTTTTAACGCAAAGAGACTTATACAATAAGTGAGGCCCAAAATTTTTTGGTTAAAAGGGGATTGGGTCTTACACTCTAATAGAGGCCCAAAGTGTTTGAAAAAGATTTGTTAGGGTGAAAATCAAAGAAAACCCCAATTTCAGTTTTTAAGCATTTTTCCAAGAAAAATTAAGTAAAAAATGATAAAAATATCAAATAAAATCATTAAATAATGATTAAAGTTTATGAAAAAAAAATATTTTATCAACATAAATATTTAAAATCATTTTGGTTTTAAAAATCAAGAAAAAAAAGAAATCATTTTAAAAGCATTTAAAACAATATAAAACACTATTTTTAAATATATTAAAAATAATATTTTTTTTTGTGATTTTTTGTGGATTAAAATATTATGGGGTATGAATTGGAAAATGATGATTTTTTGCTATGTGAAAAAATTGGTTGAGTTTTGAAAATAAAAAGTAAGAAAAAGAGGAAAGATATCAAAATATCATCTCCGACATTTCTTTTGGGGTAAAAACGAGTACCGAAACTTTAGTTTTCAACACGTTTTTATCAAATTTCAAACACTCATAACTCTCTCAATTTTTATCGGAATCAAGATCCGGAAGAGCCTATCCTGACCGATTTTTCGCAAGGAATCCGATGGTATTACTCACGCGCACGGAAAATCGACACACAAAATGCAGAAATTAAAAAACAAAAACTGCTATCGATTAAAAACATCGTTCCGCGTCGAATTTCCAACACGCGTAACTCTCTCGATTTTTAACCGAATCAAGATCTGCAAGAGCCTATCCTGACCGATTTTTCGCAAGGAATCCAATGGTATCACACACGCACACCGAAACTCAACGTACAAAACGCAGCGATAAAAAAACCAGAGCTGCTACGTTTAAAAACATCGTTCCGCGTCGAATTTCCAACACGCGTAACTCTCTCGATTTTTAACCGAATCAAGATCCGCAAGAGCCTATCTTGACCGATTTTTCGCAAGGAATCCAATGGTATCACTCACGCACACGGAAACTCAACACACAAAATGCAGAAATTGAAAAACCAAAACTGCACGTTGTTTTCGACGTTGTTTCGCGTAAAATTTCCAACGCGCGTAACTCTCTCAATTTTCATCGGAATTGAAATCCGTAAAAACCTATCTTGACCGATTTTTCGCAAGGAATCCAATGGTATTATTCACGCACTCGAAAAATCACTGTACAGAACACACAAAGCGAAAAAACAAGAACCGCTATCGTTAATTCGACGGCGTTTCGCGTAAAATTTCCAACGCGCGTAACTCTCTCAATTTTCATCGGAATTGAAATCCGTAAAAACCTATCTTGACCGATTTTTTGCAAGGAATTCAATGGTGTTACTCATGCAAACTAAAACTTAATGTATAGAACACACCAATGAAAAAAAGACAGAACTGAACATGGTTTTGAAACTACCAAAATTCCACATAAAAACATGTCAAAATGCAAACAGTGGGAGGATCACAACATACACATTAAGGACTACATTTTTGCCTCAAGAATTGTTCAATATGATGCATGTATGTGGACAACAAAGGAAAGATGATTCAAAGAATTCAAGTTGTGGATTTTACCTCTTTTTTGGAGATTTTGGGCAACCTTCCAAGTGCTTTGTTCCAAAAATGATTTGATGCTTTGGACAACCTCAAATGACCTCTTAGAAGCTTTTAGGATGGTTGGAATCGGCTGGAAACCTCTGGAGCAAGTTTGTGCACTTTCTCGCGAAATGGTCAAAAACGGCCAAAATGCCAACTCTCTCAAATGGTGTTCCAGATGTGTGGCACCATTTGGGACAGTTCAAGGATGATATTTAGAGTGTGTTTGAGGTTTTATCTGGCTTGGAAAGTGACTGAATCAAGACATGGCTTGAAAAATGCAAAAAAGTGCCATTTTGAGGTTTTGAGAGGTGACTTTGTGATGTTGTGATTACAGGTCACTTTTGATGGTTTGTACAGCTTACATATGATATATATGAGGTGTGTGTGTGATTAGTTTGAGTGGAATTGCTCTCTAGCTCAAAGACTCAGAATTTCCTTACTAAAGAAGGCATTTTGGAGTGAAAGAGAGAATTTGAGGAAAGCATCTGTTTGATGGCTTTGGTGTACTCAAACTGAACACAAATGAGCTCTATTTATAGTGGACCAAGTTTGTTTTGGGATCCCAAGTGAATGGTGGCTGCAGCAGAGGTTTGGCCAATGTTGGCCAATGAAAATCCAAGTCTCCTCTAGCCATTGACTAGAGGTTAGGGCTCAGAGCTTTGGTTCCCTTGGTCTTGGATAAGTCTTGACTGATTTCAGATGAGAATGGCTCAGTACATGCCACCTCTAAGCATCCATTAAATGCTCCAAACCAAAATTGGAGTTTTGTCCCTCTTTTAGGGATTTCTAGGCTTTGGCATGCTTTTCTTTGTTCCTTGGACTTGGGAGGTTCATGGATCAGATCATCCCACTTGGATTTGATCCTTAGATGTGTCCAAAATGATGACAAGGCTTGAAAATTCATGTGGCACACAAAATGTGCAAATCTGCCCCTGAAAAATTCAGCTTCAGCAAGCCCTTTTGTAAGATCCATAACTCCCTGCTCGAGTATGCTACATGGACGTTCTAGGACTTTTCGGAAAGCTTAGATGACGTACTTCAACTTTAATGTTTGGCCCTAGACCTGGTTCAACTTGGATCATGGAGAAAAACAGCCTTGAAGTTGGGACATTGTGCTGAAATTACAAGGCAGATTTTGGCTAAGTGCTGAAAAATGTCAATTTTAAGTTTTTAGCCATTTTGATCCAAACATAACTCAAAATCCTTAATGAATTGGACTTAGGTCTAGTTGAAGTTTTTGTAGAGGGTAATGAGGGCTACAAATCAAGCTTTGGATGGGGAAAAATGGCTTTGTGGTTTAGGAGTTATGATCCTCCAAAGTTGGTACCCTTGCCACTTTTTTTCATAACTTAGAAAAATTTCTAAGTTTTTATGGTTACCCCTTTTACAAGTTATCCCACTTTCTTTGATTTTTATTGATGAATGATGATTCCAATCACACATTAACATCATTTTAGGGTTAAAAAACCATTTTTATGAAAAATCTCAAAAAGTCAAAGTTTGACTTTTGTGCACAGTTGACTTTTTATCAGATGAATTCCAAACTGTGCGATCCTTTAGGAAATCATGTCCTTGACCTAAATCAAAATTGATGGACATGTTCCATGGGTGTTATAGGGTGTATTTAATCGTGTCCCACGGCTTGGGAGCATGTCCTGGTCAAAAGTCAAAGCTACAGTTGACTTTTCTCGCGAAACCCTAACTGTGGTTCAGATGAAATTGAAACTTGTTGCTCAAGCTTCTTAGGTCAATCCATTGTTGCAAATGGATCAACGTGGTATGATGGAGACCCTCAAATCATGTCTTGAGGTCTTGGCTCATGATTTGTCCCAAAAGTCAACTTAGGGGTGAATTAGGTCAAGAAACCCTAATTCCTGATTTTTGATGTATGCATCCCCCTAGGCTAAATTGACTTGATGATGGGGTTTATGATGTTCCATGGAGCATATTAGGTTATGCTTTGAAGCATTGGCTCATGCCCAGAGGAAAATTTCCATCTGGAGGCCCTAGTCGACCAAACCCTAATTTGGTGACACTGGCGATCCTGAGGCTTGATCCACCTAGAAGGGAGCAGCCTTTTGCTTAATCCTTGAAGTGGGAGTCCTCTTGATCCATTGTGGATATTTGAGAGGCTAGACAAGTTGAAGATCATGTCATTCCTTGATTGATCCTTTGTCTAAGAGCTCAGCGAGGGCTTGAAACCCTACATCCTGTTTGTAGTGAATGCTCACCCACCTTTGGGGAGACTAATGAGGTACAAAGGTACATCCATATTGTGCTGATGATTTGCACAATGATGGGAAATCTTAGTGGTCAAAATTTGGGGTATGAAAGATGCCCCTATTTAATCTTCTTGGACCCGGAGGTGTGAATGGCGAAGGTATTCGGGCATTCGGGGTGCAAGAGGATTAAATATCGGAATACCCGAAATTTTGATGGTGGTTATGAATGGTAGCTTACGCATTCATCTTCTTTAGCTAAGCGAAGATGCTTAGAAAAGGTAAACTTCCCCTCGATCTTGGTCTTCAGCCAATGAGCTGGTCTCAGTTTTTTTTTTGAAATAAACTTCCCCTCGATCCTGGTTTCCTACCAAGGAACTGGTCTTAGTTTCTTTTGTAAACTTCCCCTCGATCCTGGTTTCCTACCAAGGAACTGGTCTTAGTTTCTTTTGTACACTTCCCCTCGATCCTGGTTTCCTACCAAGGACCTTGTCTTAGTTTCTGATTTAAACTTCCCCTCGATCCTGGTTTCCTACCAAGGAACTGGTCTTAGTTTCTTTTGTCAATAAACTTTATTGACAAGGGACGCTATGTGTAGCGGTTTTCCTTCAAACTTCTCGCCGAATTTTCCTGGGGAGATGCCATTTGAGGAAAAAAGTTTTAGGTTAGACTTGCTGGGGAACCCATTCGTCTGAATTGTAGAGGTACACAAACTTCTCGGTTTTGGAGACGCTATTTGTCGATTCTACTGGGGAAAGCGAGTCTCTTGAGAGACTGTTTTCGTTTGGGGACTTACATCATACTTTTCTCGGGATCTTTCTGGAGAAATGCCATATGATGGAATCCAATTTTGAGGTGCCGATGACCTTTTCATCAGTGGTTTTTTCGGAGAAAAACTACCGTACCGCCGAATCTCTGATTAAGAGGCTTTCTCTGGGGATTTTCCTTAATCCGGGAAAGCAAGGATATCATCTTCAATGGCGAAGAGTGATATTTGTTGAAAGTTTTCTTGTTTCTCAGAGGTTCAAGTTATCAAAGTGGTTAAGGACCGTCTCTAATCCAGAGATAAACGGGGGAGAGATTGCTTAGATGATTCACTTCCTAACGAGGAAAGGTCTAACAACTCGATTGAGAGGACTTTTATCACTAGGGGATAAGACCGACTAGAGTGATAGTGATGTAATACGAATGTGAATGCAAATCAATAATGCATGATATATGTGTGTATATGCTGACAAAACTGACGCGACATACAGACTAAAGGATGAACACGACTAGATACTCGGCCACAGTGGGGCATGTAGAAATATCGCTGGTTCAAGATAGCAATTCTGTCTTGATTAGGAGAAACGGTCCCTGTTGGGAGCGACGCTGGTCGGGCTTAGGAGATGAGAACTCGGCCGAGGATGTCAGACGAAACATGGTCTCTGACATTGCTGATCCTTCATTCAGGCGTACTGGTCTAGAAGGAGTACTTTGATTCTGCACTTTGAAGTTCAAACGCCTTTGGAGACGCAATCGATGCTCTTTCGATGTTCAACAGTCAAAAGAAATTGCCATCTTTATTAAAAAGCAGAAAAAGTTTTAACAAGTAAATTCATTTTGTTTTATTTCAAGAATCGTTAATCATATTAAAATGTCGTTCTGTAAAGCTAAAACAAATAAGAATTACAAACAAAAGCACAAGGGCTCAAATTTTATTGATAAGATGGAAATCAGCCAAACGCGTGATTCCAAAGAGTATTTACAAAGTTTGAAAATGGTAATTTACAGGGAAAAGGGCTACGTTGAAACATAACGACCACTATCCTTCTACCAACTTTGAATTCGGGACATCCTGAGCTTCTGTCGAAGATGACCTTGACTGGAGTTTTCTGACAGATGATGTAACTGCTGCTGAGGGACTTGCCTCTGTTGAACATAGTTACTTGCCATTATCCCTAATTTTTGCCTGGATTGTACTGTGATGTTTCCAATCCACCGGGATGATTTTTTTTCATGTCTCTAACTTTTACCTGGACCGCCCTTTCGGGTTTTCAATCCACCGAGACGTTTTTTTTTTTTTTTTTTAATTTTTAGGCGAAGTATTTCTTGACTACGTCAACATTTGTGGGGTAGGAAAATTCCTCTCCGTCCATGGTTGCAAGTCTCAAGGCATCGCCTGAGAAAGCTTTTGTGACCACATAGGGGCCATCATAATTTGGGGTCCACTTGCCCCGAGAGTCAGTGAGAAATGATTGTATCTTCTTGAGCACGAGGTCTCCTTTTCTGAAGACACGAGGTCGGACCTTTTTGTCGAACGCCCTCTTCATTCTTTGTTGATACAACTGACCGTGGCATAGTGCCGTTATTCGCTTCTCTTCGATCAGGTTCAGTTCGTCGTGTCGGCTTTGACACCATTCAGCTTCGGTGAGCTTCGCTTCCATCAATACCCGGATTGATGGGATCTCTATTTCTATGGGGAGAACTGCCTCCGTGCCATATACTAGAGAGAAAGGGGTAGCCCCAATTCCGTTTCCGTAATGATTGACAGCTCCGTCAAAGATAAGTCCCCACTGGGAACCTGGTTCTGGCCCTTCACTGGGTAGCGGTTCATCGCAGTCTTTCATTTTTAGATACATGACATCTTCGTCTGGGAAGTCAAACCCGATTGATTCTTGATCGTCAATCGGTTGATGAGCCAAATGATCGGCTAAAATACTTCCTTTAACGGCTTTCTGAGCGTGGTACTCTATGTCATATTCTGATAACAGCATCTGCCAACGGGCAATTCTTCCCGTGAGAGCAGGTTTTTCGAAAACGTACTTGATTGGATCCATTTCGGAGACCAACCAAGTAGTATGACGAATCATGTACTGGCGAAGACGTTTGGCTGCCCAAGCCAAAGCGCAACAAGTTTTCTCAAGCATCGTGTACCGAGTCTCACAGTCGGTGAATTTCTTACTTAGATAGTAAATGGCAGACTCTTTCCTTTTGGTTTCGTCTTGTTGGCCAAGTACACATCCCATCGAGTCCTCTAGGACTGTGAGGTAAATGATCAGTGGTCTTCCTTCCACTGGAGGTGATAGAATCAGAGGATTCAACAGATATTCCTTGATACTGTCGAAGGCGGTTTGGCAATCTTCTGACCAAACGCAATCCTGGTTCTTTTTGAGTAACTTGAAGATCGGCGCGCATGTCGCGGTCATGAGGAATATGAATCTGGAGATGTAGTTCAAACGTCCCAGGAATCCTCTGACTTGTTTTTTCAGTTTTCGGAGAAGGTATTTCTTGAATGGCCTTGACCTTGTCAGGATCAACCTCAATTCCTTTCTGGCTGACGATGAACCCTAGTAGTTTCCCTGAACGGACACCGAAGGTGCACTTGTTGGGATTCAAGCGGAGTTTGTACTTTCTCAACCGCTCGAATAGTTTTGACAGGTGGGTCACATGCTCCTCTTCTGTTCTAGATTTAGCAATCATATCATCGACATATACCTCGATTTCTTTGTGTATCATGTCATGAAACAGAGTAGTCATGGCCCTTTGATAGGTTGCCCCGGCGTTCTTCAAACCGAACGACATTACCTTGTAACAAAAAGTACCCCATGGGGTAATGAACGAAGTTTTCTCCATGTCTTTCGGCGCCATTTTGATTTGATTATAGCTCGAGAATCCATCCATGAAGGAGAAAACTTTGAACTTTGCTGTACTGTCAACCAGCATGTCAATGTGTGGTAAAGGAAAGTCGTCCTTTGGACTTGCCTTGTTCAGATCTCTGTAATCAACACACATTCTGACCTTTCCGTCCTTTTTGGGAACAGGTACGATGTTGGCTAACCATTGAGGATATTCAGATGTAGCGAGGAAACCCGTGTCAATTTGTTTATGTACCTCCTCTTTGATTTTGATGGCCTTGTACGGGTGAGTCCGTCTCAACCTTTGCTTTACTGGCGGACATTCCGATCTTAATGGTAAGTGATGTTCCACGATGCTGGTATCCAACCCTGGCATATCCTGATAGGACCAAGCGAATACATCGGGGAATTCTTTGAGAAGCTTTATCAAACTTTCTTTGACAGTTGGATTGAGCAGTGCCCCAATCTTGATTTCTTTTCTCTCTTGCTCTGAACCCAAGTTTACCATTTCCAACGGTTCTTTGTGAGGTTCAATGGACCTTTCCTCTTGTCTGAGTAGTCGGGAGATCTCTTCTGGAATTTCGTTGTCATTTTCTTCTTTAGCCTCGAATACCGGGAACTCAAAGTTGGGAGAAGGCATCAGATCGTATGTTTCAACGGGGTTTAAAACAAGCAATCTGCATGACGTGATGATTTGTGTTTAGAAGAGATAAAGAAGAATGCAAGAGTGTGTGCAGTGTATTTATTTTACTGCTTGTTTTTATTTTTAAATGTTTTTTAGGATTACCATTTTCTGAAAAAGCAAAAAGAGAAAACAGTAATTAATGCGGAAATTACAGAACGACGTTATTTTATTTATGAACAAGTCGACTCTTGAAACTACAGCCCTATAAAACAAAACTCTGTCGCTTCGGGCAAAGCGAAGAGGGAAATTTACAGAAAGCGAGCCCTATCAAAACATCTGTTCCACCTGGACAGGGTGAAAGGTTTAAAGATGGCAATTACTTTGACTGATGAACGACCTTCGGAACCTCGACAGCAACCCATTGGCGGCGAACTCCTCGGTGAATCACAAAGTCTGGTTCCTTTCTTGATTTGTCTTCAGAAATAACGCTGATTTCTGGTTGAGCAGGATCATTGGAATCTGTCTCCCAAGCAGAGTTGTCGTAGGAGGATTCCTCAGTTGCATTTTGCAGAGTAGTTGTGCTCTCAGCTGTACCTCCCCATCCAGTTGCCTGGATATCTTCGAGTCTGATACGAGAGCTTTCGGGAGCAGTGTACTTGACCATAAAGTCAAATTTTCCACTTGGTTGTCCCAAGGTGTCCCACACTTCTTTGGAACGGGAGGGGTCATCTCTCTCGATGACGTTGACCTCGGGAAAAGCATAGTTGATGAATTCAAGTCCTGCGAACGTTGCAAATTCATCTTCATGTTGAGTAGTTTCTGAATGACCTGAGTGTTGATCCCATGACATGGTGGGGACACAAGTATTCTGTTCAATGACGGTCAGCTGATTTTCATTGTTCGGCTGACTCTCTTGCCCCAAGTTTCCTAGGTAAGGCTGCCACATTGGCAGACCATCCATTGGGCCATAGTAGGTGTAGTCAAAGTTGTCTTTCATCAGAGTGTCCTCCTCTAATGAATTTGGCGGAGCACGGCATCCTTCCGGATCACAATCTCCATATATCATTTCGACGTCTGACCTTGGTATAAATCTCGGACTCTGTGCGGGATAGCAAAATGGCGTAGGCACCTCTTCCTAAGACATATAGTCGTCCTTGTTAAGATAGGACTTACATTCTTCATCTGTGTCAGAGGGATCTTCCTCATTGATAGCATGAACTGCTTGAGACACTGGGTGAAGGAAACCTCCACTGTGGAAGAAGTTTTGAAGGGGATGAAGACTTTCGCCATTGGCAGCCATCTGGGTACAGGTTGCAGAAAAACCAAGACCCTTCTTTGTTGTATTGTCAGTGGGAATGACAAGCTGTCCCCATCCGGTTGTATCGGTACTCTCGACCGCTTTGATAGCATCTTTGTATGAGGAAATCGAGGTTCCTCCTTTGAAGTGATTGTCCTTGCTCACCGACAGTGCTTGGAACTGAGTTCCAATAACCTCCTCAGGTTCTACACAAGCAGATGATGATAAGTTACTCACGAGCAAGGCCTGTTCTCCACAGACTGTGACAAGTTGGCCGTTCTGGACGAACTTTAGCTTTTGGTGGAGGGTTGAAGTAACCGCTCCAGCCTGAAGTATCCAAGGTCTTCCTAATAAACAATTGTATGTTGCCCGGATGTCCATTACCTGAAAAGTGACTTAGAAAGTGTGAGGACCAATAGTTATAGGAAGATCAACTTCGCCGATAACTGTTTTTCTGGATCCGTCGAATGCTTTGACGACGACCTCGCTGACTCTCATCGGAGGGCCTTTGAATGATAATTGCATCAAAGTAGACTTCGGCATAACATTCAGGGCTGACCCTGTGTCTACCAGTACGCTGGCTAAAGCATCGTCCTGGCAGTTAACTGTAATGTTGAGCGCCATGTTATGACGGCGACCCTCTTCGGATAACTCCTCATCACTAAATCCCAAATTTTTGTAGGAAGTGATGTTAGAGACAATGCTATCAAACTGTCTGATTGTTACATCCTGTTCCACAAAGGCTTGCTCCAAGATTTTCTGTAGAGCCTCCCTATGCGCTTCTGAACTGAGTAACAGTGATAATACCGAGATCTTTGAAGGAGTTTGTAATAGCTGATCAATAATGTTGTATTCACTCCTTTGGATGAGCTTCAGCATCTCATAATTATTTTTTGAAAGGTCGGGATTACTGGATTGACCGACTGGTGGATCAGGAGCTTCTGTCTGAAGTTCCTTTTCTTTGTTAGGTTCCCCAACCCCTCGGTTGAAGATTCTACCGCTCCGTGTTACATGACTGATGTCTGCAATATTCACGACGGAGGGTAATGGAATTTTCTTTCCATTTTCAACTATTGTTGCACCGTATTTGTAAGGGATAGCCTTAGTTGATTCATACGGTAATGGTCCCGGTAGATAGATGACTATGGGAACCTTCTGATTTTTCTGACCATCATAATTAATCTCAATCCGTTCCCGGTTGGGAACTCTAGATTCGTCAAGTAGAGGAATGATGACACAAACATCCCTGGTCCTGTGATGACCAGAGATTGTGACAACATCCTCAACTTGCTCGGCAAGGTAGTTCGGCGTCCAGTTGATGGGTCCGGAACCTGGATATAGACGAATCTCTCCACGATCCACCTGTCCCTGAAGAGCTGCTCTCACAAGGTAACACCCTTGGTTACTTTCCGAACAGACGCTACAACTGTCATAGTTGTGTGGTGGCACCTGGCCACGCCCACTTTGAATACAATGTAACCTCACTAGGTTACCTTCCCCTGATCGGACATCCTGACTTTGATGCCGAGTAGGGTTCCTGTTACTGATACTAATTTGCTGAGTATCTTCATCCATGTAGATTGGCATCCACCAATGATTTAACAAGTGCTGAAGTGCCTCCTGGACAAGGGTACAACCTCGATCGTTTTCGCAACCCGCTTTACAACTTTGATAATCATGTGATATTAAGAATCCGAGTCGGACCTGCTCAGCATGTAACTCTACCAAGTTGGTATTCATCATGCAAATATCGAAAATCTGAACCATGTTGATCTGATAGGGATTCCTATCATGGTAGTCTTGGATCCATCCAAGATCCATCTGACGTTGGAGGGCCTCTTGTATGAAAGAGCATCCTTGTTTGTTCACCGAGCAAGTCAGACAAGAACTGTAATCATGCCGCGGCAGATTATGATACTGGCTTTGCCTTGAGTGCATTGCCACCAAGTTGACATTCATTGCACAAATGTCATGGTTCTGAATGACGTTAGAATTCGTGTAGACCATGTTAACTCCACGAACTCGGTGCTCTTGGATCCATCCGAGATCCATTTGTTCCTGTAGAGCTGATTGCACTACCGAACATCCTTGGTTATCTTTAGAGCAGATATCACACTGGTGATAATTATGAGGTGGCACATGGCCATATCCACTCTGTCTATAATGCATCTTAACCAGATTGGTCTTTAACAAGAGTACATCGTGAATTTGATAGACATTGTTAGTCTCTTTCTCAATCAGGTTGACTGCAGCTTTCTCGTGTTGAGGCAGCGGGTCTGTGAGAGCATTGGGATTCGTATCTTTGAAAGATAAGAGCCCGCTCCTAACAAGCTTTTGCACGTCGGACTTGAAATTGAGACAATTCTCAATGTTATGCCCTGATCTTCCTTGGTGGTAAGGGAAAGTTTGATCCACTTTGAACCAAAAAGGCGGATTTTCCGGTACTGTAAGAGGAGACTTAGTCTGGATGTGCCCCTTAGCCAGTAGTAACGGAAATAGCTCTGCGTACGACATGGGTATAGGATCAAACCCTGATGGTCGTGTTGTACGGTTGTTGTTGTATTGGGGACGAGCCTACTGAAGAGGCTGTTGTGTCCTTTGCTGGTCAGGTTGGCTCTGCGCAACCTGAGGTTGATACGTAGGAATAGGTGCAATGTTGATAGCAGGAATTACAGCTGCTACCCGGCTGATAACGTCGTCTTTGCTTTCCGAGAGAGATATTCCCAATATCTTGCTCTTTTTTCTTAGGGAGAGCACTACCGTATTTTTTAGTACCGCTCGTCGATCCAGTGTCTTTTACCAAACATCCTTCTCGGAGGGCTTCCTCAAGACGTACGCCCATGCCGACCATCTCGGTGAAATCACTGGGCGTACTGGCAACCATTCGATCATAGTAAAATGAGCTTAAGGTCTTTAAGAAGATCTTTGTCATCTCTTTTTCCTTAAGAGGTGGACAAATTTGAGCGGCAATTTCACGCCACCTTTGAGCATACTCCTTAAAGGTTTCCTTGTCCTTTTGCGACATCGATCTGAGCTGATCTCTGTCGGGTGCCATGTCCAAATTGTATTTGTATTGTTGGACGAAGGCAGTACCAAGATCTCTGAAAGTGTTGATCATGGCACGGTTTAAACCCATGTACCATTTTAATGCGGCAACGGTTAAACTATCCTGGAAGTAGTGAATTAGCAGGTCCTGATTCTCCGTCTGAGCTGACATCCGCCGAGCGTACATCACCAGATGGCTTTGAGGGCAAGAGTTACCCTTGTATTTTTCAAAGTCGGGCACTTGGAACTTGTGCGGGACTTTCACATTGGGGACTAAGCAGAGGTCTGCGGTGTCCTTTCCAAATAAATCCTGACCACGAATGGCTTGCAGCTCCTTCTGTATTTCCAGGAACTGCTCCTGGAATTCATCCATTCGGTCAGACATAGTTTCCTTTTTACCAGCAGGTATTGGTGGAATCTGTCCTTCCGGGACAGTGTGCACCACAGGGGGTGGTACCGTGACTACGGTAGTGAGTCTTGGCGTTTCCCGAAGTTTGTAACCTTCAGGAGTCTTCAGTATGCCCCTGGCATCTTCGCTTTCCTGAAGTTTGTAACCTTCAGGCCCAGCGGCTTCTGTTGTGATTCCCTGATCCTCAGTGATCGGCAGAACATATCCTCCCGGGATATAGTTAACAGGCATGCCCCAAGGGCGATCTTTCGGCATCTGATACCTAGGATCATTCTTCTCCACTATGGGCATTGAGGTGATCTCTGAGATCACAGTTCTTTGTAGCTGAGCTTCTGCCATGGCTTGCATGTCGTTACGAAGCTTTCTCATATCCTCTCTTAGAGCGTCGATCTCTTCTTTCAACTCTCTGTTTTCTTCCTCAAGATCATCCATCTTTTTCTGACGATTGGCCAGAGTATTGTACGAATGAGACAGTTTGACTCTAGAACCGAGACACAAACGTGAGATTCGTATGTAAGAAGAATGCGTGAGAATGATGAATGCAATGATTATATTAATTTTTTTTTGTTTAATCAAAATAAACTTCGACAATTAGATTGCAAATATCAAACAGTGGGGAAACCCCTTTTTATTGAAATTCAAAGGATTACAGAAATGGAAATACAGTAGATTACAAAGTGCAGAAACAGAAACCTAAGCTAATGGGTCCCGAGTCCTCTCTGAAGAGAAATCGGGTGCTGATTCTGATATCTTCCTTTTCTTTGACCGGGGCTCTTGGGCCATTGTCGGGTTGTCATTCCTTTGCCAGGGTAAAGGAGCGAGCAAATTCCTTTGGTCATCTTGATTCTCTACAGCATGTTGCTCCAAAATTTCAATCAGAGCATCTTTCTCTTTCAGTAATTGCTGTATTTTGATGCACTCGACGTCGAGGGTGCAGTACTTGTTCTTCCAAGACCTCCTCTCCCGTTGAACTTTGTTGAGAGTAACCTGAAGCCTTTCTGTTTCCGTCATGAAGTACATGACAGATTCCTTTGGTGGAATAATTCCGTAACGAGGATAAGGCATCTTTAGCTTGAGAGCTCTAGTTTGTACCCAGTGGAGATAAGGCTCCACCGAGACACATTTTGGTTTTCCCAGAGACTCTCGTCCTTTCTTATGAACATGCTTCCAAGCGTGTACTATTTCCATCTTTAGTGCTCTGTCGTTTTCTCCTTCCTTGAAGAAAAGACCTTCCAGATGAACACCCAGTGGGATGTGTCTCATCGGGTATCCAAATTGACGAAGAACCAATATCGGATGGTAGTTGATTCCTCCTTTAGTTCCTATGAGGGGTACGTTGGGGAAGTTTCCACAACGATCAATGATTCTGATCCCATCATAGATCCTATTACACCAATCTATGTCAGAGTTGGTAAGGGACATGATCTTCTGCGACCAACGTAAGGCACTCTTACAATCCCAAAAAGCAGCAGACTTGGGCAAGTGCGAGATAAACCATTTATAAAGCAGAGGTACACAGCATGTGATCTCCCATCCGCTGTATAAATTTCCCAAGTGTACAGAATGATACGCATCTGCGAGCAAAGTCGGCACAGGGTTTCCAATGAGAAAAACCTTAATGGAGTTAATATCGACGAAGTTATTGATGTTGGGAAACAAAAATAACCCGTAGGTGAGCAAGACAAAGATGCTTTCAAAAGCAGTCACGTTCCCGATACTGGCGAAGTACAGGGCTTTCTTTGTCAAGAACTGGGCTGGCAAACCTTGGATGCCACCCTTAGTGGTCATGTGAGTCCTGACCTCAAACTCGTCCAAATGAATTGCTCTTGCAATGATCTGATTCTTTGGAATTTCTTCCAGTCCAGAAAATGGAGCTCGATCTGTAATGTGTAGATCAATCAGATGAGAATACTCCTCCAGCGTTGGTGCGAGCTGGTAATCCGGGAATGTGAAATAGTGATAAATCAGATCGTAGAATTGAACGAGCGCGTCCATGATTCCCTCAATCACATGGGCTCTTAGCAGTGGTAGCAGACCTCCGTACTTGGCTCTGAAAGCCTCAGGGCTAGTGATCATCCTTGCTAACCTTCTCAAATCCTCTAGCTTTGGAACCTTGAAGGTGTACGTATGAGTTCTCCTTCTACTGAAGTCCATTAGCGTAATCCTCTTCTCTGATATTTGCAATTACAGTCTTAGTTTAATTTGAAAAACAGAGAGACTAGAAGAGAAGTTTTTTGAATGTTTTAATGTTTTATTAAATGAATGCATGAATGCAGCACACAAAAACATAAAAAAAACATGGGGTCAAAGGGTCGTTGTCATGAAGTCAAGGCTCTACCCATCCCCAAAGGTTTATACTAGGGTGATTTTTGTACCTGTACTCATTATCATCAGCTTCTCCCAGGAAAGCAAAACAACAAGCGGATCGCCAGCGAGTTGTAAAGCAATCTTAGAGTAAGTGCCATTCACCGAGAATAGATCACCAGCCTCAAATGAGGGTAGTATCGCGTAACAACTATTTCCGATAGTTTCCGCACTACGAAAGGGTTTGGCTCCTCAGCTTCTCAGACTTAACAACCGGCCCATTGGCTAGAAGAGTGAATGGGTTGCGTTGGTCAGCCTCCACTGAGGTTGATGATCGACCCCGTCGCCATCACTTATCTTAAGTGTATACTCAATCTTTCCACATACGGCATCACCCGCATTCCCATTAGCAGAAAAATAAACATGTATAGCAATTAGGAAAAGCAGTATATATATTTGTCCTAAACATCCTAGACCTTTAAAGCTAAGGATCCTAAGTTCTTGACAGAAAATGGGTTCCCCGAAGGAAGCCCCAATCTATGGTATCACACAAGAGGTAAAAAGGAAGAAAAAGTTTGACAAAGACCGGCCCCACGGTGGGCGCCATTTTTCTGTAGCGAGCAATTTCGGACGCGGTTCTTAAGCGCTGGTTGCTCTCTGCGGTTGAGCTTAAACTACAGGTCGATTCATTTTTTATCCTATTGTGAGCTGAATAAGGAAGGGAAATAGATGTCTCCAATTAACCCTGCTTGCATACTGAGTTTAAACAGCGGTCTGTTAGGTTACGGATGCTATCAATGTGGGGGTCCTTTGTACTGGTTATTTGTATTTTCGCCAATACGGTTTTCTTTCTTTCTAGGACTTTCTAGCGGGGAACAAGGATTAGGATGTTAGGACTGATGCTTTTTGATAGGTATGTGAGAGTATGGGATTTTGGTTTTTTGTTGATTGTGCTCGCTAAGATCTTTTCTTTCGATCTTATGCCTACGTATTCCCGTTTACCGAAACAGGGAAATCAGAGCGTTCGTAGTTCCTCGTAGTCTATGGGAGGAAATGGGTGTTTTTGGTGTCTTGTTCAAAGCCCAAGACGTGAAGCGAAATATGATTTGTATCTTGTTCAAAGTCCAAGATGTGAAGCTAAAAAGTCTATTTGTGTCTTGTTCAAAGCCCAAGACGTGAAGCTGAAGGACCTCGACTTTAGAGAGAATTTGTCATCTCTAAAGAAGGGTTTGTCTGTCACAACTGTTGGGTGACTGGTTATAAAGGAGAATTACTTTAACCGGGATACGCGGATCCTAGCAATTCCATAATTTCCTTTAAAGGGGATTTTAACCTGAAGGAGAAGACTTTAAATCAGTGTAGAGCAATGCTATCTTTCCTTAGGAATTTCTCATGCTAAAAGAGGGACAGTGGCGTGGATGTAAATAATCCAGAGGCTTGCCGCTTACAGCGATTAGATGAAGGGAAAGGAGTTGTTGATGTTTGTGTACTATGAACGAGGCACAACTTTGATGCTAGAAGGTTGATTGGATCAACCAGTGGTTTTCTTATACAAAGCCTAAGAGGAGGCTATTGGCCCAACAAGAGGGAGTTTTTATGTGTCTCGTACGAAGCCCGAGAGAGAGGCTAAAAGGGTTGACTCAACAGGAGAACATTTTATACTAAAAAAGAGAGTGTTTTTGTATCTCGTACGAAGCCCGAGATGGAGGCTAAAAGTTTGACTCAACAAGAGAGTCTTTTATACTCAACAAGAGAGTGATTTTGTATCTCGTACGAAGCCCGAGATGGAGGCTAAAAGTTTGACTCAACAAAAGGGTCTTTGTATCTCGTACGAAGCCCGAGATGGAGGTTGTTATTTGTTTGGCTCAATTAAGAACCTTTTTGTATCTCGTATAAAGCCCGAGATGGAGGCGAAAAGGGTGATTGACTCAACGAGGGAGTCTCTTATGTGTCTCGTACAAAGCCCGAGAGATAGGCTAAACGTTATTTGACTCCGCTGGGGAGAATCATTGTACAAAGCCCAAGAGGAGGCTATGGTGACTGTTTTAGTTGAGTGACAGGTCCAATATACTGATTTTGAAAGAGAAAATCAGTTCTTATATGAGCAACACTGTACTCAAGGATTTGATTCAAGGATCCGGGTTATTCCTGTTCTTTAAGGAAGTGGGAAATCTGAAGGGTATTGAGACTATCCGAGTCTACGGGTTTCCTTCCTATTTAACGAAGGTGGCACTTGAGAATGTCTTTGAGACTCAAGGAGATTAGACTGTCCAAGTCTAGAGTTTCGTCTTTTGTACTATGCTTTGAGAAACAGTAGTAGACTCTACGACAGGACTGTTCTATGAAGATGATTAAGTTCTGTTTCTATACCTCTAGGAGGTCGTCGGGACAATTTGTACGAAGCCCAAGAGGAGGCTGGAAACTTTTAAGAAGCCGACGGGTCCTTGTACTAAGCCCAAGAGGAGGCTATCATTCCCGGAGGAAGAGATCATTATACGAAGCCTAAGAGGAGGCTGTGAATACTTCTAAGAAGCCGTAGGGTCCTTGTACGAAGCCCAAGAGGAGGCGGGGTTGCTTTTAAGAAGCCCGTGGGTCCTTGTATAATGCCCAAGAGGAGGCCGATGCTTTTAAGAAGCCCGTGGGTCCCCAAACCCCAAGAAATTCAAGGCAAGCTATTCACAAGGAATAGATCAAGTCAGGAAAGTTCGAGAATTTGGAAGAAACTCAAAGATGCCATTCACGGAGAATACATTCATCTCTGGGAGTAGAGTTTCTTGACAATTCCTAATGAGGACAGCCGAAGAGAAGACTGTATCTGGTGATCCTATTTGGGGATCTAGTGTCTATTTCTATGAATAAACGAAACGGCGTCACCTAGTTCTAGACGTAGTTGCCGGGGAAACTCGAAATATCTATACTATTATTACACAGTTTATATGAGTTTATGAAAGGAGACTTACAGCGAAACAGCCCCACAATACAGTTATATATATATGAGTTTGTGAAAGGAGACTTACAGTGAAACAGCCCCACAATACAGTTATATACATATGAAAGCGGTAAATGAAAGCGGGTAAACACTTACTCGGTTGTAGAGCTTCCATGCTGTTTGGTTAGTTGTTCAACAAAGAAAGATTGAAAACAACAGTATATTCAAAATCAAAGGAGAAAGTGCTTTGAAAAAGAAATATTTGGGGCTTACAACTCAAGGAGAGGCCCAGGGTTTTATCAGTGAGCGCACTGTTGAATTTGTACAGAGGGACTTATACAAGTGACTGAGGCCCAAGAAAGGTTTTCTGTACAAAGGGATGGGTCTTACACTCTATTAGAGGCCCAAGTGAGTTTTAAGAAAAGAAATGGGTCTTACTACTCGAGGTTAGGCCCATTTGGTTAATTTTAAACTGGCGACGATCGCGTCGTTTATTTGAAAATGTATAGAGGGACTTATACAACGAATGAGGCCCAAAAAGTTTTCTGTACACAAGGGGTTGGGTCTTACACTCTAATAGAGGCCCAAAGAGTTTAAAGAAAAGAAATGGGGCTTACAACACGAGGGGAGGCCCATAGTCTTTATTTTCAAGATGAATATTCACTTTTAAAATGCTTAAAAACAATTAAAAATGAATTTATTCACAAAAATACCAACTATATTAAATAAATAATATAAATTTAGTTTTTTTGTAGAATAAAATATTTTACTATTTTTGTGATTTTTCAGAAAAAGAACCAATAAAAAATAATCAAAATTGAGGGAGTTATTAATTTTTCAAATCATTAAAAAATAATGAGAAAATATGAAAAAGAGGGGTTGGGTCTTACACCCTATTAGAGGCCCAAAGTGTATTTTTGTACAAAAGATGGAGCTTATAACTCAGGGAGAGGCCCAAAATATTTTCAGTTTGAAAATGACGATCGCGCCGAGATTTTTAACGTATCGGGACTTATACAATAACTGAGGCCAAAAATTGTTTCGTTAAAAAAGGGTTGGGTCTTACACTCTATTAGAGGCCCAAGTGTTTAAAAAATGAAAAGAATTGGGACTTACAGCTCAAAGAGAAGCCCAGTTGATTTTCGTTTGAAAATGGTGATTGCGCCGATGTTTTCTTTTAACGCAGAGGGACTTATACAATAAGTGAGGCCCAAAGTTTTTTGGTTAAAAGGGGGATTGGGTCTTACACTCTAATAGAGGCCCAAAGTGTTTGAAAAAGATTTGTTAGGGTGAAAATCAAAGAAAACCCCAATTTCATTTTTTAAGCATTTTTCCAAGAAAAATTAAGTAAAAAATGATAAAAATATCAAATAAAATCATTAAATAATGATTAAAGTTTATGAAAAAAAAATATTTTATCAATATAAATATTTAAAATCATTTTGGTTTTAAAAATCAAGAAAAAAAAGAAATCATTTTAAAAGCATTTAAAACAATATAAAACACTATTTTTTAAATATATTAAAAATAATACTTTTTTTTTGTGATTTTTTGTGGATTAAAATATTATGGGGTATGAATTGGAAAATGATGATTTTTTGCTATGTGAAAAAAATTGGTTGAGTTTTGAAAATAAAAAGTAAGAAAAAGAGGAAAGATATCAAAATATCATCTCCGAAATTTCTTTTGGGGTAAAAACGAGTACCGAAACTTTAGTTTTCAACACGTTTTTATCAAATTTCAAACACTCATAACTCTCTCAATTTTTATCGGAATCAAGATCCGGAAGAGCCTATCCTGACTGATTTTTCACAAAGAATCCGATGGTATTACTCACGCGCACGGAAAATCGACGCACAAAACGCAGAAAAAACTGCCATCGTTTTGAAAATATCGTTCCGCGTCGAATTTCCAACACGCGTAACTCTCTCGATTTTTAACCGAATCAAGATCCGCAAGAGCCTATCCTGACCGATTTTTCGCAAGGAATCCAATGGTATTACTCACGTACACGGAAAATCGACACACAAAACGCAGAAATTAAAAAACAAAAACCGCTATCGATTAAAAACATCGTTCCGCGTCGAATTTCCAACACGCGTAACTCTCTCGATTTTTAACCGAATCAAGATCCGCAAGAGCCTATCCTGGCCAATTTTTTGCAAGGAATCCAATGGTATCGAACACGCACGCCGAAACTCAACGTACAAAATGCAGCGATAAAAAACCAGAGCTGCTACGTTTAAAAACATCGTTCCGCGTCGAATTTCCAACACGCGTAACTCTCTCGATTTTTAACCGAATCAAGATCCGCAAGAGCCTATCCTGGCCGATTTTTCGCAAGGAATCCAATGGTATCACACACGCACGCCGAAACTCAACGTACAAAATGCAGCGATAAAAAACCAGAGCTGCTACGTTTAAAAACATCGTTCCGCGTCAAATTTCCAACACGCGTAACTCTCTCAATTTTTAACCGAATCAAGATCCGCAAGTGCCTATCTTGACCGATTTTTCGCAAGGAATCCAATGGTATCACTCACAACATACACATTAAGGACTACATTTTTTCCTCAAGAATTGTTCAATATGATGCATGTATGTGGACAACAAAGGAAAACATGATTCAAAGAATTCAAGTTGTGGATTTTACCTCTTTTTTGGAGATTTTGGGCAACCTTCCAAGTGCTTTGTTCCATAGATGATTTGATGCTTTGTACAACCTTAAATGACCTCTTAGAAGCTTTTAGGATGGTTGGAATCGGCTGGAAACCTCTGGAGCAAGTTTGTGCACTTTCTCGCGAAATGGTAAAAAACGGCCAAAATACCAACTCTCTCAAATGGTGTTCCAGATGTGTGGCACCATTTGGGACAGTTCAAGGATGATATTTAGAGTGTGTTTGAGATTTTATCTGGCTTGGAAAGTGACTGAATCAAGACATGGCTTGAAAAATGCAAAAAAGTGTCATTTTGAGGTTTTGAGAGGTGACTTTGTGATGTTGTGATTACAGGTCACTTTTGATGGTTTGTATAGCTTACATATGATATATATGAGGTGTGTGTGTGATTAGTTTGAGTGGAATTGCTCTCTAGCTCAAAAACTCAGAATTTCCTTACTAAAGAAGGCATTTTGGAGTGAAAGAGAGAATTTGAGGAAATCATCTGTTTGATGGCTTTGGTGTACTCAAACTGAACACAAATGAGCTCTATTTATAGTGGAGCAAGTTTGTTTTGGGATCCACAGTGAATGGTGGCTGCAGCAGAGGTTTGGCCAATGTTGGCCAATGAAAATCCAAGTCTCCTCTAGCCATTGACTAGAGGTTAGGGCTCAGAGCTTTGGTTCCCTTGGTCTTAGATAAGTCTTGACTGATTTCAGATGAGAATGGCTCAGTACATGCCACCTCTAAGCATCCATTAAATGCTCCAAACCAAAATTGGAGTTTTGTCCCTTTTAGGGATTTCTAGGCTTTGGCATGCTTTTCTTTGTTCCTTGGACTTGGGAGGTTCATGGATCAGATCATCCCACTTGGATTTGATCCTTAGATGTGTCCAAAATGATGACAAGGCTTGAAAATTCGTGTGGCACACAAAATGTGCAAATCTGCCCCTGAAAAATTCAGCTTCAGCAAGCCCTTTTGTAAGATCCATAACTCCCTGCTCGAGTATGCTACATGGACGTTCTAGGACTTTTCGGAAAGCTTAGATGACGTACTTCAACTTTAATGTTTGGCCCTAGACCTGGTTCAACTTGGATCATGGAGAAAAACAGCCTAGAAGTTGGGACATTGTGCTGAAATTACAAGGCAGATTTTGGCTAAGTGCTGAAAAATGTCAATTTTAAGTTTTTAGCCATTTTGATCCAAACATAACTCAAAATCCTTAATGAATTGGACTTAGGTCTAGTTGAAGTTTTTGTAGAGGGTAATTAAGGCTACAAATCAAGCTTTGGATGGGGAAAAATGGCTTTGTGGTTTAGGAGTTATGATCCTCCAAAGTTGGTACCCTTGCCACTTTTTTTCATAACTTAGAAAAATTTCTAAGTTTTTATGGTTACCCCTTTTACAAGTTATCCCACTTTCTTTGATTTTTCTTGATGAATGATGATTCCAATCACACATTAACATCATTTTAGGGTTAAAAACCCATTTTTATGAAAAATCTCAAAAAGTCAAAGTTTGACTTTTGTGCACAGTTGACTTTTTATCAGATGAATTCCAAACTGTGCGATCCTTTAGGAAATCATGTCCTTGACCTAAATCAAAAATTGATGGACATGTTCCATGGGTGTTATAGGGTGTATTTAATCGTGTCCCACAGCTTGGGAGCATGTCCTGGTCAAAAGTCAAAGCTACAGTTGACTTTTCTCGCGAAACCCTAACTGTGGTTCAAATGAAATTGAAACTTGTTGCTCAAGCTTCTTAGGTCAATCCATTGTTGCAAATGGATCAACGTGGTATGTTGAAGACCCTCAAATCATGTCTTGAGGTCTTGGCTCATGATTTGTCCCAAAAGTCAACTTAGGGGTGAATTAGGTCAAGAAACCCTAATTCCTGATTTTTGATGTATGCATCCCCCGAGGCTAAATTGACTTGATGATGAGGTTTATGATGTTCCATGGAGCATATTAGGTTATGCTTTGAAGGATTGGCTCATGCCCAGAGGAAAATTTCCATCTGGAGGCCCTAGTCGACCAAACCCTAATTTGGTGACACTGGCGATCCTGAGGCTTGATCCACCTAGAAGGGAGCAACCTTGTGCTTAATCCTTGAAGTGGGAGTCCTCTTGATCCATTGTGGATATTTGAGAGGCTAGACAAGTTGAATATCATGTCATTCCTTGATTGATCCTTTGTCTAAGAGCTCTGCGAGGGCTTGAAACCCTAAATCCTGTTTGTAGTGAATGCTCACCCACCTTTGGGGAGACTAATGAGGTACAAAGGTATATCCATATTGTGCTGATGATTTGCACAATGATGGGAAATCTTAGTGGTCAAAATTTGGGGTATGACACATGTACCTTCCCAAAAACAACAGAAAACCCGAAAACAACAAAAACATTCTCTCAACACTCCCAAAGGAGAAACCTTCCAAATCCATAGCAGATAAACACAAGAAAGCATTTCAATTTAACATAAATACATGCAAAAAGAAGGTTCCTATGAGTTACCATAGATACACTGGGTGTTAATAGCTTCCCTTTGTATAACCAGATCCCGACCTCCGATCTCTTAGCATTTGTTAAAGAAAACATTTGCGTGCAGGGGTAGTTTAAGATATCTCCCCCTTCCTTAACCTGCTTCATAGGATAAATACAAAAATCAGAAAGTAGCACCCAATCCAACTACGGTAAGGTGGTCGCGTCACCTGAAAAAATCGCACGCTACATTAAGGACCTGAACCTTATTCAGATTAGCAGATATTGAAGCAATTGTAGATGAAAAAGAACAACAAAATCAAACATTTAACTATACTCACATAAAATAAAACTAAATTATCAATTTATTCAAATAAAGAGATAACCCATCTCAAGATACCTAGTGCACCATCAATATTGAGTCTTTGAACACTAATATTAACTGCTAGTGGTACTCTTGTTGTAACTGTAACACCCCAATTTTCGTAAGAATATTTATTTAATTTATTTAAATATTATATTCGTGGTTTTCTATGAATTTTTGGTGGTTGGTGTCGATGTCGGTGTTTTTGGTGAAGTTTGGTTATTTTAATTGAATAATAGTATATAATATGAATATATTAGTATTATTATTATTTTAAAATAATATTAGGAGAATTAAGGGTAAGATGGACATTTTAGGAGTATTAGTGAGGGTATTATGGAGAAAGCCCAGGTTTGAGGCCCAAGAGTTAAATTAACCAAAAAGGAGGAATTGAGGAGAATTAGGATTCATTTGTGGAGATCGTGAAAATAAGGAGAAAGTGCAGAGCTCTGAGGAAAAAGGGAGAAGGCGAGGATTTTCGTGAAGGTTTCCGAAGGCTCAAGAGAGAACTCATCGGATCGAAAGTCTAAGGTATGGGGAGTAATTACCTTTCATTGTTTTCATTATAGGATTCGATGTAATTGGAGTGGTTGTGATGTGTTTGAGGGTTTATGGGTTTTGAGGTAAACTGATGATTTTAAGGGCATTTTTGTAATCAATAAATAAACGTTGAATTGAACCGGTAAGGTAGACCTTGGGGCTGATTTCCCCGTCATTGTTGTAGTTTTAACCTTGTGGTGAAGGGATTTATGGAGTTTATATGAAGCTTGAGAGTTTTGAAGGTTTAGGGAAATTAAGGTTTCCCGTAGTGTCCTGAATCGACCTAACAGATGTAGATTTTAGGCCTTTAATTTCTGTGATATGTTAGGACTGTTGTAGGGATGATTTTGGGTCATTTGAGGCTGTAATCGCAGGTACCTTTGAGGCTGTGGAGCTACTGATGTGTAGCAGCGATTTGCTGTAATCGTAGGTTCGCTAAGCGAACCATTCCTTCGCAAGGAGAATGTTCGCCAGGGCTCACAAAGCAAGCAGCGCAACGAATGTGCGATAACATGAGTGTGGGTACTGGGATGATTCTGGAGTGGAATTGGGGATTCGCTGGAAGTCTCGCAAAGCGAATGAGCCAGCGAGTGGCTTCGCACATCGAATAAACCTGAGAGTAGGACAAAGTTTTCTGGTGTTTTAGTGTGGTGACTGTGGGATTCGCTGACCGCTTCACAAAGCGAAGGTCACAGCGAACTGGTTCGCCTAGCGAACTCAGTCGCGAACGTCTGTTGTTCGCGATGTTTTATTTAGGTTACTGTTCTATTTTAATGCTTTGATGCTATGATTTTTATGATGATTTTCCATGACGTTACTGATGATTATATGATGATGTTTTGGTGATTAATTGACGAATATGTGATGACATGACGTATAGGAGAATTGATGAATGATGATGCACATTTGATGTTTAATTGATGATGATGATTAATGATGTTGTGTGTCATACATTCATATGCATACTCTGTGACGACGCTTCATTCCCATTGTACGGATATGAGGTAATTATGACGTGCTCCGGTTCCGATTGCGGGGTCGATCCTATTGACGGGGATCTTTGGAGGGTTGATGGCCTAGTGTCCATCTATTATGACGATTGGTACCACATGCATGAGTCTTGTTGTGCATTTGCATTTAATTGGCATTGCTGTGTTTTATGATGTTGTTCGTGATTTTGATGTTTCCATGCGATGACCCTGAAGATGTTGTATATGAAGATAATGCCATTTTATGTATATCTTGTTTTATAATGATTATTATGAATTGTGATTACTCACCCTTCCTGTTTGAATGTTGCCTCCATGTGGGTAACATGCAGGTGATCAGGTTTAGCTGTGGATGCTTTCGAGGACCTTGAAGTTTATTTGCTTTTGGTCGATTTAGAGGGTCTTGCTCTGATAATGTAACATCGGGTTGGGGTCCTTTGAGTCGAACTATGTTTTCTTCATATTTTGTTGTCATTTGATGATATGGTTTTATATGTTGAAAAACCTTTTTGGATTATTACGATGTGTGTTGAAAACCTTTTAATTGAGAATTTTGAGTTCCGCTGCCATGTGAAGACTTTTGAGTTATTTTGAGGAAAAATCCCTTTGTTTACAGGGCAAGTGTATTATTTTGATTTAAATGTGAAATGTGCACCCTTTGAGGGAATTTTTATGTTTTACTCTGATAATTGAGTGTTTCTGCTGCAATATTTGTGGGGGTGTAGACATTTATTTTTGACACCATGTCTTGGTAGGTAAAATGATGTTCTTTAACTAAAGAAAATGGCTACAGATGAAGAAGAAAGAAAACGAAGGTAATCAGAAGAAGTTTTCGACATTTTGACAAAAACAGAGTTTCGACACTTCGACAAAAACAGAGTTTCGACACTTCGACAAAAACAGAGTTTCGACATTTCGACAGAAACATAAGGAAGTTTTCGCCAGACAAGGTTTAAGGGACATTTATTACTTTTCGACAATTCGACAAGGTGAAGAGGCGCAACGTTTCGACACAAAAGGAAAATTCAAATTCAAGAGTGATAACGTTTGGCAGAAGACGCATGGAAGCTTTAGAAGAAAAGAAGACATGCAGAAGGCCAAGTGTCAAAGATTTAGAATTTTTCCGTTATTAGACAGTTATTGTATTTGTATATAAATAGGATAGTTGTTGTAGAATTTTAGTGTGTGAAAACTTGTACTAAATTCCTGTAAATACTCAAAGTACCCATCCGAGAGAAAAGAGTTTATTATCTGGAAATGTACGTGTGAAACACCATCTTTTTTAAAGTTTATAGAAGTTCAAAGTCTTTTATAATTGCCTTTACTTTTCCCAGTTATTTATCTTTTGTCATTTACTTTATGCAAGTTTTGGTTTCGTTCAGTTTATCTTTTCGCCAGAAGTTGTTATTTAAGTTCTTTTACCAAACCATTCGTACATAAAAGATATAACAAAAAAAACTATCAAAACACCATTATCCTAAGAGTTAGATAAATTTGCACATGTATCCCAGGATTTGTGTGGTTGGTCCTGCAAGTAACCCAGTTTTATAAGAGATTGGTAAACCAGAGGTTGTTCGCCTAAATCAACAGCGAACAAATTGGCACACCCGGTGGGACAAGTGCAGAATTTTAGAATTTTTACAGAATAACTCTTAGCCAAATAATTTCTACTTCGTTGTATGATTTTGAGAAGCGGTAAATTAGTCGTAACCGACGTAGAAAGACCTAAAAGAACAAGAGTAAGAAAAATGGAAAATCAGCCAAATAATTCAAATCCAAATGAAACCATTCCAGTTTCCAACCCTATCCCTTCGACAGGGGGAAATGTGGATTCAAACCCTGTTCTAGAGGAGGCTATGCCTTCATCAACAGGATCTATACCAGCGGTTTCGCTCTCCTAAAATATGCCTAGTTCTTCCACAATGGGACATTCAATGCCCATGGGGACGCCTCCTCCTGGAGGACATAATTATAGGCCATTTCAGACAAATTTTTCCATACCTATGTTTGGTAGAGAACAACCATATGGAATGCCAACTTCAGTGATGGCAAACTTACAAAATGCACCATCCTTGTATTCTGATGCCATGGTCCACGTGTCTTCACCACTACAAGGGTCGGGATATGGTGGAAATATGAGTAGATTGAACCAACCCCTACCAAATTTCCAAATGCCATTACAAATAATTATGCGCAAGTAATTCGACAACAAATGGACAAAAGTAATCATGATATGGTTCAAATGTTGACACAGCAAATGGGAGTAGTGTTTAATCCTTTAATACAAAACACTACCCAAACCAACCAATTGTTGGCTGCGCAAATGACACGTATTGCTAACTTTTTTGGTGTTCCTCAAACGCGACAAAGAGAACAAGTAATTCAAAACCCAGTAGTGAATGTCGAAGAGGAACCCACAATAAATCAAAGGCCTTTAGAGAATCCTCAGGCAAACCCTAGAAACTAAGAGGCAGTGGTCGAACAGCCTCGTGTCGAAATCCCCGTTCAACAAGAGCCTAGGAGGGTAATAGTCCAGAGAGGCGAAGATGCTGATGATGTGTTGCGACAGCGAATACGATATAATAACCTGCCTGCCGAAAACAATTTAGCAGCCATGGTCGAAAGGATAATGGCGCAAAATGGGGTAAATGTAGGATTACAAAGGCCTAGTTATGCTTCCCCATTATCTGAATATGTTCTACAACAGGAATTACCCCCAAGGTGGAAAGTCCCCAAATTTACCAAATTTTCAGGGGACACTAGCGAATCCACCATAGAACATATAGCACGTTATTTGATCGAAGCAGGAGAAATAGCCCATAATGAAAATTTGAAAATGAAATACTTCCCAAGTTCTTTGACAAAAAATGCGTTTACCTGGTTTACATCCTTGCCTGCGAACTCTATATTCACATGGACCCAATTAGAAAGATTGTTCCATGAACAATTTTATATGGGTCAGACTAAGATAAGTTTGAAGGAATTAGCCAGTGTTAAGAGGAAATTTTCAGAGCCTATAGATGATTACCTAAATAGGTTCAGGCTGCTTAAGGCAGGATGTTTCACACAAGTGCCAGAACAAGAGTTAGTCGAAATGGCTGCAGGGGGTCTAGATTATTCTATAAGAAAGAAATTAGACACTCAATATTTGAGAGATATGGCACAATTAGCAGATAGGGTAAGACAAATTGAAAGGCTAAAAGCTGAGAAATTTAGATCAAATAAAAATAAAAAGGAAAGAGTGGCCTATGTAGGAGTATGCCAGGATGATGATAGTGACGAAAATGAACTAATTTTGTTCGACGAACAAGAAATTGATCTGGCAGAACTAAAGTCAGGCCCACCATACGCCTGTAAAGTACTAGCTCCGTCGAATGGGAAAAATCCAGCCGAACCTGAAAAGAATGATAGGTTTCCTAAAAGAACTTATACGTTCGACGTCACCAAGTGTGACGAAATTTTCGACTTATTAGTCAAAGATGGTCAATTAATAAAACCAGCAGGCACTAAAGAGCCTCCTGTGGACCAACAGAAAAAGAGAGGTTTTTGTAAATACCATAACTTTTTGGGTCATAAAACTTCTCAATGTTTCCTTTTCGGGGATCTTGTTCAGAATGTAATCCGTGATGGAAGATTGAAGTTTGGAGACAAATCAAAACAACAGATGAGGATTGACTCAAACCCCATGCAGGTGGTCGAAGCTAATTATGTTGAACCTTCCAATGTGAATATGGTGGAAGTCGAAATAGCCTCTGATTGTAGTTTTGAAATGGTGGAAGCTGCTGAGGGCTTCGACAATAATATCAACATGGTGGAGGTTGCTGATGATCTCCTAGACAAGCCTGAGGTGGAAAAAGTATCCAAGGACTTTGTAGACCAGCCAGTGTTGATCAAGATTACTGAAAATCCTGATGTAGGAAATTTGAATGACTACATCAGCAAAGTTGAGACTACTGAAGGTTTCGACAGTAAGAACAAAGTTGGAGATACTGAAGTCTTCGACAGTCAGAAGAAGGAGGAAACTACTGAAGGTTTCAACAACCAGAACGCAGTTGGAGTTACTGAAGGTTTCGACGAAGAGAATAACAACAAAATTGCTGAAGATGGAGTAATTTGGGATACTTTAGGGGAGCCCAGTGGAAAATTCGATTATCTCGTGAAATACTCTGCGCCCCCAAGTTCTCGTATTGACATCAACAAGATCCAGCCAACTGGATGGGGAGATTTCTTTGAAGATACTGATGAAGGAGCAAATGATAATGCCCCTATCATCGAAGAGGAGGCTACTGAAGGCCTTAATCATGACAAAATGGAGACAATGAGAGTTGCTGACAAGATCAACACTATGGAACCAGTTAATAAGAACGTTACCAGAATCAAGGTAGAGGCTGCTGAAGGCCTTGTGAAGCCTGCTCCTTATGGGATTTTGCGTAGAACAATGGAAGACCCTAAAGGAAACTCTGTCAAGCAATCCTGCAAACTCATTTCTAGGGACCTACCCTCAGAGGGAACCTTTGACCAGGCGAAAAGGAATGCTGAAGAAGAGGCAAGACTTATTGAAAGAATGAATAAATTAAGTATCATTGATGACCAGAATGTGGATGTCAACATGGTGGAAATTTCTCAAACAAAACAAACAGAAACTGACGAAGAACGCCGTCGAGAAGAGTATCAGAAGTTGGCTTACCCTAGGGAGGAGGAGAACTTAGTCGAATTCATCCAAAGGTGCCAGAGGAAGAAGGCTGAAGTCATGTTGTGCCCACGTTGTAGTGCGGTGTTCGACAAGAAAGCAGCAAGCAATCTGGAGGGGGTGGAGAAAGCCAAAAGAAGAGGAAACTGGGGGGCAATCCCAGCAGCCAGAAATGGAAGGTTCGATCCAAGGAGGAGTGAGCATCACAACCAAAGGTTTGGCGAAGGACGTCATAGGACTTATAAGCCATCTGTCAAAGCTGAGAATGACAAGTGGGTCCAACCAATCGGAGGTGCTCAAGGGCAGAAAAGATGGAAGAATTTTGAAATACAGAGAGGTTCCTCCATGGAAGGAAAAAGGGAGGTCGAAAAACAGAAACCAAGACCATACCCATCAGAGAACTATAAAGGAAAGAATCCCATGTCAAGGTCTCAGTGGAGAAGGTTCCAAAGACAGAAAAGAGCAGAAAAGGAGCTTGCAGAAAAGAACAAAATCAAAGGAAAAACTGTTGATGAAAATAAATCTGAGTCAAGCAAGAACATGCAAATAATGAACAAAGAAGAGTCTGTTCCCAAAAACGAGCCCTCTCAAAAGGACAAACCAAGCAACATGGTGGAGATGTCGAAGTCTAACAACAAGGTTCCAGAAGACGATGAAGTGACTGATGATTTTAGGTCAGACTCAGAAGCATCTTTCGATGTCACATGCAATGTGGTTTCAGTGCTGCCTAGGGACTATGATAGAGTGATGGAGATCGAAGACGAAGAAGATGATGTTGAAGACAACAACATGGGGCTCAGGCCTGTGTGTTATTATATAATGAACAATGGCTGTGTCGAAGAGCAGAACGCTTTCTTTGAGAGACCAGATGATGCAATGAAGGCACACTTGAAGCCTTTGTTCATAAAAGGAAAAGTGGAGAACGTTGGTGTCAACAAGATATTAGTAGATGGTGGAGCTGCTGTGAATTTAATACCCCATTTCATGATAAAAAAGATTGGAAAGGATGACTCAGACACAAAGCCCCACAACATGGTGTTGTCAAATTATGATGGAAAAGTAGGAAATACCATGGGAGTGATCCAGGCGAACCTAACTGTTGGAACCATAACAAGTCCAACAATGTTTATAGTGATAGCTTCAAGGGTGAATTATAACTTGCTGCTTGGAAGAGAGTGGATTCATGGGATATGAGTTGTACCATCATCCATGCACCAACGAATAGCCATTTGGAGACCAGATGGGATTGTTGAGAATATTAAAGTAGATCAAAGCTATTTTATGACTGAAGTAAACAATGTGAATAGTCGAAGTTTCGACAAAAATTTGGCTCACATACCCCCCTGCAACCCAGCAGAATTCGACTTGAAGGCAACTGACAACGCCTATTGTTCCATGTACCTTCACCCAACACGTGGTTTTCAATGGGACAAAGAAGTAATTGGCGAACCAAGTCACGTATGGGGAACTTCTCATACTGAGCCAACCGGTTGGGGAAGTGAATTTGATGATTATGATGAGTGAAGCCTCAGCGATCGAAAGAATTACGGCTTATATGGCCGAAAATAAACTCAAAGCGGCCCTAGAGGCCGAAGTAAAATACATGGTTGTCGAAGCCAACAAAGAAGATTTTGAAGAGCAATGTCCCCAAAGGGATATTAAAAAGGTTATGACAATAATCAGACTGGCGAATGGTAGAATCAGAAGCTTGACGCCATCTACGATGACGAACCCTTGGGGTTCGAAAAGGATCCAACATCGACTAACATGAAGATGGTGGCACAGGATCCATTAGAAGAAATCAATTTAGGACTGGGGGCAGAAAGAAGGCCAACTTACATCAGCGCCAAGATGGATCCTCAGTTTAAAGTCGAAATAGTCCAAATGCTAAATGAGTACAAAGACTGTTTTACATGGGATTACGACGATATGCCAGGATTAGACAGGAGTTTGGTCGAATTGAAGCTACCAATAATAGAGGGAAAGAAGCCAGTAAAGCAAACTCCCAGACGCTTCGCACCAGAAATCTTGTCGAAAATAAAAGAAGAGGTCGAAAGACTTCTAAAATGCAGATTCATCCGCACCACCAGGTATGTCGAATGGATTGCAAACATTGTTCCTGTAATTAAGAAAAATGGCAAGCTGAGGGTATGCATTGATTTTAGAGATTTAAATTCGGCTACCCCTAAGGATGAATATCCTATGCCAGTGGCAGAAATGCTCATAGATTCTGCAGCAGGCCATGAGTATTTGAGTATGCTTGATGGATACTCTAGCTATAATCAAATTTTTATTGCTGAAGAAGATGTTCCTAAAACAGCTTTTCGTTGCCCTGGAGCAATTGGAACCTATGAATGGGTAGTAATGCACTTTGGTTTAAAAAATGCTGGAGCAACTTATCAAAGAGCCATGAATTCAATTTTTCACGACTTTATTGACACTTTTATGCAAATATACATTGATGATATTGTGGTTAAGTCCGTTTCAGGAACAAGTCATATAGACCATCTTCGACAGTCCTTTGAAAGGATGAGAAAGTTTGGTTTAAAAATGAATCCCCTTAAATGTGCTTTTGGTGTGCAGGCGGGTGATTTCTTAGGTTTTGTGGTCCACAAGAAAGGGATCGAAATAAATGAAAATAAAGCCAAAGCCATAATGGAAGTGAAAGCGCCATCGACAAAGAAGGGATTGCAGTCTCTACTAGGGAAAATCAACTCTCTCAGAAGGTTCATTTCCAACCTTAGTGGGAAGACACAAGCTTTTTCACCTCTACTTCGACTAAAGAAGGAAGATTTCACATGGGGGCAAGAACAACAAGATGCCTTCGACAAGATCTAAGAGTATCTGGCTAGTCCTCCAGTTTTGATGTCTCCTTGTAGAAAAAGAAGTATGAGGTTATACATTTCAGCGTCAGACAAAACTTTGGGAAGCATGCTGTGTCAAGAAGATGAAAATGGCGTCGAAAGGGCCATCTATTATCTCAGCAAAGTCCTAAATGATGCTGAAACTAGATATAGTGTGATAGAAAAATTATGTTTGTGTATATATTTCTCTTGTACAAAGTTAAAGCACTATATAAAACCTGTTGATGTATATGTTTCTTCTCATTTCGACGTAATAAAGTATATGTTATCTAAATCCATTTTACATAGTCGAATTGGGAAATGGGCTTTGGCATTGACAAAATATTCCTTAAAATATTTTCCTTTAAAGGCTGTTAAGGGACAAGTAGTGGCTGATTTCATAGCTGACCACTCAATAAATGAAAATGAAGTAGAATATGTCGAATTAGAGCCATGGAAGTTGTATTTCGACGGTTCCAGTCATAAGAACAGAACTGGTGTTGGAATACTAATTATTTCTCCTGACAAAATTCCAACAAAATTCAAGTACAAAGTCGAAGGCTTATGTTCAAATAATGAAGCAAAATATGAAGCTTTGATTGCCGGACTTGAAATATTGTTGGAATTGGGGGCAACAAGAGTCGAAATAATGGGTGACTCTGAGTTGGTGATAAAACAATTGACAAGAGAATATAAATGTGTCAAAGAAAATCTGATTATGTACTTCGTAATAGCTAACAGACTTCTCAAAAAATTCGACAATGTGGCCATTAGACACATTCCTAGATTGAAGAATCAAGAAGCGAATGATCTGGCTCAACTTGCGTCAGGCTACAAAGTGTCGAAAGAAAACTTGGGGAAAGCTATTGAAGTAAGGGGAAGAGTCAAATCCACCAAATTGGCTCCTTCAGATTTGGAGACAATAAAATTAGGTTACGGGGATGAGGAAAATTTTGAAATTTTCAATGTAGATGATTCAGAAATTGAAGATTGGAGAAAACCTATCAAGGATTATCTACAAGACCCTAATCAGAAAGTCGAAAGAAAAGTAAAGTACAGAGCTTTAAGTTATGTACTTTTTGGAAATGAATTGTTTAAAAAGACTGCAGAAGGAGTCTTGCTGAAATGTTTGGGCGAAGATGAAGCTTACATAGCTTTATCGAACGTGCACAGTGGTGCATGTGGCGCACACCAAGCAGGCCACAAAATGAAATGGTTATTATTTCGACAAGGAATGTACTGGCCAACAATGTTGAAAAATTGTGTCGAATTTGCAAAAGGTTGTCAGGAATGCCAAGTGCATGCAGGTATACCACATGTCCCTGCAAGTGAGTTGCATTCAATTATAAAACCTTGGCCATTCAGAGGTTGGGCTTTGGATTTAATTGGTGAAATTCGACCAGTTTCTTCAAAAGGGCAGAAGTACATTTTAGTTGGAATAGATTATTTCACTAAGTGGATTGAAGCTATACCACTGGTAAATGTGGATCAAGAGACAGTTATAGAGTTTATCCAGAAACATATAATTTACAGATTTGGGATACCAGAAACAATAACTACTGATCAGGGATCTGTGTTTACTGGGAAAAACATGCAAATGTTTGCAAAAGACACAGGTTTTAAACTCTTAACTTCGACACCTTATTATGCCCAGGCAAATGGACAAGTTGAAGCAGCAAATAAGTTTGTGATAAATTTGATCAAAAATCACGTGGGTAGAAAACCTAGAAACTGGCATAAGACTTTGGATCAAATTTTATGGGCTTGTCGAACGTCTCCTAAAGAAGCGACAAATTCTACTCCATTTAAATTGACTTATGGACATGATGCAGTGCTACCAGTCGAAATTTATTTACAGTCAATACGAGTTCAAAGGCATCATGAAATTCCATCAGAAACGTATTGGAGCATGATGATGGATGAACTAGTTGATTTGGATGAAGAGAGATTACACGCGTTAGATCTGATAAAGAGACAAAAAGAAAGAGTCGAAAAGTTTTACAATAAGAAAGTGAAATTTAAGACCCTTTCAGTGGGGGATCTTGTTTGGAAAGTAATTCTTCTTATGGATCGAAAAGATAGATTAATGGGAAAATGGTCTCCTAAGTGGGAAGGACCCTTCCAAATTTTAAAAGTTTTTTCAAATGGCGCATATGAGGTCGAAGAGATAGATAAAGATAAAAGAATACTGAAGATAAATGGCAAATATTTGAAAAAATATAAGCCAACATTGCAAGAAGTTAAAATAGGAATAGAATGATTTTGTAGAATAAAATGATACGTTTCGCCAAACAAATGGCGTCAATGTCATTACAAAAGAAAAGCCTTAAAGGCTGCCAGCAATAAAAAATAATAAACCTATTTCTATTACAAGTTAATATTTGAGAAAATATTCCTTAAGTTCTTCAAATTTCCTCTTCTGGACTTGGAGTCGACATTCACAAAGGTTTTTGTTATGAGAAAGGCTGTCGATCTCCTGAATCAACTGCTGAGCTCTAGCTGCATGATGTAATCCCACTTTAAGCTCTTCGTCAATCTCATTTTGCTTGGGTTGCTGAAGGCTTGCTTTGCGTTGTTTTTCTTGGGAGATTTTTTCTTGAAGATCTGCTATCTGCTTCTCCCAATTTTTGATGTTAATGTCACAGTCAGCAACACCTTTCGAATAAACCTCAGAAAGTTTCTCCAGCTCATAAACTTTGTCAGCCGAAGCAGCCACAGCGTCCCACTCTGCAATTTGAGTTTCAGACTTGTTAGAGATTTGTTGGGAAAACTCTTTTTGGTGGTGCAGGTCCGCGCTCACCAGGTCAATTATCTGGGCTAGATCCATCACCAGACGGCTGTCCTCAGCGGAGGCTTCCAAAACATTTACTTGTTTAAGGATTTTCTTCAGGTCGAACTGGGCAGTAGGATTTTCGCCCAAAACCTTGAATAAATCCACACCAAGTATTTTGGTTTTGATTTCATTCATGATGGCTTCAACTGATTTAACCTCAGAAGTGGCCCCAGAAGTAGTCGAACTACTGAAGGATGAGTCTTGGAAGTTGTGTCGAGCGCTGAGCATAGCCCTTAGATACTCCAAAGGTTTCTTGACTTTGAGGCTTTCAAGTTCCTCGCGAGAGAAACTAGTCGAACAAGTTGATGGAGATTTTTCTTTGATTTAAGCAGGATTTGATTGAATACTTTGCCCAGAATTTGGCTCAGCATCTGGCTGCTTCAACAGGTTCTTCTTTTCCTTAGCAGTTTCTTTTTCATTGTCATCTCCGACCCCAACATCCATGTCAACATCACCATCCTTTTCAGTATTTAATGCTGGACGAACAGGAGAAGTATTATCAGAATGCTCTTCCACGTCAGTGTCAAATTCATCATTAGTTTGCCTTTCATAGCTACCAGCATCAGGGTTGATTCCCTCTTGGAGTCTCTCAGCCAAAGTCTTTTCAGAGTCAAGATCAATTGTGTCCTGCTCTTTTTCCTTTGTTGGTTTCTTTGTCGAAGCTTTGGAAGAGGTAGGCATTGAACTAGCTGCTTTGGAGGTAGGACCACCTGTAAATGTTGGCATTTCTTTTGCTATAGGGTGTTCTTCGACATCAACTTGGATCTGAGAACAAGCAAAAGTCAAGGAAAAAAATGCAAGTAAAAGTGAATATCATCAGTCGAAATAAAGGTTTACCTGAGGAATCTCAGTATTGAAACTAGAATTCCCACTCTCTGCATCTTTGATAAGAACCTTTGTAGTTGGACTGGGGGGGAGTTTTCTTGGTCGATCTGACAATGGACCTTTGGGAGGCAACTGGCTTGATTTTCAAGACCTTCTTTTTCTTAAGAGGTTGTTGGTCTGGAGATTCATCCCCAGATTCTTCATCGATTACCTTTACCTCTTCCTCTTGTTTTCTTTTCTTGGAAGATGGTGGGTTTTGACTCACCTAAAAACACAGGCGAAAATTGTTTTAGTTCGAGTTAAACAGAATTTATTACATGGAAGAAAGTTGATATTTTCTGATGAAACCTTTTCGACTGTAGAGGTTGGTTGTTCGACCACCTTTCCAGAACTACTTCCGACAGAAGCCATTTTAGCAGTAATCTTGACAGCTGAAAGATAGAAAGAAAGATAAAGAAATGAATACAAAAGAAGAAAAACATAAGAAGGAAGTTAGAATAAAGTAAAGAAAAATTGTGTTTTCTTTAAACACCTTCAAGAATGGGAGATTCCACGCGAACGTGTTCTATTCCAATATGAAGGTGCCCTGGGAAATTGTCCACATGATACTTAGTCGGAACCACACGCTCAGCAGGTTTTTTATAAGATTCACGGAGCAGTTTTATGTGAGATCCACAAATAAACCAATCTGGGAATGGAGGGCTTAATGCCACACCAAATTCAGCAGAAGGTAGAGGGGGAAACTTTGGTGGATAATAGCTGTATGCCAAATCATAATGTGTTTCTGGACGAACATATGAAGGCAACACCAACTTCTCCAATTTTTCTGTAAATTTGTGTTTCAAAGTCACTGCTGCTTCGCTTAGGGTTCGACTAAGATCATTTGGCCTGTAAGTAGTTTCAAAATAATGCTGAAACTTTTGGATTTCTTTAATATGTCTTTCAGTACCTTTCTTTGTTCGATCCGGCACAAAAGTGAAAGCATTCGTCAGATGAGTAGTAAAGGCCGTCACGTCGAAGAATTTAGTGAGGGAATAGTCTTTCCACCAAACATCGAATTCTTGAGTGCAGAGGAAAGATGGTCGAAAGATCACCGGTCGAATCTCCAGAGTCTCATCAAAGTGTTTTTCTGATAACTCTATGCTTTTCTCTAGATTATGAAAAGAATTGTAAAAAATAATAAAACCTTTCTTTGGATAGATGGGTTTTGTTTTTATTTGGATTAACCCAAATTGTCGAGCCATTAGGTTAGGTTGATAAACAATAAGGGAAATTTTTGTGTTATTCGTGTTGTGATGGGAGAAAATGTGTCTTGGTGTTAGGAACGATTCCCAGATAACCAGAAATGTATCTTCTTCTTTCTGCATCTCTAAAGGAAGTTGTTTGGTAAACCATTTGGGACCAATAGTTCTGTTGGCAAAGGGTGCCATGGACGGAGTGAAGTTGTAGCGTTTGGCAAACATCATTACATAACTGGTGAAGGCTTGTCGAAGGCTGATTCCTTCGTCAGATGGAGTTATTTTTACCAACCTAGGCCATTCGACGTTTCTATCCTTCACTTCTTCCTCATTTACTTTATTCTTGATAGGGAGATAAGCCTCGAAGGTGGCATTTAGCCATAACTGTAGAAGCCAAAAAGGCCCTGCCAAGCTTAGTTTTCCTTTCTCTTGGCCAGTCTTCAGAAACTCCACACTCTCACTGATGGATTCATAAAGGTTTGCCAAAACCATTTCGCTTAAGCAAAGTTTTTTCCCAGCATGGAGTTGGTTGGCTATGGTAAGGTATTTTTTGGCAACCTGAAGAGAACGAGAGCAAAAGACAAATTTCGACAACCAGAGGGTCAAAAAAGCTATGTGCTCTACGTCAGAGACTTTTGTAGTTGTTTTGTCATGATAACGAGCAATAAACAAAGAATAGGAGGCATGTTTGGTGTTGAAACCTATAGTATCTTCATTCAAATTAGTAGGGTCGAAGTCCATTCCTATAGGGCTAAGGCCAACTATGGCAGCTATGTCAAAGAAGGTTGGAGTGACCATCCCACAAGGAAGATGGAAGTTGTTGTAGGTGCTATCCCAAAAGTAAAAGGAAGCCAGAAGCATGTTTGGGCAATAACTAGGGCCCACCTTCGACAGTTGGATCAAGTAGAAGATGCCAGTTTGCTTCTAGAAATCCCCTTTAGTTTTTTCGACCTTAGTCAGCCAGGCCAAATAGTCTGAAGGATCTTTTGTCAAAGGGCAACTTCTAAAGATCCTAGCTTGGTTCAAATATGCTAAATCTATTTCTTCAGAAGCTGAGGGGCTCTCAGGATTTTTTGAGGACGTTTCACTAGGTTTGGGTTTTATTCCAGCACCTATGGGTTTTGAATAAGAATACGTAGGGAAAAAATCCTTTAAACGATCAGCATCAGCTTTGGGGTCAAGGAGTGGACCCAACATTGCATGGCAAGTGCCAGAAATAAGGACCAGAATGAGTACCTGGGATTGATAAATGCTTGCTTTCTCTCTTTCATTTGGAGGCTCTGGAATATACTGTTGATTGCTCATAATCACTGGTCCAGGCAACTCGTGCGCATAAGGGAGAGCAGTAGTGTTCTTGGTCTTCTTGGTTTTCTTGTCAGTAGGATCTTTGCGAGGAGCCATTGATGAGGGAAGCAAAGAAATTTCAGAAGAAAGTATGAAGGTTTGAAATGGGTTTGTGAAGAAGAAGAATGTCAGGAACGTAAAAGTGTTAAAAGATTTGGAAAATAAGTATTTATAGAGGGAAATATGAGAAAACGTTCCAGTTTTAATATTGATCATAGGACATGTGTCAAGATTTCAACGGTGATGATCAAAAGTATGGGAAGGCATGGCTAGCTAGGTTTTAGGGTAATGGAGATCATGTCTGAACGTGGGATTAGATGGGACGTTTTAAGAAAAGTGTAATGATAGACTTTCTTGGGACTTAACAAAACGTCACGTCTTGAAAACCAGCATCATTAATGCAGGTAACATGGCGTCGAAATATTTTCGACAGCAAATGATGGTTTCTCCAGAAATAAGTCGAAACATCTTTGCTGGGGGGCAATTTGTAGACATATATTTTCGACACCATGTCTTGGTAGGTAAAATGATGTTCTTTAACTAAAGAAAATGGCTACAGATGAAGAAGAAAGAAAACGAAGGTATTCAGAAGAAGTTTTCGACATTTTGACAAAAACAGAGTTTCGACACTTCGACAAAAACAGAGTTTCGACACTTCGACAAAAACAGAGTTTCGACACTTCGACAAAAACAGAGTTTCGACATTTCGACAGAAACATAAGGAAGTTTTCGCCAGACAAGGTTTAAGGGACATTTATTACTTTTCGACAATTCGACAAGGTGAAGAGGCGCAACGTTTCGACACAAAAGGAAAATTCAAATTCAAGAGTGATAACGTTTGGCAGAAGACGCGTGGAAGCTTTAGAAGAAAAGAAGACATGCAGAAGGCCAAGTGTCAAAGATTTAGAATTTTTCCGTTATTAGACAGTTATTGTATTTGTATATAAATAGGATAGTTATTGTAGAATTTTAGTGTGTGAAAACTTGTACTAAATTCCTGTAAATACTCAAAGTACCCATGCGAGAGAAAAGAGTTTATTATCTGGAAATGTACGTGTGAAACACCATCTTTTTTAAAGTTTATAGAAGTTCAAAGTCTTTTATAATTGCCTTTACTTTTCCCAGTTATTTATCTTTTGTCATTTACTTTATGCAAGTTTTGGTTTCGTTCAGTTTATCTTTTCGCCAGAAGTTGTTATTTAAGTTCTTTTACCAAACCATTCGTACATAAAAGATATAACAAAACAAACTATCAAAACACCATTATCCTAAGAGTTAGATAAATTTGCACATGTATCCCAGGATTTGTGTGGTTGGTCCTGCAAGTAACCCAGTTTTATTAGAGATTGGTAAACCAGAGGTTGTTCGCCTAAATCAACAGCGAACAGGGGGTAGAAAGGGGTGTTACATTTGTGGTATCAGAGCAGGTCAGTTCATCCGGCCAGGTTTTTACTTGATGTCTGTCCCTGTCAGTCGACGAGTGTGTGTACACTGTTGATGTTTTAGTTCTTCTAACCTTGTTGGTGGTGTGCAGGATGGTTGGAAGAAACGATCGTGCGATTGCTGATGCGTTGGAATCGGTTGCTAATGTGGTGGCGTAACTGAATCCAAATGGCGGAGCTCCTGATGATTTTCGTGCTTTGGGGAAGTTTCAAAGAAACAATACATCGACTTTTATGGGTACGCATGATCCAGCAAGTGCACACAAGTGGTTGAAGGTGATCGAGAAGATCTTCCGAGTGATGGGGTGTTCTGATGAGCAACAAGTTCAGTTCGGAATGCATATGTTGGAAGAGGAAGCTGAGGACTAGTGGGATAACACCTGTCAGAGACTTACGGATGTTGGCACTGTGATAACTTGTGTTGTGTTTAAGCAGGAGTTTCTGGGGAAGTATTTTCTAGAGGATGCTCGTGGCAAGAGGGAAGTGGAATTCCTTGAGCTGAAGCAAGGAGATATGACTGTGGCAGAGTATGCCGTAAAGTTCGAGGCTTTGGTGAAGTTCTGTCCGCACTACAATCGTGTTGATGCTGAGATGTCTAAATGTATCAAGTTCGAGAATGGGATGAGACCAGAGATTAAGTAGGGTATTGGGTATCAGCAGATCCGCAGGTATGCTGAGTTGGTGGACAAGAGCAGAATCTACGATGAGGATAGCCGAGCTCGATCTGTTCACTACAAGCAGTTGAGTGAGAAGAAAGGGTAGTATAGGGGTAAGCCTTATACAACTTCAGCTGACAAAGGGAAGCAAAAGGCTTCAGATGGGAAAAAGTCAAGTGGGGGAGCAGCTCCCACTTCTGGAAAGTGCCATAAGTGTGGCGAGCAAGGTCACCGTGCTGATGCGTGTACCAACAATGTGGTGAGGTGTTATCGATGTGGTAAGAAGGGGCATAGAGCTACTGACTGCAAAGATGAGGGTCCGACCTATTTTAATTGTGGTGAGAAAGGTCATATCAGTACTCAATGTCAAAAGCCGAAGAAGACTGCGACTGCTGCTCAGACCAGTGGCAGAGTGTTTGCTTTGAGTGGTGCAGAAGTGCCAGAGAAGGACAACCTGATTCGAGGTACTTGTTTTATTAATAATATCGAATTGGTTGCTATTATTGATACTGGTGCTACTCATTCTTTTATCTCGCTTGAATGTGCTAATAGATTGGGTTTGAAGTTATCTGATATGAATGGTAATATGGTAATAGAAACTCCAGCTAATGGTTCTGTTATTACTACCCTGGTGTGTTTGAGATGTCCTGTGACGATTTTTGAGAAGAGCTTTGTGATGGATTTGGTGTGCCTACCCTTGCACCAAATTGACGTGATCTTTGGAATGAACTGGTTGGAGTTCAACTGTGTTCATATCAATTATTATAACAAGACTGTAGAGTTTCCTGAGATTGATGATAGTGGAGAGTTGATGTTCTTGTCTGAAATTCTGGTACATGTGCAGAATTCAGATGTCCTATAACATGACAAACGACATCTGGTCTGACATGAACACACATGGAAAGGTATATAACAGAAAGCACGATACTGAAAAGATAAAAACAAAGCACATAGAATTGTTAACCCAGTTCGGTCTAACACACCTACTCTGGGGGCTACTAAGCCAGGGATGAAGTCCACTATCAGCAGTATCAATTCAAAGCTAAACTCCCCGTTTACAGCTTATCACTTAATCACTACCCAATGACCCTTCTACCTAGATCCTCTCTAGATATGAGAAACCCTTCTCACTCCCAATCATCGCAATGATGTCTAGCAGTTGACAATCCGCCACTGCATCAACAACCCTTCGCCTACACAACAGTTCATCAAGGAAGACACCCATCCAAGACACAACTTAGAGTTACTTAAAAGCTTCCTCCAAGAACAATACTCCTCTTACTTAACAGCTTCGAGGATCACACTTACAAACTGTCCAACTCACAGGTCGAGTGGTACAGGAACCAACCCTAATACTAGAAATTTTACATCTTTGGTTGCGTTACAAAATCAGGTTACAAACACTCCTATTTATAACCTACATCCCAAATGGATTTGGGCTTCAAAATGCATCATAGAGACTGCACACAATTCTGCAAAATAAACTCCAAGAAAATAGGTCTTTAATCTAAAGTTTCCTAATATGTCTCCATATTTAGAAAGTAGTGAAAATCCGAAGACCAACACAAAATCTCAACCCAATTACTTTGGACGCCACATAGGATAACTAAATATTCACAGAATATTCAGTAACAAATAACAACTAACAGAATCTTCTTTTAATCCAATAACAGATGCGATGTCCTATGATCCAGGATGGGACATCTTTATCCGACATGTTAAATGCAGTACATTAGAACATCTTGATTAACCAGCACATGACAGCAACACAGCAACACCTTAAAATTACCATGCACTCATACCAGCTTAGTGCAGCACAACATGTCAAGACATCACACTTGACATCTCCACAACCTGCAACTAATTTAATATGACAGATACTGAACATAACTAGTTAGTGCAGAACAGCATGTCAAGACATCCTCCTTGACATTTTCACAACCTGCAACTAAACTATTATGGCAGATACACAAAACAGCATGTTAAAACAACTTTAGTGACATAAAGCTACTATATAGGTTTTAACAAAATTTAGCCAACACAAATACTGCATAGCTGCAGAACTAACAAACTCCCCCTTTGGCAAATTTTGGCTAAAACCATCATATCATATCAACAGCAGAAGATAATCACACACATCAGTAGCAGATAAAACAATTATCAGCACTGCAACACCCATACAAGCAGATCAACACTCAATCTTCATCTGCACACATACACAACCTTACACAGCAGCAACTTCACAACAACATTTACCAACTAGATCACCACTCACACTAGCAATCACAAATAAATGTTAGAACATCATATGGGACATCAGATATCAGCACATCATGCAATCACACACTCTCCCCCTTTTTAGCCATATTTGACAAAGCAATAGCACACCAGAGCAATATCCATACAACCTTTGAATAACACAACCAACTCCCTCTCAAGGAAACAACCAAGGAACACTACTACTTCTTACTTCTCCCCCTTTTTAGCCATAATATACCAAACCAAGCAATTATGCATTTAAGGACAATCAACCAACAGCAAGCAAGTCAGTAGCAGAACACATCCAACTCAGAAGCTTGTACAACCTGACAGTATACAGTACTCTCCCTGACATGGATAACCAATGCTCTATTGCAAGAAGAACACCCAAAATGAATGGAAAACACAAGACGCATCTTCATGTCTTCAAGAGCGCACCCTCTGTTCAACACACCTGCTGAACACATTCACCTACTGCTTGACCCTCAAGCACACCATGTACCACAACAATACATAAATTAGATAGAAGCTTATGTTCTCTGGAGACAAAAACCATAACATTCTGAACAGAATGTTCTGTCAGCAGATGTTAAGACATCAGTCTTGACATCATGAACAGAATCCATCTGCACTAAGAAGAACACCACATTCCAAATAAAAACAGAATCTCCAAGCTCCCTCTTAAGCCAAGGGACCAGAAACAACCAGAACAAAAACACAGCACATCACAGAAGATCACAAGAACACAGGAACAGTATTCTCTCACCCAACTTTCCAAAGGAAATCATTCCCTATCATTCTCCCGTATGATAATTTAGAATACTCCTGATCAGTTGATGAGTATCTTCACCTTCAGACTTTCAAGCAATCAATACCTGATCTACTTCAGTCTTCTCTACATTCTCCATCCAAGGCAGACCTTCTACTTCATCATTCTCCCGTATGACTATGTAGACGCTCCTTAGGCATAATATAGGCACCAAGCTCTAGAACTAGAGCAAAATCATCCTTCACCAAGGATATCCATCCCGGATAATGTTCCAACACCAAGCTAGAACATTTGCCACACACCAAGACATCATCACCATGATGCTTGATATGCTTCACCAACTGGACTTACTATAGCATAGTAATCCAAAGAACTAGAGAAATAAACTCTCATCCACCTTCAAGAAGAATCATCTCCTTGAGTCTTCAACTCATCACCCTTCTGCCCAAGAGTAACTTGTTCTAAGATAATCCTCAATAATAACCAGCTGCCACACTCTGATTATCTTGATTCTTCGAATCCACTTCTGAGATTAACCAAATGCCACAGTTTGATCACCTCATTCATGAACCCTCGTATGAAAACAACCAAGTGCCACAAACATGTAAGCTTCACAATATACTATACTCTCACTCCTAGAGAACACATCCAATTATCCTGACTGGTTTGACACTGTTCACAAACTCCACGAATTCTCAGCTTACTTAAAAGCTTTACTGAGATCCAATCTCTTCAACAGAAAGAACAGCTCAAAAAAAAACTTTCTGATCAGATCACCTCATCTGAAAAAGACGCTTGAGCATTCAACTCCACATGCACAGTCTCAATCATATTCCAAATATAACCATCAATAATCATGATGTTACAACATCATTTGAGACATCAGCTTCCCATCACCATTTAAAGGACTCATTGCGCATAGAAGTCCTTCAAGAAGCTCCCAATAAAACACAGCCAGAGCAGCTTATTCAGGTTAACCTGAACACCACAGAGAGAAATAAACTCGCACACCCTCTCTGAAGCAAAGAGTTCAGACTGCAGAATTGCATACTCACATCAGACAAATACTTAGCTCCCGTTAAAGTATCTATCATTAGTCAGATAAGACTACCTTCTCTCACCAGGTAGGACAATTGGTCTGACATTCTTCTTTCATCATGACAACCATTCAAAACCAGATCATACACACATGCAGGAACCTGCATACTCTACATCTCAAAAATCTTATTTTCAAACTTCTCAGCAGATACCATGGAACCATGATCCTTTGGTCCCAAATACACCAACTCCTCCAAATCTGTTGATTTTGCAGTAATTCCAACCAATCTCACACATTGATGAAAATCTGCCAACGTTTCTCCAAAGTCTTCAAACCTGCCACTGTCTGAATCTTCAGAAGGAATAGTTAGGAACTACACCTCATACTTGTACCTAGGATGCCACCTTTCCTTGAGTAAAGCAGTCTTCACAAAGTTCAGATAATGCCACATATCTTAACTCTATAATGAGCGTTCTGGCCTGCACTTAGACCAAACCAAGCAGTTATAAGTCTTTCATCTCCATCTTCAGCATCAACAATATCCAGACCAACTTCTTGCCAGGAAACTTTCCAGAAATACACAACTCCTGTCACACAAGACTGAAGCAAATTCTCAGGACAACTCCCAAGAAGTAACAATTGATGCTAAAGCTTATGCAGTACCCCTCCCATGATTCTGCACAAACTCTGATGATGAAATGTTCCAAACATCGTGTTGAACATCACCAATCTTGAGTCACAAGGATAATCAATCAAATATGTGTGAACTCCACAAACAATAATTGATCTTAAATCCTTGTATAAAAACCCTACCAGATACCAGCACCAAGTAAACATCACCAAAGTAGCCTATCCAAGCCTGTTTCTTCTTTTGCAGAGGGTTGAGATATCAAGGATGCTACACTTGGCTCAAGTAAGTAAGACCTTCTCTGAACAGATCCTATTTCCCTCAGCAAATCTGAAACCTCCTTCCAAATTGAATTCATCCTTAGATGTACCAGAACTACATTGGACACCATAGCCAGAAAGAATCTCCTAACTAGGTCACCACAAATAAGCTTAAGAGATAACTTATCAAGATCTTCACTCCCGCATGAAAGATTTGACAGTGATACTCTTTTGCTTTGGCTCCACCCTCTTCATTCACCATCAAGAAAATTGAGAAAGAAGGAATCAATGTTCTGGACAAATTGGTCTTCAATACCTTTATGAGTGGAGTTGAGATAATCATCAAGTATCTTTGGCATCTCTAACCAAACGGTTGAAGCTGTCTTGCATAAACTGCAACATCATAGAATAACCTGCTGAGGAGGCCAAACCCTAACGTCTTTCCAAGAAAATACATTCCTAAAGTCTCACCACCAGAGACACCAGAAGCAACCAGGGTTACATCAGATACCATGCAGCGAAACACACAACAACTCCTCAACAACCTTCAGGCACGACTCAATAATCCTTGCACATCATCACCATAATCCAAGTGCCAACAAAATAGGTTTGAAAATAAATCAAACTACACAACAGCTCATCACCAAAGCTACAAGCCTGATAACAATAGATAGGTGCAATACACACCCTGTCATGAACAGTCCATCCTCCGCTTCTAGGGACCATTCAAACAACAAGATGAACTTCTCCAAGTTCAAACAACTTTTCAGTAGGTACCACCTACCTTGCCCATGACCAGAAAGTATCTTCCCTAGGATCTCACCCAGAAACAGAACAGGATGCCTGCTCTGATACCAATTGAAATTCTGGTACATGTGCAGAATTCAGATGTCCTATAACATGACAAACGACATCTGGTCTGACATGAACACACATGGCAAGGTATATAACAGAAATCACGGTACTGAAAAGATAAAAACAAAGCACACAGAATTGTTAACCCAGTTTGGTCTAACACACCTACTTTGGGGCTACCAAGCCAGGGATGAAGTCCATTATCAGCAGTATCAATTCAAAGCTAAACTCCCCGTTTACAGCTTATCACTTAATCACTACCCAATGACCCTTCTACCTAGATCCTCTCTAGATATGAGAAACCCTTCTCACTCCCAATCATCGCAATGATGTCTAGCAGTTGACAATCCGCCACTACATCAACAGCCCTTCGCCTACACAACAGTTCATCAAGGAAGACACCCATCCAAGACACAACTTAGAGTTACTTAAAAGCTTCCTCCAAGAACAATACTCCTCTTACTTAACAACTTCGAGGATCACACTTACAAACTGTCCAACTCACAGGTTGAGTGGTACAGGAACCAACCCTAATACTAGAAATTTTACATCTTTGGTTGCGTTACAAAATCAGGTTACAAACACTCCTATTTATAACCTACATCCCAAATGGATTTGGGCTTCAAAACGCAGCATAGAGACTGCACACAATTCTGCAAAATAAACTCCAAGAAAATAGGTCTTCAATCTAAAGTTTCCTAATATGTCTCCATATTTAGAAAGTAGTGAAAATCCGAAGACCAACACAAAATCTCAACCCAATTACTTTGGATGCCACATAGGATAACTAAATATTCACAGAATATTCAGTAACAAATAACAACTAACAGAATCTTCTTTTAATCCAATAACAGACGCGATGTCCTATGATCCAGGATGGGACATCTTTATCCGACATGTTGAATGCAGTACATTAGAACATCTTGATTAACCAACACATGACAGCAACACAGCAACACCTTAAAACAACCATGCACTCATACCAGCTTAGTGCAGCACAACATGTCAAGACATCACACTTGACATCTCCACAACCTGCAACTAATTTAATATGACAGATACTGAACATAACTAGTTAGTGCAGAACAGCATGTCAAGACATCCTCCTTGACATTTTCACAACCTGCAACTAAACTATTATGGTAGATACACAAAACAGCATGTTAAAACAACTTTAGTGACATAAAGCTATCATATAGGTTTTAACAAAATTTAGCCAACACAAATACTGCATAGCTGCAGAACTAACATTATCTGCTAAGCAAGTAGACGAACTTGTGGAAGACGAAGCTTTGGTGTTTGCAATGTTTGCATCATTGCAAATTGATCGTGAAGCTGCGAGTGTGGAGTTGCCGGTTGTCTTTGAATTTCCAGATGCGTTTCCAGATGACATCAGTGATTTGCCTCCAGGGCGTGAAGTAGAGTTTGTAGTGGACTTAATACCAGGTACGAGTCTAGTGTCGATGGCTCCTTATCGGATGTCAGCTTCTGAGTTAAGTAAATTAAAGAAACAGCTGGAAGAATTGCTTGAGAAGAGGTTTGTTCGACCAAGTGTTTCTCCGTGGGGTGCTCCGGTGTTGCTAGTGAAGAAGAAAGATGGTAGTATGAGGTTGTGCGTTAATTATCGGCAGTTGAACAAGGTGACTATCAAGAATAAGTATCCGCTTCCGAGAATTGACGATTTGATGGATCAGCTAGTAGGTGCTTGTGTGTTTAGCAAGATTGACTTGAGGTCCTGTTACAGTGGGAGACTCCAAAGTCTGCTACTGAGATATGGAGTTTTCTGGGATTAGCGGGTTACTACCGCAAGTTTATTGAAGGCTTTTCTAAGTTGGCATTACCTTTGACTCAGTTGACTCGAAAGGGTCAAACTTTTGTGTGGGATCTAGCTTGTGAAGAGAGTTTTGTGGAGTTGAAGAAGAGGTTCACTAATGCTCCAGTGTTGATTTTGCCTAATCCCAGTGAATCTTTTGTGGTGTATAGTGATGCGTCGAAGATGGGTCTTGGTGGAGTGTTGATGCAGAATGGACAGGTCGTTGCCTATGCTTCGAGACAATTGCGAGTTCATGAGAGAAATTATCCTACACATGACTTGGAGTTGGCCGCGGTGGTGTTTGTGTTGAAAATTTGGAGGCATTATCTGTTTGGCTCTAAATTTGAAGTGTTCAGTGATCATAAGAGTCTGAAGTACTTATTTAATCAGAAGGAATTGAATATGAGGCAGAGAAGGTGGTTAGAGCTGTTGAAGAATTTCGATTTTGATTTGAGTTATCATCCGAGAAAAGCAAATGTAGTGGCCGATGCATTGAGCAGAAAGTCATTGCATATGTCGATGCTTATGGTGAAAGAGTTGGAACTACTTGAGCAATTCAGAGATTTGAGTTTGGTGTGTGAAGCGACTTCTGACAGTGTGAAATTGGGAATGTTGAAGTTGACTAGTGGTATTCTGGAAGAGATCAGAGTGGGACAGCAATCTGATTTAAAGTTGGTTGACCAATTGACTTTGATTAACCAAGGTAACGGAGGTGACTTCCGGATTGACGAGGATGGTGTGATGAGGTTTCGGGATAGAGTATGTGTTCCGGATGTTCCAGATATTAAGAAGAGCATTCTTGAAGAAGGACATCGAAGTAGGTTGAGTATTCATCCCGGTGCTACGAAGATGTGCCAATATTTGAAAAGTTGTTTTGGTGGCCAGGTATGAAGAAGGATGTTGCGGAGTTTGTTTATGCGTGTTTGACTTGTCAGAAGTCGAAGGTTGAGCATCAGAAGCCTTTAGGTATGATGCAGCCGCTGAGGATTCCAGAATGGAAATGGGATAGTATTTCCATGGATTTTGTGGTGGGGTTGCCGAAGACTGCTAAGGGAAATGATTCAATTTGGGTGATCGTGGATAGATTAACTAAGTTGGCTCATTTCTTACCGATGAAGATTAATCATTCCATGCAGAAGCTAGCCGAGATGTACATTGAAGAGATTGTGAAGTTGCATGGGGTACCTTCGAGTATTGTGTCGGATAGAGATCCGAGGTTTACATCGAGGTTCTGGAAGAGTTTGCAGGATGCTTTGGGTACTAAGTTGAGGATGAGTTCTGCATATCATCCGCAGACGGACGGTCAGACCGAAAGGACGGTCTAATCTTTAGAGGATTTGCGGAGGGCTTGTGTGTTGGATCATGGAGGATCGTGGGATAGCCATTTGCCGTTGATTGAGTTCACGTACAATAATAGTTTTCATGCTAGTATTGGAATGACGCCCTACGAAGCTTTGTATGGGAGAAGGTGTAGGACTCCGTTGTGTTGATATGAATCGGGCGAGAGTGTTGTACTCGGACCTGAAATTGTGCAAGAGACGACTGAGAAGATTAAGAAGATCCAAGAGAGGATGAAAGCTTCGCAGAGTCGTCAGAAGAGTTACCATGACAAGAGGAGGAAGGCGCTTGAATTCCAAGAGGGAGATAATGTGTTTTTGAGAGTGACGCCAGTGACTGGTGTGGGTCGAGCTTTGAAGTCTAGGAAGCTCACTCCACGTTTTGTTGGTCCATACTAGATATCGTAGAGGATAGGAGAGGTAGCCTATCGGATTGCTTTACCGCCGTCACTTGCGACTTTGCATGACGTGTTCCATGTGTCTCAGTTGAGGAAGTACATTCCGGATCCGTCGCATGTGATCCAGATGGATGATGTACAAGTGAAGGATAATCTGACCGTGGAAGCATTGCCTGTGCGTGTTGAGGGTCGAGAGATGAAGCAATTGCGGGGTAAAGACATAACTTTGGTGAAGGTGCTGTGGGGTGGACCAGCTGGCAAAAGTTGGACTTGGGAACGTGAAGATCAGATGAGGGAGTCGTATCCGACTCTATTTACTTGAGGTAATTTTCGAGGGCGAAAATCCTTTAAGTGGGGGAGAGTTGTAACACCCCGATTTTCGTAAGAATATTTATTTAATTTATTTAAATATTATATTCGTGGTTTTCTGTGAATTTTTTGTGGTTGGTGTCGATGTCGGTGTTTTTGGTGAAGTTTGGTTATTTTAATTGAATAATAGTATATAATATGAATATATTAGTATTATTATTATTATTATTTTAAAATAATATTAGGATAATTAAGGGTAAGATGGACATTTTAGGAGTATTAGTGAGGGTATTATGGAGAAAGCCCATGTTTGAGGCCCAAGAGTTAAATTAACCAAAAAGGGAGAAGGCGAGGATTTTCGTGAAGGTTTCCGAAGGCTCAAGAGAGAACTCATCGGATCGACAATCTAGGGTATGGGGAGTAATTACCTTTCATTGTTTTCATTATAGGATTCGATGTAATTGGAGTGGTTGTGATGTGTTTGAGGGTTTATGGGTTTTGAGGTAAACTGATGATTTTAAGGGCATTTTTGTAATCAATCAATAAGCATTGAATTTAACCGATAAGGTAGACCTTGGGGCTGATTTCCCCGTCATTGTTGTAGTTTTAACCTTGTGGTGAAGGGATTTATGGAGTTTATATGAAGCTTGAGAGTTTTGAAGGTTTAGGGAAATTAAGGTTTCCCGTAGTGTCCTGAATCGACCTAACAAACGTAGATTTTAGGCCTTTAATTTCTGTGATATGTTAGGACTGTTGTAGGGATGATTTTGGGTCATTTGAGGCTGTAATCGCAGGTACCTTTGAGGCTGTGGAGCTACTGATGCGTAGCAGCGATTTGCTGTAATCGCAGGTTCGCTAAGCGAACCATTCCTTCGCAAGGCGAATGTTCGCCAGGGCTCGCAAAGCGAGCAGCGCAGCGAATGCGCGATAACATGAGTGTGGGTACTGGGATGATTCTGGAGTGGAATTGGGGATTCGCTGAAAGTCTCGCAAAGCGAATGAGCCAGCAAGTGGCTTTGCACAACGAATAAACCAGCGAGTAGGACAGATGGTGTTTTCTGGTGTTTTAGTGTGGTGATTGTGGGATTCGCTGACTGCTTCGCAAAGCGAAGGTCACAGCGAACTGGTTCGCCTAGCGAACTCAGTAGCGAACGTCTGTTGTTCGCGATGTTTTGTTTAGGTTGCTGTTCTATTTTAATGCTTTGATGCTATGATTTTTATGATGATTTTCCATGACGTTACTGATGATTACATGATGATGTTTTGGTGATTAATTGACGAATATGTGATGATATGACGTATAGGAGAATTGATGAATGATGATGCACATTTGATGTTTAATTGATGATGATGATTAATGATGTTGTGTATCATACATTCATATGCATACTCTGTGACGACGCTTCATTCCCATTGTGCGGATATGAGGTAATTATGACGTGCTCCGGTTCCGATTGCGGGATCGATCCTATTGACGGGGGTCTTTGGAGGGTTGATGGCCTAGTGTCCATCTATTATGACGATTGGTACCACATGCATGAGTCTTGTTGTGCATTTGCATTTAATTGGCATTGCTGTGTTTTATGATGTTGTTCGTGATTTTGATGTTTCCATGCGATGACCCTGAAGATGTTGTATATGAAGATAATGCCATTTTATATATATCTTGTTTTATAATGATTATTATGAATTGTGATTACTCACCCTTCCTGTTTGAATGTTGCCTCCACGTGGGTAACGTGCAGGTGATCAGGTTTAGCTGTGGATGCTTTCGAGGACCTTGAAGTTTATTTGCTTTTGGTGGATTTAGAGGGTCTTGCTCTGATAGTGTAACATCGGGTTGGGGTCCTTTGAGTCGAACGATGTTTTCTTCTTATTTTGTTGTCATTTGATGATATGGTTTTATATGTTGAAAAACCTTTTTGGATTATTACGATGTGTGTTGAAAACCTTTTAATTGAGAATTTTGAGTTCCGCTGCCATGTGAAGGCTTTTGAGTTATTTTGAGGAAAAATCCCTTTGTTTACAGGGCAAGTGTATTATTTTGATTTAAATGTGAAATGTGCACCCTTTGAGGGAATTTTTATGTTTTACTCTGATAATTGGGTGTTTCTGCTGCAATATTTGTGGGGGTAGAAAGGGGTGTTACAGTAACGGTCAAACATTGATAATAAAAAAATGTCGAATAATAAAACCCTCTTTGGATCGATTTATTATTCACATGTGAAACCCTATAATTATCACATGTTTACCATCACAAGCGCGTTTGAAAAACTGACCAACCACCAATTGTCCTTTGGGTCAATTGATACTCGCATGGACAAATATACACACAAACCAGAATTTTTTTATAAATATATTTCATAAAAAATTTCTATAAAAAATGTCACTTTGGCGACTTTTTCATTTCAACTACTTACAAAACAAAATTTAAATTATTGTATAAAAATATAATCCGTAGTCAAAATTTGAACAAAATTGTATAAAAGTTAATGGATGAAACAACTAAAAGGCACGATCATACCAACTGAAACGACATGCCCGTGTTTCAATTAGTGTCAGCATTGTTACATGAAACACAACAAAACAATAACAAATAATATTATATATATATATATATATATATATATATATATATATATATATATATATATAATGGTATTTTTTTTTTACCAAAGTTAATTGTACCAAAAAAAAATTTCAAAGTTAATTATCATAAATTTTACCAAAGGAAGTAAAACAAACCAATCACAAAGAATTGACAGCGGTTAACATTATTTAAATCCAAGAACATAGAAATGAATTTAAATCCTAAAATCATACTAAAAAACCACATTTGAACCGGAATTGGGTTTAAATCCACACGGAATTGTTAAAATCCACCACTGTCAGATTCAAAATTATTTAAAACATAAAATTTGGTTTTAATCCACAGGGAACGTAATATATGATATAAGTTTGAGAATAATAATAAAAACAAGAATCTAGTAATTGTTAAACTTCCAAGCGTGTTGTTAACAACTAATCTCCTTCAACCCCAAGGGTTGGTCTAGTGGTAAAAGCTTGAGTCTTGAGAGTGTGCTCCTCTCAAGGTCTCAGGTTCGAATTCTACTAGGTGCAATCAACCCTTATGTGGGTCAGTCTATACGGAGCTTTGCTCCGGCTTTAAACGGGACTCCCGCTAATGGACGGTGAAATTGATCTCTCTTGAATTAGTCGGTCCTAAAGCACGATTCCAAGATTTCCAAAAAAAAAAAACAACTAATCTCCTTCTTTATTTTAACACGGCTTCAGTAACACGCTTTAATTCAACATCATACTAAACAATTATCATAGTCACCCGCTAATACACAAAACAACCAAAATCATAACATCAAAGAATCAAATCATGGTAACTAAAAAAATAGAAATAATTTGATTGGAACCTGTTAAGAGTACCACATCGGATAATATATGACATGAACATCTCTTTATAAGTGGGGGCAATCCTCACTTTACTAATCGATTTTGTAGGATTGAGTTAGGCCCAACCGTATTTCTTAACATGGTATCTAGAGCATGCTAAGAGGTAATTTTTTCTTCGTCGTGCTTTACCCGGTGTTATACCCTAATTTTTAACCCTAAGATACCATCTTTTTTTGTTGTTGCATTTTTACATACAAACAAGATCACACGCTTGGTTGCTTTCTTACTCTCTAATCTTTGTGTTTGCTTTTGTAGAGATCATCAAGCACCTCTTTGTGTATCTTTTTCCTTTATGTTTATATGCTTTATGTTTCATTAACTACTAATCAAAATACCAAAAATATGTCTTGTATCCTTTTGTTTCTTTACAAGGTAGGGTGCTATATCAAGAACACCAAGCATGATTCATCAGCTAGGGGTTGCTCTCTCAAGGTTAAAATGTGGTCAACCATTGATTCCCAAGGGCTATTCCATCAAACCATGGCTTCTAATATCAAAGTACAAAGTTTCAAGCATCATTTAATCTCATTTTGATCAAAGATATCTCAAGGTTTAGTAGTTTGTCTCTCAAGGAAAGTCAAAGGTTCATGTGTTTATTTCCATGCTTTCATCAACAAGTTACCTCAAGCTTTGGTCAATTTAATCAAACTACATTCAAGAACACATTATTTTGAGTTCATATGATTATCCAAGTGCTTTGAAGTTCAAGGAAAGTCCAAGTTTACAAGTTGATTCAAGGAAGTTTGACCTAAAAGTCAACATTTTAAGTCAAAGTTCAAAAGATCACAACTCCTTCAATTCTGAATATTTTTGAATGCTTCTTTTTGCATATGACTCTTCTCAACATCCTCTTCAACTTCTCTTTACATGAGGAGAGCCAATTATGCTTGGAGGATCATCAAAAGTTTGAAGACATTATAGGCCATTTGTGGACTTAGTGAAATTTTGCCTATTTTCAAGTGACTTTTTCCCAACTTTCAAAAATCACAACTTCTTCAATTTTCAACATTTGGAGCTCATTATTTTTGAACAATGTCACTTGTGATACCCTCTACAAGATTGCTTCAATAGTCAAAGTCAAATTGTGCTTTCTTGGCCAATATCACTTTTTGTGCCTACTTCAACATGACATCAAGTTTTGCTCAAGCATCCAAATGCAACCTTTCTTAGCACATTGTGATCTTTGCCATGATGTTAACAAATTGAAAAAAGAATGGGATAAAAAAGCCTCTTGTACAAGGTGCCCCATTGATGTAAACATGGTTACTTTGACCTAAAGATTTGCACCATGATCAGATTTTTACCTCAACCAAAACTCAATTATAAGCCAAATTACCACGTGTTTATACCTAAACATGTTTAATCAAGTTTCCAGAAGTTAATTGACTCATAAAACGCATGATTTGGCTAAGTTTTTAGTAATTTCAAGTCACACTTTCTTCATGATGAGGGTGCACACGAATTCACTCATTTATTGATCATTTCACCCCTCTCAGCATTCCATCATCTTCAGCTATAAATAGAGGATCATTCCAAACTGAAAACCAAGCTTTTGATACCCAGAAAACCCTTGCTCCACTCTAAAATTTTCTTAAAAAAAGTGAGTTATCGTGTCTTGATTTCTAGCCAGTTTCAACTCAATTTCTTGATTCAGTTAGCTCCATCGTGTTCTTCTAAAGCTTCTGCAACAATTTCTAAGCTCTAAAAGTCCCTGAATCACTCCAGCCAAATCCAGTTTCATAGCTTCTCCGATCGTTTTTGGACAAGGTAGTTTGAGGCTCCATTTTCAATCAAACAAGTTACCACAATGTAGTAATTTGCTTACTGATTGTTTCCCCTAACCTAGTTGGTGTTGATAGCTTGTGTTCATCATTTAATTTTTGTTTTCGTGATTTTCATTTCACTGAGTTTTCTCTGCAATTCTCTCTAGTCCCTTTCAGTAAATGAAAATGGAGTATGGGGTTGAGTTCGCCTTGATGTGACGGTGCAATGATGGTGGTCTCGTGCCCTAACTTTACCACTTAGCAATCTCCGTTGAGCATCTCACCGGAGAAGATGACCGGAGAGGCTGAGGACAATGACCTGAGTAGAGACATGTTGGCAATTTGTTTTAATTTGATTGGTGCATTTTAAATGTGATCCTGTGTGCTTTATTTGCTAATTTCCACCGTGTATCATCATCTGAGGAGCGTGAGATCTGCCACGTCATTTAATGAAGTCAGATCCTACGCTCCTCCTTTTTTCCTTTTATTTCTTTTTCTGATTTTATTTTAAAAATTGCATTTAACTTCGAAAATTCCTAGAAAATTCATTTCAACTCCAAAAAATTCCAAAATAATTTATAAAATTCACTTTTATTTTTCTCTTTCTGATTTTATATTTTTCATATGTTATTTTCATCATTTTCTATTTTTCATGATTTTTCTCATTTTTGAAGCATTTTAAATTATTTAAAATAGTTTTATGCATTAAAAAATTCTTAAAAATTGTATATATATATTTCTTGACTTGTTTATGACTTGCATGATTTTTCTTGATCACTTGTGATTTGATTTGATGCATCATTTACATTTTCATCTTTATTTTCATTTTAAAATTAATTTTAAAAATCATTTTCGTGTATTTTAATTTATATTATTGCATTTTATATTTGTTTGACTTGTGTTAACTTCTGTTGGCCTTGGATCTTGGTTGATTTGATCATAAGTTTCATCAATCTCAATGGATCTTGGGTGTTGATGGGGTGAAAACCCTAATCCACCAAAATAGATGATTGATTTTGATGATAATTTGATCATCACTTGGATCCAATTTGATTTTGCTATTTTGTTTGATCTTATCTTCTTCATCCATTTCTCTTTCTTTTTCACCTTTCTTTTGATTAATTAGAGAATGTGTAGGCCATCTTATTCATGAGATCTTGAATGATGCTTGATGAACTTTCATCATTTCAAATCTACCATTTGATTGGTCATTCGATCAATTGAGGTACTTTGGATTGATGCATAAGTTTGTCCAAAGTACCATGAGAGGTTGATTAATGTAATGGATCCATCTTTCCTTAACTTAGGTCTTGATCCACCTTGTTTTGACTTGTACTACATGTTTTAGGGGTATGATCTTTATATCATATCTCTAACATGTATGGTACATAAATTTTTATTTATCGGCCTCCCAGAGTATGATATTCCTTATAGATTGTGCTACGATTGCTTAACATAGCTTTAAATTTGTTCCTAATCGAAAAGTTGACCATTTGGTCCAGTTTTAGATATGAGTCATTTTTAGTTTAGATGTAAATCTCCTATCTCCATAGTGTGTAGATTCATTTCCACCTAAGAGAGCTAATGGCATACTTGTTGATTTTATCCAAGTTGGAGCCCTTCTCAAAGGATGATGCAAAGTTCTCACACTTGTTGGGTTGATTAGTTGAGTAATATACTTTAAATAACAAAAGCTCTTCTTCATTATCTTGAACACTGACACTAACTTTAATTGTGCTAACTTTTACTTTATGCCATTTATTTTTATGCACTTTTATCTTTATGCTCTTTATTTCTTGCTCTTTATTTTATGTTTATCATTTCATATCATATTTTAATCTTGTTTATGTGTATGCCTTTTTTCTCTTTGTCCACTTGGACTTTCCATTTTTTTAAGACATTAATAAAGGCTTAAACCATTAAAAGTCTCTTAATGTTCCTTGGACTATTTGGTTACTACCCGTTGCATGGATTGGGAGTTATAGACTTAGAATTAGGTTCCTTGCCCTATGCTTTGGAGTTGTGACTTGAGACCTTGGATCTTATCTGGTACTTTGACCTTGAGTTGACCTCTTGTGAAGACTTGGCTTGGATACTTAGTTTTCATCTGATGTTTGGTTATCTCTGCTTATCTTGTTGCTTGAGTCCAAATGATGAGATTTTTGGTTTGTTTATGTCAAAGGCTTGTATCTTGGTTAGATCTTTCCTTCCTTAGCTTTTATTTTATGCTTTAGGATAACCTCTTCATCTCCCCCCCCCCCCCCCCCCCCCCCCCCCTTCTTAAATTTTCAAAGTCTCCTCCCTCATTTTCTTAATAAATGCTAATCAATCTTAAGCATATCAAGACCATTTTCATAAGACTTAAAAAAATACTAAACTCATTCAAATCATTTTGTGCCTTTTGTGTATTTTTTGCTTTTAAAACTTTTCATAAAGTTTAGACATGAGTTATATCCATAGTTGAGATATGATCCTCCTATCCCAATATTATTGTTTGAAATACGTTGATTCTTTTCCACCTTAAAGAGTTAGTGGCATACTTGTTGATTTTATCCAAGTTGGAGCTCTTCTCATGGTGATGCAAATGTCTATTTTCACATACTTGTGGGTGATTAGTTGAAGTTTTCTCCTTAAAATGACAAGTTGTCTTTTCATTTAAAATGAATCATAACAAACCATTTTGTTATTTTTACCACAAACTACGAGGTTTTGATCCTCCATTGCACTTTGTGGGTACGCAGACATGGGGCTCAGGAAGTCTTATCAAACACAAAATTATCGAAAAACACTTCTCCTCTCACCTCACCAATATTTTGCAAACAACACCTTTTTTAAGCCAAACGCTAGATTTTCAAGATGTTCCTATAAAGTACTATAGACGTTTTTGGTGCTAACACATTCCCTTTGCGTAACCAACCTGTCATACCCTAATTTTTAACCCTAAGATCCCGCCTCATTTTTTTTTGCATCATCTGCATAGCCTATCATGCATTTCATCTCGCATATTACTCAATTTATCAGCTGGAATAAACTTGTTGGAATTACAGCCGAATCGGTCAAACTAACAGTCAACTGTGCGTAAAATCAGTGGACAATTTTTTTTTAAATCAGGCTTGCAAACGTCAGTCATATTAATCTACGTTTCGCGTAGTTTAACCTGGTGTGCTCGTTTTAATTTTTCGACTGCTTTTCGGTTGCGTTTTGGACAATTTAAGCCTTTTAACCAGAGAAAATTCATTTTGAAATCTGACCAAACGCTATGTTTTTCTGAGTCGTTTATTTTGCGCTGATTATTTTGGTGTATTCATTTTTTTTAGCACTTCGATACTAGTCCGATTTTTTGCTTTTAACCGATTTCATTTCTTATTTTTAGTTATTAACTATTTTAATTAATCATTTTTTATTTTAGATTATTTATTTTATTATAGTTTATTTTATAATTTTTACTCTATTTATTATTTTTCTTATTTTAATATTTAAATTTTGTTTTTTTTTTATCTCATTTAGCAAAAACTTGTTAATTAAGTTTAGGAAAGTTCTTTTTGTTTTTTTTACTACATTTATGAAAAAAACTCTTCTGCACCATCTTGAAACCAAAGACTTCACTTTCTCCACTTCATCCTCACACACTCTCCCACGCGATAACATAAGAAAAGGAGGAAACGCTGCAACCTTTTTCACTTTAACACAACCCTACTTTTACTCATGTTAAAACAAAAAGAAAGAATATATATATATATATATATATATATATATATATATATATATATATATTGGTGGCATACCACTACACCATCTTCCATTAAAAGAAAACTTTCCCGCGCGCATAATAGAAATATGCAGTGATACACCCTCCATGAATTTTCAATGTATTTTTCATAGAGGTGGCAATTGAATCTATTAAGGCAAAATTTATCAAATCCATCCACCAAAAAAGCCATCCAATCTATCCACCACATAAAAAATAAGTTAATGAATTGGATTAAATCCATCCATTTATATGCATGGATTGGTTCAATCCATCCAACATATTTTAAAGATCCAATGGATTATTTTTATCTCCGTTAAATTTATTTTTTAAAAAATAATTAAAAATGGATTTTTTTAAAAGAATTAATTTTTTTTTGAAAAAAAACCGACTTTTTTTCTCGAAAAAAAAACCGTTTTTTTTTCAGAAAAAAAACCGACTTTTTTCCGAAAAAAAACCGATTTTTGTTTTGAAAAAAAACGACTTTTTTTCAGAAAAAAACTGACTTTTTTTTTCGGAAAAAAAAACCGACTTTTTTTCGAAAGAAAAACCGATGTTTTTTTTTGGAAAAAAAACGACTTTTTTTTCCGTAAAAAAAACCGACTTTTTTTTTCCCGAAAAAAAAAAACCAATTTTTTCCAAAAAAAACCGACTTTTTTTTTCAAAAAAAACCGACTTTTTTTTTCAAAAAAAAACCGTTTTTTTTTTCCGAGTAAAACAGATTTTTTTAGAAAAAAAAGACTTTTTTCTAAAAAAACCGATTTTTTTTTCCGAAAAAAAAATTGACTTTTTTTCTGAATAAAAAACTGATTTTTTTTTAAATAAAAAACTGATTTTTTTTTAAATAAAAAAAATTGGATGGATGGATATCCATCCGTTAAAAATATGTTAATGGATGGATTTGATGGATTTTATTCTTAACGGATGGATCAGATTGAATAATTTTAAGAAAATTTTAGTGGATTGTTAATGAACTAATGGATTGTTTTGATCCATCCATTAACAATTTAATCCATATCCATCCAATCCATCCATTTTGCCACCCTAAATTTTTTCATCTCCCTCACTAAGTAACTACTCTCCCCCTGCATTAAAAAAAACACACACAAACCCACTTCATACTACCTCCCTATCTATTTTTTTCAAAAAAAACAAAAAAACCTTACACAACACATTTCCTCTTCTTCCATTTGACAATCTCATGCGCACAAGACACCACCCTTATGCGAACAACGTAAACAATATCAGTTCACACCACCAACTTCATTTATCCTTCTTCTTCATCATGTTTTCAACCAACCATATAAGCCATACATAAACACCATGTCCTTCCACTTAATCATTCATCAACACCACAACTACACCGTACAACATAAACTGTACCACCTTGAACCTCCTTCTAAAACCACCCTCCCTACTGCAACCGTACTCACTCCATCGTCTCACTCACTATTCATGACAACCTCCCCTGCGCGTATGAAAAAGGCAGTGATACCAACTTCCTTAACTCACTACTCTATCACTTTTCCTCCACAAGAAACTATACTTCACCCACATGTTCACTTCTTCATGCGATGACCTCACAATACAATCACTTGAACACAATATGTAGGTCCTTGTTCATCATATAAAAACACACTTTCTTCTTCACTTGATACTTCACCACCCTTACCACCACAAGCTTTTCACTTCCATCCTCCACCGTAAAAAACACCATCACCATATTAAAAAAACAAAACTCAAAACCACGCCTTTCGCACCACCATCTTCATTCTTTCAACCACCATTGTACCTCATCTTATTGTCACTATTCATCATCACCTTGAACCACTCTTTACTAGCCATATACCTCACCTCACGATCTCCTCTTGTGAGATTTGGGTCAAACTCATCTGTGTCGAAGGAGAGCTTTCATGTATTTCGACAGGAGGCAAGCATGCAGTCGAAGCTTGTTCACTTGCTGATGCCTGTTAGTTACATATAGTAGTCGAAGTCTATTCTTATATGTATTCTGTCGAAATGTTTATATTCTGTCGAATTGGGCCTTGTGTTAAGGATCCAATTATTTAGGTTTATTGGGCTGCAAGTTACCTAGTTAACCTATAAATAGGCTAGTACACTCAGTTTGTTGAGTGTGGCAAATTGTGATATTCACTTGTAAGCATTTGTAAACATTAATGTGAAAGTGAATAGTAAACAGAATTATATTTGCCCAATCCTTTTTTCACGATGTTTTGCCGTGATTGTACTTTTTGTCTATGAAATTTCTTCACGGTGCTTTGCCGTGTATGTTGTTGGTTTTGTCTGTTACACGATGTTTTACCGTGTATGTTGTTGATTTTATGTGTTGATGATATATTCGTGATGCTTTTCCACATATCTTTTGTTGATGTTTATCATACACGATGTTTTGTCGCGTGTGTGTGGATTTTATTTGTTGATCATGATGCTTTGCCATGTGTATCTTTTTTGACTTTTTGTTGTCTGATTACCATGATGTTTTGCCATGTGTATTCCGTGATGTCTTGTATGTTTGACTATACATGATGTTCTTGCCATGTATTATGTCTGTGTCTTTATTTGATGTCATTCACATGATGATTTTCCATGTTTCTATTGCTTTGTGACCTAATCCAAAGGAAGAGATTGTATGTTGACTCATTGTCATTGTGCACGTTCCTTACATGCTTGTTTCTTTACCTGTCTTTACTATTGTACTTGGTTCTTAAAACCTAACATCGTAGTTCTGAACTACCATTGCTCTGACTTTCTATTAAGGATACGTAGGCATATGATTGTGATATCCTAGCGAACTACCTTTTTTCTTTTTCGACCTTTTTCTTTTTTCCCCCTTTCTCTTTACTTTGCCCATCTTTATCCTTAGCAAACAATTTTAGCCAAAACACCATTTTCAAGAGCTTCCTGTAGAGTAATGCAGATACTTAGGGTGCTAGTACCTTCCCTTAGTATAACCAACCCCGTACCTTTGATTTCTCTTTGCTTAGCTTTAGGCCTTGTTTGTTGCTTTGCATATTTACTTAGGGTTTTTGTTCGATCTTTTCTCCCTTCCCTTGGAAAAATAAAAGTTCGGTGGTGATATCATTGTTTTGAGAGTCAAGCTAATCCGATAGCTTTGGTCTCCGATTCTCACTGCGACACAACCCCCTTACCTTTGTCTCTGTTATTATTAGTTTTGTTTTAAATTTTATTTAGGTTTTGTTCACTATTTTCCCTTTCCTTTGGAAAAATAAAAATGCGGTGGCAAATCTTGTTTTGTGAGTTAAGTTAATCAATAGCTAAATCTCAAATTTTCCCGCTACACCCTGTAATACCCTAATTTTTACCCCTAAGATCCCACATGTCATTTGCATTTTTGCATACCACAAACAAGATCACACATTGATTCCCTCTTTGATAGGATTGTGCCTTGCAGGGATCTTTGAGTTTGTGTGTGTTTGTTAGTTGTTTTATTGCTTAATTTGTTTATGCTTACTAACCATTAATTAAAATCCAAAAATATTTTGTTTTCTTTCACTAACATTTTCAGGGGAAGAACAGGTTAAAAATACAAAAAAAAAAACAGTTCCTCAGCTCGAATGAATTTTATCTGTACAAAGTCAAAGTTGATCTGCAAACAATTCAAAATCATTTGATCAAGAGTTTCCAAGATTTAATTGATTATTATTCAAGAGAATCTAAGGTTCATGTGTTTATTTCCATGCCTTCTTTGACAAACAAGAGAATCGAGCCAAGATCCAGCACAGTATGGCAAGAATGACATTTTTAAAGATTTTCCACTGTACAATCGATTGCACTAATGGTCCAATCAATTGCACCCTTCATTTTTTGCCTAGATTTTGAAATTTTCAGCAGTGCAGTCTATTCGCGCTACAGTGCAATCGACTGAACGAAGACAGATTTGGCCAAAATCAACATTTTCAAGTTTTGAAGCATTTGGCACCAATCTTGACCTTTGATCACATGTGGAATATTCTAGATCACCTCATTTTAATTCCTCTACATCATTTTGATCATTCCCCACCATACACCCTTACTAATCACCACTCTTTTGATAATTCCCTCCAAATTTGAATTCCAATCCTAATTTTGATCATCCAAGCCTAATTCCAAACCACCAAATTTCCAAGCCTAAATTCTATAAATAGAGGCCTCATTTCATTCATTCTTCAAGCTTTTGATAGCCAACAAACCTCTTGCAATTTCTCTCCTCAACCATAAAATTCACCAAAGCTCACATTTCTTCCTTTGAAAGTTAACAAGAATTCTCGTTGAATCTTGTTCAACTTTGAGCTAAACCTTCATCCAAACTTGTTTTCTTTACCAATTCTCATAGATCAAGGCCCTGGAGTTTGGATCTTGAAGCAATTTGAAGGAATTTTCAGATTTGAAGTGGTAATTCATCTTTCACCATTGTTGAAGCTTCAATTTCATCATCCATAATGTAGATCTTTGTTAATCTTGTTTGCTTGATCTTTGGATCTTGCAATTTGTGTTTAATTACTGTATTGGTTGCTATTTGCTTTGCATTTTTGTGCACTTTTGATTCCATGATCATGAGGTGTTTGAAGAAAGTTTTAGATCATGATCATGTTGAATTTTGCTGAATTTTTGCTGTCACAGCAGGGTGCAATCGATTTGCATTTTCGTGCAATAGACAGCACAATGTTGTTTTTTGCCTTGTTTTTGCAAATCTGTCAGTGTCCAATCGACTGCACAGAGGCAGAATTGTGTTTTTGGCCTAATTTTGGGATTGTTTTGGTTCGTTTTCCATTTTCCTCCCTTTCCTTTTGTTCTTAGCCTTAGATCACATAATTATGTGGTTTAATTTGGCTTTCTCTTCATCTATTTCTCTTTTCTTTTGATCGATGAAAGTCTTATGGATCATGGACTTCCTTTGTTGAATTTTGATCAAGACTAGATCGCTACCTTCTTTTCTTTTCGTGCGGTATTGCTTTCGGATGACGCTCTACATATCGTTCATCTAGCATGCATTAGCACAAAGAGCTATTGACCAGCCTCATTGTAGGGTAATTACTCCGTAAATTACTCGGCGATTGCTTAACATAGCGCAATATTTGTCCCGTATCGGAAAACTATCAAGAATGGTTGATTATTTGTCTTATGGTTCAAAACTCATGAAACTTGTTGTTAGGAGGCTTTGGTCTTATCAATCCTCTAATGAGTTTCATCAACCTTGACCTAAGTGCAATTATTCAATTGTTATTGATCACTAACACTAACAACTAATCACTAACTTACTAACAATATTTTGTATTAATTTTGTTTATGTTTCCTTCTCGCTCCCTATCTCTTTTATTTTTTATGCTTCATTTCATATCATGTTTATGTTTCCTCAATTTTTCCTTTGTCCGTTGGACACATGTTTATGTTTCCGCAATTTTTCCTTTGTCCGTTGGACACATGTTTATGCTTATGCCATTTTTCTTTTGTTCATTTGGACTTAAAACATTAATAAAGGCTTAAACCATAGAAAACTTAATCCTCCTCATCTTGGACTATTGGTTACTATCCTATGCTTTGGAGTGATCTCTTTATGGACCTCTTTTGAAGTAATATTGGACTTATGGACCTAGAATTAGGACTTCTTATCCCTTTGCTTGGAGTATTGATTGAAGACTTGCCTTTATTGGCCAATTTGCCTAAGGATGGAATTCTCTTAATATTGCTTTGAAGTGGCTCCATTTTGGTTAGATCCTTCTTTTCCCTAGCTTTTATTTTATGTACTAGGATAGTCACTTCTTCTCCTCCCCATTCTTAAATTTTCAAAATCCTTTCTCTTTTTCAAAACCTTCTTGTTTTCAACTTAAAACCGCTTTCATAATAAAACCTTGACTTTGGTCAAGTGATTTTTAAAACTTTGTTTTCTTTAATAAATGTCAATCTATCTTAACCATACTTTGACCATTTCATAAAAACATGAAAAAATATGAAACTCACTCAAATCTTTTGTGCTTTTTATGCACCATTTTTTCTTTTAAACTCTTTTTCATAAGTTTAGACATGATTCATTTCTTTAAGTGGAATTATTCGCTTAGAAATGACGACTTGTCTTTACATTTAAAATCAACCAAAACAAACAATTTTTTGTTCTTTGTACCACGAACTACGGGGTTTTGATCCTACAATGCACATCGTGGGTACGTAGGCATGAGGCGGTAAGTCTCCCAAACACAAAAATCTTAAAAAATATTTATCTTCTCACCTCCTCAATCTCTTTACAAGCAAACCATTTTCAGACCAAAAAGCATGAATACATCAAAGGGCTCCTATAGAGTACTATAGATGTATTGGGTGCGTAAAACCTTCCCTTTACATAACCAACCCCCCTTACCCATTCTCTCTTTGTTCTTTTAGAACTCTTTAGGTTTTGTTCGCTCTTTTTTCCTTTTCCTTTGTGGATAAAATAAAAGTGCGGTGGCGACTCTTGTTTATTTTTGAGTTAAGTTAATCAATAGCTTACACTCACAAATTTCCCCGCTACAGAAAAGTGGCGACTCTGCTGGGGATCATCTCCCTTGAGGGGTTTAGCCTACTTTGATTTATTTACTGCTTTTTGTTTGATTTTCTTGTTACTTGTTTGTTCTGTTTGGGAGTTCCTCTGTGTGTGAGATAGGTCCTATACCCGGACCAGAGTGCACTTTGAGATATGAGGATAATATAGTCAAGGGAACTTTGAAGGAGTCGAATCCTGAAAAAGAAGAACTTGAGAATCTATCCGCTCGGTGGTTGCCTCTTTGGAATTACTGATGCCGATCGAGCGATCGAGAAGGCATTACTTTTTCCATAGAAGCCTATAACATTGAGGACCGTCGTAACCCTTAACCCATCCTAGCTTTTTAGGATCGTAGCGCGAAAGCTATGAAGATGTAAATCTGACTTAGCTGTCATGCGATGCTACACTCAGGTTAGATTCTCTTGAGGATAACTACCAACCTCCGAGCAAATCGGTGTGCTGGTGTGTCTGATAGTGGATTATGGACCCTGGGCACTTTGTTAGAACTATTGTTTTCTGCAGGTACAATGAAGACAAAACCTTAGTACACACCTTTTGTGGGATTGGTTCTTACCCCTGGCTTCATGCTCGTGACTTGAACCTTGACCCGCGTGCTTTGTGTGATCTTGTTTATGGGTGTTGCATTCATGCACTCATGCATTCATGAGCATTCTTTTGGAAGGTTTCAAGGAACTTAAAGGTGTTATTGCAAACATTGCAAGTACTTTTGTTATGGATTTTGGAAGGAGAAGTACAAGGAAGTACACTTTCAGGAGTCCTAAGTTAGAGGGTTTGAGAGAGCTAGGATCTTTGGTTGTTGATACCAAGAAGTTTGAGTCCAGATATGGAAGAATTTTATCTCTCTTGAAGGTTGATATGACTGAAGGATTGCTTGCTACTTTGGTTCAGTTCTATGACCCTTTGCTTCATTGTTTCACCTTTCCTGATTATCAGTTGGTACCTACGCTAGAGGAGTATTCTCTCCTGCTTGGTTTGCCTGTTTATGGTCAGATTTTCTCTGGTTTGGACCCCACTCCTACTCACTTGAAGGCTTCTGAGATTAAGGCTCGCATGGATACCAAAGGGAAGATTCTTGGGTTACCCGCAAAGTTCTTGATGGATAGAGCTCATCACTTTGCTAGTGTGAAGAACACATTTGCTTGTGAGGGTATTCTTGCCTTGCTTATTTATGGATTGTTCCTCTTCCCAAATGTTGAGAACTTTGTCGACATCAACGCTATTCAGATTTTCTTGATTGGGAATCCAATTCCCACTTTGCTTGCCGATGCTTACCATTCTATTCACCTTAGGAATTTCCATGGTGAAGGGATGATTATCTGTTGTGCACCTTTACTTTACAAGTGGTTTATTTCTCACTTTCCGAAGTCTGCAGCTTTCTGGAATCTCAAGGATGGTTTATATTGGTCGCGGAAGATCATGTCCCTCACTCATTCTGATATTGATTGGTGTAGCCGTGTTCCTTCTGGAGCAATGATTATTGATAGTTGTGGTGATTTTCCAAACGTGCCTCTTCTTGGTACAAAGGGAGGAATCAGTTACAATCCGGTGTTGGCTCGTCGTCAATTGGGATATCCTTTGCGAGAAGTACCGAAGAACATTCATTTGGCTGGTCTCTTTTTTAAGGATGAAGAATCTCAGGTTGCTCTCAAGAGAGAAATTGTGGAAGCTTGGTGCAAAATTCGTAGAAAAGGAAAGGAAAGTTTGGGAAATCCGAATTATGTCTCTTCGGAACCTTATCTACAGTGGGTTAAAAATAGAGCTATTACTTTGAAGATGCCTTATAAGCATCAGGAGCCTTTATCTCTAACTAATAAGAAGCCTATTCTCTACTTTATGGAAGACACAGAGAAGCTTCAGATCGCTTTGGCCGAGATGCAACAAGAGAGAGATGCATGGAAGAACAAGTATCAGATTGTTGAGTTAGAGAATGCAAGACTTCAAGAGCACTTCAAGAAGAAGAATGAAGATGAAGTTTCCAACAAGAAGAGAAAGGTGCAAGAGGATTTATTTTCCTCTCACATTCAGCCAGTTTCTGATATTCCAAAGAGTTTAGAATCTCCTTGGAAGTTGATCGTTGATAAGTTACTGATTGAGAAGACTCAGATGCAGGCCGACATCAAGAAGCTGGAAGATAGAGCTGAGACTTCTTCTCATAGGATTCTCTAGAGATCTAGTTTTCTTCATTCTCTATTTGTTTTAGGATTCTTGAGTTTGTACTTCCGAGATGTAATCTTTTCCATCATTAATGAATGCGATTTTGGTATTTCAAATAACAATATTTGCAATATGCCTTATATTTCCTTGAAACTTTGCATTTGCATCTTGCACATCAAGCATTATCTCTTGCATTGTTTCTTGCCTTTTCCAGGTGTCTTATTGTTTCTTTTGGTCTTCATTCAGCCAAGTTGTCGCACCAGTATAATACTTGAGCTAATCTGAAGAAAAAGATGGATCAATTGCAACAAGAGAACCGTGAGCTTCGTGAAGAAGTATCAACTCTGAAGGATGGTTTGGAAAGACTCACTGCTATGATGGAAGCTCTATTGGCTGCTCAGAATCAACCACCACCACCTCCTCCTCCGCTTTCAACTCCTGTGCAAAGGACAGTCATTTCTGAGATTATCTCCACGCCCATCTCTGTGGCGCCTGCTAGTGTTCCTCAATACTCCATGCCTCTTGGTTTCCCCTGGGGCATGCCTCATAACTTTGTTCCTGAAGGTTATCAACCACCACCACCGCCTCCTGAAGTTCCAGTTGTTCCTACCGTTCAACCTGTGATGACTGTACCACCGCCTGTGGTTCACACTGTTCCTTTTGGTGAATAGCAGATTTTCCACACTGCCCCAAGTGAAAATGCCAGTGCTTATGATAGAATGGAAGAGATTCAAGACCAGTTCGCTGAAGTGCAGAAAGAGATCAAAGCTATGAGAGGTAAAGAGTTGTTTGGAAAGAATGCTCATGAGTTATGCTTGGTTCCAAATGTGAAGATCCCGCATAAGTTCAAGGCCCCTGACTTTGAAAAGTATAAGGGTAATTCCTGTCCGTTGAGTCACTTGACTATGTATGCTCGTAAGATGTCGGCTCAGAAGGATAATGATCAGCTTCTCATTCACTACTTTCAAGATAGTTTGTCTAGTGCAGCCTTGAAATGGTATATGGGACTCGACAGTACTCGAGTTCGCACTTTCGAAGATTTGGGTGAGGCGTTTGTGAAATAGTATAAGTATAATGTGGATATGGCTCCCGATCGTGACCAGGTTCGAGCAATGGCTCAGAAGGATAAGGAGATATTTAAAGAGTATGCGCAGAGATGGCGCGAGATTGCTGCCCAAATCAACCCTCCTTTGGAAGAGAAAGAGATGACTAAGATTTTTCTAAAAACTCTGAGTCCTTTCTATTATGAGCGTATGATTGCTAGTGCCCCAAGTGATTTCACTGAGATGGTTAATATGGGGATGAGATTAGAAAAAGGTGTCCATGAGGGACGTTTGTCGAAAGATGACAATTCTTCTGGAAGTTCCAAAAAATATAGTGGAGGATTTGCCAAAAAGAAAGAAGGAGAGACCAATGCTGTTTCTCGAGAAAGGTATAGAAGACCTCACAATAGAAACAATCAGCAACATGTTGCATCTGTCACTCCTGTTATCAGTTCAACTCCTGTTGTTCAGGAAGCTCCTGCTCAGCAACAACGTTTTAATCAGCCAAACAATCAACGGGGCCATTTTCAGAAGGATTTTGATCCGATTTCGATGACCTACACGGAATTTCTTCCTTATTTAATTAAGAAGAATCTTGTTCAGACCCACCCACCACCTGCTGTTCCAAAAGATTCACTATGGTGGTATAAGCCTGAAGATCATTGTGCTTTCCATCAGGGAGGAGCTGGGCATGACACTGAGAACTGTTATCCATTAAAGATAGAGGTACAAAGGTTGGCTAGAACTGGTATTTTGTCTTTCGAAGATTCCAACCCTAATGTACAATCGAATCCACTGCCTAATCATGGCAAGGCGTCTGTCAATATGGTTTATGGTTGTCCTGGTACATTTAAAATCTTTGATATCCGTTGGATCCAAAGATCTCTTGTGGAAATGCATGCACTTTTGAGTGAATACCATGATATTGATCATGATTATGCGACTTGCTGTATCTGTTATGTGAATCCTCGTGGTTCTGTGATAGTGAAGAGGGATATTCAAAGGATGATGGATGAAAATTTGATTGAAGTCACTGCTAAGAGAGACGAATATCAGAATGAAGTGAATGCTATTGAGCCACACTTTAATATTCCTGAAAGAGTTGTTATCTCTTATGATAGTCGGAAGACAGCTGTTACGCCTTTGGTTATTCGGTTGCCTGGACCAGCACCATATGAATCTGACAAAGCTGTTCCGTATAAGTACAATGCTACCATGGTAGAAGATGGTAAGGAAGTGCCCATTCGTTCTTTGTCTTCTGTGGTAAGCATCACTGATGTGAGTAGGGTGACCCGGAGTGGTCGAGTTTTTGCTTCTGAGCCTCCAAAGATTGTGGAGAATGTTATTGCTGGCAAACGAACTCAAGATGAGAGTAATGTCGATGTTTCTGCTCAGTCCAGTGGTTCGAAGGCTTTTGAGGATGAAGTATTGAAATTGATCAATAAGAGTGATTACAGTGTTGTGGATTAACTCTTGCACACCCCGTCCAAGATTTCAGTGTTGTCCCTACTGATGAATTCTGAAGCTCATAGGAAATCTTTGCAGAAGGTATTGGAACAAGCATATGTTGAGCACGATGTGACTGTTAATCAGTTTGATGGCATTGTTGCCAACCTCACCGCATGTAATAATTTGAGTTTCTGTGATGAAGAGTTACCCGAGGAGGGGAGAAATCACAATTTGGCTTTACATATCTCTATGAACTGTCAAGAAGATGCGCTTTCTAATGTGCTGGTTGATACTGGCTCTTCTTTGAATGTGTTACTAAAATCTACTTTATCAAGGCTTTCTTACCAAGGTCCTCCCATGAAGTATAGTGGGGTTGTTGTTAAAGCTTTTGATGGATCTCGAAAGACTGTGATTGGTGAGGTTGATCTTCCAATCAAAATAGGACAATGCTTCTTCCAGATTACTTTTCAAGTAATGAATATCCGTCCTGCTTATAGTTATCTGCTTGTCCGACCCTGGATTCATGAGGCTAGGGCAGTGACTTCGAATCTTCATCAGAAGTTGAAATTTGTTAAGAATGATAAGCTGGTAATTGTTGGAGGTGAGCAAGCGATGCTAGTGAGCCACCTTTCATCCTTTTCGTATGTTGATGCTGATGAAACTGTTGGAACTCCGTTCCAAGCTCTTTCTGTTGATGACAAATCTGTTAAGAAGAATGAGTTACCCATGTCTTCTTTGAAAGATGCTCTGCATGTGTTAGAAATTGGTCGGTCTGACAGATGGGGCCGAGTCATTGATGTGGTTGATAACCTGGGAAGAACTGGTTTAGGCTTTACACCTGGTACAGTCAGAAGAGATTTGAAGCGTATTAATGAGACCTTTCACAGCCCGGATTCATCCACAAAGATCACTCTACTGCTGCCATCATTGAAGATGATGAAGAGGAAGAACTTCCCAATTTCGTGACACATGGACAAGTCTGCCAGAATTGGATAGCTGTTGATGTTCCTACTATTGTTCATATTTCAAAGTAATTTGTTTTTGTTTCTTTCAAAAATCCTTTCACTCTGCCCAAGGTGAAAGTGACTTTGCGAGGGCTTTGTTTCAAATTTTATCATCATCAATAAAATGTTATTTTGTTTATCCATATTATGTTTTCCCTTTTTGCTTTATTTCTGAAAAATGGTAACATAAAAAACCAAAAATAATAATAATGTGATAATCACTTTTATCTGCATGATACTTGCACTTTTTGTTCATATTCTAAAATCAAACATAAATCATTGTGCAAATTGATTGTTAAACCCATTGAAAACAATGACCCTATACCCCCTCCCAACTTTGAGTTCCCTGTGTTTGGAGCAGAAGAAGAAGGTATTGAGGAGATTCCAGATGAAATTTCTCGGTTGCTTGAGCACGAGGAAAAGGCCATTCAGCCTCATGAAGAGTCGTTGGAATTGGTTAATTTGGGTTCAGATGATGATATAAAAGAAGTCAAGATTGGGGCACTGCTCCAGTCAGATGTTAAGAAGAGGATTGTGGAGCTTCTTAGAGAATATGTTGACGTGTTTTCTGGGTCTTATCAAGACATGCCTGGTCTTGATACTGATATTGTGGAGCATAGGTTGTCGCTGAAGCCAGAATGTCTGCAAAAATGAAGAAAAAAAAGAAAAAAAATGAAAAAATGAATAAAAAAAGAGTAAAAAAGAAAAAGAAGAAGAAGAAAAAAAAGAAGAAGAAAAGATGATGATGAGTCATTCTGGTGGGCCGTTGAAGCTGCTAATAAGAATATTAAGAAGATTGTTCAGAAGATGGTTGTTACTTACAAGGATTGGCATGAGATGCTCCCTTTTGCTTTGCATGGGTATCGTACATCCGTCCGCACTTCAACAGGGGCAACCCATTTCTCTCTTGTTTATGGTATGGAAGCAGTGCTCCCGGTAGAGGTTGAAATCCCTTCTATGAGAGTTTTGATGGAAGCTGAATTGTCTGAGGCTGAATGGTACCAAAGCAGATATGACCAGTTGAATTTGATTGAAGAGAAAAGAATGACGGCCTTGTGTCATGGTCAATTGTATTAGCAGAGAATGAAGAAAGCTTTTGATAAGAAGGATCGACCTCGTATGTTCAGAGAAGGCGACCTCGTGCTAAAAAAGATCTTGACTTTTACCAATGATTCTAGGGGCAAGTGGACTCCTAATTATGAAGGCCCATATGTTGTTAAGAGAGGCTTCTCTGGCGATGCATTACTTCTTACAACTATGGATGGTGAAGAGTTCACTCGTCTTGTGAATGCCGATGCAGTCAAGAAATACTTCGCCTAAAAAATAAAAAGAACAGCTCGCTAAGTTGAAAACTCGAAAGGGCAGCTTAGGCAAAAATGAGCGTCTCGGTGGGCTGAAAACCCGAAAGGGCGGTCCAGGAAAAAATTAGAGACAAAAACAGAAATAATAATCTCGGTAGATTGAAAACCCGAAAGGGCAATCTAGGCAAAAGTTAGGGATTATGGCAAGTAACTGCATCTGGCCAATCTTGATCATTTGAAAGCAACATTGTCTATTAAGGATTCCGCTTCAATCATCCTCAGCTGAAGTTTTGAGCACAAGGGAATTCAAAGTTGTTAGGGAGAATAGTGGTCATTGTATTTCAATGTAACCCTTTCCATGTATTTACCATTTTTCAAACTTTGTAATGATCCATGGAGTTACGCCATTTGCGGACTTCCATTCTATTAATAAAATTTGGGCCTGTGTCCCTTTGTTTGCAATTCTTATTTTGTTTTTGTTTGCAAAATTTCATTTATTTTTGATGATGATTTTTGAAACAAAATGTGAATAATTGATTTAAATTTTTGAAAATTATAAAAACATTTTCCTTTAAGTTATGAATGTGAAAAGGAACATCAATGGTTATTCCAAGGATGGTAAGATCGACGTTTTCCTCAGCAAGGTTCATCCTCGCTCCTTTGGCAGAACTTGTTGACAGCTCCTCAGTAGAGTTTATCGATATTTCCCCAGTAGAGTTTGTTGATATTTCCTCAGCAGAGTTTGTTCCTATGATTGTGATTAATAGATAATGGGTTTGTTATGATGTGTTGAATTCATAAGGTCCAATACTGTTTGGTTTCTCCCCCAGCTAGGTCTTGATCTGAACCCTCTCCAGCTGATTATGTTATGGTCAGGCAGTTGAGTAGTTTTGAGGTCCATTTCTCCTTAATGGTGGTCCCCACGCAAAGATTCATTTTTGTTGTCCCCAGCTGAAATCATATGAGGAATCTTCACTCAGAGTTTCATCCTCTAGACATATTTCTGTTGCTTTGGATGTCCCCAAACAGAGAGCGATGCTTTTTTTTTTCCTTTAAGAAGCATGGACTTGGTGGTTATTTATTGGATTCTTATCTGTGGTTGTATTTCTCGCTAGGATGATTTATCCTTGCTGATTCCCCAGCGGAGACAGAGCATTACTATTTCGTTTGATTTCCAATCATAAATCAGTGAGGTTAATTTCTCATTTCCCCCGGCAAGTCCAAGATGTACTCCTCTCCGAATTGTTTTTCAGAGATTTATCCTCGTAGTGAAGATTATGCATCACTATTATGGCTATTCCCTAGTGAAGTCGCAGATGATGTCTTTTTTTTAGTCACCTGTTGGGTTGTCTCTCATCCCCCACAGTTTGACCTTTTACTATTTTCCCAGCAAGTCCAGGATGCTTTGCTCCGAATTGGTTAATCCTCAGAGAGCTTTTCTCTTGTATCTCCAGCAGATCTGCCTTGTATTCCCAGTGGATTTTGCGTAGATGTGTATAATCCCCAGCGGATTCATTATTTCTCCGCAGCAGATCTCTTCATCAAAGTTCCTGTGAACTCTTTATGATCCCCAGGGAAAGACAAAAAGATTTGGGTTGTTATGGTTCCCCGACAGCTTTCCTGCCATTTTAAAAGAAGAGTTTATGTTGTTATCCTCTTTGTGGATCATCAATGTTAGAAGATTGATATTTGGGTTTCTCCCCAAGGAATATCTTCCTTTCTCCAGCAAGATTTGAGCCTTGTAGTAGGATTTATTTTCCTTTGATGACTTTTGTTTATCTCTTGCAGGATTTCTTCAAACGAATGCCTAACAGAGTTGCTAATAACATCTCCATCTTGTTGAGATTAGCCGAGTATTCAGTGGTGTTGTGATGTTTATTCCACCTTCTGCTTATCCTTTATGTCTGTTTTGTCAGTATATTCGTACTCATAAGCATAGCATGCGCATTCTTTTGTTGTGCATAACATATTGTTGTTGCATTGTGCATTCTTGCATTTGTGTTGGTGCTTCTTTGTTCTCTGGCGTTGTTATCCCCGCAGAGCATGTGTGTCCTCTCTCCATTTAGAGTGTCGACCCGTAAGCAAAAAAATGCCTATATTTGTTAATTCCGCATCGAGTTTGTTTCTCATGGAAGATTTTGATTCAGTTTCCTCTCCAGTGCATTATCTGGATGGAATTAGTCCCCAGTTGAGATATTTCCTCCTCGGGATGAGTCTTGTTTGACCGTTTCCTCTCCAGCTTGTTCTTGGATTGAACTTTGGTCGCCTACAATATTTTTTTGGATCTCTAGGTTATGAAACCTAGATTGAGAATGCATTTAGTTTGCACCTTTTAAGATTCTGCGCCCTTCAGCCGAAATCTGCGTATGATTCCCCTTTTGGAAGGTTCAATACTGTTTCGTGGCATTTCTTTATTTGAGAAGCCTGAGGCGATGCAGTTAATACCTTTTGTGACTCCAATGAATGGTAAGTCTCTTCGATTTGATGGGACAGTTTGTTGTTGAGGATTTTGTTACTCCGATGAATGGTAAGTCTCTTCGGTTTGATGGAACAGTTCGTTGTTGAGATTTGTTACTCCGATGAATGGTAAGTCTCTTCAGTTTGATGGGACAGTTCGTTGTTGAGATTTTGTGACTTTGATGAATGGTAAGTCTCTTCGGTTTGATGGGACAGTTCGTTGTTGGGATTTTGTGACTCCAATGAATAGTAAGTCTCTTCGGTTTGATGGGACAGTTCGTTGTTGAGATTTTGTGACTCCAATGAATGGTAAGTCTCTTCGGTTTGACGGGACAGTTTGTTGTTGAAATTTGTTACTCCGATGAATGGTAAGTCTCTTCGGTTTGATGGGACAGTTCGTTGTTGAGATTTTCTACTCCAATGAATGGTAAGTCTCTTCGGTTTGACGGGACAGTTCGTTGTTGAGATTTTGTGACTCCAATGAATGGTAAGTCTCTTCGGTTTAATGGGACAGTTCGTTGTTGGGATTTTGTGACTCCAATGAATAGTAAGTCTCTTCGGTTTGATGGGACAGTTCGTTGTTGAGATTTTGTGACTCCAATGAATGGTAAGTCTCTTCGGTTTGACGGGACAGTTCGTTGTTGAAATTTGTTACTCCGATGAATGGTAAGTCTCTTCGGTTTGATGGGACAGTTCGTTGTTGAGATTTTCTACTCCGATGAATGATAGGTCTCTTTGGTTTGACGGGACAGTTCGTTGTTGTGATTTTGTGACCCCAATGAATGGTAAGTCTCTTCGGTTTGATGGGACAGTTCGTTGTTAAGGATTTTGTTACTCCGATTAATGGTAAGTCTCTTCAGTTTGATAGGGAAGTTCGTTGTTGAGGTTTTCTACTCCGATGGATGGTAAGTCTCTTCGATTTGATGGGACAGTTCGTTGTTGAGATTTTGTTACTCCAATGAATGGTAAGTCTCTTCGGTTAGACGAGACAGTTCGTTCTTGAGATTTGTTACTCCGATGAATGGTAAGTCTCTTCAGTTTGATGGGACAGTTCGTTGTTGAGATTTTGTGACTCTGATGAATGGTAAGTCTCTTCGGTTTGATGGGACAGTTTGTTGTTGAGATTTTGTGACTCCAATGAATGGTAAGTCTCTTCGGTTTGATGGGGCAGTTTGTTGTTGAGATTTTGTTACTCCAATGAATGGTAAGTCTCTTCGGTTAGATGGGACAGTTCGTTGTTGAGATTTGTTACTTCGATGAATGGTAAGTCTCTTCGGTTTGATGAGATAGTTCGTTGTTGAGATTTGTTACTCTGATGAATGGTAAGTCTCTTCGGTTTGACGGGATAGTTCGTTGTTGAGATTTTGTGACTCTAATGAATGGTAAGTCTCTTCGGTTTGATGGGACAGTTCGTTTTTTAGGATTTTGTTACTCCGATGAATGGTAAGTCTCTTCGGCTTGATGGGACAGTTCGTTGTTGAGGTTTTCTACTCTTATGAATGGTAAGTCTCTTCGGTTTGATGGGACAGTTCGTTATTGAGATTTGTTACTCCAATGAATGGTAAGTCTCTTCGATTTGACGGGATAATTCATTGTTGAGGTTTTCTACTCCAATGGATGATTAGTCTCTTCGGTATGCTAGAGACAGTTCATTGTTGAGGTATTGTTTTCCCTAGTGGAGCCTTACTGTGCTAAGTCTTCCCTGTTGGGTTTTATCCTTGTTGTGATGTGGTTTATTTCCACATACACTTATCCCCGGTTTGTCTCCTCCCTTTGTTGGGATGTGTTTTCCCCCCGCGGAGTCTTTTCTCTTTTCTTTTGCTCTCTGGTTTTTGTTTATCTCCTGTGGCATATTCTCCCCACATTGGTCTTGTGTTTGCATATCATTTGCATGATCATATCATTTTGTGGTCTCTTAGGGCCAAAAATTGAGTTGTTGTTATATTTAAGTCTCTTCCATCTCGTCGAGACAAAGATGCTCATCTTCGTATCTTCGGATAGAAGAAACTTAAATAGGGGCAGCTGTAATACCCTAATTTTTACCCCTAAGATCCCACATGCATTTGCATTTTTGCATACCACAAACAAGATCACACATTGATTCCCTCTTTGATAGGATTGTGCCTTGTAGGGATCTTTGAGTTTGTGTGTGTTTGTTAGTTATTTTATTGCTTAATTTGTTTATGCTTACTAACCATTAATTAAAATCCAAAAATATTTTGTTTTCTTTCACTGACATTTTCAGGGGAAGAACAGGTTAAAAATACCAAAAAAAAAAATAGTCCCTCAGCGCGAATGAATTTCATTTGTACAAAGTCAAAGTTGATCTACAAACAATTCAAAATCATTTGATCAAGAGTTTCCAAGATTTTAATTGATTATTATTCAAGAGACTCTAAGGTTCATGTGTTTATTTCCATCCCTTCTTTGACAAACAAGAGAATCGAGCCAAGATCCAGCACAGTATGGCAAGAATGGCATTTTTGAAGATTTTCCACTGTGCAATCGATTGCACTAATGGTCCAATCAATTGCACCCTTCATTTTTTGCCTAGATTTTGAAATTTTCAGCATTGCAGTCTATTCGCGCTACAGTGCAATCGACTGAACGAAGACAGATTTGGCCAAAATCAGCATTTTTCAAGTTTTGAAGCATTTGGCACCAATCTTGACCTTTGATCACATGTGGAATATTCTAGATCACCTCATTTTAATTACTCTACATCATTTTGATCATTCCCCACCATACACCCTCACTAATCACCACTCTTTTGATAATTCCCTCCAAATTTGAATTCCAATCCTAATTTTGATCATCCAAGCCTAATTCTAAACCACCAAATTTCCAAGCCTAAATTCTATAAATAGAGGCCTCATTTCATTCATTCTTCAAGCTTTTGATATCCAACAAACCTCTTGCAATTTCTCTCCTCAACCACAAAATTCACCAAAGCTCACATTTCTTCCTTTGAAAGTTAACAAGAATTCTCATTTAATCTTGTTCAACTTTGAGCTAAACCTTCATCAAAACTTGTTTTCTTTACCAATTCTCATAGATCAAGGCCTTGGAGTTTGGATCTTGAAGCAATTTGAAGGAATTTTCAGATTTGAAGTGGTAATTCATCTTTCACCATTGTTGAAGCTTCAATTTCATCATCCACAATATAGATCTTTGTTGATCTTGTTTGCTTGGTCTTTGGATCTTGCAATTTGTGTTTAATTACTATATTGGTTGCTATTTGCTTTGCATTTTCGTGCACTTTTGATTCCATGATCATGAGGTGTTTGAAGAAAGTTTTAGATCATGATCATGTTGAATTTTGCTAAATTTTTGCTGTCACAGCAAAGTGCAATCGATTTGCATTTTCGTGCAATAGACTGTACAATGCTGTTTTTTGCCTTGTTTTTGCAAATCTGTCAGTGTGCAATCGACTGCACCTTTTGTGCAATCAACTGCACAGAGGCAGAATTGTGTTTTTGGCCTAATTTTGGGACTGTTTTGGTTCCTTTTCCATTTTCCTCCCTTTCCTTTTGTTCTTAGCCTTAGATCACATAATTGTGTGATTTAATTTGGCTTTCTCTTCATCTATTTCTCTTTTCTTTTGACCGATGAAAGTCTTATGGATCATGGAATTCCTTTGTTGAATTTTGACCAAGACTAGATCGCTACCTTTTCTTTTCGTGCGGTATTGCTTTCGGGTGACGATCTACATATCGTTCATCTAGCATGCATTAGCACAAAGCGCTATTGACCGACCTCATTGTAGGGTAATTACTCCGTAAATTACTCGGCGATTGCTTAACATAGCGCAATATTTGTCCCGTATTGAAAAACTATCAAGAATGGTTGATTATTTGTCTTATGGTTCAAAACTCATGAAACTTGTTGTTAGGAGGCTTTGGTCTTATCCATCCTCTAATGAGTTTCATCAATCTTGACCTAAGTGCAGTTATTCAATTGTTATTGATCACTAGCACTAACAACTAATCACTAACTTATTAACAATATTTTGTATTAATTTTGTTTATGTTTCCTTCTCGCTCCCTATCTCTTTTATTTTTTTTATGCTTCATTTCATATCATGTTTATGTTTCCGCAATTTTTCCTTTGTCCGTTGGACACTGTTGCGGTGAAAATTGGATAACAAGCTATTTATTAACTTGCATCATTTTCTTTTACAACCGACTTTGATTTATCCAAAGGAAAGGTTCAAGATCGTTAGAAAAACCTAAAGGGGGGAGATCTAGGTTCGGGGGTTGGTTACGCCTAGGGAAGGTATTAGCACCCTAAATGTCCATTGTACTCTACGGGAGCCTCTTGTTTTACTTGTTAAATCTTACTCGCTTGCTAAGGGTGCTATGCTAAAGGTTGAAAACCCTAGGGGTTTGTATCTAAGTATACTCGACAAGGCATCACACCTTGCGCCTACGTATCCTCGGGAATAGAATCAGAGTATGCGTAGTTCTACTAAGTAATGAACTTTTGACTATGGTCAAAGTTCACAGGGGAGAATGAGTACAAGCTCATTCTAGAGTTCAAGAAATCTCTAAATCTAAGTTATAATGGTCCTATGTTGAAGTTTTAGTCAATAGGGAAAGTGAGTATTTATTAGGATGAATATCACCAAGAGTGTAAGAACTCTCTCCTAAGGCTAGTTATAACTTATTGGCTCTTAGGAGGCCAAGAAGTGAAAGTCATCTCCTAAGAGGCTACTAAGGTAAGATAAAGGGCTATGACTTTAAGAGTCAATATTAATCACCTTCCTTTGGAGTAGGGGAAAAGATAATAGTTGGTAAGATATTAAAAACAAGCTAATGATTCAAATAAGATGATGCAATAATATGTGCATAGGATAATGAGATAAGGTAAAATCACGATATCAATAAAAAGTGAGAATTAAACACATTAGACAAAGATTAACCATGATGGATAAAGATAACATGGCAAGATTCATCAAGAAGTGCAATAAAGACCTAATAAACATATATAAACCAAACATGCATAAAGGTCTCAAAAATAAATATTTTGTCAATTTCTTTTTATATATGAAAAAAAGATCCAATAAGGAGAACATGGCAAAAAGAAGGGAAGAAAAATGATAAAAATCAAGAAAGTTATGATAACTTGAAAATTAAGCATAAACTTGAAAAAAGTAAAATTAACAAGTGATAACAATTTAGAAATGGCATCACTAGGGTTTGAACTCAAGACACTTTGCTCGCAGCCTAAAACCACTACCAGCTGAACTATTGCGCGCGTCTGAACATATAAGGCAAACACAAATACATATATAAAAACAAGCAAAATTTAGGAAAAGAAAAAAAAGATTGGGCGAGGGGATCGAACCCCCGTCCTTGGCATGAACAACACTTATAACTCTCCTCCTGGACCAGCGGTGCTACGCCCTCATCCAGTTATTATATGATTCAAAAAAGATATAAAGCAAACCAGTTTCATAAATGCCCAATACGCAGAACCTAGGCGTGCCAGCCATGCCCAAATTCCCAACCAAACTCAACTTACCCAGCCATGTTCACACAAGTATAGCTCATTCAAAACACGTCTAAACTTAACAAAATAAAGCTATAAAATAAACAGTGAAGAACAAGGGAAACAATGGTGGCTTTTATTTACACTAAATCCTAACACGTGAAACACATACAAGCTGGTAAAATTAAGTATCATAAGGGTTTGAACATGAAGATGTTACAAAATTTAAAACAGACATAGCAAATACAATTGAATCAGTTCTGACTATCACGCTCCTCAAAACATTCACAAAGTATTAGGGCTCAAACTAACACATGATAATACACGAATGAGAAGAAATTCAAACCTAGACCAAACTGTCATGGATTGGTAAACATTAGAAGTGAGCATACTAATGAACTAATGATAAGCAGCTGCAATTACAGCATGGCAATGAGCAGATGTCCACAAAGAGGCATGGAGATAATGAACACGTTATGACATTAAGAGGGATCCACAAACCAAGTTCAACATAAAACCAACATTTCCAAGTCAACATTGAAGATTAAAATCAAAAGGGATAATCTCAGTAAATCAAAAACACATCAGCTAGCATGCATACCAGAAAGTGTATAGAAACATAAAAATAAATGTCAAAGAAGAAATATGACCCAAAGATCAGATACAAACCAAATAATAGTCTGCAGCAAGAGAACAAAATGATTGGTGGGTGATTGTGTGATCAATGGTGAGGTTCAAGACAGTTGATACAAACACATATATTCACCAAATTGAAATGTACTAAACAACCATTCAATGCTAGTGCATACATCCTAAACACAAAACTTCAGCAAGGTATGATGACTAAATATGAACATGCCAAACAACGTCATTTAACAAGAAAGCAAAGTCATGGTGGTGTCAAGCATGTATAGAGTGGCATATAACAAGTTTCATTCACCTTAACATATTTCCACACTGTTGGACATACACATTTGAGTATAGGTAACACATCTGCAGTTTATACATAACTTTGAAGACAGATCAACAGCACACAAAAAAAAACCCAATTGATTAATTTTCTTACAACATGTAAGGACATAGGTATGCTTTCTTAGATACACACAGTTGCCATAGGATGATAGACTCAAACAGGACCTATATGCTTATAGTGACATTCGAAACATATGGCAGTTAAGCAAGAAAAAGCAAGAACACAAGCTAACCACTCATCATATTGGTACAAGCATAAACAATCACACTTCTAATAATGAATACACAACAAGGGCAACATTCTGACGATTTGAAACAGAGCAGACATGTTTTATGGATTCAATTCAGCATGGCAGTTAGATGCAACAAAGAAGAAGCAAGACAAAGCAGAGTGAATTTAGTGTGGTAGTACATGTACACATTCAACAGACATATGGTGCACGTCTATTTATACAAACATCATTTCTAGGTGCAACATTTTAAGCATATCCTCAACCAGACCAAGACAGGGTATAGCATGAAAATTATTAAGTGAGGGTACATTTAAAGGTAACAAATAAATTAATGAATCAACTCAAGTTCATCATGTATAAGTACTTTGACAGGTCAGACATTTGGAAGCCAACACAAAGATCACCTTAACTTAGAATAAAGTTCATGCTTAATAAAAAAGCAGATTGATGCATAGACATTCAGACTTAGCTCTAAGTGACACAAACCACATCAACATTAACATTTGGTAAAGCTGAGACCATTGCAAGGATTAAACAATCATATTGACAGATGGTGGTGGATGAGTTCATCCAAAATAACACATGAGCATCTTAGAGACATATAGAGAGCTAATCATCCAACAATCTTATCATCCAAGTAAACACAGATGAGCTAGTATTTCAACCTTCAAGTTAGACAGTATAACACAACAATGACTTCAACATAGTGACATTTTAAACACAATAACTTAACAAAGCAGCAATAGGTATATCAGTAAAGCAAACCAAATCATTTGCAAGCAAACAGTCCAAAATTTAAATGTACATTAGCAAACATAGGAACACATATGAAAACTATGAAATATGATATAATGATATCAAGCAGGCATGATTAATAAGAATGAAAAGAGAATGATACCAACTGAAGCTTTGTCTATGACTTTCAAGTGTGCAGACTGCTTCTTCTTCCACAGCAAAACTCAAAAATCACTACTCACTTAGCTTGCTCGAGACTTGGAATATTTGAGTGTCTTTTTGAGAAAATTCTTGATGATGATGAACTGAACCTAAGCCTCTTTATATAGGCAATGATATTGGGCCGGGTTGAACTCATCCAAGGGATCAAAACTCGATGGCTAGGGTTTGTAAACTTGAAAACTGATGTTGTAACCTTGGGAGGCAAACGCTCCTTGTTGCAGAAATTCAGAGGCTTTGCAGGGTCAATGTTTAAATTGTGTATTGTTTCTGAGACTAAACCTCTGTTGCCATACATGTAAGCAATGTAAGAGGAAGTTGATAGGGACGGTCCAAGATCATTGGCAGACGATGCAGGTTGCTTGCAGAGTGAATGGCGAGAATGGCAAAGGTTCAGAGTTGCTTTTTGAAGAACCAAGGCTTGGAAGCTCAAAGAGGAAAAACTCGGGTGAATCCAAATTTGAAGAAGGACGCGCCAAGATGAGATGAGAACTTGTTGAGTTTGAATTTGTTGATTTTGAATTTGATTGAATCCCTTGGATCCCTTTCTTCCTTCTGTAAACCAAGGTCACGACAAAGAAGAAGAAGATTGGTTGATTTGTTCCTCTTCAAATGCCACATGCTGCTTGCTCATTGGCTAGAGGCGAGAGTTGAAAAGTCAACAACATGAGCTTGATCCTCATTGGTTGTTGGTTAATGAAATCCATCCAATTATGAATTAAGAAAGGCACACGGTGGACCAAATGAAAATGTTTTCTTAATTTGAATTAATGATATGATTAATAAAACAATAATAAACCAATTAATATTATAAATTAAAAATTAACTAGAAAAATAAACTAATGAATAATTAATCTAATTAAACTAATTATTAAATTAAATTAAATTGAAGACTAATTAAAGTTAATAAAACATATTAAAATAAAAGAAATAAGGAAAAACCATGTTGAAATTAAAATAAAACAAGTAAAATATTTAAAAGAAACATTAAATGAAAATAGAAGAAACAAATAAAACACTAAAATAAATATTAAATAAAATAACAACAAATAAAATGCATATTAAATTAAAGTGCAGAGAAAAATAAATCAAACATCAATTAGCAGGAAATGAGGGTAAAATTTGGGGTACAACAGACACATGTTTATGTTTCCGCAATTTTTCCTTTGTCCGTTGGACACATGTTAATGCTTATGCCATTTTTCTTTTGTTCATTTGGACTTAAAACATTAATAAAGGCTTAAACCATAGAAAACTTAATCCTCCTCTTCTTGGACTATTGGTTACTATCCTATGCTTTGGAGTGATCTCTTTATGGACCTCTTTTGAAGTAATATTGGACTTATGGACCTAGAATTAGGACTTCTTATCCCTTTGCTTGGAGTATTGATTGAAGACTTGCCTTTATTGGCCAATTTGCCTAATGATGGAATTCTCTTAATATTGCTTTGAAGTGGCTCCATTTTGGTTAGATCCTTCTTTTCCCTAGCTTTTATTTTATGTACTAGGATAGTCACTTCTTCTCCTCCCCATTCTTAAATTTTCAAAATCCTCTCTCTTTTTTAAAACCTTCTTGTTTTCAACTTAAAATCGCTTTCATAATAAAACCTTGACTTTGGTCAAGTGATTTTTAAAACTTTGTTTTCTTTAATAAATGTCAATCTATCTTAACCATACTTTGACCATTTCATAAAAGCATGAAAAAATATGAAACTCACTCAAATCTTTTGTGCTTTTTATGCACCATTTTTTCTTTTAAACTCTTTTTCATAAGTTTAGACATGATTCATTTCTTTAAGCGGAATTATTCGCTTAGAAATGACGACTTGTCTTTACATTTAAAATCAACCAAAACAAACAATTTTTTGTTCTTTGTACCAAGAACTACGGGGGTTTGATCCTACATTGCACATCGTGGGTACGTAGGCATGAGGCGGTAAGTCTCCCAAACACAAAAATCTTAAAAAATATTTCTCTTCTCACCTCCTCAATCTCTTTACAAGCAAACCATTTTCAGACCAAAAAGCATGAATACATCAAAGGGCTCCTATAGAGTACTATAGATGTATTAGGTGCGTAAAACCTTCCCTTTACATAACCAACCCCCTTACCCATTCTCTCTTTGTTCTTTTAGAACTCTTTAGGTTTTGTTCGCTCTTTTTTCCTTTTCCTTTGTGGATAAAATAAAAGTGCGGTGGCGACTCTTGTTTATTTTTTAGTTAAGTTAATCAATAGCTTACACTCACCGTCTGACTCGCCGTCCTCCGATCCGGTCGTCGCCCTTGTTCCCGCCGCTGTCTCGAGCGTGCTAGTGCGTATGGCGGTTGATTCCGGCCTTTTTTCCACCGGTGTACTCGTCTCCCCCCCGTTCTAGATCCGGCCTCTATTTTACTTTCGGATCACGGAAAACGGTGCTCTAGTGCAAAAAAACCCTAATTTCACAAAGTTTTTCGTGTGTAATTAAGCCATGGGAAACGATGATTCCGTCTCGTTTACTAAAGTTCCGCTTATCCCATGTGAAAAACTAACCGGATCAACAAACTATAACATATGGGCTCATACTGTCAATATGTGGTTTCATGGTCAGGGATATGAAGATCACCTAACCACACAATGGAAGAAATTTTCCACCGGTGTACTCGCCTCTCCCCGCCCGTTCTAGATCCGGCCTCTGTTTTACTTTTGGACTCACGAAAAACGGCGCTCTAGTGCAAAAAACCCTAATTTCACTAAGTTTTTTGTGTGTGTAATTAAGCAATAGGAGACGATGATTCTGTCTCGTTTACTAAAGTTCAGCTTATCCCATGTGAAAAACTAACCGGATCAACAAACTATAACATATGGACTTATGTTGTCGTCGCCAAACTCGCTAAATGGAAGAAAATTGATGCCTCTCTGCTTACCGTGTTATGGTTCTCCATAGCACCTAATCTCCAAGCGCAATATTAAGCCTTCTCCCCTTGCTATGAGGTTTGGGAAAAGGCCGACAAAGTCTTCTCCAACGACGTTCATTGTCTATACAGTATCATCCTCAAACTCAACACATTGAAGTTGGAGAATATGATATGCAAATCTATCTGAGTAAGCTTGATGCCTAGAAAGATAGTTACGCAACCCTCATGCCGTACGCAAAAGATGAAACATCTCGTGCTGAACAATAAATTAAAATTTTCACGGTCATGGCACTTAAGGGACTACCATTCGAACTCGACTCCGTTCGTAACCATATTTTATCAAGTACTATTGTTCCTAACTATGATGTAGTTAGTGAACAAATGTTGTGCTTTGTTGGAATGCGGTATAGCGGCAAGCAACAAAAGTTTTTGGAAGTATTTTTCCGGGAATTTATCGTGTCCACAGAGATTGATGCTACTTAACTTCCATTCGATAATCTCTAAGTTTATGAGTTTGGATTAAAATGGTTGAAACATAAAAACAGAAAAGTAAATATTAATACAAGAAAATTCATTCATCAGAGAGAAAAGACTTATCAAGCATGTATATATTCCACTCATCACAAAATTAAACTTATCGACCAGTTATACTCAACCTACAATACTCCTCAATATCATCCAGCATCGCTCTCAATAGTGTTCATCTCTGGCACACCGAGCTGAGAGAAAAACCGTATTACTCTCGTCGACACTCTCGCACTTGACTCAAATAACACGGAGGCATTAAGCTCCGACACCCAAATAGATTGTTAGTTCTAAATCTATCTCTAGCATCCAGAACTAATAGATAATCATCCCTAATGAAGGTATGCAATGTTTATCTCTAACACAAACCAAACCCCGCGCATAAAGCAAAAATCAGAGACAATCATCGATAAAGCTTTGTAAAGCAAATTAAATACAATGCCATGGGTGATAAATATACATGAGATCAAAGTAAAAACATATACAAACCTAACAAAGAAGAAAGACATGAAGAAAACCAGAAATGAACCAAACACTTCGCGGGTTATCAGAGCCGATCGATGAGAAATCCACCCTGGATCATCCAAATGCAAGCTTCCATGATGTTTTCTAAGCTAATCTAATGAAAAAATGAAGTTGATGGAGTTGGGAGCAAAAAACCCCAAAACCATGCCTAAAAAAATGTGTTTTTCCCCTATTTATTGACTGTCATCATCGCAGACCGAGCTAAGCCCGGTTTTGGGCGCTAAGCGCGCCTTTATTGATGTTTAAACCGCCTTAAGAGCCCGCGCTGCTGTCATGAAAAATAGACAGCACATGTTTCGGCCATAACTTGAGAACCGTAACTCGGATTTGCGCTTGGTTCGAAGCGTTGGAAAGCTTATTTAATTTCCTATCTAAAAATTAATAAATATCAACCAAATTGGTGATTTTTATCACCCTCATTTTGAGCCTTATTCGTTGATGAGTTGCTCAAAATCGCGCGTTTGAAGCCGTGTCTTCGACACTTTATTGCTCATGCTCCAAATACACCTCAATACCTACAAAATGAGTAGAAAACTATCAAACGATACACGAATACACTAAAACTTGATTATACACTAAATATACACATTCACATACAAAGTGGAGTTTTATTCAAACGATTTTAACAAAAAGTATCGATAAGTGCAACAAAACTCATATACAAAAATAACTACAATTTGCACTTATCAACTCTCCCCAACTTACATAATTGTTTCTCCTCAAACAAAGCCAACATCTAAAGGAACAAAAGCGAAATCCAAGAAATCACGCAACTACAAATTTTTACAAACAAAAACAAATGCAACGGTTCAATCAAAAATGGTACACACAAAGTAAATACTTACCACTAAACTTAAACTATAACATAATCACGAAACAAATGCTAAATACAAAAGTCATGCCAAACATTCTAAAACAACACAAGTTTAAATGTGAATCACACCTAGCAAAAACAATCATTGGTAAATGAAAAACATAAAATGAGGGATTTTCACTCACACAACAATCTTGCAAACAAAAGACTAAATTATGCAATCATCCAAAAATCATGCTGAAAACACAAAAGCAAGAATCAAAAGGACTTTCAGGGCTGTAATGTGGTCGGGTAAACAAACAAGGGGAAATTTCTAAAGGTAATTGAAACAAAAACTTGCCTAAACCTAAGGGAGTGATCAACTCACAAAGACTCAAACACAAAATTCCAATTAACTTCTTCCAAAATCCCAAGTGTTACACAAAACACAATACTTATTTAGCACAATTATTTGAACTCTTTTTGTTTTCTTTCTCAAGGATTTTCTTTTTCTTTCTTTTTTTTTTTCTTTTCTTTTCTTTTGTCATATTTTTCTCTTTTTTCTTTTTTTTTTCTTTCCTCATAGAATCCAACCAATGAGTAAACAATCATTCTCTCCCCAACTTGAATTCAACCACATCATCATGTGAATACTCCCTACTTTCTAAGGCAAGGTAAAAATTCATACAACATAAAGTTGAGAGTTCAAGAAAAAACAAAATCCATTCAAAAATAAGTGAACTAAATACTCATAGACAAGCATTAAGTTCAAATAAAACATGGATCAAAAAGCTCAAAGGGGTTACAAATGATCACACCTCACAAGGTGAATGGACTATTTGGCTAGGTAGTTGTGCTCAAAATGAAACAAAATTCCTTGATCCTTTTCATGCTTTCATACAATAAACACAAACAAAAGATTCAACATAATAAAATCCAGTTAAAACAAGAATATTGGTACTCCGAGCATATATGAACAATGGAAGGCTTCCTCACAAAAATGGTGGGAACTAAAATGATTCACATACGAACAAGTATATAAAAGAATGAATGGCATAGAAGTTGTAAAAATCCTAAGTATCATGAATATGCTAAAGTCTAGAAAGCGATAAACACATACCTTGAATGTGTACAAAACTTTAAACACTATCATTACCACGCATTCGCAAGTTGAAACACTCAAAATCGGAAAATCACCGAATGCGACTTCAAGCTATCGAACCAAAATTTGAGTCCAAACAACAACAAAAGAATTAGTTATACTACGGTTATGTACTATCTAAAGCCTGGGAGAAAGTGGGAAAAAGGAAGGCAAGTGAAACAAAAAGAATTCACTGGCTCATCTCAGCAGAGCGCGCTAAGCGAGCACACCCGCGCTAAGCGCGCTACACCAGAAGCAGAAAAACAGGACAGCAAAAATGCATTTCATGCTACCTCCACTATCACCTACACAACTCAATTACAAAACATACAATATTTACACATACAAACTTCCTCAAGTTAAACACGACAAGCTTGAGGAAAACAAAACTTAACACCTTAACACGAACTACCATAAACATACTAAAAGAATGGGAGAAAAAAACATTAGAAACTAACAACAATAAAACATGCTTGTTTTACGTCATAAGTTCGATGCCTATTATTTACAAACCAACACGTTGCTTCGGAAGAGCCAAATACTTTCACTCTCGCCTTTGCTCTTATCTCTTCGAGCTCTAACCGGAACTACACATCTAACCACACTTTTGGCAAACGTGAAGAGAAACAAATATATACACTATATTCACAATTATGCAAAACATGTAAAATCCACAAATATGGTAAACATATAAAAGTATCAATATAAACAAGTGAAAATAGACAATATATACGATATCTACAAAACTCAAAAACAAAGAAACTATCGCAATGCGATCCAAAAAAAACATCGATCCCCGGCAACGACGTCATTTTGTTGGAATGCGGTATAGCAGCAAGCAACAAAAGTTTTTGGAAGTATTTTTTCGGGAATTTATCGTGTCCACAGAGATCGGTGCTACTGAACTGCCGTTCGATAATCTCTAAGTTTATGAGTTTGGATTAAAATGGTTGAAACATAAAAACAGAAAAGTAAATATTAACACAAGAAAATTCATTCATCAGAGAGAAAAGACTTATCAAGCATGTATATATTCCACTCGTCACAAACTTAAAATTATCGACCAGTTATACTCAACCTACAATACTCCTCAATATCATCCAACATCGCTCTCAATAGTGTTCATCTCTGACACACCGAGCTGAGAGAAAAACCATATTAATCGTCGACACTCTCGCACTCGACTCAAATAACACGGAGGCATTAAGCTCCGACACCCAAATAGATTATTAGCTCTAAATCTATCCCTAGCATCCAGAACTAACAGATAATCATCCCTAATGAAGGTTTGCGATGTTTATCTCTAACACAACCCAAACCCCGCGCATAAATAAAAAATCAGAGACAATCATCGATAAAGCTTTGTAAAGAAAATTAATTATAACGCCATGGGCGATAAATATACATAAGATCAAAGTAAAAACATATACAAACCTAACAAAGAAGAAAGACATAAAGAAAATCAGAAATGAACCAAACACTTCGCGGGTTGTCAGAGCCGATCGATGAGAAATCCACCCCGAATCATCCAAATGCAAGCTTCCATGATGTTTTCTAAGCTGATCTAATGAAAAAATGAAGTTGATGGAGTTGGGAGCAAAAAACCCCAAAACCATGCCTAAAAAAATGTGTTTTCCCCTATTTATTGACTGTCATCATCGCAGACCGCGCTAAGCCCGGTTTTGGGCGCTAAGCGCGCCCTTATTAATGTTTAAACCGCCTTAAGAGCCCGCTAAGCGCGGTCGGGCGCGCTAAGCGCGCTACCTACTGTCATGAAAAAAAGACAGCACATGTTTCAGCCATAACTTGAGAACCGTAACGCGGATTTGCGCCCGGTTCGAAGCGTTGGAAAACTTATTCAATTTCCTATCTAACAATGAATAAATATCAACCAAATTGGTGATTTTTATCACCCTCATTTTGAGCCTTATTCGTTGATGAGTTGCTCAAAATCGCGCGTTTGAAGCCGTGTCTTCGACACTTTATTGCTCATGCTCCAAATACACCTTAATACCTACAAAATGAGTAGAAAACTATCAAACAGTACACAAATACACTAAAACTTGATTATACACTAAATATAAACATTCACATACAAAGTGGGGTTTTATTCAAACGATTTTAACAAAAAGTATTGATAAGTGCAACAAAACTTATATACAAAAATAGCTACAATTTGCACTTATCAACTATCCCCAACTTACGTAATTGTTTGTCCTCAAACAAAGCCAATATCTAAAGGAACAAAAGCGAAATCCAAGAAATCACGCAACTACAAATTTTTACAAACAAAAACAAATGCAATGGTTCAATCGAAAATGGTACACACAAAGTAAATACTTACCACTAAACTTCAACTATAACATAATCACGAAACAAATGCTAAATACAAAATCCATGCCAAACATTCTAAAATAACACAAGTTCAAATGTGAATCACACCTAGCAAAAATAATCATCGGTAGATGAAAAACATAAAATGAGGGATTTTTCACTCACACAACAATCCTGCAAACAAAAGACTAAATTATGCAATCATCCAAAAATCATGCTGAAAACACAAAAGCAAGAATCAAAAGGACTTTCAGGGCTGTAATGTGGTCGGGTAAACAAACAAGGGGCAATTTCTAAAGGTAATTGAAAGTAAAACTTGCTTAAACCTAAGGGAGTGATCAACTCACAAAGACTCAAACACAAAATTCCAATTAACTTCTTCCAAAATCCCAAGTGTTACACAAAACACAATACTTATTTAGCACAATTATTTGAACTCCTTTTGTTACCTTTCTCAAGGATTTTCTTTTTCTTTCTTTTTTTTTCTTTTGTCATATTTTTCTCTTTTTTCTTTTCTTTTTCTTTCCTCATAGAATCCAACCAATAAGTAAACAATCATTCTCCCCCCAACTTGAATTCAACCACATCATCATCTGTATACTCCCTACTTTCTAAGGCAAGGTAAAAATTCATACAAAAACACAAAGTTAAGAGTTCAAGAAAAAACAAAATCCATACAAAAATAGCTACAATTTGCACTTATCACACTTGGCTACAACTCATGCATTTGGTCCTATTTCCCCTCTATCTACTGTGTCCCCGACACCAGGTGACACTGCTGCCCTTGCATCTCTTGGCAACAATCAGAATCCCCCTCGAAGAGGTCATCCAACTCCAAACCTCATCCCAAGTGTGACCATTGTAACCGGCTTGGGCATACTATTGACCGTTGTTGGAAGCTACATGGCAAACCCCCGCGCCAGGTAAATGCATCTCAAAGTTATAACCCAGACACTATGCAGACTTCACCTTCTATTCAGAACCATACGCCAAGCTACGAGAATTTTCTCAGGTGGTGTCAGACTAATGAGACCTCTGGTTCCACGACTTTGGTTGTACACACTGGTAATTCATCTATTTGCTTCTCTCAAGCATCTCCTCTTGGTCCTTGGGTCCTTGATTCTGGTGCATCTGATCATGTTACTAGTAATAAAGGTCTTTTTTCTTCCCTCTGTACCTCTGGTTTCTTATCCACTATAATTGCCGCAAATGGTTCTCAAACCCGATCTCAAGGGATTGGTACTATTCAAATTTTACCGTCTTTCTCTGTTACTTGTGTCCTATATGTACCTAATCGCCCTTTTAATTTACTACCAGTCAGTCGTTTAACTCGTTCCCTTAAATTTTCTATCACCTTTATTGATAGTAATGTTACTCTATAGGATCAGAGTTTGGGACAGATGATTGGCGTCGGATGTGAGTCTCAAGGCCTCTACTACTTCTCTATGTCATCTACCACATGCTCCACCACAGATTCTCCACTCATTATACATGCACAGTTAGGTCATCCAAGTCTTCCCAAGCTATAAAAGTTGGTGCCCAGTTTATCTAAATTATCCACTTTACATTGTGAGTCTTGTCAGTTAGGGAAACATATTCGTAGTCACTTTCCGATCGAGTCAATAAACGGACTGTGTACCCTTTTGCTTTAGTTCACTCCGATGTTTGGGGTCCCTCGCGTACCATTTCTACTTTTGAGTCTAGCTATTTTGTAACTTTTATTGATGATTTTTTAGGTTGCACATGGCTATTTTTAATGAAGAACATATCTGAATTGTTTTCCATTTTTGAGCAATTTTATCGAGAAATAAGAACCCAATTTGATTTGTCTATTCATACCTTAAGAAGAGACAATGGACGTGAATATTTATCCCAATAATTTCAAACCTTTATGTTATCCAATGGTATCAAGAGCCTCGTTTAAGATCCGATGGGCCACCTTCTATGGTTTTCGCTATCGGGCCACCCACCATTTATTTCCATGCTCCAGTTGTCTAGTCCTGACAGTGAGGGGTGTGTTAAGAGTCCCACATCTGATAATATATGGCATGAACATGTATTTATAAGTGGGGGAAATCCTCACCTTACAAACCGGTTTTGTAAGGTTGAGTTAGGTCCAACCACATTTCTTAACAGAATCCTAATATATATAAAAAATCCTAAAATCCAAATTGAATTAGATATGGATAGCTCTGATACCAATTGTTAGAACCGTTCATAACCTTATGATTTCTACCGCTATAGAAATCAACAACAGAACTCTAAACCCTTAAACCCATACCAGAATTCAATTAGAGAATGAAGGCGGAAGCGTATCTGAATTTTCCATTAAAATCGTTGAAGGTTGCGGGTATGCGATCTTCCAATTTGTAGAGTTTCTTAGGGTTCCTTGAATCTCCTCTGATGGGGATGAAGAGAGAAATCGTGATAAACCATATTTTGATCGTACTCTACAAATGAGGACCATAATCCATTTAAATAACCCTAGGGTTATTTCTTAGTTTTCAATATTCTAATTTTGCCCCTCATCAAATTAGATATTGACTTATGGTATCTACACAATAACCTAGCCTTTCATAACATTTATGTTTTTAGCCACAAACTTAATATTATATTAATTAGACCCCTTTACGTCTTGACTAATTAAAATAGTAACACTAACACCTTAAATTTTACATTTGTGACCCAAAATTTCTAACATAAGATTGTATCCCTTTCATAACTACATGTTGGAAAAAGTTAAACTAAATAAAAGTTATTCAAAAGTAAAAGTAACATTTTAGTATTACAAAGAATACCACTTACGAACTAAGAATTCTTTTCATATTTGGACCAATACTGTGGTGTAACGAGCATTGCATAATTACTAAATTTTGCTTGGGACAAATAATTATTAGTTGGAAATGACCACTGCTTAAACATCCAGAATAATTAATAATGGATAAAAAACTTGAGTATTAAATATGAGAAAACACAAATCATATATACTTACGAATTGAGAAATGGTCTTAGGTAACAATTTTTTTTCTCTTCAATTAACTTGTTTTGCATGTATATTTGTATATCATTTGATGAACGTTGAACAAATTGAATAAGGTATGGGTCCAAGAAATCATACTTTTCTAAACCTAAGTGTGCAAAAAACTTATGCATGTACCTAAATGATTTTAACACAAAAGTTGACATTAACAATGAATATAATTTGAAATCACCATAAAAGTTGTACTTATGTACACCATAATTGAAATACGGTTATGTCAAGCCAACAAACACCCTCCACAATTTCCATAATAAAACCCTTTGTAATATTATTTTTTTCCTGAATCATGTTCTAACTATATATGGAAGGACTCTCCAGATCCTCTACCATACTTGTTAATCTTTATACTAGATCTAGTTAAGACTCCAGGGTCTCAATCTTGTGAAGGTGGACTAAAGCAGAAAAACTACCTTTCGTAGTTGCACCACCCAAAACAACTTTCTCACAAATGTCTAATTTATTTAAATTTAGATGGGACAGTACACATTGATTTCAATTGTTGTATCATAAAAACAACAACAACAAAATAAGTAATTTTAAGAACACAAACAACAACATTACACAACACATATTTTTAATTAGACAAACGAAAATGAAAGTTCCTAAACCAAACTTATATTTACCTTAATCACATCCAAAGTGTTGGTTGCAGAATAGGGCAAGCAAGCAAAAATATTTATTTTCGGAAAGAATTCCCTCCGGGATTTATGTCGTGTTCACAGAGATCGGTTTGAGGGAAAGAATGTCGTTCGACAGTCTCTCGCGTTAATGAGTTTGGGTTTAAATGGCTTAAACATAGAAACAGAAAAGTAAATATCAAAACATAAAACAAATTCATTCTTCAGCAAGACAAACTTATCCGGCATGCACATAATCGACTCCTCACAAACTTAAACTTACCGACCAGTTATACTCGACCTACAATACTCCTCAATATCACCCAGCATCGCTCACAACAAAGGTTATGTCTAACGCAAAGTTGAGAAAATAACCGTGTTACCCTCGCCTACACTCTCGCACGCGACTCAAGGCACGAAAGCATTAAGATTCGGCGCCTATTGAAGATTGTTTGCTCTTAAATCTATCTCTAGAATCCATAAACTAACAGATAATCATCCCTAATCGAAGTTTGCGAGGATTATCTCTAACGCAACTCAAACCCCACGCATAAAGCAAAAATCAGAGACAATCACCAATAAAGATTTGTAAAGCAAGTTTTATACAACTCCATGGGCGACAAATATACATGAGATCATAGTCAATACATATACAAAACCCAACAAAGAAGAAAAACACAAAGAAGAAGAGAAATGAACCAAACATCTCGCGGTTTGTCAGTGCCCATCGACGATCAATCCACCCCGGTTCATCCGTATGCAAGCTTCCATGTTGTTTTCTAGCTAATCCTACTAAAAAATGAAGTATGATGGAGTGGGAGCAAAAAATACCCAAACCATAACCTAAAAATTGTGTTTTTGGACCTTTAATGGTGTTTCTGCCCGTCCAGCACCACCCGACGGTGGTTTCTGTAACACCCTTTTCTACCCCACGAATAAACACGACAAAATATATAATTTATCAGAGTAAAGTCAAAAACCACGCACATTTCTCAATAAATTCAAATTAAACACTTGCTCCATAAACACGAGTTTTCCTAAAAAATACTCAAAAGCCTTCATATGGCAGCAGGACTCAATAATTCAAAATAAGAAGGTTTTCAACAAAAGCCATCACAGTTAGCAGCAGAACCACCATAACCACAAGAATAAAAAAGGTTTCAAAATAACCCCTAGTCATCAAATATCACAAAATAATAACTCAACAATGGTTCGACTCAACAACCCAACCCGATGTTACACTATCAGAGCAAGACCCTCTACATCGACCAAAAGTAAAGTACAACTCCAAAAGTCCTCGAAGGCGTCCACAGCTAAACCTGATCACCTTCACATTACCCACGTGGAGGCAACATTCAAACAGGCAGGGTGAGTAATCACAATTCATTATAATCAATATAAAAACAGGATATGCAAAATGGCATCATCATCATATACAACATCATCAGGGTCATCATAAGGGAAAGCATCAGGAATCACTATATCACAACATCACGTCAATACCACATAAAATGCAATGCAAAACAAGACTCATGCATGTGGTACCAATCGTCACAAAAGATGAACACTAGGCCATCAACCCTCCACAAGGGAGGACGTCATAAACACCAAAATCCACACGATGGGATTGAAGCCACCACTGGACCGAAGTCCTAACATTGTCACTGGAACGAAGTCCTAACATCATCAATAGACCGAAGTCCAAATGCTATGAATGCATGATGCACAACGTCCTAATCATCATCATCAACAAAAGTCATTACGTGCATCATCATCCATCAAACTCACATATTCATCATATAATCAAATACGTTATCAAAACATCATTAATCAGCATCTCGTAATCGTCAATATAACTCATGGTAATTCACATCAATTAGTCATGTATCATCGTCATAAAATCATCAACATATCTTATAGTAATTCACATCCTCAATTATTCATCAAAACATCACAATATCATAACCTCATATTCATCAATATCATCATGGTAAATCACATCATCATTTAATCGTCAAAGATCATATATCAGCATCATCATAAAATCATCATTCATACTCACAACAAGTCATAAGAACAATCACAACTCCAAACATCAAAACAACACAGGAATCACAAGAGGATTTCGCGTAACTGCAATCGTTCGCTACCAAGTTCGCTGTGCAAACTCATTCGCTGGGAAGTTCGCTTTGCGAGCTTCCAGCGAATCCCAGAATCCCGAACAAAACCAAAAAAACCCCCATTCTGCCTCTCCTCGCCACCCTCATTCATTTAGCGAAGTCATTCGCTGGGAGGTTCGCTTTGCGAACTCTAGCTCACCCTCAGAATTTCACATCAGTATTTCAATCACCCTCATCACGCATTCGCTGCTCCATTCGCTTTGCGAATCTGGGGCGAATCCTTCGCTTTGCGAACCTGCGATTTCAGGAATCGCTGCTACGCATCAGTAGCACTTCAGATCACCAAACTCTTACGGGTTCACCCTTAATTCACCCTAAAACATCCCAAAAACCTCCCTAAAGCATCATGGAAATTATAGGCATAAAACCTACAACTATTAGGTCGAATAATTTCACTATCCTAATTCAAAATCACCTAAACCTTCACAAACTCTCAAGATTCTCATAAACCTCCATAAATCCCTTTCCCTTCAAGGTCAAAACAACATCAACAGAAAAATTAGCCTCGAAGGCCTACTTTTATCCTATTTAATCTAACTCTTCGTATTCATCGTCAATCCCCAAAAACAACACCTAAATCGTCAATTTACTCATAAACCCACAAAATCACATAAACCTCAAAAATTAACTTTAAATACATCGAATCCCTATATTGAAAACAATGAAAGGTAATACTCCCCATACCTTATATTGTCGATTCGTAGCTTTCTCTCTGAGCCTTCGGAAACCTTATCGAATTCCTCGCCTCCTCCTTTTTCCTCGGAGCTCTCACCTTCTTCTTTTCACGGTTTTCCAAAAAAATGAAACCTATTCTCAAATCCTCCTTTTATATTCAACCTAACCCTTGGGCCTCAAAATTGGGCTTTCTCCATAATACCCTCACTAATCCTCCTCAAAAGTCCAATTTACCCTTAATTCCTCTAATATTATTTAAATTAATAGTAAGACATTATACCCCATAATATATACTATTATTTAATTAAATAACCAAACTCCACAAAATTCCACGCAATGCCCCAAAACACTAAAATTTCCCAAAAATCAAGAATATTATATTTAAATAAATTAAATAAATATTCTTACGAATTCGGGGTGTTACAACTCTCCCCCACTTACAGAATTTTCGCCCTCGAAAATTACCTCAAGGAAATAGAGTCGGATACGACTCCCTCATCTGATTTTCACATCTCAAGCCGAACTTCCTCCAGCTGGTCCTCTCCACAATACCTTCACCAAGACTAAGTCTTTACCCCGTAGTCGCTTCATTTCTCGACCATTAACCCACACAGGTAATGCTTTCACTGTCAGGTTATCCCTCACTTGTACATCATCCATTTGAATCACATGCGACGGATTCGGAATGTATTTCCTCAACTGAGACTCCTGGAACACGTCATGCAAATTCGCAAGCGACGGCGTTAAAGCAATCTGATAGGCTACTTCCCCACCCTCTGTGAAATTTGATACAGACCAACAAAACGTGGAGTGAGCTTCCTAGATTTCAAAGCTCGAACCACAACAGTCACCAATGTCACCCTCAAAAACACGTGATCTCCCTCTTGGAATTCAAGTGTCTTCGTCCTCGTATCACGGTAGCTTTTCTGGCGACTCTGCGATGCTCTCATCCTTTCTTGGATCATCTTAATCTTCTCGGTCATCTCTTGCACCATCTCAGGTTCGAGCACAACACTCCCGCCTGATTCATACCAACACAATGGAGTCCTACACCTCCTTCCACACAAAGCTTCATACAGCGCTATCCCAACACTAGCATGAAAACTGTTGTCGTAGGTAAACTTGATCGACATCAAATAACTTTCTCATGGTCCTCCTTGGTCCAACATACAAGCTCTCGGCAAATCCTCTAAAGATTGGATTGTCCTTTCTGTCTGACCGCCCATCTGCGGATGATAGGCAGAACTCATCCTCAACTACCCAACACATCTTGCAAACTCTTCTAGAACCTCGATGTAAACCTCAGATCTCTATCCGACACAATACTCGAAGGTACCCCATGTAACTTCACAATCTCCTCAATATACATCTCGGCTAGCTTCTGCATGGAATGATTAATCTTCATCGGCAAGAAATGAGCCGATTTAGTTAATCTATCCAAAATCACCCAAATAGAATCACCCCCTTTCTCATTTTTTGGCACTCCGACACAAAATCCACGACCATACTATCTCATTTCCATTCGGGAATACTAAACGATTGCATCATACCCAAGGCTTCTGATGCTCAATCTTTGACTTCTGACAAGTCAACTTAGCAATATCCTTCCCTACTGAATACTTTCCTCGATTTCTAAAACGTCTAGAACGCACACTCTACCTCGAAACCTCGTCACACCATTCTCATCAATATGGAATTCTCCCCCGTTACCTTGGTTAATCAAAGTCAATTGGTCATCCAACTTCAAATCCACTTGCTGACCCACTATGATTTCCTCCAAAATACCACTTGTCAGCTTCAACATTCCTATCTTCACCTTGTCAGGAGTCTCTTCACCCACCAAACTCAAATCTCAAAAAAGTTCAATTAATTCCAATTCTCTCACTATAATCATCAACATATGCAATGAATTTCCGCTCAATGCACCGACCACTACATTTGCTTTGCCAATGTTGTACCCCAAATTTTACCCCTTAGATGTCATCATCATTTGCATGAGCATTTAGAATCAATCATCTTTGCATTGTTAACTAACCATTTTATCAGTTTTTGTTTGTTTTGTTTCATTTGTGAATTTAGGTTTTATTTCAAGAGACTTCAAGGGTCCGTGTGGTGTGGTTTGAGATCTAGTGGAAGCTTGACCTAATTTTGGTCAGAAGGGTGGTTTGTTTCAGTGTCAGGTTATCAAGCTGTGGCAGAGATTCTGAATTAGGTTTTTGGTCCTCATCAAGTCATTTGTTTTATAAGTGTGCACTCAAGGCATGAAGATTAGGGTTTCTCACCCTTGGAGTTTATGATTGACAAATATCGTTCAGTTGAGTCTCCTAAGGCTAGCTGGTTCATGGTGTGTACAGTACTGTTTCAGTTCAATTGAGGTTGCAGAGCCATCAAAAAGATCAGAGCAGTTGGTACATTTCAAGTTTTGTGCAAGGGTTTGGTCAAAAAAGAGTCCCTTATATTGGAAGATCACTACCACAAGAGTACTAAGTTATACAAAAACTTCTTAAGCCCGTTCCATATTTTTCTCTTAAAGCCCATCATATTACAAAATTACCAAACAAAGTCATTGTCAAAGAAAATTACAAAAAAATAATAATAAAATGGTCTTCACGAGTCTGCTACATCTTGTCTAAACCAGCAAACCGTATCACTTGACAGCAACAACACTGACTGCTACAATACAAAACAACTCTGCATCAAAACCAGCATGGTGTGCACTATCACTGCCACAAAATAACAAAATCATTTGCTACAAGTGAATGCTACAACACACTGCCCTTACACAGAAATAAAACCTGCATCGACTTGCTGCACAAAAGACACCATCCAAAAACAATCCCGCTCACATAAACATTGACCAGCATCTCAAAGTACCAGATTCTACAAGCTTCACATTGGCTACGCAAGTACACGCTGCTCACCTAATGCCAAATTCCTGAGTTCTGCATCATCAACCTGCATCAACAAGGACACCACAATGCTATAACCAAAACCTGTTATTGAAAGAGACCTATCAATTCAAGACTTACTCAACAAGTCTAATTGTTTTTTAAAAAGGAACGGATGAAGAGAATTAGGGGGGGGGGGATCGAACGAAAAGGAAAATTCTGAAGAGATTACCTTGGTGTTTTTTTTCTGTTCCATAGCCGAGGGCCTTTTGGCATAACTCACCACCACCTCTCCCTCACAAAACAATCTCAAACCACCCAGCTTCTCCGCCTTCATCAATATCAACAACCACAACCAAACCTCTTTCAATCTTCAATCTCATTCAACCACTAAATCTTCATTCTCCTTCAAAAAAGAACTACTCTCCAATCTTCTTCATCAAACAGCTCAGAACCTTTAACCCTTTTCTCTCCTAATAAACCTTCAACAACTCGTTCATACACATATCAACAGCCCTCTACTCCACAATCATCCAACCGCACCTGTCTTTGATTCACCCTTCCTTCGCCTTATTTCATCTTCAACTCAATAACTCTAATCTCCCTCACCAACCGGATCTCAGCAATCCTCATTCTTTCTCCTTCGCACAACCACAAAAACCCTTTCAATCCTCAACGGACTGCCCTTTCTTTTTCACCATCCAAACTAGAAACAAATCGATCCACAGAAATAGAAGGAGAAGAGGAACAAATTGAAACAAATGAGACCCAAATTGCGAATCAAACCTGAATCAAAACCAGATCAAAGAGGAGACTGGGATTCGCGTAGGAAAGTTTGGACGCGCTGACTTGTGTAACGCAGTGATGAAGAAGATCGTGTTTCTTCTTCTGAGCGAATTACGTTATGGAATCATGAACCGTTTTCGATTTATTTTTTGGTTTTTAGATCTGATAGTGTTTTACCCTTCCTTTGATTTCGTTCAGAAGAATGGTGGGTCTTTGACCCACGTTCATTATCCACCATTGTTTTGTTATTTTTTTCTTCTGATTAAAGACCTTTTTGAGGCATGGATGATGGGCCTTAGGCCCAAGTGATTCCATAATTCTGTTATTTTATTTTACACCATGATGTTTCTCATTTTCACCCTCTTTTCTTTAAATAATTTTTGTTAATTTGCTTTGCTAAAATCTTGGATAAGTCCTTTTTGTTATTTATTTTTTATTAATAGAGTTTCTGTAAATTCTTATTAATAATTTATTGGTTACCATTTTAGTTGGATTTTCATCTTCGATTTTCTTTTTGATTTATTTTTGGGCCAATGATATCACAAAAATCATGACTTGGTGGTTTATTTCAAATCACTAAATATCTTGATTCATATGAGGCCATTTTTATTTTTCCTTTTAGTTGGTCAATGAAAGTCTAACAAATATCAAGATTATCGATTTACCGATTTAAATCTTGATTAAGACGAGACCAATTTTATTTTTCATTTCAATTCCATTTTCTTTATTTGGGCCAATGATATAAAAAACATCATAACTTTGTTGATTATTTCAAATCAATAAATTTTGATTATATGAGGCCATATTTTTCTTTTTTGGTTGGTCAATGAAAGTTAAAAATCAAAAGATTATTGATTTCTTGATTAAATCTTGATTTAGACGAGACCAACTTTATTTCCATTTCGATTCTATTTTCTTTATTTTAGGGCCAATGATATTACACAAATCTTGACTTTGACTATTTCAAATCAATAAAGTCTTGATAAATATGAGGCCACTTTGTTATTTATTTTTGTTGGTCTATGAAAGTCAAAAATCTAAGATTATCGATTTACCGATTTAAATCTTGATTTAGACGAGACCAACTTTATTTTCATTTTGATTTCATTATCTTTATTTTGGTCGATGATATAACAAACTTCATGGTTTGGTTGATCTCATTAAAGTGACAAAACATTGATCAATATGAGACCACTTTCTTTTTATTTCAGTTTCATTTATTGTTTAGTCAATGAGAGTCAAGAATCATTGATTATCAAATTCTCGATTAAATCATGATTAAGACGAGGCTATTTCTATTTCATTTCAATTTTTAATTTCTTTGAATACTTCATTTCCCCCTTTGGTGGGACTTGTACATATTTTCTGATAAAGTCTTGTGGACAACTTTTCTGTTATGCTTGTGGTCGTCTGTTTCATTTGACACATCCTCAGCACTCTTCCAAAGGAAAGTCCTCCTCAGTTGACTCATAAGTCAATAAACAAGTCACCCCACCTTGGCCTCATAAGAGCCTTTCCCTTTTCTTGGCCTCATAAGAGCCATTGAATCATAACTTAGCAATAGGTTAGAGTTTTGAACTCTATGTGATTCTCACCATCATGAGAACTCACTTTCCCCACTATAACTTAGATTTAGAGAGTTTCTTAAAACTCTAAATGAGCTCATACTCATTTCCCCTTGGAACTTTGGCCATAGTCAATGGTTCCTCCTTCACCCTCAATTAGGTGAACTACGGTTGCTCTGATTCTTTAGTCAGATACGTAGGCACAAGATGCGACGTCTTGGCGAGTAAACTTAGTGTACATACCCTTAGGTCTTTACCTTTACCTTTAGCAGATACCTTAGCAAGCAAACATAACATGACACAAACTAAACAAGAGGTTCCTGTAGAGTACTACAGATACTTAGGGTGCTAATACCTTCCCTTAGTATAACCAACCCCCGAACCTTAGATCTCCCCCCTTTAGGTTTTTTCGATCTTGAACCTTTCCTTTGGATAAATCAAAGTCGGTGGTGAATTCAAAGAAATGTGCTCCAAGTTAATTAATAGCTTGTTATCCGATTCTCACCGCAACAGAAATGACGACTTCACTGGGGATGCATTTATTTTGAGGGTTAAGCCCACCTTGTTTTGTTTATGTTATTTATGTTTGTTTGCTATACTTGTACATATCTGTATATATTTGTATACCTGTTTTGCTTGGGATCTTCTGTGTGCAGGGTGCTACTTTTGAGTGGTGAGATTAGTCCTAACCCGGACTTGAGCGCACTTGTTATAGGACGATGGTATATTCAAGGAGGCTTTGAGGGAGTCGATTCCTGAAAAAGTTGACTTGAGACACCATCACTCAGTTGAGGCCCTCTTGAGAGTCTAGTCATGTTGAACGAGTCTATTCGTGAAAATGTGTTACTCTCGACCTAGGTGCCCGTGATATTGAGAACCGTAGTTACCCCTAAACCACACTTAAGCCTTTTTAGGATGCAGTGCGGTGACCATGAGGGAGTCTATTTCTGAAATGGTTGTCACGCGATACTACACTCAGACGAGATTCTCTTGAGAATTTTATTAATTATCGAGTCATTTGGGAAGTCGATAAAATCCGAAAGATGGGTTGTCGATTCTGGGAAATTTTTAGAACCCTGTTCTGCAGATGAAAACCCATAGTACACACCTTTTGGGATGGGTAGACCATGGCTCCATGCTCGTGATCTTCAAACCTAGGCCCTCATTTGTTTCCCTGTACATATGTGTGAATATGTGAATATCTGTATATGTGTGTTTGTGCGTACATTCGTCCATTCATGACAACCTTTCGGTTTCAAGGAATTCAAGTGCCTTTTCCTTTGTAAAAATCAATAAAGATCATGGTTTTTAAAGCAAAACTCTTCAGCTTTCAAAAAAATATATTTGCAAGTTGCCTTTGAGTTCCTTGAAACCATTTGGCTTGCATTAGCATTGCATACGCATTTGCATTCCATTTGCATTTTTCAGTCTGAGTCTCATCTATCCTCTATCTGTAATCCAGTTGACTTCCTGAAGCCATCATTGGACTTGAAGTAGATTTTGGAAGATCATGAACTCAGAAGAGCAGAACCAGTTTGTGACCAGAGCGGATTTCGACTTGTTGAGAAACCAATTGGATCAGATTATAACAGCCTTGGCAAAGAAAGATGACAGCATTCAAAAGACTTATGTGAACGATGTTGTCAAAGCTCAACCTGTGCGGATTCCTGTTGAGAATCAGGTTATACAAGAGCGTGCTATTGTCCAAGATGGACGTTCCTCTTCAGTTGATACCATGGAATACCGCAGTTTCGCTTTCTCTGAGCTAGATTCCCAAGAGGTAGTCCCTGTGGTGAAAATCAAGGATCCACAAGACGTTGAGTTAATGGAAAAATGTCGTGCCTTGGAGGAAAAGCTTGATGCACTTAAGGATCGTGACTCTGCTGATCTGAATGCTCTGAACATGTGTTTGGTACCTGACCTTGTGATACCTCCTAAGTTCAAGACACCAAAGTTTGAGAAGTACAAAGGGGATAGCTGTCCGAAGCAGCATTTGGTGATGTTTTGCAGAAGAATGAGTTCACATGTCCGTAACGACAAACTTATGATCCACTGTTTCCAAGACAGTCTGAGTGGGGTATCATTGAATTGGTACATGCAGCTAGAGAGTCGCAACATCTAATCATGGTCAAACCTATCCAATGCCTTTGTTAAGCAATACAACTACAATCTTGACTTGGCTCCCAGCCGCCTGCATTTGCTAGACTTATCTCAAGAAGACAATGAATCCTTCAGAGGATATGCTCAGAGGTGGAGAGAATTAGTTGCTCGCATTCAACCACCACTCTTAGATAAGAAATTGGTTGATTGGTTCGTGGATACCTTGCAAGGCCCATACCGAGAAAAGCTGTTTAGCATGGTGACATCAAACTTCTCTGATTTGGTAAAAGCTGGAGAGTGCATTGAGAGCGGTCTCAAGAGCGGAAAAATCCAGGGCACCAGAAACATCCTAGCTGGTGAGAGTGAAACAATTGTCATTTCTCAGGAAGAATGGGAGAAAGAAAGTAATTCCACTTGGGAATCTTCGACACTTCAGCCTCAGCATTCATGCAACTCAAGTGTTCAGAGTCAGCAATCTTTTAGGTCTCAGCGTCAGATACTATCCTCTCCACAGAGACAATATTCTTCTCCAAATCGAAGACCTCATCATTATCAACAGTCCTACCGCCATCAGGCGCGACAACATGCACGACAAAGGCCAAGAAAGTCAAAAAGGAATTTCACTCCATTTCTAATACCATACAATCAGTTCTTACCAGATTTAATCAAAAGTGGATTGATAGTGCCAGAGGAGATAGATCCAACGTCTTTTCCAGACTTGCCGGGCTTTGACACCAACGTCCGTTGTGACTACCATGCTGGGGCACAGAGGCATTCAACTGAAGATTGTAGAGTGCTCAGAAATAAGGTTCAGACTCTGCTTGACTCCATTATGTTCTCATTCACGCCTTAAGGCATTCAAATCAATAATCTTTCACCTAATCAGGCGAGTTCATCAGAGTCTGAGATGGAAGAAATTTCCGAGAGTGGATGTGAAGATGATTCTCAGACTGATCTCGCAAACAACTCTGAAGACAGTTATCTCAGCTTGGCAAATCAAGAAGGAAATTCCAGTTCCCCGAAGCCGGCAAACTTTTGGCTGTTTAGCATTTTGTTGTATTTTCTTTGCATGTTTGAATCTGTATTTGCTTATAAGCTATTGTCGTTTCAAATTGGCAAGATTAATGAAATGTTTGTGCCCTTTTTGATTAAGTCCATTCGTTTCACTCATTTACTTTTACATTCGTGAAAAAACAAACAAAATATCTTTATCTTGTTTCTTTCCATTTATCAAATTTGTTGTTAAGCAAAGATTAGGGAGGATGATGAATACTGTCCATGATTGTTGTGGTATGCTTTCAATTAAACCTTGCCGATGATGTAAGGCATTGTTTCAATTCCCAAACACTGGAGAAATAAGGAAGATAATCCATCGTTAACCCTTTGAGCCTAGAAGTAGGAATTTTCCTTCCTTACAAAATACAAAAACCTGTAATCTCAACCTTGGGGTGGGTAGTTTTCAGTTTAACTTGGTTATGCACTCAAATGCAAGCGTTTAACCTAAGACACCAGTCAGCTTCTCTCCAATCAAGTGAATAAGCGTTGTACAGTTTGTTCCCGAAGCGACAAATAAGGAAGGATCATCGAGAAATCCTTAATCGAAGAATAAGCCGAGTCCCTTTCAAGGTAAAAGCCAAGAAAGATGGGAAGCCCAAAACTTCACCTTATACAAGAAGGTTTACACAACAATCAAGAAAAGAAGAGGTCTCAAAACCTCAAACAAAAAGAAGAGGTCTCATAACCTCAATCAAGAAAAAGGAAGTCTCAAAACCTCAGTGAAGACAAGAAGAGGTCTCAAAACCTCATCAATAAAGGATAACCAATATTGTAAGGGAGTAATGACTACAAAGGTGTCTGAATCATCACCAACTATCATTAGTTCAAATTCTAGCCTATGGGAATCTAAATGTATAGCCTAAGTTAACTAAGTGTAGGATTGGAGTTCATCACGAAGATTGGGTGGGGACAAATAAACTTTGTGCCTTTATCCTTTGTTTCATAAACCGTGAACCAAGCCACGTTACAACCCCTAAAAGACCTAATTGAGGTAAGGTTGTTTTGAAAGCATACTACAGCGAGGTTGATTAACTTGACTCCTAATGATCTTTGCAAAATTGCGTGTGTTGATCACTTCATCTGTCATTCTGTAAATGACTAGATCCACTTTGTTTTTTATTATTTAATCATTCCACCATATGTGTATCATCAATAAACTTTGTTTTCAAAAGCTTGCATGAATATCGCATTGAAATTGCCAATTTTTAATGAACAATACTTGTTTTCAAAGACAATTAAATGTCAAAAAAATCCCGACAAATGCAGCCAGCTAGGGAACTTGACTTGATAAAGGAAGTTCAGTAAGGGGGGACAAAGTATGAGGATTTGCCAATCCACCAGTCCAAGAGCTACTAAATCAGGGGCAGAAACTCTTCAAAAGTTCAGAATATTGGGGCAAGCCTTCTTGAGGTCATCTTATGAAAAGTTTAAGGCAAGGACTCCAAAGACCCACCAACAGGGGCAAGTTTGTTCCCCAGTTATTTCTACCGCAGTCCAAGGACTTTGTATCGCAGACCAGTTAATCAGAAGCAGTCAGGTCGAGATTTGACAAATCTCTCATAGGTTAATCAGTTTGGGGCATCTCTTTCACAGATCAGCCAGTCTGAAGAACAAGTTCAAAGACTTTGTCGTGCAAATGCTGTTAATCTGGGGAAGTTACGCCGAGATTCATGAATCTAAGAGTTTGAAGATGTTGAGGCATTTTGTATGCCGATTCTTCTGTAAAATCCTCTTAGTATTTTCTCCCAACATACCATGTAATCTGGGGCAGAGAAGATTTGAAGATTACCTGTTGCAAGAGCCGTTGTTCATTATGGTGATCATCATACAAGTCAGGATGCAGAATTACCCTGTTCTTGTGATATCCTTTGCCAGCTTCCCAGTAAATTGTCACTTCGGTCGAGCTTGGCCAATCTCCATGGATCTTCCTCCTCCAGTAAGGAAATCAAGCTCATGATGGCAATCCTAGTGAAGTCATGATGCTATACCTCAGGTGGAATACTCTTTTCCCAGTGAAGTTATTGATCCTACTTATTCATCCCCAGTAATGGCCCAATCTGATGAGTTTGTCTGGGTATCCTTGTCGAGATGTTTATTTCATCTCAAGTCTCGCTCCCTTTTGTCTGTTTTGTCAGCATAAGCATAAGCATGGCATAAGCATTCATATGCATAGCATCTTAGCATTTTTGCTTCCTTTCTGGTGTTTACCTATTTTTGTTCACTTTGGCGTTTATCTCCCCAAGTGACCGGGTTTGTCTATTCACTCCAATAGAAAGTCAGCCCTAGGCATAAAGTGTCCATCTTTTCTAAATTCCCCACAGAGTTTGATTCTCGTGGATGATGGTTGGTTCAGTTATCTTTTCCACATGTGGATAAGATAAGTCCCCATTTGAGTTCATCCCTCAATTGGAGTCTTGTTTGACCGTTTCTTTCTAGCTTGTTCCTAGATTGAACTTTGATCCCCAACAGGTGTGGTTTCTGAGCCCATCTTGAATGTACATTTATTTTTCACTGTGTCTCGAAGAAGAATCTTTTGTAGAGCCTCATTGAAGACATTTATTTCTCCAGCAGTGTTGTAATATCAACATCTCCTTGGAATTTATACCCAACAACAAGTGGCAATCTCCTTGAGAAGCTTGTTTTACTATCATTACCTCTACAACGATAAGTGGCAATCTCTCTCCCGAGAAGCTTATCTGTCCTTGGTTTTATTCATACTTCTACAATTACAAATGATGTTACCTTCAGTCAGTCACTTTCCATCAACCCGTTTGATGTGATCCCTATTTGAGGTATTCCTTGCCTTCAACCTGTTTGATGAGGTGTTCTAAGTTCAGGTTTCTTACCCTCGAATATGTATTATTTCCTTGCCATCAATCTGTTTGATGAGGTGTTCCGAGTTCATGTTTTATACCCTCGGGTATGTATTATTTCCTTGCCGTCAATCTGTTTGATGAGGTGTTCCGAGCTCAGGTTTCGTACCTTCGGATGTGTTATTATTCCTTTCCATTAACCTGTTTGATGTGATCCCTATTTGAGGTGTTTCTTCCTGTCAATCTGTTTGATGAGGTGTTCCGAGTTCAGGTTTCGTGCCTTCGGATGTGTTATTCCTTTCCATCAACCTGTTTGATGTGATGCCTATTTGAGGTGTTTCTTCCCATCAATCTGTTTGACGAGGTGTTCCGGGTTTTTCATCCAGGTACAAACACGAAAGTGGCACGGAAATAGAGTCGCCATCAATGTGTATTTATCCCAAGAGAGGGAAAGGAAACACTGCGTAAACCTGAGGGAAGGAAAGAGCATGGTCTTGCGACCAATAGAAATGGGTAAGCGAGTCGGTTACGCGAGGGGAAGGTATTAGCACCCCCACGCGTCCATCGTACTCGATGGGATCCACCCTTGTTGTCTCGATCAAATGGTGTCGTCATCTGCAGCTCCACTGCTACTGGAAAGGCGAAGAAACGAGAACGGAAAAGAGCGAAGAAACGAAGAAGAAAAGAAACAGAAGTGACTCGATAGGACATCGGCGTCCTAGGCATACGTATTCCCTCGTGCAATGGGAAAGTCAGAGTCAACGTAGTTCAGACCACAAACTAAGGGGGGGTTGCTCGCCGAGATATCGCATCTCGTGCATACGTATCCTCAATCTAACCAGAGAGAGGAAATCAGAGCAGTTGTAGTTCGACCTAACAAGGTCTTAGTGTTTTTTATGAGCGACGTTAAGTTCGCGTCCGGCAGTTAGGGTCGATGCCTGTTTGCGGCAAAACGGAAAATAATGTGCTCTTTTCTAAAAAAAGGTTTGAAGCTTAACAATCCCGAAGGATAAAAAGGTTAGAGTTTGTTTTGTGTTTTTTTGACAAGAAGTGGATTGAAGTTAGTTTGCAACTTGCATTGCACCCAAGTCTACAACATAGGAACGAATACGTCGCGTATCGTCCCCAACAGGATGTACACTAAGTACCCTAGAAGAATAAAGGGAGGTTCCCCCCATACCTCACTTCCCATATATAAGGCTCATGCGCAATACCCGTTAACCTTTATTAGATGTTTTAGAAAGGTTATGAGATGAGAAGACAAGACTCAAAAAAGAAGAAAACACTAAGGGGAAACTAGATTGCTCATAATGTTATCATGCAAAAGATGGACCTAAGGCAAAAGTTTAAGAACCTAAGTCTAAAGAGAAGAGAGGGATAGCACTACCTAATGTTTATCCTACCTCACCTTAATAAAAAATTAAGGATGAGCTAGGATCCCGAAGGGTGTGGGAAAGTTGTACACAAAGCATTATATCATGCTATTCATAAAAGTAAAAGACAAGCAAGATAAATGAGAGATGAAAGAAGAGATGAACATGGATAATCATCCACATGTTCAAGCAGCTTACCTCTACCCCTACATAAAAGGTTAGTACCACATGATTACAAGTAATGAAAACAAGTGTCAAAAAGTAAAGCAAGCAATGCAAATTGTCTTAAGAAGCATACAAGTGTTAAACCAAAAGGGAAGAGTCCTAAGGGTTAAAGAACCTCCCAAAGTCAGTAGGTACATGTCAAGGTCCATATCAAAGTAAACATGCCAAATGTCACACCCTAATTTTTGACCCTAAGATCCCCGCCTTGTTCTTTGAATAACATATTACGCCAATCATTCGTGCATAACTAACCGCGTTATCTAGTTTTTGGCTATTTGTTTCTTTTGTGAGGACAGGTGTTGCTGCAATAGATTCAAGGTCCTGAAGGCTGTGTTGTGTGTGTGATTGTGGAGGTTCTCTGGTCCTTGTAAGATGTGTGTGGATTCTTGTGAGATTGTGCCCTTCCCCTTTCTGGCCCCTAAGCCACTACCAAGCCTTTTCTTCCTTCAGAATCCTCAGTTTTCCTCCCCACAGAATATTAAATCCTTATACCCTCTGATTTGGAATTGGTCCCTCAATACTGGTTATTGGTTGTGTATTACGTTGTATCACAAGATAGTTTTTTCCCCCTCTGTAGGCTACTCAAGATTAAGAGATGTGTTTGATCTATGTTCCTAGAGAATGGTTCATTAAAGAAAGTTCGAGTTGGGAAAGAATTAGAAGTTGATTTCCAAAGCGCAAATTCCAGTCCATTGTTGTCACAAGTTTACAAGATCAAGTTTGAAGTTCCTAATTCATTCCCTTGATTTTAACTCATTTGGTTCCAGTATAAAACGCATGCCCTCTAAGAATATTTGAAGTTGTCAAGCTTTCTTCAAGAAAGTTTGAAGATCATTGGAAATTAAATGATCAAGATGTTTTGACCATTGATAAAAGATTGAGGATTCATACAAAGCTTTAAGTTCTTGTTCGTTATCATTGGTAATAAAGAGTGGAATGTTATAATCAGCTGGTTGAGGGATTTTAGCCCATAACATTGCATCAATATTTTACAAAGGCTTATTTCTTGTACTTTTTAAAACTCATAGAAATACACAAATGTTGTTTACAAATTCAAATTCATGTCACATTTACAAGGTTTTTCCCGTGGAAATTCAGATTGATTCAAGGCCTTTGACTTTATGAAGTTTAAGCATGCTTAATTCAAAAGAAGTTTTCGTAAAGTTGGATTCAATTGTTTTAATTATGGCCTCAAGTTTGTTTTAAAAGTAATTCAAGTTTTCATCACTACTTAATCATTTTGGTCTTTTGGAAGTATACTCAAAGTATACAAAGATTCATCGCAAGTGGAAATAATGGTTACCAATTCAAGGCGTTTTTGCAAAGATCCCATGAGCATCACAAAGAATTTCAAGTTTACAACATATTCCTTATTCAAGTTACTAATTGATCCTTGCTCTTCATAAAATTCAAAGCGAAGGTCAAGCTTAATTTCATTCAACGTCACATGTTCAAGTACGCAAGAGTTGGATTCGCGAAGAAAAATCAAAAGGGTTTCATTTATACAAGCATCACACAATACATAGCAGCGAAAAATAATTCTACAGGAAAAATAGCTGAACTTCATACCAAATAGATTATATAGTGAGAGAACCAAAGCTCTAACAAATTTAAAGCATTACAACAAATCGCATATTGCTCATCCACTAAAAAGATTAACTCAGAAGCATTGCAGCTTCCCCAACAAATGCCGACAGCATCATTTATCACACTTGACGTTCATGCAGCCTTGTCATATTCAATCTTCCACGTCCCTTAAAATAACTACATTCCACACCGACATGATTAAAGCTGCAGCATCCAAACAGGTGTATTAATTAGAAATGGATGCAAAAGAAAACACGTTTATCACATTCGAAAAAATCTAATACCAAGCAATGGCCAAAGTAATTGAACATAATTTAGTACCAAGAGCTAGAGTAACAACCTGGTTCAAGGCTGGCTATGTCCTCCAAAAACGAGACTGCTACACCATAAAGGTGGGAGTACATATTGGATGTGGTTATAGTGGACAATCTCCTACTCTTTGTGGATCCGAGCTTTCCATATTCTCCGGATCAAACAGAAGACGACAAATTCACAAGGCATGTTTTCAATACAACACATATCTCCATTAGGATAAATATAACATTCAGCATGGCATTAATTCATCCAAACCAGTGTAGACCTACACAATTTGACATAACTGGTCACATGTAACATACATTTTATTTGGCTACTTCATATACCAACTCATTTAGCAGGAATGACAATTGATTCAATTTCTAACAGCCAGAAACTCTAACAGTTGGCATCATAATCCCAAGTTCTAACTACGTAACTGTCAGAATTTTTAGACGTTTGCTCTCGGAAATAACATGAATGTAAACAATGAGAAGTTTCGCCGCGTGGTTCAAGTAACAAAAGTGAGACACCACATTTTAAATGTTGCTTCCTGATGTGCCCAATACGGTAATACCATTCTCGATACCTAAGTTTAACGATTTCTGACAAGATGCTTCCAAACATGATATTACCTAAGCAAGAATGACAAGAATTAGGAATTACAGCTCTATTTGAAGGTGAAGCAAATTGGAAATTAACAGAGCAATTCATATTCAGAGTTGGAATTTTAGATTCTTGTTACAGATACACATTTAGATCATATCAGTTTGTCACTAAACTCGATTTCATCAATAGGATACAACAGAATCCTCAACTAACCTTTAACAAACTTCAACCTTCAATCATGTACAAACTCACGCATCAACCACATTCTTCGACAATCCTGTAAATTACACCACCAACAAATTCAATTCATTAGAACCAGCACTGCTACACATAAAAGAACCTTTATTTACATCAGCTTGCTCAAGACTTACGTCGTAGCAACATATCAAGTTAAAAGAAGCAAGAAGAGAAGTATTTAAGTGATTCTTACTTTTAATTTGAAGGCACTTTGGTGAACTCTTGAGGGTTAAATCCAAGCAGGTGTTGGAATAATGTTTGGATTTGAGAGCATATCCATCCACTTGAGCTGCTAATAACTATGCCGGTGCGAAGTTTTTTTTGACAAAGTATGCTTGATCTCCAAGCGGAAAACCATATCAGCACCATGAGGTCCAAGTTCCCAAGACTTCTTGTCCATGCGTACCTGTAAAAAAAGAAAGGGGGGAATGCCAGACTGTCACAGCTCATCAGTACCATTTGGATTTACGAATCATCAATAAAAATTTGGAATTGAATGAGAAGTTTGAAACATGTTTAGACATGATTGTACAAAAAAGGAAAATGACTTTACCACCAAAGACAGGTTCAGTAAAACCTTTGCAACACAATCAGAAGCCATAATTACATGCCAAACATCATCAGACAATCTTTGAATTCTTTCCAAAGGGAGAAAAACATGTTGCAGACCAGATTTCAAAAACTTTCCTAATTGCACCAGACATGTTTAAACAATAGATTTAAGGTATTCATAACAGGTTCATAGTCTTGGCCTATAAAGACACATACTCATACGCAGCAGAGGGGGGAATCACTACAAACCAAAAAGACCATAAACAAAAACATTCAGTAACCCAATCACTTCAGAAATCCAATCCAACCAAACATCACAATTCATACACCCACAACCATTCAGTACACATATCAGAAACTAAACATATCAAAACCAGTCAAAACATTCACCAAAATTCAACCATCCATCAAACCTCATACGACAATTCACCAACATACAATCAGAAATTCAATCATACACCACCAGAAATTCAAATTACACAACCATTTTCAAACCAAAGACATCCATACAAACACACATACACACATCAAAATAAGAAGAAGAACTCGCGAAAGAGTGGGTACCTGACTCAATTGACGCAGCAACGGACGACCCATTTCCTTTACTTCTTTTTTCGCTTTTTTTTATCTTCATTGTAAATGTAATCACCAACAAAATATTGAAATTGGGGTATTGGGCTTGCTGGGGTTAGGGTTTGATTGTTTTTTGTTTGTCCGATCGAGAGAGATAAGAGAGGATTGGAAGGACGAGAGCGGCGGCGGCCGCTAGGGTTTCTCAAACCCTAATTTGGCTTTGAGAGAAAAAAAGAAAACGAGAAAGATGAGAGAGTGAGAGGTGAGAATCGTGTATTGTTGGGTTTCTCTTTTGTTTGTTTTATTCTGTACACCGCACACACATAGCATGTACCATGCGTCCTCGCGTTTGGTCTCTTTGATCATAACATACACAGATCGCAGGGTTGTAATTTGAGGGTCCGCGACGGACCCTCTGTTCGTTTAGCCTACTAGATCCCTCAGTTTAAATTACTCCCTTTAATTCAACCTTTCACTTTTCTTTTATAATAATCATTTAAAATCTTTTTTTAACAAATGATAGAATGTAGAACTCTTAAGTAACCCTTCTTGTTTTTTAAAACAAAATGTAACTCTTTCTTTTTAAATATAAGAAATTATAACTAAATAAACTTAGAACTTTTGTTAAAACCTTTTAATTAGTAAAATCTTTTTATAATAAAAAATATTATTCTTTAAAAATACTAAAATTAAAAAACTCTTTTTAATTAATAAAAAAACTCTTTTTCCCTTTAAATAACTCTTTTAATATAACTTTAAACTACATAGTAATAAGAAATTTTTTAATAATTAAAACCTTTTTTATTAATAAGAAACTTTTAACCTTTTTCAAATTAATTAATAACCTTTAACATAATTTCTCCATATAATAATAATCTTTTATCAATCTTCCTTTTAAAATTAATAAACTCTTTTCTTAATAAGTCGTTCCTTAGTTAGAATCCCTCGCGCTTGGTCGTACGCTTGTGTGAAATAGATTAGAACCTTTGATTGATATTATGTATTGCTTATGCTTTCATTTGATTCTCATTATATTTGATGCATGTATGTTTTTTGTTCCAAACCTTTTCAAAACATTAAAACTCTCGATCCAACGTCGAGCCCATTTTCTACCCATGTAAGTCGATTGCCTTTAGGCATCGCATTCAACCTTTTGGCCACTAGACACAAGACTAGCACCACTTTGCTAGCACTTTCGCTTAAATCTAAAATAATCGATTGCATTAACATCCAAGGGAAAATCCCATGCATGATAATCAAATTATTGTGCATGGTGTATTTCATTTGCATCATACTTCCCTATAGGTCTCCATACCCTTTAAGATAAGATTATTTAGACAACTTTAGGATAGACTTCCTAAGTTAGTCCCCCTTAAATCAATCAAACATCTTTAGCTCACCTAATTCTCCACACAAGAGACTTAGATGTGAATCATCTCAAAGAAGGGACATACAATCCTATACCCCACAAATACAAACAAGTTTCAAAAAACTGTGGTGGTTTCTTAAGATGATGACTCATCTTTTCTCCTAAACTCTTAAACCTTTAGTATCCTTCAGAGAGGAACTACATGTGCTCTGATTCCTTCCCGACAGGATATGTAGGCACAAGATGTGATATCTTGTCGAGTACGCTTAGGAATAGAATTCTAGGTCACCTACCCTTAAACCCTTAGCAAAAAAAAAAACAAATAACATAAGTAAAACAAGAGGTTCATGTAGAGTACTACATAAATCTAGGGTGCTAACACCTTCCCTAGGTATAACCAACATCCGAACTTTAGAATCTTAGTCTGCATTTGCATTGCATACTGTGGGTATTCGATCTTTCTCCCTTCCCTTGGATAAATCAAAGACGGTGGTGAAATAAAAGGAATGTGATTCAAGTTAATATAATAGCTTGGTATCCAATTCTCACCGCGATAGAAATGGCGACTTCACTGGGGAGACTCATAAGAGGGTTTCCCCTAACTTGTTTAGTTATGTTATTTGTTATATATTTGTATCCGTTATGCTTGCTTGGGTTGTCACTTTGTGTGGTGAGGAGTCCTATACCCGGACTTGAGTGTAATTATAATAGGAGATGATATGTTCTAGGATACTTTGACGGAGTCGATTCCTGAAAAGTTGAGTTGAGAAAATCATCGCTCAGTTTAGGTTCTTTTGAACTTAATGTTGTTTGAACGAGTCCATTCGTGAAAACGATATTAATTTAGACCAAGAATCCGTGAGACTGAGGACCGTAGTACCTTTAACCCAACTTGGCCTATTATGATGTAGTACGGGGACTATGAAGGAGTCTATTCCTGAATTAGTTGCTACACGATACTACACTCAGACGAGATTCTCTTGAGAATATTATTGACTACCAAGTGATTTGGAAAATCGATAATATCCGAAAGATGGGTTGTAGACTCTGGGAACTTTTTAGAACCCGTTCGACAGGTACATTTGAAACCATAGTACACACCTATTGGGATGGTTAGACCTTGGCTCCATGTTGTGACCTTTCAAACCTAGGACTTTTTGTCTTTTTGATTGCTTGTGTGTGCTTTGTGTGTTTGCATCCCTGCATTCATTAGCATCATATCATAAAGTTTCATGGAACTTAGCTTTGTTTGTAAACATCATAGGATATCATGGACTTTGAAAAAAAAAAAGAGAAAATGTTGAAGTACACTTACAAGAGTCATAACCTGGACGATCTAAGGGGATTGTTGACCTTGCTGACAGATAAAGAAAGATTCGAGACCAGATATGGGAAGTTATTATCTCCATTCTACTGCAGTTTCCTTGATTATCAATTGGTACCTATCCTTGAAGAATTTCCTCAGCTGACGGAGTTACTAATTCAATACTAGTATTCATTTCTCATCTTCGGTTAATATTCAAGCCAACATGACTACAAAAGGAGAAATTCTTTAAAAAGGCTACTCTAGTCCTTAATCAATACCTTGGAGGCTCAATTGGAAGAAGAAGTCAAACGAAGACCGTTGGAAGAGTCTCATTAGATCCATCATTATTAGCTTTTATTTAGCTTTTCCGTTATGACTCTTGGAAAGTGTACCGACGCGTTATTAATAAATCTATTTTAATATTCCGGATATTGATTATCGTAACCATTTTTAATGATTTTTTTAAATCGAGTCTCTTGATATTCCATGATGATTATAAATAGCTGAGTTCCATGAATCTTGTTGCATCTCATTTATATTTGCATTCCTTTGCATTCCAGGTTCTCATTCGTGCTTCTCTTCTCAGTCAAGATGAATTATCGATACGATACTCGGGCCGATCAAAGGAAGAAGATGGATAATATTGAGCAAGAAAATCGCGAACTCCGCAAGGAAGTGACTGCTTTGAGGGCTGGCGTGGAAAGGCTCTCTGCTTTGGTTGAAACTCTGATTGCTGCTCAAAGTCAACCTTCTCCTCATATTTCTCAGACTCCATTTCAAGGGACCAAGACTTCTGAAGTCACGCCAATTCCCATTTCTATGGCTCCCATTAACCTTCCTAGCGGCTCTAAGGATCTTAGAGAGGGTTTTCTCAAGAAGAAGAAACAAGTTTCTGATTCCATTTCACGAGGAAAGTATAAAGGAACTCGTAGCGAAAGCAAACAACACGTGGATCAGTTTGACCCAATCCCAATGGCCTATTCTGAGTTATATCCTGCTTTAGTACAGAAGAATCTGGTGCAAACGAGGAAACCTCCGGCCATCCCAAAGAATCTCCCATGGTGGTTTAAGTCTGATCGTTTTTGTCCATTTCATCAAGGGGCACCCGGTCATGACATTGAACACTGTTATGCTTTGAAAGTTGAAGTACAGAAGTTAGTGCAAAGCGGCATTTTGTCTTTTGAGGATTCTGGGCCCAACATCTCAACAAGTCTGTTGCCCAAGTACGAAAGCCCTGTGGAAGAATGTCTCGAGGAATACCGTATTTCTAACGTGAATTCAATAAGTGGATCTTTGGTGGATATGCATGCCGATTTATGTAGGCTTACCCACTACGAGCATAACCATGCTTCTTGCAAAATTTGCTCGAGGAATCCCCGTGGATGTTCTGTCGTGAAGAGGGATCTCCAAGATATGTTGGATCAGGAACTTCTTCATATCCCTAGAGAAAGGATGAGTGTTGTAGTCCCGTGCTTTAGTATGCCAGAACTAGTGGTGATTACTATTGAATGAGGTACAAAGGCTAATGCGATGTGGTGTCTTGTCTTTTGGTGACTCTAGACCTAATGTGGAAACCATAAGCTTAGACTGAGACAGTCTCCTCAAAGTTTTAGTTAATTTACTGCTTTTCGCATGTAATGCTTCTTATTTGTTAATGCATTTGTTATTTGCGTGTAAGAACTTGTTATTTTGAATAATTGATGTAATGAACAATGTTTGTCTTGAAGAAATCCATTCGTTTCACTCATTTTAAATGATCTTTCTATTTTATAATGCCAATATTACCCCAATCTCTTGCTTTGGCATAGAATTGGATGAAGGATGACGAAAATCAAACGCAAGATCTCTCGTTGTATGCTTTTGAATAAAACTCTGCTGGTGATATAAGGCATTGTTTCAAAATCCCAAACACCAGAGATATAAGGAGATAAACCCTCGTTAACCCTTTTGAACCTTTGAAGTAGGTGTTTTCTTCTTCCAAATAAAAAAACCCTCATTCTTAACCTGGGGCAGGGTAATTTGCAAAAAAAAATGGAGTAAAATATCACGAAGATTGGGTGGGCACAAACAAAATTTGAGCCTTACATCCTTTATCTCTTAAACCGTGAACCAATCCACGATACAACCGTTAAAAGTCCTAATCGAAGCAAGGTTTATTTCAAAAGTATACCCATTGAGATATTGTTTCCTGACTCTTATGAGATATGCTCAAATTTGCGTTGGCATTATAAAATCGGTAATTCAACCACCAAAATATTTTGAATAAAATTTTCAAGACAAACATACGTTGCATTATCGGTTTCAGAATTAACATTTTTCTATTTGCTAACACTGCTTGACATCATAGAAGCTAGCATACGAGCATCAACGATGAGCTAGATCTTTTGAGAATTGAAACTTAGATGAGTAAATGGCGAATCATTCCAAAAGGACGACTATACCCAGGGGCACGATACCTGAAGACTTTGGTGAGCAGGGACAAGTTGTTTCCCAGCTGTTTCTTTCACTGTCTCACCCCAAGGGGCAAGTTTGAAGACTCAGAATACCGTCAATCTGGGGCAGTTACGTCGAGATTTGATAAATCTCTCAAAGAGTTTGAAGACTCACTTATGCATAACACCGTCAGTTTGGGGCAATTATGTCGAGATTTGATAAATCTCTCCAAGTTTGAAGATTCAGAACACCGTCAGTCTGGGCAGTTACATCGAGATTTGATAAATCTCTCCAAGTTTTGAAGACTCAGAATACCGGCAATCCGAGCCAGTTATGTCGAGATTCGAAGAATCTCTCCAAGAGTTGGAAAACCTTGGAGCTGTTGGATGCCATGTTTTTCTGTAAAATCATCTTGAGATCACTTCTTCTCATAAACCATGTGATCTGTGGCATTTTGAGAAGTGAAGATTACTTTTCATATATTCACAGCAATTGTTTGTTCAAATGGCGACTACCCAGCAGTTCATCAAGGCAGAACTACTCTTGTTCTCATGACACTTATTTACTCATGCTCCAAAGAATTTATATCCCAAGTAATGTGATGACACCCCAGTAAGTCTTTTCTTCAGGTAGTCACAACCATTCCCCGGTGGATCTCTATTTCAAGAAGTTATGGCACGTTTGACGCAAGGTTTCTCCAGTCAGCAACCTAAGAATCTTCAGTGAATTTCTTTGGTTTCAACCTTCCCCATCAAAGCGAGTGTTTATTTCACTCCTCAACGGATTTTCTCACTACCTCAACCTTCCCCAGCGAAGCGAGTGTTTATTTCACCCCTCATTAGATTTTCTCTCTATCACAATCTTCTCCAGTGAACGTGGATGTTTATTTCATCCCCTCGAATTTTTTATCTCCGACATTTCCAACTACTATTGATCCAAGCTTCCCCGACGAAGCGGATATTTATTTTATCCAGTTACGACTTTCATTCAGACTACTTCAGTTCTTAGGGGATATTTATTTTATCCCCATGAAGTCTCTTTAATCATGAGTTTGATTCGTTCCTAGTGAATCTTTCTCATCCCCAACAGAATCACAAGGTTTATCTTGACAATCCCATCAGTGAAGTCATGATGTCCATCCCCAAGTGGAGTGCTCTCTTTTCCCCAGAGAAGTTTGAAGTCTGAAGCAAGACTGTGATCCCAGATGCGTCCCTCTATTCATCCCCAGTGATGCTTCTTATCTTGTGAAGATTGACCGAGTATCCATATCGAGATGCTTGTTTTCATCTCCGGTTTGCTTCTTGTCATTGTTTTGTCAGCATAAGCATAAGCATGGCATATATTCATATAGATTCATGGCATGTGCGCATTTTCGCATCTTGTATCTTTGTGTTTGTTTCTTTCTTTCTTTCACTTTGGTTGCGCTTATCTCCAAGTGAGTGGGTTTGTCTGCTCCCTCCAAGTAGAGTCATCAGCCCTAGGCAGAAAGAGTGCATCCTTTCTAATTCCCCACTGAGTTCGATCCTCGTGGAAGACGGTTGCTTTAGTTTCTTTTCCATATTTGGATAAGGATAAACCCCTTTGAGTTCATTCCTCAATGGATGGAGTCTTGCTTGACCGTTTCTTTTCAGTTTCTTCCTGAAATGAACTTTAGTCCCTGACAATCACAAATTTTGGATACCTCTGAGATATTGAACCCGAACTAAGCGTGCATTTATTTTGCATTTTGTCTCCCCAAGAAGAGTTTACTTGAAGATCTCTATGGAAGACATAAGTTATTTCTCCAACAGTTACTACTACATTTTCCTTGGAATACATGCCATATAACAAGTATCAGCTCTTTATTTGAGCAGTTTGGTTATCAAGATTTCTACGACAAATGGCAGTCTCCTCGAGACAGTTTGTCTATTCCAAGCAAGTTATCGAGGTTATCAACTATTCTCCGTCAGATGTTATCTCTCCGAAAATCTGTCAGAGAAACCTATTGAAGACTTTACAAGTATTCTCTTTATTTGAGAATCTCTATTACAAGAATTATACTAGCTCCAACGCAGTGTCCAGCTACAACAATATTACTTCTCAGTGGTATTCTCCCTAGTGAGTCCACAATTCAATTTGCTTCCATCAAATGGCATCTCTTCGAGAAGTTTAGGGAAGACTCAAAGGATCTTTTCTCTTTATTTGAGAAGACATATTTTACAAGTCAGCCGGCCCGAATCTCTTTTGAAGATCCCCGGTGAAACTTCCAGACCTCGGCAGTAGGTATTTCCCTGGTTATTCTTGGCAGAAGATTTCCAGAAGACCTCGGCAGTAGGTATTTCCCTGGTTATTCTCGGCAGAAGATTTCCAGAAGACCTCGGCAGTAGGTATTTCCCTAGTTATTCTCGGCAGAAGATTTCCAGAAGACCTCGGCAGTAGGTATTTCCCGGGTTATTCTCGGCAGTAGATTTCCAGAAGACCTCGGCAGAAGGTATTTCTTTTGTAAACTCTCTGGTTATTCTCAGTAGTAGATCTCCAGTAAATTTCGACAAACAGTCGTTTCTTTCCAGGATCTCAGCAGTAGATTCCCTGGTTAATTTTAAATTTCGATGAACAGTCGTTTCTTTCCAGGATCTCGGTAGTAGATTCCCTGGTTAACTTTAAATTTTGACAGACAGTCGTTTCTTTCCAAGATCTCGGCAGTAGATTCCCTAGTTAACTTAAAAATTTGACAGACAGTCATTTATTTTCTCAGCAGATTCCCCAGTATCTTTAACAGACACATTTTCAATAAAACCCTCGAAGAAGGTATTCTCAGAAGAGGTTCTAAGTCTCAATGATAGACTCCTCCAGTTGATGTCTCTTGAAGATTCCTCCAATTGACCACCAAAGCAGGATCCTCAAGTAGATTTTGTTAGAAGATTTCATAGCAATTTCATCACCCTATGCTTAAGATACTTTGTGATTGTCAGTTGGTAGTCTCTTCCCCAGTGGAGTTAGATCTTTCCCCGTGGAGTCTTGTTTTGCTGAGTTGTTCCTCGTCGGGTCTTTCTTTCTTTAGCTGCGTTTCAACCTGTTATCCCCTGTGACATTATTCCCCATAGGACCTTTGTCTTGCATAGCATATCATTTCATACCATAGCATGTGCATTTGGTGGCATCTTAGGGCCAAAAATTGTGCATGTTTGTATTTAAGTCTCTCCTATCTCGTTGAGACGAAGATTTCCATCTCCATATCTCCGGATAGAAGATACTTAAATAGGGGCATCTGTCACACCCTAATTTTTGACCCTAAGATCCCCGCCTTGTTCTTTGCATAACATATTAGGCCAATCATTCGTGCATAACAAACCGCGTTATCTAGTTTTTGGCTGTTTGTTTCTTTTGTGAGGACAGGTGTTGCTGCAATAGATTCAAGGTCCTGAAGGTTGTGTTGTGTGTGTGATTGTGGAGGTTCTCTGGTCCTTGCAAGATGTGTGTGGATTCTTGTGAGATTGTGCCCTTCCCCTTTTTGGCCCCTAAGCCACTACCAAGCCTTTTCTTCCTTCAGACTCCTCAGTTTTCCTCCCCACATAATATTAAATCCTTATACCCTCTGATTTGGAATTGGTCCCTCAAGACTGGTTATTGGTTGTGTATTACGTTGTATCACAAGATGATTTTCCCCCTCTGTAGGCTACTCAAGATTAAGAGATGTGTTTGATCTATGTTCCTAGAGAATGGTTCATCAAAGAAAGTTCAAGTTAGGAAAGAATTAGAAGTTGATTTCCAAAGCGCAAATTCCAGTCCATTGTTGTCACAAGTTTACAAGATCAAGTTTGAAGTTCCTAATTCATTCCCTTGATTTTAACTCATTTGGTTCCAGTATGAAACGCATGCCCTCTAAGAATATTTGAAGTTGTCAAGCTTTCTTCAAGCAAGTTTGAAGATCATTGGAAATTAAATGATCAAGATGTTTTGACCATTGATAAAAGATTGAGGATCCTTACATCAATATTTTACAAAGGCTTATTTCTTGTAGAGGGATTTTAGCCTATAACATTGCATCAATATTTTACAAAGGCTTATTTCTTGTACTTTCTAAAACTCATAGAAATACACAAATGTTGTTTACAAATTCAAATTCAAGTCACATTTACAAGGTTTTGCCCGTGGAAATTCAGATTGATTCAAGGCCTTTGACTTTATGAAGTTTAAGCATGCTTAATTCAAAAGAAGTTTTCGCAAAGTTGGATTCGATTGTTTTAATTATGGCCTCAAGTTTGTTTTAAAAGTAATTCAAGTTTTCATCACTACTTAATCATTTTGGTCATTTGGAAGTATACTCAAAGTATACAAAGATTCATCGCAAGTGGAAATAATGGTTACCAATTCAAGGCGTTTTTGCAAAGATCCCATGAGCATCACAAACAATTTCAAGTTTACAACATATTTCTTATTCAAGTTACTAATTGATCCTTGCTCTTCATAAAATTCAAAGCGAAGGCCAAGCTTAATTTCATTCAACGTCACACGTTCAAGTACGCAAGAGTTGGATTCGCGAAGAAAAATCAAAAGAGTTTCATTCATACAAGCATCACACAATACATAGCAACGAAAAATAATTCTGTAGGAAAAATAGCTGAACTTTATACCAAATAGATTACATAGTGAGAGAACCAAAACTCTAACAAATTTAAAGCATTACAACAAATCGCATATTGCTCATCCACTAAAAAGATTAACTCCGAAGCATTGCAGCTTCCCCAACAAATGCCGACAGCGTCGTTCATCACACTTGACGTTCATGCAGCCTTGTCATATTCAATCTTCCGCGTCCCTTAAAACAACTACATTCCACACCGGCATGATTAAAGTTGCAGCATCCAAACAGGTGTATTAATTAGAAATGGATGCAAAAGAAAACACGTATATCACATTCGAAAACATCTAATACCAAGCAATGGCTAAAGTAATTGAACATAATTTAGTACCAAGAGCTAGAGTAACAACCTGGTTCAAGGCTGGCTATGTCCTCCAAAAACGAGACTGCTACACCATAAAGGTAGGAGTACATATTGGCTGTGGTTATAGTGGACTATCTCCTGCTCTTTATGGATCTGAGCCTTCCATTTTCTCCGGATCAAACAGAAGACGACAAATTCACAAGGCATGTTTTCAATACAACACATATCTCCATTAGGATAAATATAACATTCAGCATGGCATTAATTCATCCAAACCAGTTTAGACCTACACAATTTGACATAACTGGTCACATGTAGCATACATTTTATTTGGCTACTTCATATACCAACTCATTTAGCAGGGATGACAATTGATTCAATTTCTAACAGCCAGAAACTCTAACAGTTGGCATCATAATCCCAAGTTCTAACTACGTACCTGTCAGAATTTTTAGACGTTTGCTCTCGGAAATAACATGAATGTAAACAGTGAGAAGTTTCGCCGCGTGGTTCAAGTAACAAAAGTGAGACACCACATTTTAAATGTTGCTTCCTGATGTGCCCAATATGGTAATACCATTCTCGATACCAAAGTTTAACGATTCCTGGCAAGGTGCTTCCAAACATGATATATTACCTAAGCAAGAATGACAAGAATCAGGAATTACAGCTCTATTTGAAGGTGAAGCAAATTGGAAATTAACAGAGCAATTCATATTCAGAGTTGGAATTTTAAATTCTTGTTACAGATACACATTTAGATCATATCAGTTTGTCACTAAACTCGATTTCATCAATAGGATACAACAGAATCCTCAACTAACCTTCAACAAACTTCAACCTTCAATCATGTACAAACTCACGCATCAACCACAGTCTTCGATAATCTTGTAAATTACACCACCAACAAATTCAATTCATTAGAACCAACACTGCTATACATAAAAGAACCTTTATTTACATCATCTTGCTCAAGATTTACGTCGCAGCAACATATCAAGTTAAAAGAAGCAAGAAGAGAAGTATTTAAGTGATTCTTACTTCTAATTTGAAGGCACTTTGGTGAACTCTTGAGGGTTAAATCCAAGCTGGTGTTGGAATAATGTTTGGATTTGAGAGCATATCCATCCACTTGAGTTGCTAATAACTATGCCGGTGCGAAGTTTTTTTGCCAAAGTATGCATGATCTCCGAGCGGAAAACCATATCAGCACCATGAGGTCCAAGTTCCCAAGACTTCTTGTCCATGCGTACCTGTAAAAAAAGAAAGGGGGAATGCCAGACTGTCACAGCTCATCAGTACCATTTGGATTTACGAATCATCAATAAAAATTTGGAATTGAATGAGAAGTTTGAAACATGTTTAGACATGAATGTACAAAAAAGGAAAATGACTTTACCACCAAAAACAGGTTCAGTAAAACCTTTGCAACATAATCATACGCCATAATTACATGCCAAACATCATCAGACATTCTTTGAATTCTTTCCAAAGGGAGAAAAACATGTTGCAGACCAGATTTCAAAAACTTTCCTAATTGCACCAGACATGTTTAAACAATAGATTTAAGGTATTCATAACAGGTTCATAGTCTTGGCCTATAAATACACACACTCATACATAGCAGAGGGGGGAATCACTACAAACCAAAAAAACCATAAACAAAAACATTTAGTAACCCAATCACTTCAGAAATCCAATCCAACCAAACACCACAATTCATACACCCGCAACCATTCACTACACATATCAAAAACTAAACATATCAAAACCAGTCAAAACATTCACCATAATTCAACCATCCATCAAACCTCATACGACAATTCACCAACATACAATCAGAAATTCAATCATACACCACAAGAAATTCAAATTACACAACCATTTGCAAACCAAAGACATCCATACAAACACACATACACACATCAAAAGAAGAAGAAGAACTCGCGAAAGAGTGGGTACCTGACTCAATTGACACAGCGACGGACGACCCCTTTCCTTTACTTCTTTTTTTGCTTTTTTGTATCTTCACTGTAAATGTAATCACCATCAAAATATTGAAATTGGGGTATTGGGCTTGCTGGGGTTAATGTTTGATTGATTTCTGTTTGTCCGATCGAGAGAGATAAGAGAGATTGGAAGGACGAGAGCGGCGGCGGCCGATAGGGTTTCTCAAATCCTAATTTGGCTTTGAGAGAAAAAAAGAAAACGAGAAAGATGAGAGAGTGAGAGGTGAGAATCGTGTATTGTTGGGTTTCTCTTTTGTTTGTTTTATTCTGTACACCGCACACATATAGCATGTACCATGCGTCCTCGCGTTTGGTCTCTTTGATCATAACATACACAGATCGCAGGGCTGAAATTTGAGGGTCCGCGATGAACCCTCTGCTCGTTTAGCCTACTAGATCCCTCCGTTTAAATTAATCCCTTTAATTCAACCTTTCACTTTTCTTTTATAATAATCATTTAAAATCTTTTTTTAACAAATGATAGAATGTAGAACTTTTAAGTAACCCTTCTTGTTTTTTAAAACAAAATGTAACTCTTTCTTTTTAAATATAACAAATTATAACTAAATAAACTTAGAACTTTTGTTAAAACCTTTTAATTAGTAAAATATTTTTATAATAAAAACTATTATTCTTTAAAAATACTAAAATTAAAAAACTCTTTTCAATTAATAAAAAAAACTCTTTTAATATAACTTTAAATTTTTTAATAATTAAAACCTTTTTTATTAATAAGAAACTTTTAACCTTTTTCAAATTAATTAATAACCTTTAACATAATTTCTTCATATAATAATAATCTTTTATCAATCTTCCTTTTAAAATTAATCAACTCTTTTCTTAATAAGTCGTTCCTTAGTTAGAATCCCTCGCGCTTGGTCGTATGCTTGTGTGAAATAGATTAGAACCTTTGATTGATATTATGTCTTGCTTATGCTTTCATTTTCTTCTCATTATATTTGATGCATGTATGTTTTTTGTTCCAAACCTTTTCAAAACATTAAAACTCTCGATCCAAAGTCGAGCCCATTTTTTACCCATGTAAGTCGATTGCCTTTAGGCATCGCATTCAGCCTTTTGGTCACTAGACACAAGACTAGCATACTTTTCTAGCACTTTCGCTTAAATCTAATATAATCGATTGCATTAACATCCAAGGGAAAATCCCATGCATGATAATCAAATTATTGTGCATGGTGCATTTCATTTGCATCATACTTCCCTATAGGTCTCCATACCTTTTAAGATAAGATTATTTAGACAACTTTAGGATAGACTTCCTAAGTTAGTCCCCCTTAAATCAATCAAACATCTTTAGCTCACCTAATTCTCCACACAAGAGAATTAGATGTGAATCATCTCAAAGAAGGGACATACAATCCTATACCCCACAAATACAAACAAGTTTCAAAAAACTGTGGTGGTTTCTTATGATGATGACTCATCTTTTCTCCTAAACTCTTAAACCTTTAGTATCCTTTAGATAGGAACTACATGTGCTCTGATTCCTTCCCGACAGGATATGTAGGCACAAGATACGATATCTTGTCGAGCACGCTTAGGAATAGAATTCTAGGTCACCTACCCTTAAACCCTTAGCAAAACAAAAAAACAAATAACATAAGTAAAACAAGAGGTTCCTTTAGAGTACTACAGATATCTAGGGTGCTAACACCTTCCCTAGGTATAACCAACGCCTGAACTTTAGAATCTTAGTCTGCATTTGCATTGCGTACTGTGGGTATTCGATCTTTCTCCCTTCCCTTGGATAAATCAAAGACGGTGGTGTAATAAAAGAAATACGATTCAAGTTAATATAATAGCTTGGTATCCAATTCTCACCGCTACACCAAATGAAACCAAACAATGTCAAACTATGCACTAAAAGTTCATACAATTACAAGTTATGCACAAACAATGTAATATGAATACATATGAATCATGAACATGAATAAATGCATATATAAACATCAAAGTCATAAGTGAATGACATTTAATAATGTATATGCATATCATTGAATGAACATACAAGTCATGGATGCAAGCATTTAAAGAAATGAAGCAAGGAGAAGTGAACAAACTCAATTGAAATTCAACAATGAAACATACTTGTAATGCAAGTCAAAGATAAAGATGAAATGAGATCATACATGTCTAATGGACACAAGTCAGTAGCACATGGAATTTGAAATGACATTTAGAAGTCAAGAATATATGCACAAAGTTCACACAAGTATCATGTTGAAGCACATTGAAGACTAGAAACAAACATGGTTCAAACAAGTTCAAATAAGCATGCAAAGATTTATGAACTTAAGGGATATGTGAGGTGATGTTAAAAACCAGGGCATAGGGTCAAGAATGGTTACAAACAGAAGTGGCATCATTTAAAAATGAATGTGCAAGATCATGCAAGAGTTGATGCAAACATGTGCTCAAAGAAAGTCAAGTAATAATGCACAAATACACAACATATTTCAAGTTAAAACATGTGCATACAAGTCATGTAGGGATGAACTTTGAGTAACCTATAACAAGAGAAAAGTGACCAATAATGTTCATGCAACATGGATTAAAAGGTCTCAACAATTGGCAAAAGGGAATGCACACAATGCATATAAAAACCTTAGCACAAGTCTTCTAACATTCACACAAACAAACATGCTTTAAGAATAAACCAAAAGTGGTATTAGAGGCTCAATAAAATTGGAAGATTCAAGTCATTTGAAGTGCAACCAGTATGCAAACATGTCCCAAAAGGATGGCTCAAAAATCATTAAACATCATGCTCAAAGATGCTTCACAATGTCATACCAATCACCCAAACAAATGGCACATAGACCTCATTCAAAAGTCAATAAAAAATGACCTAAAAAATAAATGGAAAAAATATGAGATGCATCAATTCATGATAGAGTCATGTATCAATTATTAGGCAAAAAACAATCCACAACTATGTCAAACAAATTAAGAATGAAACATGCATCAAGAATAGATGCACAAACAAAGGAAATTGAAAGAAAATTCATGGAAATATATCAAAGTATGATAAAACCAGAAAATAAAACATGTAAAAATTATTTAAATGTCTTACAATGTTTCATGAATTTTTAGGGAATTTTTGGATGCTCAAAAGTATTTTAAAATATTAAAATGAAACAATTATGAAAAAAAAACAAGGAATTAAACCAGGGAGGTGCAACATTAGCAAAAGTTCAGTTCAATTGTGCTTTGGGCCCAAAAGCGTGGGGTGTAAATAGCAAGCAAGGCCCAGTCCAATACCACGTGCTCAGATAGGGTGCATATCATGTTATTCAGTCAAACATTGACTCATTACGAGCCACAGGATCAAGTCAGCGCAAGATGATCAAGAAAGTATGCATATCAAGTGGCTAAGGATGCAAGCACATGCTAATTATGATGCAACAAACACACATGATCAATAAAATCCAAACTATTTAGAAAATGAATGCACGTGCCAGGGACGTTGCTTCATTAATGTGCTGGCGTGTTTCTGTGCATTGGATCAAAAGCAATCAACGGTTGTGACTTAAACTGGCAAATGACTAGGGTTTATGAGAGATTGAACATTCAGGTGGCCGGAGAAGACTCCGGTCGTCTTCTCCGGTGAGTCTCCGCCATGCACAGTTGCCAAACATTCCAGAAACGCACAAATCATATATCAAAATGGTCGTCTTACCACGTAAATCACAGATTCGGCCTCAAAATTCACATACAAATCACACAAAAAGAGAAACAAAGAGAAACAGTTTGCCCTAGCATTTGAGATCTATGCACCTAAGTGCCTATCAACTAGCCGGATGATCACATTGCTCCTACTGAGCTTCAATCATGCAAAAAACAAGTTAAGATCAACTAAAACAATGCAAGGAAAGCTGAAGAAGAACCTGAACTGTAGTGGAGCTTTGAATCAAAGAAAACCAGAGGTGAGATTCCTAGCTTTGCTTGAGCTTTAAATCATCCAAATAAAGACACTATAAAACTTGAAACCTCTTGAATTTCAGTTGATGAAGATGAAGAAAATTGAAGTACAAAGCTATGCTTCACTGTCTCTACTTCACTGATGATTCTTGATGAAGATGAATGTAGAGATTTGCAGAGAGATCTATGGTATCAGAGGCTTCAAGAGAGAGCAAATTTAGAGAGAGAGAGAGAGAGAGAGTGTGTGAAAATTTGGTGAAGTGTGAAGAATGAAAAGTTCCTTTCAATTTCTGTTGGAGATTGGTTTATATATGTGAGGTTAGCTTCTAACTGTCATGGTTAATAGTTAGAAGTGTGGTTAGGTTAATTGTGAAGTGAATGAAGTCAAAATGAAAATGAAATGGAAAAGAGAGTGAGAAGTGGAAGAAGGAAGTGTGCACGGGTTATGGTGTTTTTGCTCATGTGTATGAAAGAGCATGGAAGCTTGTGGTGTGGTTTATAATGGATGATGAAGATGTAAAGTTAATATGCTGAGCAATGCAGTAGCAACACCATATTTCTCTCTCTTTTGGTTTTGAACAAATGTGGAAAAAATGAGTACATGAGTGTATGCGTGTGTAAGGGATTGCATGGCTAGTTATGGCAATGTTTGATGACATACACATGACATGAAGTAGATGATGTACATGCTGTAACAAAGAAAAAGTTTTTTTGAATGAATTTTCATTGCTTGACATGGAAGAAAACCAGTTGGCATGTTATGATCTTTGGAGGAAGAAATCTTCATAACCATGGGATGAAAGGATATGATTAATGGCTTTTTGGAAAGAGGGAATGACATAGATCAACTTTGGTGTGGAAATCAACCATGATTAAAACCTCTATCATGCTTAAAATTGGCTATGAAAATACTTGCATACAAATGTGTTGGCAAGTCAGCTTGACCTGGTCGTGCCCTACCACATGCGTGTGAATGAATCAGTTGGAGGTCACACACTTGGCCTCCTTATATCTTTCAATGAGTTGATCATATGAAAATTTCTCCAACATAAAAGTTGAAGATGAGATCAAGAGGAACAAAAACCATGTTGGACAATTTTTCATTTGGAGTCTCCATCCTGAAGAAATCTGACCTTGAACTTGGACAAAACATGTACACAAGGTGTTTGTTGAAATTACTGCGTGCTGACTGGTCATAACTTGCCAACTTGCCTTGATTTGCCTCAACTTTAATTGATCATATCTCTCTCAATTTTAACCCAATGGAAGTTTTCTTGGTATGGTTTTGAAGCCTGAAATGTGAACTTTTGATAGGCCTCCCTAACCTTTGAGTTTGCAGCTTGGAGCATGGAGAAAGAATGCTCCAAAGATGGCCCTTCAACTTGACAAAACTTGCCATAAATGGAAACCCTTCATTACTATTTTTGGCAACTTTGCACATTTCTTGATGTTTGATGGATCTCTTGATAATTCTTGATCAAACCTTCACCAATGGACATATTTGACATGAGGAATAAGATTTTGACCTCAAAAAGTCAAGAGTTGACCTTTTCCTCTGCACAGTTGACTTTTCCCCAATTCTCCAGATTTTCAGTCAAATGATCAATTGAAACCCTTCTAAACCAAATTGATTGACAATTCTCCCATCTTAGACACTTAAGGACATGAGGAATACCATAGAACCAAGTCTTGCCCAAAAAGTCAGAAATAAACTGATTTTATGGCAAACCCTAATCTGGTGCCCTCAGCCTAGGAGAAATCTGCCCATCCTCCCAATCCAAATTCCTTTGAGCATGATGTGTATCCTCTCGAACAAAGATGAGATATGCCATTTGGTGAGGATAAAAACTCAAAGATCTTGTCCATTGAGGTGTTATACTCAAGAATCCCAAAACCCTAATTTTGCACTGGTTAGGAGAAGGTGGTTCCCTTGAGATTTCTTGTCAAGCTTGATCACATGATGAGATGGTAGGCCAATTAAGATCTCTTGAGGCTCAAGGCTCCTTGACTTAGATACCTTGATCCCACGCTAAGGCCAATGGTACGCAATGATGATTATGCAAAAATGCAATGAAACATAAGCCAGTTGAAGTTAGAAATATGAGGGCAAATTTTGAGGTGTTATAGCTTCCCCTATTCAAACTTCTTGGATCCGAGGGTGTGGGGGCAAAGGCTTCCAGACAATCGGGATACACGGGGTTTGAATACCAAAATAACCTGGAAATTTGCCACCTGTGGGGAGATACAAAATAAAGTGTATGCCAACCGAAGGTAGACTTAGAAACAGTGGATACCAACCAATAGTTGGGATGAACAAAGAGAATACCAACCAAAAGTTAGGATGAACAAAGAGAATACCAACCAAAAGTTGGGATGAAAAAAGAGAATACAAACCAAAAGTTGGGATAAAGCAAAGAGAATACCAACCAAAAGTTGGGATAAATGAAGGGTACCAACCAAAAGTTGGAATAACAGGAAGGATACCAACCAATAGTTGGGATAAAGCAAAGCGTGTACCAACCAATAGTTGGGATAACAACGGGTACCAACCAAAAGGTGTACTTAACCAAGGATACCAACCAAAAGTTGGGATAAAAGAAGGTTACCAACCAAAAGTTGGGATAACGAGGCCGGTACCAACCAAAAGGTGTACTCAACCAAGGATACCAACCAAAAGTTGGGATAAAAGAAGGTTACCAACCAATAGTTGGGATAACGAGGCCGGTACCAACCAATATTTGGGATAACTAAGAGAATACAAACCAAAAGGTGTACTCAACCAAGGATACCAACCAAAAGTTGGGATAAAAGAAGGTTACCAACCAAAAATTGGGATAACAAAGTGGACCAACCAAAAGTTGGGATAAAGGAAGGATACCAACCAAGAGTTGGGATAACGAAGAGTGTACCAACCAAAAGTTGGGATAACAAAGGGGACCAACCAAAAGTTGGGATAACAAAGGGTACCAACAAATAGTTGGGATAACAAAGGATACCAACCAAAAGTTGGGATAACAAAGAGTGTACCAACCAAAAGTTGGGATGACAAAGGGTACCAACCAATAGTTGGGATAACGAAGAGAATACCAACCAAAAGTTGGGATAACAAAGAGTGTACCAACCAATAGTTGGGATAACAAAGGATACCAACCAAAAGTTGGGATAACAAAGAGTGTACCAACCAAAAGTTGGGATAACAAAGGGTACCAACCAAAAGTTGGGATAACAAAGAGTGTACCAACCAAAAGTTGGGATAACAAAGGGTACCAACCAATAGTTGGGATAACCAAGAGAATACTAACCAAAAGTTGGGATAACAAAGGGTACCAACCAATAGTTGGGATAACCAAGAGAATACCAACCAAAAGTTGGGATAACAAAGAGTGTACCAACCAATAGTTGGGATAACAAAGGACACCAACCAAAAGTTGGGATAACAAAGAGTGTACCAACAAAAAGTTGGGATAACAAAGGGTACCAACCAATAGTTGGGATAATAAAGACTGTACCAACCAAAAGTTGGGATAACAAAGGGTACCAACCAATAGTTGGGATAACAAAGGGTACCAACCAATAGATGGGATAGAAGCCGAAATGTACAGAAAGTAGAATCAACGGACTTACGACCTGAAAAATAAATGACTCCGCTGGGGAAAGAGAAATCTATACAGACAACTCTGTAGGGGAGTATAGGAAGGAATAACAGTAAGAAGGACGAATCCACTGGTTACAGTGTAATGTTAAACAACATCTCCTGAATTACATCCCTTTCTGATGGGGATGGCAAAAGATATCAAACCTGGCTTATGCTTCGAATGCATATGTTTTAATTTTTCTATGGCGTAATGCTCCATACGAGATGGAAATGCTGCACGTTTGGGAGGATGCCATGCAAGGATGCTTATGCAATGCAAAAGAGGCACTTCAGCAAAATAAATGCTGAAGATGAAGGAAACTCCACCGGGGATGACAAACTAAATTGTCTCCTGAATTAAAAGACCCTGCTGAGGAATATTTTACTGAACGACTTCCTGATCCCAAACTTTACTGGAGATGAAAAACTCCGAGAGAAATTTCACTCTGTTGGAGATGGATGAATACGAATAGCGAAGATGGATCCCAAGAAATATCTCTCTGCTGGAGATTACCCATGGCTTCTACTGAAGACAACACCCAAAACCTAGATTTGAAATATGCCAATAACACTTGGACTTAGAACCTACTGGGGATGCCAGATGCCGTTGAACTAACTACTGTGAAGATTACCACCAAACTCTATTTAGGGGGACAAGTCAATAATACCGAACCTGCTTGGGGATATTACTAGACTTAACCTGCTGTTGGGAGATGTCCTTATCTTCTTATCTTCACCCTGCTGGGGAATATCAGCCACTATTAGCAAACATGCTTATTGAACGGCGGTTAACGACATTAACTCTACCAGAGGATAACATCAATCTTACTCATCTGTTGGAGATCAGATCATATAATTGCTTATGAGAAAAACATTTCCTGACTAGCTGAGGAAAATGGGTGTTCAGACTCTATGGGGAAAATAACCTCTTTGTCCAAAGAAGATATTACATAAGTCTCCTGCTGGGGATGCAACAACATCCACTTCTGACCGGCTTGCTGAGAAAGTAACAAATCAACCCCAACTCTAGCTGGGGAAATAATCCTCTGTACCCTGGCTGGGGAGAGCAACTACCTGCTGAGGAAGATGAATTTCACTGCCGAGGAGAATAGCTCTACTAGGGAGAATAGTCAACGAAAACTACCGAGGGATATCATTGAGCTTAACCTGCTGTTGGAGGAAAGAGTTTACCCTACTGGGGATTAGAGCATGTCGTTGCTGGCGGAACTACACTTCCTGGCCTCCCGAGGAAAGTGATTACCAGGCTCTTGTGGGGAAAATAAAGTCTTTTCAAAGACATCCAACACAACTCCTGCTGGAGATACAACCACATTCACCTCGGAGCAATCCACTTTAAACTGCTTGCTGTGGAGAATGAGTTCTGCTGCAGATAAACCCTGCTACCCTACAAACAACATCAACAGTATATGAAAAATGGCTATCTCGATTACCATTACAATGACCGCTACTTGAGAAATTCCCACTGTTTTCCGATATGCTTCGCAAAGCTTAACATTTTCGCATGCAATGTTTGTAAAAAAAATCGGACGTTTTCACAAACAAAAACAGTTAAAGCAAAAAATACAAATGGAAAGCTCTTTGAATAAAATGAAAATTTTATTGAATGAATTGGCCTGTAAATAGGCATTTACATCCGGAAGCAATTCCTGAAAAGAGGTAATTGCTCAAAAGAAAATAAAAGAAAGTACACATGCCGGCAATGTGGGGAACAGATATCCACCATGATTCAATTCAGCTATGACCCAATATGTCTCGTTTATCCGCAGATGCTTTGACCTTCGAAGAGACTGACTGGACTGATTCATTTCCTTTGAAACTTTCAAGGATCAAAAGTGTTCATAGATCGAACGCAAATCGTAGCCTCTTGCTTTCAAATCCCTAACTTTTTCCTGGATCGCCCTTTTCGGGTTTTCAATCCACCGGGATACCCATTTTTGCCAAAGTTGCCTTTTCAGGTTTTCAACTTTGCAGGTTTATTCTTTTCTTTTTTCCTTTTTATCCCTAATTTTTGCCCGAACCTCTTCTTTTTATGGTTCGCCGGGATGCCCTTTTTTTCCTGGATCTTCTTTTTATGTCCAGCGGGTCTCTTTTATGCAAAGTATTTTTTGACTACGTCTGCGTTCACAGGGGACGTAAAATCTTCGCCGTCCATAGTTGAGAGTAATAAGGCTCCACTAGAGAAAACCTATCTTACTACATATGGCCCTTCGTAGTTTGGAGTCCATTTGCCCCTGTGATCTGTTTGAGGAGGAAGGATCCTTTTCAAAACCAATTCACCGACCTGAAAGCACCGAGGACGCACTTTATGATCAAAGGCTTTCTTCTTCCTGCTCTGATACAACCGACCATGTGCCATGGCTGCCAATCTCTTTTCCTCGATAAGGCTCAGCTGATTCAATCTGGAACGCACCCATTCAGCTTCATCGAGCTTCACATCTGCCAGAATTCACAAAGAAGGAATCTCAACCTCTACTGGTAGAACTGCTTCCATACCATATACAAGTGAGAAAGGAGTTGCCCCAGTTGACGTACGCACCGAAGTGCGATAACCGTGTAAATCATAATGCAACATCTCATGCCAGTCCTTATACGTTACCACCATCTTCTGCACAATCTTCTTGATATTCTTATTTGCTGCCTCGACAGCCCCATTCATCTTCGGACGATAGGGAGAAGAATTGTGAAGTTCAATCTTAAAGCTCTGACATAGCTCCTTCATCATCTTGTTATTCATATTTGAACCATTATCAGTAATGATTCTCTTCGGGACTCCATACCGACAGATGATGTCCTTCTTGATAAACTGAGCTACCACTTGTCTGGTGACGTTGGCGTATGAGACTGCTTCCACCCACTTCGTGAAATAATCAATGGCAACCAGGATAAAATGATGCCCATTGGAAGCAGTCGGCTCAATCTTTCCAATCATATCAATGCCCCACATGGCAAAGGGCCAGGGTGATGATAACACATTCAGAGGAGTAGGCGGCATGTGCACCTTATCTGCATAAATCTGGCATTTATGACATTTCCGGGCGTATTTAAAATAGCCAGACTCCATAGTCATCCATTAATACCCCGGTATCAACAGCTTTCTAGCCATAGCATGCCCATTGGCATGGGTACCAAAAGATCCTTCATGAACTTCTTCCATTAACAGGCTTGCCTTGTGCTCGTCAACACAACATAGCAAGACCATGTCAAAGTTCCTCTTGTACAGCACATCATCTTTATTCAAAAAGAATTTCCCTGCCAACCTCCTCAGAGTTTTCTTATCTTTGGCCGACGCACCCTCTGGATCTCTTGACTCTTCAGAAAAACCTTAATATCATGATACCAAGGTTTGCCATCTGATACACCTTCAACTACAAACACGAAAGCCGGTCTATCCAGACGTATGATTCTGATTGAGGGAGTTTCGTTCCAATGATTCACCTGATACATCGAAGACAACGTTGCCAACGCATCTGCCATCTGATTCTCCAACCGAGGTATGTGATGGAAATTGACTCTGTCAAAGAAAGGTAACAACCTTCTGGCATAGTTGTTATAAGGCACCAAATTCGCTTGACGAGTTTCCCATTCACATGTAATCTGATTAACTACCAATGCAGAATCACCATAAACATCGAGGTTCTTGATTCTCAAATCAATTACTTCTTCTAACCCCATGATGCATGCTTCATACTCCGCCTCATTGTTGGTGCATATGAATGTTAATCGGGGCAGTGAAGAGTATATAAGAACCCTGTGGAGTCGTGATGATTGCCTCGATTCCGTTACCATATGAATTAACAGCCCCATCAAAGACCAGCTTCCATTGGGATCCAATTTCAGGTCCTTCTTCATACAAAGGCTCCTCACAGTCTTTCATCTTCAGAAACATGATATGTTCATCCGGAAATTCAAACTTCATTGGTTGATAGTCCTCGATTGGTTGTTCAGCAAGATATTCCGACAAAACACTTCCCTTAATGGCCTTTTGGGAAACATATTGAATATCGTATTCTGTCAAAACCATCTGCCAACGGGATAGTCTTCCCGAAAGCGCCTGCTTTTCAAACACATACTTGATCGGATCCATCTTCGAAATCAAGAGGGTTGTGTGGTTTAACATATACTACCTCAAATGCTTAGCGGCCCAAGCGAGTGCACATGTTTTTTCCAGCATCGAATACCTTGACTCACAATCAATGAACTTTTTACTCAGATAGTAAATGACATGCTCTTTTCTACCTGACTCGTCGTGTTGACCGAGCACACACCCCATTGAATTCTCAAGAACCGTAAGATACATAATCAATGGACCTCCTAGCACTGGCGGCAAAAGGACCGGAGGTTCCTGCAAATATTCTTTTATTTTTTCAAACGCCTTTTGACAATTTTCGTTCCACCTGACCTCTTGATATTTTCTTAGCAATTTGAATATTGGTTCACACGTGGCCGTAAGATGAGAGATGAATCTAGCAATGTAGTTCAACCTCCCTAAAAAACCATGAACCTCTTTTTCTGTTCTCGGTTCAGGCATTTCTTGTATGGTTTTTACTTTAGCAGGGTCAACCTCGATACCTTTTTCGCTGACAATAAACCCCAGTAATTTTCCAGACCTCACCCCAAAGGTGCACTTGTTCGGATTCAACCCCAGTCTGAACTTTATCAACCTTTCAAACAGCTTCTGAAGATTCACCAGATGCTCTTCCTCCGTTTGTGACTTCGCAATCATGTCATCAACATAGACCTCGATCTCTCTGTGAATCATATCATGAAAGAGAGTCATCATTGCCCGCTGTAGGTTGCCCCAACATTTTTCAATCCAAAGGGCATTACCTTGTAACAGAATGTTCCCCACGGTGTTATGAACATCGTCTTCTCCATGTCCTCTGGGGCCATTTTGATTTGGTTATACCCAGAGAAGCCATCCATGAAGGAAAATACAGAGTATTGAGCAGTATTGTCCACTAACACGTCAATGCGAGGAAGCGGGAAATCGTCCTTTGGGCTTGCTCGATTCAGATCTCTGTAATCAACACACATCCTGACCTTTCCATCCTTCTTAGGTACAGGCACAATGTTAGCAACCCACGGAGGATAACTTGTCACAGCCAGAAATCCAGCATCTATCTGTTTCTGAACTTCTTCTTTAATCTTGACAGATATTTCTGGCTTCGTCCTTCTCAGCTTCTGTTTTACCGGAGTACATCCTTCTTTGAGCGGCAGCCGGTGTACCACGATGTCAGTGTCAAGCCCAGGCATGTCTTGGTAAGACCAGGGGAAGATATCCACATACTTTCGAAGCATTTCAATCAATCTTCCCTTTACACTGTCTTCCAAAGCAGCCCCAATCTTTACTTCTTTCTTTGCGCCTTCGTCCCCAAGTTAACAATCTCAATCTCCTCCTGATGAGGGAGAATGACCCTTTCCTCCTGTTTCAACAGTCTGGCCAATTCCTCGGGTAAGTCACAATCTTCATCAGCCTCCTCTTCAGCCTGATAAATGGGATTATCGAAATCATACCGAGCCATAGCTGAATCATGATTGGTGGTATCTGAACAAGAAAACCTGCATGATTGATGATTTATGTTTATTATGTATGCAACAAACAAAAAACACATTGCCATTTTGATGTGAGTTAATGCAAAAAGTAAAAACAGAAAAACAGGGATCAAAATATTTGAATGTGAAAACGTCCTTTATTAATAATAAAGAAAACACACAAAATATTCAAGCCCTACAAACAAAAATCACTACGCATTGGGCAGAACGTAGGATTATCATAACAGGAAAACAAAGGCAATTACACTGGGCCGGTGACTTGAATGGCTTTCAGCACTATAATTCCAAGGAATAACTTTTGTGCTCTCATACGGAACGGGCCCAAGAGTGGTGATAATGACCGGCACTGGTCTTGCCGGTGCTGAAATAGTTATCGTTTTAAAAGGGATTGTAACAGTGGCAACCTCATTCTTTTTGCCATTAACTTTTTTCTTCTGATCAGACCTATCGAACTGTAACCGACCTTCATCAATTAGCTTCTAAATTCCGGATCTTAATAAATCACAACCATTAGCTTGCACCAAACACTCTGAACAACTTTTATCACAACCAGGGAATACTCCACCCTTCAGTAATCCCTCCTTCACTACCGACAAAGAAGTCCTTAAATCATTCACGTCCAAAACCAAATTCAAAGATTCATCATCTTCTACAACAGCATTGACCCTCGGCCCACCGTGATTTGGCATGGGGTTTTGAATGACATTGGGCACGTCGTTGGAGAAATTGATGGCCTTCGAGTCCAAAAAATCCTGGACTTTGTGCATAAAAGCTTTACAATTCTCAATATGGTGTCCTGGTGCGCCAGAATGAAATTCACAGTGAGCGTTGGCGTCATAACCGGGAGGTGGATTGCCGGTAAGGGGCGCCAAAGTCCTCTTCTGGACTAATTGCAACTGCAACAAATGCTGAAACAACTGGGTATAAGACATGGGAGGTGTCACAAAGTGCCTATCAGTCGTTCTCTGTCTAGATGAGTACTGACGTGGAGCAGTGTTTTGTTGTTGAGGTACTGCTGCAGGAATAGTTATTGAGGCCACCTGCTGATTATAATTCTGACGTTATTTTCCCTTACCACGGTGTGAAGAAACAGAATTCGCTTCCTTTTTCTTCTTATAATTCACATAAGGTTTCTTCCCTCCACTAGAAGAAGACCCATCATTGCCCGACACCTTTATGGTTTTAATTCCACTTTCTAACATTTCACCAACCAAGACCAGATCAGCAAACTTTCCTGACATGCAAGGCAACAACTTCTCTTAATAATGCCCCGACAAGGTAGCCATGAACATATTCAGTATCTCTTTCTCCAACATGGGAGGCTGTACTCTCGGTGCCAGTTCACGCCACCTCTGGGCGTATTCCTTGAAGCTTTCACTGTTCTTCGGAGACATACTCTGCAGCTGAGTCATGTTGGGAGCTATATCAGTATTATATTGGTAGTGCTTGACAAAATCCTCTACCAGCTCTCTCTCCAGTTGCGGACGTTACATATATCCAATTGCATATACCATTCCAGCGATGCCCCAGACAGGCTATCCTGGAAGAAATGCATAAGTAATTTCTCGTCCCTAGAGTACGCAACCATTTTCCTTGCGTATGCCCGGACATGAGTCTTTGGGTAAGTAGTACCATTGTATTTCTCAAAGGTGGGAACCTGAAACTTGTGCGGAATTACGACACCGGGGACCAGCCCAAGATCATCCAAATCCATGCCCACAGAGTTCTGATTCACAACCCCTTTCAGCTGTTCCTCAATCAACCTGATCCTCTGATCATCAACAATAGGGGGAACACCATCCCCACCTTGTACAGAAAATATGTCGTCCTGTTGGTCATCATATCGACGACCATGAACAACACATACACTATTTCCTCCTCCTAAACAGAAGGAATCACAACTTGCTCTCCTCCGCCCGGAGGGATCACAACAGAAGGAACATGAACACATCCGCCCGGAGGACCAATAGGAATACCATTACCCCCAGTACCTCCGCCCGGAGGAATGACATCATTATGAAGACCGCCATGAAGAACTCCATCCTCGTCAACTCTTGCCACCAGAGGTTGAACAAGGGTTCTGAGCTGTTCCTGCCCCTGTGCAACGCCTTGTATTAATTCCATGAACTAGGCCATGCGAGCCTGCATGGAAGCCAACTCAGCCTGCATCTGTTCCATTGCTCTCCTTTGATTGGATCTGGTAGAATACCGATGAATCTGCTGTTCAGCAATCCTGCTTGCGGAAGAACACAATAAGAAAGCCAGAAATAAACCTGCTATGCAAAATACAACATGATTATGGTTATGTGAATGCAAATGCAAACATCATATTTAAACATTCCCAGGGCATATCCGCTTTGATTCCAGTCTTTGAAACCGATCAAGGGATTAGACACAATATCGCAAAATAAATCCGAACCCAGAAATACTGTAGAACTATCACAAAGGAAGCACATCTTTTCAGAAACTGAGAGCTGTTGATTCATTCATGATTAAACCAAGCGTTTTATATCACGTCATAAGAATTCATACAGACGGGTCTAATACAATCAAAGGTGATTCCATCAACAATCCTGATGGTAATCCCAACAAAGTATAACAACAAGATCACTACAAATTAATTCCAAACAAACTGGCTTCAACTTCCTCAAGAAGATCCACAGTGTCTGGATGAGTAGGTCGCTCTATCAGCCCCTTGATTAATCTGTTTTTCTTATCAATATCTTGATTCAGCCTAGCAATCTGTTCTTCAACATTGTTACCTTCGCGCCTTGACTTCTTGACTTCGGCTTGCACCTTGAGCTCTTCAATTTCCTTCTGAGCTTCATTCCACTTACCAGAGAGGTGCTTTTTATCTGCCTTCATTTTCTGGAGTTCTTCTTTCAATTCCCCATTCTCAATCTTGAGCTTTTTCCATATTTCCTGATACGTGGCAAGCTTGGCTTCAATCTCGGTCAAGAGCTTCTTGTTTTTCCTGTTGTAGCGAGCGATTTTGGACGTGGTTCTTAAGCACTGTCGCTCTTGGGGGGACTACAGGTCGATTCATTTTTTATCCTATTGAAGCTGATGAAGGAAGGGAAATAGATGTCTCCAACTAACCCTGCTTGCATACTGAGTTTAAACAGCGGTCTGTTAGGTTACGGATGCTATATGGAAGTGGGGCCTCTTTCTTCTTATTTTGTTAAGACTGAAATGTCGGGACTATGCTATTGGTAGGATGTTAGGACTGATGCTTTTCGATTGATGTATGAAGGTACGGGATTTTGGGCTTTTGATTAGTGTGCTCGCTAAGATTTTTCTTTCAATCTTATGCCTACGTATTCCCATTTACCAAAACAGGGAAATCAGAGCGATCGTAGTTCCTCCTATTCTATGGGAGGAAATGGTGTTTTGGTGTCTTGTTCAAAGCCCAAGACGTGAATCTAAATGGTTTGTATCTTGTTCAAAGCCCAAGATGTGAAGCTGAAGGGTCTATTTGTATCTTGTTTGAAGCCCAAGATGTGAAGCTAAAGGGTTTTGACTTTAGAGAGAATTTGTCATCTCTAAATAGGGGATGTTTGATCTGTTCGTCACAACTGTTAGGTGACTGGTTATAAAGGAGAATTACTTTAACTGGACATGTGATTCCAACAATGCCATAATTTCCTTTATAGGGGTTTTTTAATCTGAAGGAGAAGACTTTAACTCAATGTAGAGCAATGCCATCTCTCCTTAGGAATTTCTCATGCTAAAAGAGGGACAGTGGCGTGGATGTAAATAATCCAGAGGCTTGCCGCTTACAGCAATTAGATGGGGGGAAAGGAGTTGTTGATGTTTGTATATTGTAAGCAAGGCACAGATTTTGATGCTAAAAGGTTGATTAACTCAACCGGGGTTTCCTTATACAAAGCCTAAGAGGAGGCTATTGGCCCAACAAGAGGGTGTTTTTATGTGTCTCGTACGAAGCCCGAGAGAGAGGCTAAAAGGGTTGACTCAACAAGAGAGTGCTTTGGTATCTCGTACGAAGCCCGAGATGGAAGCTAAAAGGGAGTTGACTCAACAAGAGAGTCTTTTATACTCAACAAGAGAGTGATTTTGTATCTCGTACAAAGCCCGAGTTTGAGGCTAAAAGGTCGGACTCATCAAGAGAGTCTGAAAAGGTTAGCTCTGCTGGGGAGAATCATTGTACAAGGCCCAATAGGAGGCTAACTTCACTGAAGAAGGATCATTATACAAAGCCTAAGAGGAGGCCATCTTTCCTGAGGAAAGGATCATTATACAAAGCCTAAGAGGAGGCTATGGTTACTGTTTTAGTTGAGTGACAGGTCCAATATGTTGGCTAAAAGAGAAAATCAGTTCTTATATGGGTCACGTTGTACTCAGGGATTTGATCTGAGGATTGGGATTATTTCCTGTTCTCTAAGGAAACGGGGAATCCAAAGGAGCTTTAGACTGTCCAAGTCTACAAGTTTTATCTTTTTTACTATGCTTAAGAAATAGTAGTAGTGAGATCTAGACTCTTTGAAAGACTGTTCTATTAAGATGACTAATTTCTGTTCCTATACCTCTAGGAGGTCGTTGGGACAATTTGTACGAAGCCCAAGAGGAGGCGAGAAAAACTTTTAAGAGGCCGAGGGACAATTTGTACTAAGCCCAAGAGGAGGTTATCTTCTCGGAGAAAGAATCATTATACAAAGCCTAAGAGGAGGCTATGCAAACTTTCTAAGAAGCCGACGGGTCCTTGTACAATGCCCAAGAGGAGGCGGGGATGCTTTTATGAAGCCTGTGGGTCCCCAAACCCTGAGAAGTTCAAGACAGGCTATTCACAGAGAATAGATCAAGCCAGGAAAGTTCGAGAATTTGGAAGAAACTCAAGAGATGCCATTCACGGAGAAAAGATCATCTCTGGGGAGTTAGAGTTTCTTTGACAATTTCTAAGGGCGACTGCCAAAGAGAAGATGGTATATGGTGCTCCTATGGGGGATCTAGTTTTGTCTATTTCTAGACGTAGCTGTCGGGGAAACTCTAATATCTATACTATTATTATACAGTCGATATGAGTTTATGAAAGAAGACTTACAGTGAAACACCCCACACTACAGTTATATACATATGAAAGCGGTAAATGAAAGCGGGTAAACACTTACTCGGTTGTAGAGCTTCCATACTGTTTGGTTAGTTGTTCAACAAAGAAATTGAAAATAACAGTATATTAGAAAATCAAAGGAGAAAGTGCCTTTTGAAAGGAAAATTGGGGCTTACTGCTCAAGGAGAGACCCAAGGTTTAATCAGTTATTGCACTGTCGTTTTGTACAGGGACTTATACAAGTGACTGAGGCCCAAGAAAGGTTTTTTGTACAAGGTGGTGGGTCTTACACTCTCTCAAGAGGCCCAAAATGGTTGAAAGTGAACAAAGATGGGTCTTATAGCTCAAGGAGAGGCCCAGGGATTTGTTTTGAAATGGCGATCGCGCCGAAATTTTTTTTAACACAGAGGGACTTATACAATATCTGAGGCCCAACAAGGTTTTGGCCAAAAGGGGGGTTGGGTCTTACACTCTATTAGAGGCCTAGATGGTTTGTTTTAAACGGGCGATGATCACGCCGAACTTTTGAAATACAACGGGACTTATACAATAAGTGAGGCCCAAAATAGGTTGTATTTATATAGGGTTGGGTCTTACACTCTATTAGAGGCCCATGAGTGTTTGAAAATGATTTGTGAGGGTGAAAATCAAAGAAACCCTAATTTTATCTTCTTTAAAAGTAAATATTTAAAGAAAATCAAATAAAAATGATAAAAATACCAAATAAATTTGAATAAACCACTTGTGATTTTTGTTTTCGGTTTTAAAAATGAGTTTTTAATCACAAGATGATTAAGAACTCATTTGGTTTTGATTTTCAAAGTAAATATTCACTTTTAAATGTTTAAAAACAATTAAAAAGGGAATTTATTCACAAAAATACTAATTATATTAAATAACTAATATAAACTTAATTTTTTTTGTGGAATAAAATATTTTAACATTTTTGTGATTTTTTGCAAAAAGAACCAATCAAAAATAATTTAAATTGAAGGAGTTATTAATTTTCCAATTAATTAACAAAACATGAAAATATGGGGAAAAATAGCAAAATGTGAAAAAACACAAAATGGCATGGGTGGGGTTTGAACCCACGACCTCAAGGTTATAGGGCGTGTGCCTTACCACTGGGATGGTGATACATCCGTTGATTAAAACGAACCAACAAATATACAAGGCTTGCCTTGTTTTCTAGACCTGGCCAAGGCAAGGCAAGGCAAGTTTTGGCAAGAAACGGGAAGGTCCATAACTTTCTCATTTCTCCATGGTTGGGGACAAAACTTATATGCATCTGGCCTAGAATTTCACAAGGAATCCAATGGCGGTGGTATTTTTTCCAGATCATGCTCCCTCCTCAAAATTCAATAGGGGTTTTGAAATAGGCCTATAATTGCATTTTCTATGCTACACTTTGGTATAGGCATGAATTACATGATGAATTGGTTCAAACACAACATATATAACATGTATAAGATGTGCATAATCAGTGGACCTCAAAGCAATGCATATTTTGGGAAGTTCAAGTCATGATGCTCACCTCTTTTTGAGCTTTTGGAGATTTCTGTGCAATTTGCCAAGCCACTTGTTCCAGAAATGGTTTGATGCTTTGAACACTCTCAAATGGTCCCTTAGAAGCTTTTAGGATGATTGGAATCAGCTGGAACCTGCAAAAACACAAACTGGCCCTTTCTTGCAAAAGGGGTTAAAATGGCCAAAATAACAACTCCCTCAAATGGTGTTCCAGATGGGGGGAACCATTTGGGACAGTTTAAGGATGATATTTAGAGTGTGTTTGAGGTTTTATCTGGTTTGGAAAGTGACTGAATCAAGGCATGGCTTGAAAAATGCACAAAATTACTATTTTGAGGTTTTGAGATGTGACTTTGTGATTTAAGGATTACGGGCCACTTGTGTGAGTTTGGACAGCTTAGATATGACATATTGGATGTGTTTGGATCATAAGCTGTGGTGGAATTCCTCTCTAACTCAAAAACTCAGAGTTACCTTGCTAAAGAAGGTATTTTGGCCTAAAGAGAGGGATTTTGAGGAAAACATCAGTTTGATGGCTTTGGTGTACTCAAACTGAGCACAAATGAGCTCTATTTATAGTAGAGCAAGTTTGTTTTGGGATCAATAGTGAATGGCAACCACACCAGAGGTTTGGCCAATGTTAAGCAATGAGAATCCAAGTCTTCTCTAGCCATTGACTAGAGGTTAGGGCACAGAGCTGTGGTTCCCTAGTTGTTGGATCAATCTTGACTGAATTCAGTTGCAAATCTGTCAGTCCATGCCACCTTGGTGCTTCCATTAAATTCCCCAATCCAAAATTGGAGTTTTGTCCCTCTTTTAGGGATTTCTAGGTTTGGCATGCTACTTCTTGTTCCAAAGACTTTGGAGGCTTGGATCAGTGTTTGGTCCCTTTAGATTTGATCCTCAGATGTGTCCAAAGTGATGACAAGGCTTGGAATTATCTGATTTTGCCAAATCGAGCAAAAGTGCAAAATTCTGCCTAGCCTTGGCAGTTTTCAGCAAGGCATATTGCCATTGTCATATCTCATGACTCAAGTTGAGTTTGGTGATGTTCTTGGCCATTTTGGAAAGCCCTCGTATGATACAACAACTATTTGATCATAATTGGTTTTGATGATTTTTGGATCCAAGTGAAAAATGCCCCTACATTTGGAAAAAAGTGAAGGCAGATTCTGACTTAGTGAAAATTTCACTAAGTGTTGGAAAAAAGTGACATTTTCACTTTTTTTGATTTTGATCATTCCATAACTTGAAATCCATGGGGAATTGGAATGAGTGGTAGTTGAAGCTTTTGTAGAGGGCCATGAGAGCTACAAATCTAGCTTTTGATGGGGAAAAATGGCCTTGTGGTTTAGGAGTTATGATCCTCCAAAGTTGGTACCCTAGCCACTTTGTTCCATAACCTAGAAAATTTTCTAAGTTTTTTATGGTTACCCCTTTTATAAGTTATCCCACTTTTCATGATTTTTCTTGATGAATGATGATTCCAATCACACATTAACATCATTTTAGGGTTAAAAAACCATTTTTGTGAAAAATCTCAAAAAAGTCAAAGTTGACTTTTGTGCACAGTTGACTTTTTATCAGATGAATTCCAAACTGTGCAATCCTCTATGAAATCAAGTCCTTAATGTTATCATGCAATAGTGGCCCTAAGGTCAAGGTTTGAGAACCTAAGTCTAAAGAGAAGAGAGGGATAGCACTACCTAATGCTTATCCTACCTCACTTTAATCAAAGATTAAAGTTGAGCTAGGATCCCTAAGGGTGTGGATAAGTTGTATACACAAAGCATTATATCATGCTATTTACAAGCACACAAGAGAAAGTGAAAGAGATAATAGGGAAGAGATATGAGTATGGATAAGCATACACATACTCAAGACTTACCATAGCCCCTACATAAAACAAGTTAGTTTAAAAGAAATTAAAAGAGTATAAGTGAAGAAAGTAAACACATAAGTCCTAGTGTTCTAAAAAAACTCTAAGAAGCTTCTAAAGGCCCAAACCTAAAAAGAAAGGATCCCTAAAGGTTGGTACTGACCTAGGGCAGTAGCAAAGCCTACTCACATCCACCAAAGGTTACAAAGGCTTATAAGATCAATCCATACCTAAACAATCTACCAAACATCAAAGGAATGCAATGATATGCACTAAAGATGCACCATGACATTTAAGAGATGTAAACATGCAATAATGCATAATGAATCACCACAACTAGTAGGAAGCCACTTCATAGATGTCATTAAGTATCCATGAATTATCATCCATAATATGAGAATGAAAACTCAAGAAGAAGAAGTGGGAAGAAGTAGAACAATGTCACACAATAATTCACAATGTTGTTTACTTACAAAACAAGTCACAAACGAGAGTGAAATACAATTATGAATGCCAATAGACATGGATCAGTATCATACATGTTATAGGATGACATGGGAATGCATAAATGAACAAGTGTGGTTCACATCCAAATCACATTAGAGGTTAAGAAGAGAAGGGCACAACTTTGAATTCATACAAGGTGAAACATACTTCAAAAAGTTCATGAACTTGTAATGCACATAACATGAAGTTATAAACCAATGTGAATGGATGAAATGAGTCATGTACAGTATAGGAACATACAAGGATGAATGTTAATGGTATACCAAGGTGAGATGTACACAAACTAAATCAAAGAAGAACAAGTAACAAATGCGCGTTAACAATGGATACAAGATGAACATCAATTGCAAAACATGTCAAAGTGAAAAAGGAATGACCTATAACTTCGTATATATGACATATAATGTTTCTATCAACACATATCAAAAGATAACACCACATGTCTCAAGGCATCCAACACAATGCAACCTAAAACCCTAGCACATACTCATAAGGAAGCACATAAGTATACATGTGATCAAACAATTCAAAGTAACTAAACCAATGATGATAAAAATGTACAAACCAAATCATATGGTATCCAAATAGTAGGCAACTCAATCTCAAAATTATAGGTCCAAATTCAAATGTAATCACCTTCAACAAGGGCTCACAAATTCACAATGTTCACACAATGATAGTGCACAAAGATGTTGATGAATGCATATGAAATAATGCTCATAAAATGCATGAAAAATGACATTAGATCCTTATTAGGTCACACAAGTGTGGTTCAAGTATGGGACAAAACTTCATAAGGGAACTGTGCCAAAAAAATGGAAATGAAGCATGTATCACAATGTGGATCAATTAAAAAGAAATTCAAAAGAAAATACCAAATTAATATGAAAATTAAAATAATCAGGAAAGTAATTTTGTCAAAAATTATTTAAATGTGTAAGGATCACCTATGAATTATTTGGGAATTTTCTGATGCTTAGAAGTATTTTTAAAAATAAAAAATCAAACAAGTATGAAGAAGAAAATAAAAACAAAGAAATAGGCTAGGGGGTGCAGTGAGAGCAAATATCCAGCTATAATGCACGTTGGGCCCAAAACAAGGGTGTGCGAAAAGCAAATTAGGTCCAGTCCAAAAAAGCGCTATCAGATGAGGTCCATGCTATGTGGATCAGTCAACGGTTGACTCACTCTCAACCATTGGACACGTCAAACAATGATGATCAGGGAAAGTAACACAATCATGTGGCTTACAATACACACGCATGATAACCAATGATGATGCAATCACACATGAGCAAATAAAGTCAAAACAAAGTCAGAAATTGAGATCACGTGACCCCCACCCTCTTCATTAATGCGCTGGTGTGATCTTGGCCATCAGATCAAAACAATCAAACGGACAGGATATAAACTGGGAAATGCTAGGGTTCTTCCTCAGATGAACTTTCTGGTGGCCGGAGAAGACGACCGGATCTTCCGCCGTGCTCAGCCTCCAACCACCACAGAAATGGACAATACTTATATCATTCTCTTCCTCTCTCCACATAGGTTACAAATCCAGTCTCCAAATTCACAAATAATAAGCACACAGAGAGAATCGAAGCCACAAAAGTATGCCCTAAAAATTGAAACTACGCACCTATTGTGCCTATCAACTAGCCGGATATCACATTGCTCCTAGTGAGCTCAAAATCAACAAAAACAAGCTAAAATCAACTAAACAAGTGCAATGAAGTTTGAGTAGAAAACCTGTGTTGTTGATGCTTTGAATCACAGAATACCAGAGGTGAGGTTCCCTTGCTTGTTTGAGCTTCTAACTGGCCAAATAAAGGCTATAGGATTATTCTTGCAGAGAAATAAGATGATGAAGAAGTTGCAGTGAAGTGGAGGAAGAGCTCAAGCTTCAATGCCTTGTGCTTCTTGAAGGTGATGATGCAGATTGTGGAGAATGATAAGCTTCAATGCAGAGAAAGAGAGAGAGCTCGAGAGAAGAAAGAGAGTGTGATTTGAAAACTGAGAAAAAATGGAAGAGTCCTCTGCAATTCAGTTGAGGGAATCTATTTATATCTATGGTTAAGGCTTAACCATACTATGGTTGACAGTTAGAAAGAGGGTTAAGTGAGTGAGTTAACTGAGTTTGTGAGTTAACAGAATGAGTCAAGGTAGTTATGCCACGAGTTGGTGTTGTGTTAGCGTGAAGAGAGACCATGGCATGTTATGGTGGCGGTGAAATTAGATGGTGATGATGCACTGAGCAACACAGCTTGTTGTGTAAGCTTCCTCAACAATTTTCTTTCTTTTCCTCTTGTGTTTTAACAAACATGGCAAAGCATGCATGAGGCACATGATGAGTGTAAGGTGTGTGCTTGGTTACTTATGGCAATGTGATGTGTGTGGCTGATATGTATGAAAAGTAACACATACCAACAATGCAACATTCCTTATTTGGGCAGCCATGACAACATTCCATGATAATGACTTTGGAAAGATACAACTCACTAATCCATGTATGAAAAGAATAGATCTTGGGGCCATGGAAAGACCTCATGGAGGAGAACAAAGTTAGTGTTGAAAACAATCCCCATAGAATCCTCTAACATGACTAAAATGGCCTATGAAAACATTTAGTCATGGCTGCCTTGCCATGCCACCCTGACCTACTCTTGTCCACCCCATGCCTGTGAAATGAATCAGTGTGAGTTCATCACTTTGGGCCACCATAACTCTCAAATGGTTGATCAACTGAAAAAATTTCCAACACCAATATTGTAGAGGAGATTGAGAGGAACAAGTTTGATGTTAAGCACTTTTTGGTTTGGAGCCTCCATCATGGAGAAATTTGCCTTGGAACATTGATATGTCATGCACACCAGGAGTTTGTGAAAATTACTACGAACCAGCATGCGCGTGACCTGCCTGCCTTGCCCAAAATGCCTTACAAGCCTCCAACTTTGAACAACCATAACTCCCTCAATTTTAACCCAATGGAAGAGTTCTTGAGTTCTTGGTATGGTTTTGAAGCTTGCAACATGAACTTTTGATAGGCCTCCCTAGCCCTTCCATTTGGTTCCTGGAACATGGAGAAAGAAAGCCCCAAAGTCAACCTCTCACCTTGCCAAAACTTGCCATAAATAGAAACCTTAATTTCTATTTTTGGCAACTTTGCACATTTCTTGATTTTTGATGATTCTTTCATTATTTCTTGATCAAACCCTCTCCAATGGTCATGTTTGTCATGAGGGACATGGGTTTGACCTCAAAAAGTCAAGGGTTGACTTTTTCCTCTGCACAGTTGACTTTTCCCCAAATTTCCTAATTCTCAATCAATTGACCAATTGAAACCCTTCCAAATCAAATTGATGGACAATTCTTCATCCTTAGACCCTTGAGGACATATAGAATACCATAGAATCAAGTCTTGTCCAATAAATCAGAAATAAACTGATTTTATGGTAAACCCTAATTTTAACCCCTCAGTCTAGGAGAAAACAGCACATCCTCCAAATCTAAATTCCTCTGAATATGATGTATATCCTTTCTAACAAATATGAGATATGACATTTGAAGGTGATAAAAGCTTAAAGATCTTGCCCATTGGGGCATTATACTCAAGAATTACAAAACCCTAGTTTTGCACTGGTTAGGATGATGTGATTCCCTTGCATTCTCTTGTTAAGCTTGATCATATGATAAGGTGATGACCAATTAAGACACCTTGAGGTTCAAGGCTCCTTGGATTTGGTTTAGACACTCTGATCCCATGCCAATGAACTAATGAAATGCAATGATGATTATGCCAAAATGCAATGAAACATAAGCCAGTAAAGCTAAAAGCAAGAGGGCAAATTTTGAGGTGTTACACTTGGCAGTTTTCAGCAAGACATATTGCCATTGTCATATCTCATGACTCAAGTTGAGTTTGGTGATGTTCTTGTCCATTTTGGAAAGCCCTCATATGATACAACAACTGTTTGATCATAATTGGTTTTGATACTTTTTGGATCCAAGTGAAAAATGCCCCTACATTTGGAAAAAAGTGAAGGCAGATTCTGACTTAGTGAAAATTTCACTAAGTGTTGGAAAAAAGTGACATTTTCACTTTTCTTGATTTTGATCATTCCATAACATGAAATCCATGGGGAATTGGAATGAGTGGTAGTTGAAGCTTTTGTACAGGGCCATGAGAGCTACAAATCCAGCTTTGGATAGGGAAAAATGGCCTTGTGGTTTAGGAGTTATGATCCTCCAAAGTTGGTACCCTAGCCACTTTGTTCCATAACTTAGAAAATTTTCTAAGTTTTTTATGGTTACCCCTTTTACAAGTTATCCCACTTTTCTTGATTTTTCTTGGTGAATGATAATTCCAATCACACATTAACATCATTTTAGGGTTAAAAAACCATTTTTGTGAAAAATCTCAAAAAGTCAAAGTTGACTTTTGTGCACAGTTGACTTTTTATCAGATGAATTCCAAACTGTGCAATCCTCAATGAAATCAAGTCGTTAACCTAAATCAAACTTGATGGATTGATTTAATAGGTGTTATAGGGTGTATTGAACCATGTCCTAGGGTTAGGGAGCATATCCTGGTCAAAAGTCAAAGCCACGGTTGACTTTTCCCGCAAAACCCTAATTGTGGTTCAGATGAAATTGAAACTTGTTGCTCAAGCTTCTTGGATCAATCCATTGTTGCAAATGGATCAATGTGGTGTATTAGAGACCCTCAAATCATGCCTTGAGGTCTTGGCTCCTGTGTTGCCCCAAAAGTCAACTTAGGGGTGAATTAGGTCAAGAAACCCTAATTCCTGATTTTTTGTGAATGCATCCCCTGAGGTTAAATTGAATTGATGATTGGGTTCATGATGTTCCATGGAGCATATTAGGATATGATTTGAAGCATTGGCTCATGCCCAGAGGAAAATTCCCATTTGGAGGCTCTGGTCGACCAAAACCCTAATTTGGTGACACTGGCGATCGTGAGGCTTAATCCACTCAGAATGCTGCACCATTGTGCTTGATTCTTGGTGTGGGAGTCCTTTTGATCCATTGTAGATGTTTGAGAGGTTTAGACAAGTTGAAGATCATGTCATTCCTTGATTGATCCTTTGTCTAAGAGCTCTGAGAGGGCTTGAAACCCTAAGTTTGATTGTAGTGGATGCTCACCCATCTTTGGGGAGACTAATGATCCATCCATATTGTGATGATGATTTGCATAATGATGGGAAATCTTAGCGGTCAAAATTTGGGGTATGACAGATGCCCTTATTTAATCTTCTTGGACCCGAAGGTGTGAATGGCGAAGGTATTCGGGCATTCGGGGTGCAAGAGGATTAAATATCGGAATACCCAAAATTTTGATGGCGGTTATGAATGGCAGTTAGCCCATCCATCTTCTTTGGCTAAGTAATGATGCTTAGAAAAGGTAAAACTTCCCCTCGATCCTGGTTTCCTACCGAGGAACTGGTCTCAGTTTTCTTTTGAAATAAACTTCCCCTCGTTCTTGGTTTCCTACCAAAGAACTGGTCTTAGTTTCTTAAATAAACTTCCCCTCGATCCTGGTTTCCTACCAAGGAACTGGTCTCAGTTTCTGAAATAAACTTCCCCTCGATCCTGGTTTCCTACCAAGGAACTGGTCTTAGTTTCTTTTGTCAATAAACTCTCTTGACAAGGGACGCTATGCGTAGCGGTTTTCCTCAAACTTCTTGCCGAATTTTCCTGGGGAGATACCATTTTATGGGAAAAAGTTTTGATGTCAAACTTGCTGGGGAAACCCAGTCGTCTGAGTTGTAGAGGGGTACAAACTTCTCTGTTAGAGATGCCATTTGTTGACTCTACTAGGGAAAGCAGGTCTCTTGAGAGACGGCTGTCGCTTGGGGATATTACATCATACTTTTCTTGAGATCTTCTCGGAGAAATGCCATGTGATGTGATCCAATTTTGAGGTGCTGATGACCTTTTCTTCAACGGGTTTTTTCGGAGAAAAACTGCTGCATTGTTGAATCTCTGATTAAGAGGCTTTCTCTGGGGATTTTCCTCAATTCGGGAAAGCGAAGATATCATCTTCAATGGCGAAGAGTGATGTTTTTCGAACGTTTTCTTGTTCTTCAGAGGTTCAAGTTATCAAAGTGGTCGAAGACCGCCTCTAATCCAGAGATAAACTGGAGAGAGAGATGTAGGGCAGGCGCACTATTTCCTGACGAGGAGAGAACCGACAACTCGATTGAGAGGACTTTTATCACTAGGGGATAAGACCGACTAGAGTGATAGTGATGCAATATGAATGTAAATGCAAATCAATAATGCATGATGCATGTATGTATATGCTGACAAAACTGACACGACATACAAACTAGTAGATGAACATGACTGGATACTTGGCCACTGCTGGGACGAAGAAGTACCGCTGGTTCACGATAGCAATTCTACCTTGCTTAGTAAAAATAGTCCCTGCGGGGAACAACCGTTGGTCGGGCTTAGGAGGTAAGAACTCTGTCGGGGTGTGTCAGACGAAACCAGGTCTCCGACACAGTTGATCCTTCGTTCAGGCGTACTGGTTTAGAAGGAATACTTTGATTTTGCACTTTGAGGTTCGCTTACTTCTGGAGAAGCGATCGATGTTCTTCTGATGTTTAACAGTCAAAAGAAATTGCCACCTTTATTTTAAAAGCAGAAAAAGTTTAACAAGTAAATTCGTTTTTGTTTTATTTCAAGAATTGTCGATCATATTAAAAATGTCGTTCTGTAAAACTAAAACAAATAAGAATTCCAAACAAAAGCATAAGGGCTCAAATTTTATTGATAGGATGGAGATCAGCCAACCGCGTGATTCCATAGAGTATTTACAAAGTTAGAAAATGGTAATTAAAGGGAAAAGGGCTATAATGAAACATAACGACCACTATCCTTCTATCAACTTTGTATTCAGAGCATCCTGAGCTTCTGTCGAAGATGACCCTGACTGGAGCTTTTCTGATGGACGACGTAACTGTTGCTGAGGGACTTGCCTCTGTTGGACATAGTTACTTGCCATTATCCCTACTTTTTTCCAGGATTGTACTTTGAGATTTCCAATCCACCGGGATGATTTTTGATTATGTCTCTAATTTTTGCCTGGGCCGCCCTTTTGGGTTTTCAATCCACCGAGACGTTTTTTTTTTAAGTTTAGGCGAAGTATTTCTTGACTACATCAACATTTCTGGGGTAGGCAAATTCCTCTCCGTCCATGGTTGCAAGTCTCAAGGCGCCGCCTGAGAAAACTTTCTTGACCACATAGGCGCCGTCATAATTCGGAGTCCATTTGCCCCGAGAATCAGTGAGAAAAGATTGTATCTTTTTGAGCACGAGGTATCCTTTCCTGAAGACGCGAGGTCGGACTTTTTTGTCAAACGCCTTCTTCATTCTTTGCTGATACAACTGACCGTGGCATAATGCCGTTATTCTCTTTTCTTCGATCAGGTTCAGTTCTTCGTGTCAAGTTTGACACCATTCAGCTTATGCAAACTTAGCTTCCATCAATACCCGGATTGATGGGATCTCTACTTCTATGGGAAGCACTACTTCCATGCCATATACTAGAGAGAAAGGGGTTGCCCCTGTTGAGGTGAGAACAGATGTGCGATAACCGTGAAGAGCAAAGGGTAGCATCTCGTGCCAGTCTTTGTAGGTTACAACCATCTTCTGAACAATCTTCTTGATGTTCTTATTAGCCGCTTCTACCACTCCGTTCATCTTGGGTCGGTAGGAAGATGCGTTATGGTGTTCGATCTTGAACTCTGCGCACAACTCTTTCATCATCTTATTGTTCAAGTTAGATCCATTATCTGTAATGATCTGGCTCGGAACACGATAACGGTATATGAGATTGTTTTTTATAAAGCAGACCACGACCTGTCGGGTTACATTAGCGTACGACGCTGCTTCAACCCACTTGGTAAAGTAGTCAATGACGACCAGAATGAACCGGTGTCCGTTTGAAGCCTCGGGCTCAATCATGCCGATCATGTCGATTCCCCATATGGAAAAAGGCCATGGGGAAGAGAGAACTTTGAGATGCATTGGCGGTACATGGATTTTGTCGGAGTATATCTGACACTTGTGACACCTCCTCATGTACTTGTAGCAGTCAGATTCCATGGTCAACCAGTAGTACCCTGCTCTCAGAATTTTTCTCGCCATTGCGTGTCCATTGGCATGAGTGCCAAAGGATCCTTCATGAATTTCTTTTATCAGCATGCCCGCTTCTAGTCTGTCGACGCATCGAAGCAAGACCATGTTAAAGTTCCTCTTATAGAGTGTATCACCGCTCAGGAAGAAGTTTCCTGCCAACCTTCTGAGGGTTTTTCTTTCTTTTCTAGATGTCCCAGGTGGGTACTCTTGTTTCTGAAGGAAGCATTTGATATCGTGATACCAAGGTTTGTCGTCTATGACTGCTTCAATCGAGAAGATGTAAGCAGGCCGTTCAAGGCGCATTATGTCGATCTTAGGTATGTCATTCCATTGACCTACACTAATCATGGAAGAGAGAGTGGCTAATGCATCAGCCATGTGATTCTCCTCACGAGGGATGTGATGAAACTCGATTCTGTTGAAGAAGGGTAACAACCTTCTCGCATAGTCTTTCTAAGGGATCAGTCCTGATTGGTAAGTGTTCCAATATCCTTTGATCTGATTGATAACCAGGGCTGAGTCGCCATATACGTCCAAGTTCTTGATCCTCAAATCGATTGCTTCTTCGAGACCCATGATACAAGCTTCGTATTCAGCCTCGTTGTTTGTACACTTGAATGTATGTCTGGCGGTGAAAGGAATGTGGGTACCCAGAGGTGTTATGATAATTTCCCCAATTCCATTTCTGTAATGATTGACAGCTCCGTCAAAGATTAGTCCCCATTGGAAACCTGGTTCTGGCCCTTCACTGGATAGCGGTTCATCGCAATCTTTCATTTTTAGATACATGACATCTTCGTCTGGAAAGTCAAACCCGATTTATTCCTAATCGTCAATCGGTTGATGAGCCAAATGATCGGCTAAAATACTCCCCTTAACGGCTTTCTGAGCGTGGTACTCTATGTCATATTCTGATAGCAACATCTGCCAACGGGAAAACCTTCCCGTGAGAGCAAGTTTTTCAAATACATACTTGATTGGATCCATTTTGGAGATTAACCAAGTAGTGTGACAAATCATGTACTGGCGAAGACATTTGGCTACCCAAGCCAAAGCGCAGCAAGATTTCTCAAGCATAGTGTACCGAGTCTCGCAGCCGGTGAATTTCTTGCTCAGATAGTAGATGGCAGACTCTTTCTGTTTGGTTTCGTCTTGTTGGCCAAGTACACAGCCCATTGAGTCTTCCAAGACTGTTAGGTAGATGATCAGTGGTCTTCCTTCCACTGGAGGTGATAGAATCGGCGGATTCAACAGGTATTCCTTGATACAGTCGAAGGCGGTTTGGCAATCTTCTGTCCAAACGCAGTCCTGATTCTTTTTGAGTAATTTGAAAATCAGCGCGCAGGTCGCGGTCATGAGGAATATGAATCTGGAGATGTAGTTCAAACGTCCCAGGAATCCTCTGACTTGTTTTTTAGTTTTCGGAGAAAGCATTTCTTGAATGGCCTTGACCTTGTCAGGATCAACCTCAATTCCTTTCTGGCTAACGATGAACCCTAAAAGTTTCCCTGAACGGACACCGAAGGTGCATTTGTTGGGATTCAAGCGGAGTTTGTACTTTCTCAGCCGCTCGAATAGTTTTGACAGGTGGGTCACATGCTCCTCCTCTGTCTTAGATTTTGCAATCATATCATCGACATATACCTCGATTTCTTTGTGTATAATGTCATGAAACAGAGTAGTCATGGCCCTTTGATAGGTTGCCCCGGCATTCTTCAAACCGAACGACATTACCTTGTAACAAAAGGTACCCCATGGGGTAATGAACGAAGTTTTCTCCATGTCGATCGGCGCCATTTTAACCTGGTTATAGCCCGAGAGTCCATCCATGAAGGAGAAAACTTTGAACTTTGTTGTACTGTCTACCAGCATGTCAATGTGTGGTAAGGGAAAGTCATCCTTTGGACTAGCCTTGTTTAGATCCATATAATCCACACACATTCGGACCTTGCCATCCTTTTTTGGAACGGGTACGATGTTGGCTAACCATTGAGGATATTCTGATGTGGCGAGGAAACCCGCGTCGATCTGCTTTTGTACCTCCTCTTTGATTTTGATGGCCATGTCTGGGTGAGTCCGTCTCAACCTCTGTTTTACCGACGAACATTCTGATCTTAACGGTAGATGATGTTCCACGATGCTGGTATCCAACCCTGGCATATCCTGATAGGACCAAGCGAATACATCAGGAAACTCTTTGAGAAGCTTTGTTAAACTCTCTTTGGCAGTTGGACTGAGCAGTACCCCAATCCTGATCTCTTTTCTTTCTTCCTCTGAGCCTAAGTTGACCGTTTCGAACAGCTCTTTGTGAGGTTCAATGGACCATTCCTCCTGTCGGAGTAGTCAAGAGATCTCTTCTGGAATTTCGTTGTCATCATCTTCTTCAGCCCCAAATACCGGAAACTCAAAGTTGGGAGAAGGCATTGAATCGTATGTTTCAATGGGGTTTAAAACAAGCTATCTGCATGACGTGATGATTTTATTTAGAAGAGATAGAGAGAATGCAAGAGTGTGTGCAGTATTTTTTTTAAAACTACTTGTTTATTATTTTTGAGTTGTTTTTTAGGATTACCATTTTCTGAGAAAAGCAAAAAGAGAAAATAGCAATTAATGCGGAAATTACAGAACGACGTTATTTTATTTATGAACAAGTCAATTCTTGAAACTCCAGCCCTATAAAACAAAACTCAGTCGCTTTGGGTAAAGCGAAGAGGGATATTTACAGAAATTGAGCCCTATCAAAACATCCGTTTCACCTGGGCAGGGTGAAAGGTTAAAGTAAAGATGGCAATTACTTAGATTTATGAACGATCTTCAAAACATCGACTGCAACCCATTGGCGGCGAACTCCTCGGTGAATCACAAAGTCTGGTACCTTCCTTGATTTGTCTTCAGAAATGACACTGATTTCTGGTGGAGCTGGATCATTGGAATCTCTCTCCCAAGCAGAGTTGTCGTAGGAGGATTCCTCAGTTGTATTTTGCGTAGTATTTGTACTCTCAGTTGTATCTCCCCATCCAGTTGGCTGGATGTCTTTGAGCCTAATACGAGAGCTTTCAGGAGTGGTGTATTTGACCATGAAGTCGAATTTTCCACTCGGTTGTCTCAAGGTGTCCCATACTTCTTTGGAACTGGAGGAGTCATCTCTCTCGATGACGTTGACCTTGGGAAAAGCATAGTTAATGAATTCTAGTCCTGCAAACGTTGCGAATTCATCGTCGTGCTGAGTATTTTTAGGATAACTTGGGTGTTGATCCCATGACATGGTGGGGACGCAGGTATTCTTTTCAATGATGCCCACCTGATTTTCATTGTTCGGCTGATTCTCTTGCCCCAAGTCTCCTGGGTAAGGCTGCCACATTGGCAAGCCATCCATCGGGCCATAATAGTTGTGGTCAAAGTTGTCTTTCATCAAAGTGTCCTCCTCTAATGAGTTTGACGGAGCACGACATCCTTCCGGATCACAATCTCCATATACCATTTCGACTTCTAACCGGGGTATAAATCTCGGGCTCTGTGTAGGAAAGCAAAAGGGAGTCTGCATTTCGTCCTGAGACATATAACCGTCCTCGTTGAGATAGGACTTCCATTCTTCCTCCGTATCAGATGAATCATCCTTATTGATGGTATGCACTTCTTGAGTCACTGGTCGAAGGAAGCCTCCACTGTGGAAGAAGTTCTGAATGGAATGAAAACTTTTATCGTTAGCAGCTGTCTGGGTACAGGTTGCAGAAAAAGCAAGACCCTTCTTTGTTTTATTTTCAGTAGGAATGACAAGCTGCCCCCATCCTGTTGTATTGGCACTCTCGACCGCTTTGATAGCATCTTTGTACGAGGAAATCGAAGTTCCCCCTTCGGATTGATTATCCTTGTGTAACGAAAGCGTTTGGAACTGGGTTCCGATTACCCCCTCCGGTTCTACATAAGTGGATGACGATAAGTTGCTTACGAGCAAGGCCTGTTATCCACAGACTGTGACGAGTTGGTCATTCTGGACGAACTTTAGCTTTTGGTGGAGGGTTGAAGTGACCGCCCCAGCCTGATGTATCCAAGGTCATCCTAATAAACAAATGTATGTTGCCCAGATGTCCATGACCTGGAAAGTGACTTGGATAGTGTGAGGACCGATAGTTATGGGAAGGTCGACTTCACCGATAACCGTTTTTGTGGATCCGTCAAATGCTTTGACTATGACCTCGCTGGTTCTCATCGGAGGGCCTTTGAATGATAATTGCATCAAAGTGGATTTCGGCATAACATTCAGGGATGACCCAGTGTCTACCAGTACGCTGGCTAAAGCATCGTCCTGGAAGTTGACTGTAATATTGAGCGCCATGTTATGACGGCGACCTTCTTCAGGTTATTCCTCATCACTAAATCCCAAGTTATTGCAGGAAGTGATGTTAAAGACAATGCTATCGAACTGTCGTATTGACACATCCTGTTCCACAAAGGCCTGCTCTAAGACTTTCTGTAGAGCCTCCCTGTGCGCTTCTGAACTAAGTAACAGTGATAATACCGAGATCTTTGAAGGAGTTTGCAACAGCTGATCAACAATGTTGTATTCACTCCTTTGGATGAGCTTTAGCATCTCATCATTGTTTTTCGAAAGGTCGGGATTACTGGACTGACCGACTGGTGGATTGGGAACTTCTGTCTGAGGTTCATTTTCTCTGTTAGGTTCTCCAACTCCTCTATTGAAGATTATACCACTCCGTGTTACTCGACTGATGTCTGCAATATTCACGACAGAGGGTAATGGAATTTCCTTTCCATTCTCAATTGTTGTTGCACCGTATTTGTAAGGGATAGCCTTAGTTGATTCATACGGTAGTGGTCCTGGTAGATGAATGACTATGGGAACCTTCTGATTTCTCTGACCATTGTAAGTAATTTCGATCTATTCCCGGTTGGGAACTCTCGATTCATCAAGTAGAGGGATGATGGCACAAACATCCCTAGTCCTCTGATGATCAGAGATTATGACAACGTCCTCGATTTGATCAGCGAGGTAGTTAACTGATCCAGAACTTGACCATGGTTGAATCTCTTTGTGGTCCAACTGACTTTGAAGGGCTGCTCGCACGAAGTAGCATCCTTGATTATCCACTGAGCAAACTCCACACTGCTCATAGTTGTATAGTGGCACCTGGCCACGTCCGCTTTAAATACAGTGTAACCTTACGAGGTCTGTTTCCATTGACCGAACATCCTGACTTTGATATCTAGTAGGATTCCCGTTAGCGATACTAACTTGTCGGGTGTCTTCATCCATATAGATTGAAAGCCACCAATGGTTCAACAAGTGCTGAAGCATTTTCTGGACAAGGGCACAACCTTGAACGTTTTCGCAACCCGCCTCACAGCTCTGATAATTATGCGAAGTGAGAAAACCGAGTTAGACCTGCCTGGCATGTAACTCCACCAAGCTGGTATTCATCAGACGAATATCAAAGATTTGAATCATGTTGATTTGATAATGATTCCTATCTTGATAGTCCTGGATCCATCTAACGCTGGAGGACCTCTTGTACAAAAGAGCATCCCTGTTTGTTTACCGAGCAAGTCAGACAGGAATTGTACTCATGCCGCGGAAGATTATGATATTGGCTTTGCCTTGAGTGCATCACCACCAAGTTGACATTCATCGCACGGATGTCGTGGTTTTGAATGATGTTGGAATTCGTATAAACCATGTTAACTCCATGAACTCGGTGCTCTTGGATCCATCCGAGATCCATCTGTTCCTGTAAAGTTGATTGCACCACAGAACATCCTTGATTGTTTTTAGAGCATATATCACACTGGTGATAATTATGAGGTGGCACATGGCCATATTCACTCTGTCTACAATGCATCTTGACCAAGTTGGCCCTCAATAAGAGTACATCGTGAATTTGATAGATGTCGCTAGACTCTCCCTCTATCAGATTGACTGCAGCTTTCTCGTGTTGAGGCAGCGGGTTTATGAGAACATTTGGATTCGTATACTTGAAAGATAAGACCCCGCTCCTAACAAGCTTTTGCACGTCGGATTTGAAATTGAGACAGTTCTCTACGTTATGCTCTGGTCCTCCTTGATGGTAAGGACAAGTCTGATCTGCTTTGAACCAAAAAGGCGGATTTTCCGGTACTGTAAGAGGAGTCTTAGTCTAGATGTGCCCTTTGACCAGCAGTAACGGAAATAGTTTTGCGTACGATACGGGTATAGGATCAAATCTTGGTGGCCGCGTTGTACGGTTGTTGTTGTACAGAGGACAAACCCGCTGAAGAGGCTGTTGTGTCCTTTGGTGATATTGCTGTGAATGCGGTTGGCTTTGAGCAACCTGAGGTTGATACGTAGAGACAGGCGTAGGGTTGATAGCAGGAGTTACAGCTGCTACTGGTTGGTACCATCGCCTTTGCTTTCCGAGAGAGATATTCCCAATATCTTGCTCTTTTTTCTTAGGGAGAGCACTACCGTATTTTTTAGTACCGCTTGTCAACACAGTGTCTTTGACTAGACGTCCTTCTTGAACGACTTCCTCGAGACGCACCCCTATACCGACCATTTCGGTGAAGTCACTGGGCGCACTGGCAACCATTCTGTCGTAGTAAAATGAGCTCAAGGTCTTTAAGAAGATCTTTGTCATCTCTTTTTCCGCAAGAGGTGGAGAAATTTGGGCGGCGATTTCACGCCATCTCTGAGCGTATTCCTTAAAGGTTTCCTTGTCCTTTTACGACATTGATCTAAGTTGATCTCTGTCTGGTGCCATGTCCAAATTGTATTTATACTGTTGGACGAAGGCAATGCCAAGATCTCTGAACGTGCTGATCGTAGCGCGGTTTAAACCTATGTACCATTTTAATGCGGCATCGGTTAAACTATCCTGAAAGTAGTGAATCAATAGATCCTGATTCGCTGTCTGAGCTAATATTCTCCGAGCGTACATCACCAAATGGATTTGAGGGAAAGAGTTACCCTTGTACTTTTCAAAGTCGAGCACTTGGAACTTGTGCGGAATTTTCACATTGGGGACCAAGCAGAGGTCTGTGACGTCCTTCCCAAATAAATCCTGACCGCGAATAGCTTGCAGTTCATTCTGCATTTCCAGGAACTACTCCTGGAATTCACCCATTCTATTAAACATACTTTTCTTTCTACCAGAAGGTATCTGCGGAATCTGTCCTTCCGGGACAGTGTGCACCACAGGGGGTAGCACCGTTACTACGGCAGTGAATCTCGGCGTTTCCCGAAGTTTGTAACCTTCGGGAGTCCTCAATATACCTCTGGCATCCTCGTTTTCCCAAAGTTTGTAACCTTCAGGCCCAGCGGCTTCTGCTATGATTTCCTGATCTTCAATGATCGGCGGAACATATCCTTCAGGGATATAATTAACAGGCATGCCCCAGGGACGATCTTTCAGCATTTGATACCTAGGATCATACTTCTCCATTATAGACATTGAGGTGATCTATGAGATCACAGTTCTTTGTAGCTGAGCTTCTTCCATGGCTTGCATGTCGTTACAAAGCTTTCTCATATCCTCCCTCAGAGCATCGATCTCTTCTTTCAACTCTCTGTTCTCTTCCTCGAGATCATCCATCTTTTTCTGACGATTGGCCCGAGTATTGTATGAATGAGACAGTTTGACTCTAGAACCGAGACACAAACGTGAGAATCGTAAGTAAGAAGAATACGTGACGTGAGAATGATGAATGCAATGATTATATTAATTATTTTTGTTTATTCAAAGTAAACTTCGACAATTATATTGCAAATATCAAACAGTGGGGGAAACCCCATTTTATTGAATTCAAAGGATTGCGGAAATGAAAATATAGTAAATTACAAGGTGCAGAAATAGAAACCTAAGCTAATGGGTCCCGAGTCCTCTCTGAGGAGATCTCGGGTGCTGATTCTGGTACTTTCCTTTTCTTGGACCGGGGCTCTTGGGTCGTTGTCGGGTTGTCATTCCTTTGCCAAGTGAAAGGAGCGAGCAAATTCCTTTGGTCATCCTGATTTTCCACAGCATGTTGCTCTAAAATCTCAATCAGAGAATCCTTATCTTTTAACAGTTGCTGTATTTTGGTATACTCCACATTGAGAATGCGGTACTTGTTCTTCCAAGACCTCCTTTCATGTTGAACTTTGTTGTGAGTAACCTGAAGTTTTTCCGTCTCAGTCATGAAGTACATGACAGATTCCCTTGGCGGAAGAACTCCGTGATGAGGATAAGGCATCTTTAGCTTGAGAGCTCTAATTTGTACCCAGTGGAGATAAGGCTCCACCGAGACACAGTCCGGTTTTCCTAGAGACTCTCATCCTTTCTTATGAACATGTTTCCAAGCGTGCACTATTTCCCTCTTTAGTGCCCTGTCATTTTCTCCTTCCTTGAAGAAAAGACCTTCCAAATGAGCATTACGCGGGACATGCCTCATCGGGTATCCAAATTGACGACGAACTAAAACTGGATGATAGTTGATTTCTCCCTTAGTTCCTATAAGGGGTACGTTGGGGAAGTTTCCACAACGGTCAATGATCATGATCCCGTCATAAATCCTATTGCACCAATATATGTCAGAGTTGGTAAGAGACATGATTTTCTGCGACCAACGTAAAGCACTCTTATGATCTCAAAAAGCGGCAGACTTAGGCAAATGGGAAATAAACCACTTATATAGCAGGGGTACACAGCACGTGATCACCCCTCCGCTGTACAAATTCCCTAAGTGTACAAAATGATACGCATCTGCGAGCAAAGTTGGTACAGGGTTTCCAATGAGAAAAACCTTAATGGCGTTGATACCTTAAAAGTTATCGATGTTGGGAAACAAAAATAACCCGTACGTGAGCAAAACAAAGATGCTCTCGAAAGCGGCCACGTTCCCTATACTAGCAAAGTATAGAGCATTCTTTACCAGAAACTTGGCAGGTAAACCTAGAATTCCTCCCTTGGTGGTCATGTGAGTCTTGACTTCTAACTCATCCAAATAAATTGCTCTTGCAATGGTCTGATCCTTTGGAATTTCTTCCAATCCAGAAAATGGAGCTTGATCAGTAATGGGTATATCAGTCAGATGAGAACACTCCTCCAGTGTTGGTGTGAGCTGGTAATCCGGGAATGTGAAACAGTGATCGACCGGATCGTAAAACTGAACGAGTGTCTCCATGATTCTTTCAATTACCTGGACCCTTAACAGAGGTAGCAGACCTCCGTACTTGGCTTTGAAAGCCTCATGGTTTGTGATCATTCTCGCCAAACCTCTCAAATCCTCTAACTTTGGAACCTTGAAGGTATACTTATGAGTTTTCCTTCTACCAAAATCCATGAGCACAATCTTTTTTTCTCTGACATTTGCAATCATTGTCTTAGTTTAATTTGAAAAAGAGAGACTAGAAGAGAAAAAAATATTTTTTGCTTAATGTTTTTTAAATGAATGCATGAATGCAGCACACAAAAACATAGAAAAAACATAGGGTCAAAGGGTCGGTGTCATGAAGTCAAGGCTCTACCCATCCCAAAGGTTTATACTAGTGATTTTTGTACCTGTCTCTCAAAATCATTGATTCTTGTCGAGATAACATCAGCGGGCCGGGAACCGTGCTAGGTGATGTTATTTCGAAGAACCTCAGAAGAGGGTAGTATCGCGTGACAACTATTTCCGATAGCTTCCGCACTACTGAAAGAGGTTTTTCCTAGGTGTATACTCAATCTTTCCACATGAGACATCACACGCATTCCCATTAGCAGAAAAATAAACACAGATATCAATTAGGAAAAGCAGTATATATATTTGTCCTAATGTCCTAGACTTTTTAAGAGCTATGAATCCTATGATCATGACAGAAAATGGCTTGCCGGCAGAGTCACCATTCTGTGGTACCTTCCCAATTTAAAGGTTTTGACCTAAGATCCTAGTGAGGGCCGATCCTAGAAATGATGACATTCCCCGATGGAACCGTCATGAAAATAACTTGTCCAAGGTTTTCACCTTAAATTGTAAGAAAGAAAGATGGGCCCCACGGTGGGTGCCACTTTTCTGTAGCGAGCGATTTTGGACGTGGTTCTTAAGCACTGTCGCTCTTGGGGGGGACTACATGTCGATTCATTTTTTATCCTATTGAAGCTGATGAAGGAAGGGAAATAGATGTCTCCAACTAACCCTGCTTGCATACTGAGTTTAAACAGCGGTCTGTTAGGTTACAAATGCTATATAGAAGTGGGACCTCTTTCTTCTTATTTTGTTAAGACTGAAATGTCGGGACTATGCTATTGGTAGGATGTTAGGACTGATGCTTTTCGATTGATGTATGAAGGTACGGGATTTTGGGCTTTTGATTAGTGTGCTCGCTAAGATTTTTCTTTCAATCTTATGCCTACGTGTAGCGAGCGATTTTGGACGTGGTTGCGAAGCACTATCGCTCTGGGGTACTACAGTTCGATTCATTTTTTATCCTATTGAAGCTGATGAAGGAAGGGAAATAGATGTCTCCAACTAACCCTGCTTGTAAACTGAGTTTGAACAGATGACTGTTGGTTTACAGATGCTACAAAGATTATGGGTCTCTCTTAGGTTATTTTGTTAAAATAGTGCCCGGGGGATTGGTGGGAGTTTAGAACTGATGCTTTTCGATTGATATGTGAAGGTACGGGATTTTGGGTTTTTGTTGAGTGTGCTCGCTAAGATTTTTCTTTCAATCTTATGCCTACGTAGTCTCGTTTACTGAAATAGGGAAATCAGAGCGATCATAGTTCCTCCTATTCTATGGGAGGAAAAAGATGTTTTGGTGTCTTGTTCAAAGCCCAAGACGTGAAGCTGAAAAGGTGGTTTATATCTTGTTCAAAGCCCAAGATGTGAAGCTGAAGGGTCTATTTGTATCTTGTTCGAGCCCAAGATGTGAAGCTAAAAGGATGTTGTCTTTAGAGAGTATTTGTCATCTCTAAAGGGGGTCTGTTTGTCACAATTGTTAGGTGACTGACTATCAAGGAGGATTACTTTAACCGAGATATGTGAATCCTAGCAATGCCATAATTTCCTTTATAGGGGGTTTTAACCTGAAGGAGAAGACTTTAACTCAGTGTAGAGCAATGTCATCTTTCCCTAAGAATTTCTCATGCTAAAAGAGGGACAGTGGCATGGATGTAAATAATCCAGAGACTTGCCGCTTACAGCAATTTAGATGAAGGAAAAGGAGTTGTTGATGTTTGTTTACTGTGAACGAGGCACAGTTTTGATGCTAAAAGGTTGATTGACTCAACCAGGGTTTTTCTTATACAAAGCCTAAGAGGAGGCTATTGGCCCAACAAGAGGGAATTTGTATGTGTCTCGTACGAAGCCCGAGAGAGAGGCTAAAGGGGTTAGACTCAACAAGAGAGTGCTTTTAGATGTGTCTTGTACGAAGCCCAAGACGGAGGCTAAAGGTTGACTCAACAAGAGAGTCTTTTATACTCAACAAGAGAGTGTTTATAGGTTAGCTCTGCCGGAGAGAATCATTGTACAAAGCCCAAGAGGAGGCTATTGTAACTGTTTCAGTTTAGTGACAGGTCCAATATGTTGGATAAAGAGAAAATCAGTTCTTATATGAGTATTGTTTGCGCTCAGGAATTTGATTCGAGGATCAGGGTTCTTTCCTGTTCTTTAAGGAAATGGGAAATCCAAAGGGTATTGAGACTGTCTGAGTCTACGGTTTCATCTCCTAGTTTTGAAAGGAGCTTGAGAATGTCTTTAAGACTCAAGGGAATTAGACTGTCCAAGTCTAGAGTTTCATCTTTTGTACTATGCTCAAAGAAACAGCAGTAGCAAGATCTAGACTTTTTGAAAGACTGTTCTATTAGGATGACTAATTTCTGTTCCTATACCTCTAGGAGGTCGTCGGGACAATTTTTACGAAGCCCAAGAGGAGGCTGGAAACGTTTAGGAAGCCGAGGGACAATTTGTATGAAGCCCGAGAGGAGGCTATCATTCCTGGAGGAAGAAATCATTTATACGAAGCCTATGAGGAGGCTGTGAATACTTCTAAGAAGCCGACGGGTCCTTGTACAACGCCCAAGAGGAGGCGGGGATTCTTTTAGGAAGCCTGTGGGTCCCCAAACCCCGAGAAATTCAAGACAGGCTATTCACAGAGAATAGATCAAGCCAGGAAAGTTCGAGAATTTGGAAGAAACTCAAGAGATGCCATTCACGGAGAAAAGATCATCTCTGGGGAGTAGAGTTTCTTTGACGATTTCTAAAGGTGACAGTCTGTGAAAGGGTTCACCGAGAATGCTGCCTTTCTGTCGCGGTGAGAATTGGATACCAAACTATTGAGTTAACCAGGTTCACAAATCTTAAGGTTCACCACTGGTCTTTATTTTATCCAAAAGAAAGGGTTAAAGATCGAAAAAACCTAAGTTAAGAGAATATAAGTTCGGGGGTTGGTTACGATTAGGGAAGGTGTTAGCATCCTAAACGTCTGTAGTACTCTACAGGAACCTCTTGTTTTATTTATGTTATCTATTGTTTGCTTGCTAAGGGTATGTGCTAAAGGAAAGCTTGGGTTGATTGTTCAATTGGTGTTGACCAATATTTTTGAAAATGGAACTTGGTGTTGACCAAATTCTTTGATTTTTTTATGAAAGATTGATTTTATTTTATTTTTGTTTTTATTAATTTATTAATTATCTATCTAAAGAAAAAGAGACGGTAAAAACAAATGACAATTACACATGAGGACGAGGGATACATTTTATCAATGGGAAGTAAGAAAATGATTGAAATACTAAACAAGTAAATGTGGGTCCAAAACCAACCGAAATCGAATGGCAACTGAATTTAGCTTTGAAGCTAACTAAGAGTGGATTCATGTAAGAATCACTCTATGAGAAGCCAAGCAAATGACTATAAGCACTCAAATGGTTATCGAAAGTTAAATTAGATTTTAACTCCGAAATCGAAATGCAACGCTAAACAAATATAAATCTGCATAAAAACCGATGAAAATCGACAAATGGTTTGCTACACTCAACGTGGTCATCGCAATGGATTCAAATTATGCGGATCTAAATTTATAAAAAAGGAAACAAAAATAAAAAAGAAATTTTAAAGTGTTTTAAAATTATAATATTATTACAAAGAAAAGAAAATTTAAAAAAATTAAGAAAAGCCTCAACAACATTGCTATCGCGAAAACGCGGTCATCGCAACCGGATCCGAATTGTACGGATCTAAATATAACAAAAAAAGCAACTCAAAGAAAAGAAAAATTTAACTTTGATAAAAACCTCAACCATATTGCTATCGCGAAAACGCGGTCATCGCAACCGAATCCGAATTGTACGGATCTAAATATAACAAAAAGAAAAAGCAACTAAAAAAAAGAGAAATTTAACTTTGATAAAAACCTCAACCATATTGCTATCGCGAAAACGCGGTCATCGCAACCGGATCCAAATTGTACGGATCTAAATATAACAAAAAGAAAAAGCAACTAAAAAAAAGAGAAATTTAACTTTGATAAAAACCTCAACCAAATTGCTATCGCGAAAACGCGGTCATCGCAACCAGATCTAAATCGTAAGGATCTAAAATTTTTTTTAGAGATAGAGAACGCATGGAAAAATAATTTTTAAAATAAAAGTTTTAAAACAATAATGTTGCTACGCAAAGTGCGATCATCGCAGTCGGATCGAACTAAATATAAAGGTCACGCATCATGCACATATATGCAGACAGCGTATCGACGTAATTCGATCCGAACAATCTAATAAAAAAAATAAAGAGTTAAAACAAAAAAGGAAAATTGCTACCGCATAAGCGGTCATCGCAACCAGATCCGAATTGTACAGATCTAAATATAATAAAAAGAAAAATAAAGCAAAAGGAAACTTTTGAAATTTGATAAAACCCAACAATGTTGCTAACGCAAAAATGCGATCATCGCAACCAGATCGAATCAACATAAATGTCACGCATCAAGCATACAAATATGCGAACAGCGTATCGACATAGTTCGATCCGAAAAATCTAATAAAGAAATTAATAATATATATATACATAGAAATGCAAAACGTGTTATATTATTTCAAACTTGTTATATTGTTTTAGAAAACATAAAAAAAAAATGGTATAAAAATCTATGTTGGTAACAAGCAAATTAAACAAAAGAGGTAACAGTTATAAGACACACTCGATGCTAGAACAAAATAGGAAGAATAGCAGCTACGGAAAATCCTTACCACGGCGAAACCGGCACGTTGCCGCTTTATAGGATTATCTTCTCTCTTTCTTTTTTAGAAACAAATTGGCACTAATGGATCTCTTCACAACACAGCCGCGTGAGTTTTTTCTCGTCGTTTTTCTTTTTTTTTTTTTTTTCGGTCCCCGGTCCTTAGCATTAGCACATATATATAATAAAATAAATTAGGGTTATCTTTTAGTTGCCAATAATATCCCTAATATCCAATTTGAGGCCCAAAATAACATTAAAATTAAATAAAAATTTAAACTAAATGAAATTTAAACAATTTAATTAAAATAATTTTAAAACAGAAACTAAAAATCTTATTTATTTAAAAATAAAAATAAATATTTAAAATAAAATAAAATAAAAATACTAATTATCTTATTTATCTATTCTAAACATTATTTAAATTAAAAAATAAGAATAAAAGTGAAAATAAATATTTAAAATAAAATTAAAATAAAATGCTAATTACTATAATTATTTATTCTAAATAATATTAGTTGGAAAAGTAAAATAAACGGACCCTAAATAAATAAAAATCGGACGTCTAAGTGATCGAAAAAATAAATCGAGTACACTAAAATAGATCAGTACGAAATATACGACATGGAAAAATACCAAATTTTAGGGTAAAAAATTAGGGTGTGACACTTTCACGTCTCCATATTGTTTAACCCCAAGAGGAGGGAAGACTGTGTCTGGTAATCCTATGGGGATCTAGTTTTATCTATATTAAGAGTAATCAACATGTTTTAGTGCTAGACGTAGTTTCCGGGGAAACTCTAAATATATATACTATTATTACACAGTTGATATGAGTTTATGAAAGAAGACTTACAACGAAACAACCCCACAGTACAGTTATATACATATGAAAGCGATAAATGAAAGCTGGTAAACACTTACTCGGTTGAAGAGCTTCCATGCTGTTTGGTTAGTTGTTCAACAAAGAAAATTTTTGATAACAATATTATATTCAAAATCAAAGGAGAAAGTGCTTTGAAAAGAAATATAGGGGCTTACAGCTCAAGGAGAGGCCCATGGTTTTGTCAGTGATCGCACTGTTGCTTTTGTACAGAGGGACTTATACAAGTGACTGAGGCCCAAGAAAGATTTTCTGTACAAAGGGATGGGTCTTACACTCTCTCAAGAGGCCCAAAGAGTTTAACAAAAATGGGGCTTATAACACGAAGGTAGGCCCAGATGATTTTTGTTTTGAAATGGCGATCGCGCCGAGATTTTCTTTTAACACGGTGGGACTTATACAACATCTGAGGCCCAAAATTTGTTTTGGTTAAAAGGGAATTGGGTCTTACACTCTAATAGAGGCCCAAAGATTTTGAATGGGTCTTATAGCTCGAGGAGAGGCCCAAGGTTTGTTTTCAACGGACTATGATCGCGTTGAACTTTTTGAAATACAACGGGACTTATACCATAAGTGAGGCCCAAAAAATTTGTGTATTTGCAAAAAGGGTTTGGGTCTTACACTCTATTAGAGGCCCAAAGAGTTTAAAAAAGAAGAATGGGTCTTACTACTCGAGGGTAGGTCCAAGGTTGTTTGTGTACAAAACGACGATTGCGTCGAGGTTTTTGAAAATACCCGGAGGGACTTATACAATAAGTGAGGCCCAAGAATAGGTTATTTTACAAAAAGGCTTGGGTCTTACACTCTATTAGAGGCCCAAAAGTGTTTCAAAAGTTTGATGAGGGTTGAATTAATCAAAACCCTAAATTGTTTTCAAAATGTATTTTAATTGAATAAAAACTCAATTAAAATGATCAAAATTGTTAAACATGTGTGGAAAGAAATTGTGATCTTGGATTAATGTTTTAAAAATCATGTTTTGACCTACAAAATGATTAGAAGTCATTAAAATTTACAAAATCAAGAGGGAAAAAATATTTTAAATGTCAAAAACAATTAAAATATTAATTGTTTGCAAAAATATCAATTATATGAAATAAATAATATTTTTGGGATTTTTTGATAAAATAAAATATTTTAACATTTTTGTGAATTATTAAAAAAAGAATCAACTCAAAATCATTAAAACTCAGAGAGAAATTAATTTTTGAATCAATTAAATAAAATCACAAAATTCAAATATTTGAATTTTCAAAAAAAGGCAGCCAAGAACACCCAAGAACACGCGCGTGTTCTGGGTTTTGCCCAGATTTGCATTTTCTCTCCTATCTCCCTGAATACTTGATTATATCATGCAAACCACCTATCAATCTGCTCGTTTCAACCTCACGATCATGTCTATGGTCTTTAATTTCATTTATTTTTAACATGGAATAAGAAATCAAGACAAAACCTCAAGAACCCTAAAATTTGCATGAAGGCTGAGAATTTTGATACACGGTTCAAACAAAGCAATTAATTGAGGGGAAATATTCTATGCATGATTATGAACATTTGGCAAAAGTATTGTGCGAGGAAATATGCATAGATTAAGAGATGACCAAGTTTAGGCTTACTTGAAGGTCGTGACAGCAAGAGCAATTTGATTTTTGAGTTGGAGGTGTTACAGATGAGTTGTGATGATCTGAACAGCTTCCCTACACCCTATGGAGTGTGTTTGAATGCTTGGACTTGAATAGAAATGGCTGGATCACTTCATGGCATCTCAGCTGCAACTTGGTTAAAACCTTAAGCAACTGGCTGGTGATTATGAGAAATCAGTGTTCCAGATGTTGTTTAAGTGTTTGGATCACTTCTATATGATGTTTATGAGGTGTGTGTGTGTGTGTGATTAGTTTGATTGGAATTGCTCTCAAACTCAAAACCCGATAGTGACTTGCTTTGGAAGGCAAAATTGGAGTGAAGAAGGAGATTTTGAGGAAAGCATCTGTTTGATGGCTTTGGTGTACTCAAATTGATCACAAATGAGCTCTATTTATAATAGAGCAAGTTTGTTTTGGGAGCAATAGTGAATGACAACTGCAGCAGAGGTTTGGCCAATGGTTGCACTTTGGAATCCAAGTCTCCTCTAGCCATTGACTAGAGGTTAGGGCACAGGGCTGTGGTTCCCTTGGTCTTAGATAAGCCTTGACTGAATTCAGTTGCAAATGGCTCAGTCCATGCCACCTTGGTATATGCATTGAATGCTCCAATCCAAAATTGGAGTCTTGTCCCTCTTTTAGGCAATTCTAGGTTTGGCATGCTACTTCCTGTTCCAAGGTCTTTGGAGGCTTGGCTCAGTGTTTGTCCCTTTTAGATTTGATCCTCAGATGTGTCCAAAGTGATTAAAAGGCTTGGAATTATCTGATTTTTCCAAATCGAGCAAAAATGCAAAATTCTGCCTAGCCTTAGCAGTTTTCAGCAAGGCATATTGTCCTTGTCATATCTCATGGCTCAAGTGGAATTTGGTGATGTTCTTGGTCATTTTGGAAATCCCTCATATGATACAACAACTGTTTGATCATATTTGGTTTTGATAGCTTTTGGATCCACGTGAAATATCCCCCTACATTTGGAAAAAAATGAAGGCAGATTCCGACTAAGTGAAAATTTCACTAAGTGTGGGAAAAAAGTGACATTTTCACTTTTTGTGATTTTGATCATTCCATAACTCAAAATCCATGAGGAATTTGGAGGGGGGTCAGTTTTAAGCTTTTGTAGAGGGTAATGAGATCTACAAATCAAGCTTTGGATGGGGAAAAATGGCTTTGTGGTTTAGGAGTTATGATCCTCCAAAGTTAGTACCCTTGCCACTTTGTTCATAACTTAGAAATTTTCTAAGTTTTTATGGTTACCCCTTTTACAAGTTATCCCACTTTTCTTGATTTTTCTTGATGAATGATGATTCAAATCATACATTAACATCATTTTAGGGTTAAAAAACCATTTTTGTGAAAAATCTCAAAAAGTCAAAGTTGACTTTTGTGCACAGTTGGCTTTTTATCAGATGAATTCCAAACTGTGCGATCCTCTATGAAATCAAGTCCTTGACCTAAATCAAACTTGATGGATTGATTTTATAGGTATTATAGGGTGTATTGAATCATGTCCTAGGGTTTGGGAGCATGTCCTGGTCAAAAGTCAAAGCTATAGTTGAATCCTAACTGTGGTACTGATGAAATTGAGACTTGCTGCTCAAGCTTCTTGGATCAATCCATTATTACAAATGGATCAATGTGGTATGTTGGAGACCCTCAAATCCTCTCTTGAGGTCTTGGCTCATGATTTGTCCCAAAAGTCAACTTAGGGGTGAATGAGGTCAAGAAACCCTAATTCCTGAATTTTGATGTATGCATCCCCTGAGGTCAAATTGACTTGATGGATGGGCCCATGAGGTTCCATGGAGTATTTTAGGATAGGCTTTGAAGCATTGGCTCATGCTCATAGGAAAATTTTCATCTGGAGGCCCTGGTCGACCAAACCCTAATTTGGTGACACTAGCGATCTTGAGGCTTGATCCACCTGGAAAGGAGCAGCCTTGTGCTTAATCCTTGAAGTGGAGTCCTCTTGATCCCTTGTGGATATTTGAGAGGCTAGACAAGTTGAAGATCATGTCATTTCTTGATTGATCCTTTGTCTAAGAACTCTGAGAGGGCTGGAAACCCTAATTCTGATTGTAGTAAGTGTTCACTCATCTTTGGGGAGACTGATGAGGCAAGATAGTCCATCCATATTGTGATGATGATTTTCACAATGATGGGAAATCTTAGTGGTCAAAATTTGGGATATGACAGATGCCCCTATTTAATCTTCTTGGACCGGAAGGTGTGAATGGCGAAGGTATTCGGGCATTCGGGGTGCAAGAGGATTAAATATCGGAATACCCGAAATTTTAATGGTGGTTAAGAATGGTAGCTTGTACATCCTTCTTCTTTTGCTGAGCAATGATGCTTAGAAATGGTAAAAAAACTTCCCCTCAATCCTGGTTTCCTACCGAGGAACTGGTCTCAGTTTCTAAAATAAACTTCCCCTCGATCCTGGTTTCCTACCAAGGAATTGGTCTAAGTTTCTGATGTAAACTTCCCCTCGATCTTGGTTTCCTACCAAGGAACTGGTCTCAGTTTCTTTTGTCAATAAACTTTATTGACAAGGGATGCTATTCGTAGCGGTTTTCCTCAAACTTCTCGCCGAATTTTCCTAGGGAGATGCCATTTGATGGGAAAAAGAATGATGTCAGACTTGCTGGGGAACCCAATTGTCTGAGTTGTAGAGGTGCACAAACTTCTCTATTGGAGACGCCATTTTTTTCTACTGGGGAAAGCGAGTTTCTTGAGAGACTGCTTCCATTTGGGGTCTTACATCATACTTTTCTCGGGGCCTTCCCGGAGAAATGCCATGTGATGGGATCCGATTTTGAGGTGCCGATGACCTTTTCATCAGTGGTTTTTCGGAGAAAAACTGCTGTACCGCCGAATCTCTGATTAAGAGGCCTTCTCTGGGGATTTTCTTTAATCCGGGAAAGCAAGGATATCATCTTTAATGGCGAAGAGTGACATCGGTTGAAGGTTCTCTGGTCTTTTAGAGGTTCAAGTTATCCAAGTGGTCAAGGACCCAACTTCATTCCAGAAATAAACTGGAGGAGAGAGATTGTTCAGACGTAGCATTTCCTGACGAGGAAAGAACTGACAACTCGATTGAGAGGACCGTTATCACTAGGGGATAAGACCGACTAGAGTGATAGTGATGCAATATGAAATTTGAATGCAAATCAATAATGCATGATGTATGCATGTATATGCTGACAAAACTGACGCGACATACCAACTAAAAGATGAACATGACTGGATACTCGGCCATCACGGGGCGAAGAAGTACCGCTGGTTCAAGATAGCAATTCTGCCTTGCTTAGGAGAGATAGTCCCTGCGGGGAACAACCGTTAGTCGGGCTTAGGAGATGAGAACTCGCCCTAGGGTGTCAGACAAAACATGGTTTCTGACACAGTTGATCCTTCATTCAGACGTGCTGGTTTAGAAGGAGTACTTTGATTCTGCACTTTAAGGTTCGATTACTTCTGGAGAAGCGACCGATATTCTTCTGATGTTCAACAGTCAAAAGAAATTGCCGACTTTATTTTAAAAGCAGAAAAAGTTTTAACAAGTAAATTCATTTTTGTTTTATTTCAAGAATCGTTGATCATGTTAAAAACATCATTCTGTAAAGCTAAAACAAACATGAATTGCAAATAAAAGCACAAGGGCTCAAATTTTATTGATAGGATGAAAATCAGCCAAACGCGTGATTCCATAGAGCATTTACAAAGTTAGAAAATGGTAATTTACAGGGAAAAGGGCTACGTTGAAACATAACGACCACTATCCTTCTACCAACTTTGAATTAGGGACATCCTGAGCTTCTGTCGAAGATGACCTTGATTGGAGTTTTCCTAACGGATGATGTAACTGTTGCTGAGGGACTTGCCCCTTTGTTGAACATAGTTACTTGCCATTATCCCTAACTTTTGCCTGGATTGTACTGTGATGTTTCCAATCCACCGGGATGAATTTTGATCATGTCCCTAATTTTTTCCTGGACCGCCCTTTCGGGTTTTCAATCCACCGAGACGTTTTTTTTTTTATTTAGGCGAAGTATTTCTTGACTACGTCAACATTTGTGGGGTAGGAAAATTCCTCTCCGTCCATGGTTGCAAGTCTCAAGGCGCCGCCTGAGAAAGCTTTCGTGACCACATAGGGGCCGTCATAATTCGGAGTCCACTTGCCCTGAGAATCAGTGAGAAAGGATTGTATTTTCTTGAGCACGAGGTCTCCTCTTCTGAAGATGCGAGGTCGAACCTTTTTGTCGAATGCCATCTTCATTCTTTGCTGATACAACTGACCGTGGCATAGATCCGTGATTCGCTTTTCTTCGATCATATTCAGTTTGTCGTGTCGACTTTGACACCATTCAGCTTCTGTAAGCTTAGCTTCCATCAATACCCGGATTGATGGGATATCTACTTCTATGGGGAGCACTGCTTCCATGCCATATACTAGAGAGAAAGGGGTTGCCCCTGTTGAAGTACAGACAGATGTACGATAACCGTGAAGAGAAAAGGGTAGCATCTCGTGCCAGTCTTTGTAGGTTACAACCATCTTTTAAACAATCTTCTTGATGTTCTTGTTAGCTGCTTCTACCGCTCCATTCATCTTTGGTCGGTAGGGAGATGAGTTATGGTGTTCGATCTTGAACTCAGCACACAACTCCTTCATCATCTTATTGTTCAAGTTAGATCCATTATCAGTAATGATCTGGCCCGAAACACCATAACGACAGATGATATTGTTTTAGATAAATCGGACCACCACTTGTCGGGTTACATTAGCGTATGACGCTGCTTTAACCCGCTTGGTGAAGTAGTCAATGGCTACCAGGATGAACCGATGTCCGTTCGAAGCCTTGGGCTTAATAAGGCCAATCATGTCGATTCCCCATATGGAAAAAGGCCATGGGGAAGAAAGAACTTTGAGATGTGTTGGCGGAGGATGAACCGATGTCCGTTCAATCGCGAAGATGTAAGCGGGCCGCTCAAGGCGCATTATGTCGATCTTAGGTATGCCATTCCATTGACCTACACTAATCATGGAAGAGAGAGTGGCTAAAGCGTCAGCCATGTGATTCTCCTCACGAGGGATATGATGAAACTCGACTCTGTTGAAGAAGGGTAACAACCTTATTGCGTAATTTTTGTAAGGAATCAATCCTGATTGGTATGTGTTCCAATCTCCTTTGATCTGATTGATAACCAGGGCTGAGTCGCCATATACATCTAAGTTCTTGATCCTTAAATCAATTGCTTCCTCGAGACCCATAATTCAAGCTTCGTATTCGGACTCGTTGTTTGTACACTTGAACGTAAGTCAGGCAGTGAAAGGAATATGGGTACCCCGAGGGGTAACAATGATTGCCCCAATCCCGTTTCCGTAATGATTAACTGCTCCGTCAAAAATAAGCCCCCATTGGGAATCTGGTTTTGGCCCTTCACTGGGTAGCGGTTCACCGCAATCTTTCATTTTTAGATACATGACATCTTCGTCTGGGAAGTCAAACCCGATTAGTTCTTGATCGTCAATCGGTTGATGAGCCAAATGATCAGCTAAAACACTCCCCTTAACATCTTTTTGAGCATGGTACTCTATGTCATATTCTGACAACAACATCTGCCAACGGGCGATTCTTCCCGTGAGAGCAGGTTTTTCAAAGACATACTTGATTGGATCCATTTCTGAGATTAACCAAGTAGTGTGACGAATCATGTACTGGAGAAGACGTTTGGCTGCCCAAGCCAGAGCGCAACAAGTTTTCTCGAGCATAGTGTACCGAGTCTCGCAGTCGGTGAATTTCTTGCTCAAATAGTAGATGGCAGACTCTTTCCGTTTCGTTTCGTCTTGTTGACCAAGCACACAGCCCATGGAGTCTTCCAAGACTGTGAGGTAGATGATCAGTGGTCTTCCTTTCACTGGAGGTGATAGAATCGGGGGGCTCAACAGGTATTCCTTAATACTGTCGAAGGCGGTTTGGCAGTCTTCTGTCCACATGCAGTCCTGATTCTTTTTTAGCAATTTGAAAATTGGCGCACATGTCGCGGTCATGAGGAATATAAATCTGGAGATGTAGTTCAAACGTCCCAGGAATCCCCTGACTTTTTTTTCAGTTTTCGGAGAAGGCATTTCTTGAATGGCCTTGACTTTGTCAGGATCAACCTCAATTCCTTTCTGGCTGACGATGAACCCTAAGAGTTTGCCTGAACGGACACCAAAGGTGCACTTGTTGGGATTTAAGCAGAGTTTGTACTTTCTCAATCGCTCGAATAATTTTGACAGATGGGTCACATGCTCCTCTTCTGTCTTAGATTTTGCAATCATATCATCGACATATACCTCGATTTCTTTGTGTATCATGTCATGAAACAGAGTAGTCATGACCCTTTGATAGGTTGCCCCGGCGTTCTTCAAACCGAACAGCATTACCTTGTAACAAAAGGTACCCCATGGGGTATTGAACGAAGGTTTCTCCATGTCTTTCGGCGCCATTTTGATTTGGTTATAGCCCGAGAATCCATCCATGAAGGAGAAAACTTTGAACTTTGCTGTACTATCAACCAGCATGTCAATGTGTGGTAAAGGAAAGTCGTCCTTTGGACTAACCTTGTTTAATCTCTGTAATCCACACACATTCTGACCTTTCCATCCATTTTCAGAACTGGTACGATGTTGGCTAACCATTGAGGATATTCTGACCTAGCGAGGAAACCCGCGTCAATCTGTTTCTGTACCTCCTCTTTGATTTTGATGGCCATGTCCGGGTGAGTCCGTCTCAACCTCTGTTTTACTGGCGGACATTCCGATCTCAATGGTAAATGGTGTTCCACGATGCTGGTATCCAACCCTGGCATATCCTGATAGGACCAAGCGAATACATCGGGGAATTCTTTGAGAAGCTTTAACAAACCCTCTCTGGCAGTTGGACTGAGCAATGCCCCAATCCTGATTTCTTTTCTCTCTATTTCCGAACCTAAGTTTACCGTTTCCAACGGTTCTTTATGAGGTTCAATGGACCTTTCCTCTTGTCTGAGTAGTCGGGAGATCTCTTCTGGAATTTCGTTGTCAACTTCTTCTCCAGCCCCAAACACCGGGAACTCAAAGTCAGGAGAAGGCATCGGATTGTATGTTTCAACTGGGTTTAAAACAAGCAATCTGCATGACGTGATGATTCGTGTTTAGAAGAGATAGAGAAAATGCAAGAGTGTGTGCAGTGTTTTTCTTTTATTGCTTGTTTTTATTATTTGAGATGTTTTTTAGGATTACCATTTTCTGAGAAAAGCAAAAAAAAGGAAACAGCAATTAATGCGGAAATTACAGAATGATGTTATTTTATTAATGAACAAGTCGATTCTTGAAACTACAGCCCTATAAAACAAAACTCTGTCTCTTTGGACGAAGAGAAGAGGGAAAATTTACATAAAGCGAGCCCTATCAAAACATCCGTTTCACCTGGGCAGGGTGAAAGGTTAAAGATGGCAATTACTTTGACTTATGAATAATCTTCGGAACATCGACAGCAACCCATTGGCGGCGAACTCCTCGGTGAATCACAAAGTCTGGCACCTTCCTTGATTTGTCTTCAGAAGGTGGAGCAGGATCATTGGAATCTGTCTCCCAGGCAGAGTTGTCGTAGGAGGATTCCTCTGTTGCCTTTTGCATAGCATTTGTGCTCTCAAGTAGATCTCCCCATCCAGTTGGCTGGATGTCCTCGAGCCTGATGCGAGAGCTTTCGGGAGCGGTGTACTTGACAAAGTAGTCAAACTTACCACTCGGTTGTCCCAAGGTGTCCCATACTTCTTTGGAACCAGAGGAGTCATCTCTCTCGATGACGTTGACCTCGGGAAAAGCATAGTTGATGAACTCTAATCCTGCGAACGTTGCGAATTCATCATCGTGAGGGGAATTTTTAGGATACCCTGGGTGTTGATCCCATGACATGGTGGGGACACAAGTATTCTGTTCAATGATGCTCAGCTGATTTTCATTGTTCGGCTGATTCTCTTGCCCCAAGTCTCCTGGATACAGCTGCCACATTGGCAGGCCATCCATTGGGCCATAATAGTTGTGGTCAAAGTTGTCTTTCATCGGAGTGTCCTCCTCTAATGAGTTTGGTGAAGCACGACATCCTTCCGGATCACAGTCTATGTATATCATTTCGACATCTGACCTGGGTATAAATCTTGGACTCTGTGCAGGATAGAAAAATGGCGTAGGCACCTCTTCCTGAGACATATAACCGTCCTCGTTGAGGTAGGACTTCTATTCCACATCTGTGTCAGAGGGATCCTCCTCATTGATAGTGCGTACTTCTTGAGTCACTTGTTGAAGGAAACCTCCACTGTGGAAGAAATTTTGAATGGGATGGAGATTCTCATCGCTGCCAGCTGTCTGAGTACAGGTTGCAGAAAATCCAAGACCCTTCTTTGCTTTATTATCAGTAGGAATGACAAGTTATCCCCATCCTGTTGTATTGGTACTCTCGACCGCTTTGATAGCATCTTTATATGAGGAAATGGAAGTTCCCTCTTCGGATTGATTATCCTTGCTCACCGAAAGCGCTTGGAACTGAGTTCCAATAACCTCCTCGGGTTCTACACAAGTAAATGATGATAAGCTACTCACGAGCAAGGCTTGTTCTCCACAGACCGTGACGAGCTGGTTGTTCTGGACGAACTTTAACTTTTGGTGGAGGGTCGAGGTGACCGCCCCAGCTTGATGTATCCAAGGTCTTTCTAACAAACAACTGTACGTTGCCCGGATATCCATGACCTGGAAAGTGACTTGGAAAGTGTGAGGACCAATAGTTATGGGAAGATCAATTTCGCCGATAACCGTTTTTCTGGATCCGTCGAATGCTTTGACGACGACCTTAGAGGTTCTCATTGGGGGTCCTTTAAAGGATAGTTACGTCAAGGTGGACTTCGGCATGACATTCAGGGCTGACCCTGTGTCTACCAGCACGCTGGATAAAGCATCGTCCTGGCAGTTGACTGTAATGTTGAGCGCCATGTTATGACGACGACCTTCTTCAGGTAATTCCTCATCACTAAATCCCAAGTTATTGCAGGAAGTGATGTTAGAGACAATGTTATCGAACTGTCTGATTATTACATCCTGTTCTACAAAGGCTTGCTCCAAGACTTTCTGCAGAGCCTCCCTGTGCGCTTCTGAACTAAGTAAAAGTGACAACACAGAGATCTTTGAAGGAGTTTGTAATAGTTGATCAACAATTTTGTATTCACTCCTTTGGATGAACTTCAACATCTCATCATTGTTTTTCGAAAGGTCAGGATTACTGGATTGACCGACCGGTGAATTGGGAACTTCTATCTGAGGTTCCTTTTCTTTGCTAGGTTCTCCAACTCCTATGTTGAAGATTCTACCGCTCCGTGTTACACGACTGATGTCTGCGATATTTACGACGGAGGGTAATGGAATTTCCTTTCCATTTTCAATTATCATCGCACCGTATTTGTAAGGGATGGCCCTAGTTGATTCATACGGTAGTGGTCCTGGTAGATAGATGACTACAGGAGCCTTTTGATCTTTCTGACTACCGTAAGCAATTTCGATCCGTTCCTGGTTGGGAAATCTCGATTCGTCAAGTAGAGGAATGATGGCACAAACATCCTTGTTCTTCTCATAATCAGAGATTACGACAACTTCCTCAATTTGCTCAGCGAGGTAGTCTGGCGCCTAGTTAATTGGTCCGGAACCCGGATATGGGCGAATCTCTCTACGATCGACCTGACCCTGTAGAGCTGCTCGTACAAGGTAACACCCTTGGTTATCTTCTGAACAGATTCTACAACGTTCGTAGTTGTGTGGTGGCACCTGGCCACGCCCACTTTGAATGCAATGTAACCTCACTAGGTTAGTTTCTATATATCGGACATCCTGACTTTGACGCCGAGTAGGGTTCCTGTTATTGATACTAATTTGCTGAGTGTCTTCATCCATATAGATGGGAAGCCACCAATGATTTAGTAAGTGCTGAAGTTCTTCCAGGACAAGGGCACAACCTTGATCGTTTTCGCAACCCGCCGTACAGCTTTGCTAGTCATGAGATATCAGGAACCCGAGTCGTACCTGCTCAGCATGTAACTCTACCAGGTTGGTATTCATCAAGCGAATATCAAAGATTTGAATCATGTTGATCTGATTGGGATTCTTATCATGGTAGTCCTGGATCCATCCAAGATCCATCTGACGCTGGAGGGCCTTTTGTACAAAAGAGCATCCCTGTTTATTTACCGAGCAAGTCAGACAAGAACTGTAATTGTGCCGCGGCAGATTATGATACTGGCTTTGCCTTGAGTGCATTGCCACCAAGTTGACATTCATCGCACGGATGTCGTGGTTTTGAATGACGTTGGAATTCGTATAGACCATGTTGACCCCATGAACTTGGTGCTCTTGGATCCATCCTAGATCCATCTATTCCTGTAGAGCTGATTGCACCACAGAACATCCCTGATTGCTTTTAGAGCAGATATCACACTGATGATAATTATGAGGTGGTATATGCCCATACCCGCTCTGTCTACAATGCATCTTGACCAGATTGGTCTTCAACAACAGTACATCGTGAATTTGATAGACATTGTGAGACTCTCCTTCTATCAGGTTGACTGCAGCTTTCTCATGTTGAGGCAGCGAGTTTGTGAGAACATTCAGATTCTTATCTTTGAAAGATAAGACCCCGCTCCTAACAAGCTTTTGCACGTCAGATTTGAAATTGAGACAGTTCTCTATGTTATTCCTTGGTCCTCCTTGATGGTAAGGGCAAATCTGATCCACCTTAAACCAAAAAGGCGGACTTTCCGGTACTGTAAGAGGGAACTTAGTCTGGATGTGCCCCTTGGCTAGTAGTAACGGAAACAGTTCTGTGTACGATACGGGTATAGGATCAAATCCTGGTGGCCGCGTTGTACGGTTGTTGTTGTATTGAGGACGAGCCTGCTGAAGAGGCTGTTGTATCCTTTGCTGATTAGGTTAGCTTTGCGCAACCTGAGGCTGATACGTAGGAGCAGGCGCGGGATTGATAGCAGGAGTTACAACTGCTACTGGTTGATAACGTCGCCTTTGCTTTCCGAGAGAGATATTCTCAATATCTTGCTCTTTTTTCTTAGGGAGAGCACTACCGTTTGTACTACTCGATGATCCAGCGTCTTTTACTAAACGTCCTTCCCGGACGGCTTCCTCAAGACGAACTCCCGTACCGACCATTTCAGTGAAATCACTGGGTGCACTGGCAACCATTCTGTCGTAATAAAATGAGCTTAAGGTCTTTAAGAAGATCTTTGTCATCTCTTTTTCCTCAAGAGGTGGACAAATTTGAGCGGAAATTTCACGCCATCTCTGAGCATATTCCTTAAAGGTTTCCTTGTCCTTTTGTGACATTGATCTGAGTTGATCTCTGTCTGGCGCCATATCCAAATTGTACTTGTATTGTTGGACGAAGGCAGTGCCAAGATCTCTGAAAGTGCTGATCATGGCGCTGTTTAAACCCATGTACCATTTTAATGCGGTACTGGTTAAACTATCCTGAAAGTAGTGAATCAATAGGTCCTGATTCTCTGTCTGAGCTGACATTCGTCGAGCGTACATCACCAAGTGACTCTGAGGGCAAGAGTTACCCTTGTATTTTTCAAAGTCGGACACTTGGAACTTGTGCGGAACTTTCACATTGGGGACCAAGCAGAGGTCTGCGGCGTCCTTTCCAAATAAATCCTGACCGTGAATGGCTTGCAGTTCCTTCTGCATTTCCAGGAACTGTTCCTGGAACTTGTCCATCCTGTCGAACATAGTTTCCTTTCTACCAGAAGGTATCTGCGGAATTTGTCCTTCTTGGACAGTGTGCACCACAGGGGGTGGTACAGTGACTATGGCAGCAAATCTTGGCATTTCCCGAATTTTGTAAACTTCAGGAGTCCTCAATATGCCTCTGGCATCCTCGCTTTCCTGAAGTTTGTAACCTTCAGGCCCAGCGGCTTCTGTTGTGATTCCTTGATTTTCAGCGATCGGCGGAACATATCCTTCTGGGATATAATTAACAGGCATTCCCCAAGGACGATCTTTCGGCATTTGATACCTAGGATCATACTTCTCCACTATGGGAGTTAAGGTGATCTCTGAGATCACGGTCCTTTGTTGTTGAGCTTCTGCCATGGCTAGCACGTCGTTACGAAGCTTTCTCATATCCTCTCTCAGAGTGTCGATCTCTTCTTTCAACTCTCTATTCTCTTCCTCGAGATCATCCATCTTTTTCTGACGATTGGCCCGAGTATTGTACGAATGAGACAGTTTGACTCTAGAACCGAGACACAAATGTGAGATTCATAGGTAAGAAGAATACGTGACGTGAGAATGATGAATGCAATGATTATATTAATTGTTTTTTTTGTTTAATCAAAATAAACTTCGACAATTAGATTGCAAATATCAAACAGTGGGGGAAACCCAGTTTTATTAAATTCAAAGGATTGCGGACATGGAAATACAGTAAATTACAAGGTGCGGAAATAAAAACCTAAGCTAATGGGTCCCGAGTCCTCTCTGAGGAGAACTCGGGTGCTGATTCTGGTACTTTCCTTTTCTTGGACCGGGGCTCTTGGGCCGTTGTCGGGTTGTCATTCCTTTGCCAAGTGAAAGGAACGAGCAAATTCCTCTGGTCATCCTGATTATCCACAGCATGTTGCTCTAAAATCTCGATCAGAGCATGTAACACCTTTCTACCCCACATACCATTTTAGGAAAACACTTAACATTATCAGAGTAAAATTAGCAAGAAAGACGCCACATATATTCAAACAACATTCAAAATCATTGTCCTGTCCCGGAACACGGGTTATTCATTCTTCATTAACATAACTTGGCAACTACACAGCGGAATCAAATTTTTTAATTCAGGTCAATAAAATACTTCATGGATAAAAGCATCCGATTCAAAATGACATCAACAATATGAAAAGAAATTCCAACATAAACCAAAAAGGGAAAACACGAGGTCCACAACTAATCCCAACCCGATGTTACATGACACAGAGCAGGACACCACTTAAAACATGACTAAAACGACAAAAGAACGCTCCACGACTCAATCCTCCAGCACCGCAAGTCTACTCTTGGTTATCTGCAAGTTACCCACATAAGAGGCAACATTTTCAAGCAGGCAGGGTGAGAAATCACAATTCATTATAGTAATATAAGTACGTGGAAAATAAACAGAGTAAGCAGCACAACATCATAGCATCGTCAACAGAATCTTCACGACACAATCACAATTACATCAATTATATGCAATGTTACCTATAATGGAATGCAAAGAATGCATGTGGTACCGGTTCAACGTGGATGGACACTGGCCATCAACCCTCCAAAAGGAGCACAACATAATCAATGTATCACTTCAATCCGCACAATGGGATTGAAGCTACCAATGGACCGAAGCCCTAACATAATATGCTATGAAATGCAATGATGCTAAATCTCTGCAATTCATCAAACATCAACATGTGCATCATTCATTTCATATCCAACAAATATTTATCATACAATCATGTTTGATCATCTCACGTCAACAACAACTCGACAACAAAAGACCAGCACAAGAAAACGTCAAGAAACCTCAAGAAAAACAACAAAAATAACAAAGCAGCTGTCTGACACGGCCACCCGTGTCCTGGGACACAGCCCGTGTCAGGAAACCTGCGCTCAAAACACAAAACAGACAAAATACAGCAAACACAATGGTCTGACACGGCCGCCCGTGTCCTGTGACACGGCCCGTGTCAGAAGCCTTGTAGCACAAACCCAAAACAGAAAAAAATACAGCAGGAACAGTAGTCTGACACGGCCGCCCGTGTCTTGTGACACGGCCCGTGTCAGGATGCGAAAACCCACAAATTTTCAAAAGATTTTTCTGCTGCGTTTAGACTTCAAATATCCCAAAAATTCAGTTTTTCCAATACGAAAATTTGGCCAAAAGACTCACACAATACACAAGCATCAACACATAACATTCTATCTCATTATATTTCATCAAATCATTCATCCCTAACTCATTCTACATCATCAAGCACCACAATTACCCAAAATCCACTAATACCTAATCTATTCATAACCAATCCTATAGAACTATAATAAATCATGAAAACTCCCCACACCTTAGGGAAATCAGTAGCTTTCCTCCTTATCTAAGATTCTTCAGCAGCCTTTCCAGTCTTAGGGTTCTTCTCCTTCTCCTCATCTTTTCCTCTTCAGCGTTCTTCACAAAAACACGATCAGTTAGAAAAGTGATCGGTATTTTCTTCTTTAGACAAAATATCCCAGTTAATGGACTTCCACTTCTATCCTTACTGTTTTTCCTTTAAGACCACCTTGCCCTTTTTCTTAATATTTTTAAATAATGATAATAATAGTATAAATAATACACTAATTATTCATTCTATTAAATTATTTAAGAATACTCTTTTGATCCAAAATTCTCCCGAACTTACCAAAACTTCGTAATTCCTTCTAAATTAATTAAATAAATAAATAAATGATTAATTTAGTTTTTCGGGGTGTTACAACTCTCCCCTAATTTAAGAATTTTCGTCCTAAAAAATTTACCTGATTCGAATACCTCGGGATAGGATTCCTTCATCTTGCTTTCCAGCTCCCAAGTCATGCTTTCTCCGGCAGCTCCTAACCAAACAACTTTCACCAACGCAATCTCCTTGCCTCTTAAAATATTCATCTCACGTTCCGCAATTCGTACAGGCATCGTTTCCACAGTAAGATTATCCCGTACTTGCACATCATCCATATGAATCACATGAGACGGATCTGGAACATACTTCCGGAGTTGTGACACATGAAACACATCATGTAAATTCGATAGGTTAGGCGGCAAAGCCACTCTATAAGCAACATTTCCAACTCTGTCTGAAATCTGATACGGGCCAATAAAACGAGGAGTAAGCTTCTTAGACTTCAGCGCACGCCCAACACCTGTCACAGGTGTAACTCTCAAAAACACATGGTCACCTGCTTGGAATTCTAAATCTTTTCTTCGCTTGTCATGATAACTCTTCTGCCTACTTTGGGAAGATTTCATCTTTTCTCGGATCAACTTCGCCTTCTCAGTAGTCTCTCGAACAATTTCAGGCCCCGACACTACACTTTCTCCAGATTCATGCCAACATAAAGGAGTCCTACATCTCCGACCATACAATGCCTCAAAAGGTGCAATTCCGATACTAGAATGATAACTGTTATTATAAGTGAACTCTATTAACGGTAAATGAGTGTCCCAAGAACCTCCCTGCTCGAGAACACATGCTCGCAACAAATCCTCCAACGAATGAATAGTCATCTCTGTTTGACCGTCCGTCTGAGGGTGATACGCCGAACTCAACCTCAACTTAGAACCCAACGCTTCTTGCAAACTCTTCCAAAAATTAGAAGTAAACCGCGGGTCTCTATCCGACACAATACACAAAGGAACATCGTGCAGCTTCACAATTACGCGAATATAAATCTCTGCCAACTTCGATACTGGAAAACTGATGTTAACAGGGATAAAATGAGCCGACTTCGTAATCCTATCAACAATCACCCAAATCGAATTGTGTCCTCCTGAAGTCTTAGGTAATCCCGTCACGAAGTCCATTAAAATGCTATCCTATTTCCATTCTGGAACTTCTAACGGTTGCATCAACTCCGCAGGCTTCTGATGTTCAACTTTCGACTTTTGACAAGTTAAGCATGCATACACAAAACGAGCTACGGCACGCTTCATCCCAGGCCACCAAAACAATTTCTTCAAGTCCTGATACATCTTTGTAGCCCCCGGATGAATACTCAATTTACTTCTATGACTTTCCTCAAGAATCGCCTTCTTCATCTCCGCATCATCAGGAATACAAATTCGATTACGGAATCTCAACACACCATAGGCATCTAACTTGAAATCATCATCTTCGGACTGATCGAATTCAATTATTGAATCTACCAGCTTCACGTCTAACTTCTGAGCTTCCTTGACACTGTCCAGAAAATCATTGTTAATCTTCAGCATCCCCAACATCACACTCTGCGGTGTCACTTCGTAAACTAAGCTCATATATCTGAACTGCTCAATTAATTCTAATTCTTTAACCATCATCGCCGACATATGCAGAGTCTTCCGACTTAGGGCATCAGCCATAACATTAGCTTTACCTGAATGATAATTCAAACCGAAATCATAATCCTTCAATAATTCCAACCATCTTCGTTGTCTCATATTCAGTTCCTTTTGATCAAATAAATATTTTAAACTATTATGGTCACTAAACACTTCAAATCTAGAACCATAAAGATAATGTCTCCACATCTTCAGCACAAAAACAACTGCAGCAAGTTCCAAATCATGCGTAGGATAGTTCTTTTCATGAGTTCTCAACTGTCTCGACGCATAAGCAACTACCTTATCATTCAGCATAAGTACACCTCCTAAACCCATCTTAGAAGCATCACAATATACCACAAAAGGCTCTCCTGGATTAGGTAATGTCAAAACCGGAGCCGATGTCAATCTCTTCTTCAATTCCGTGAAACTTTCTTTGCATTGAATGCCCCACACAAAAGCTTTACCTTTACAAGTCAACTTAGTCAACGGAAGTGCTAACTTAGAAAATCCTTCGATAAACCTCCGGTAATAACCGGCTAGTCCCAAGAAGCTTCTAATCTCGGTAGCTGACTTTGGGGTTTCCCATTGTAACACAACATCTACTTTAGACGGACCCACAACAATGCCACTATCTGAAATGACATGACCGAGAAAACTAACCTCCTTTAACCAAAATTCACATTTAGACAGCTTGCATATAACTTCTTCTCCTTCAAAACTTGCAATACTCGTCTTAATTGCTCTGCATGCTCTGTTCCGATTTAGAGTAAATCAATAAATCATCAATGAACACTACTACAAACTGATCCAAATAAGTGTGAAAGATACGGTTCATGTACTCCATGAATACTCCCGACGCATTAGTAACACCGAAGGGCATCACTGGGTACTCATAATGTCCATAACGTGTTCTGAAGGCCGTCTTCTGAATATCTTCATCTTTCACTTTAATCTGATGATAGCCCGACCTCAAATCAATCTTGCTAAACACACGAGCACCTACTAACTGATCCATCAAGTTATCTATTCTCGGGAGCGGATACTTGTTCTTAATCGTCACTTTATTTAATTGCCTATAATCAACACAGAGCCTCATACCTCCATCTTTCTTCTTTACTAACAACACTGGAGCTCCCCACTGCGATACACTTGGCCTCACAAATTTCTTTTCAAGTAGGTCCTCCAATTGCTTCTTTAATTCCGACAATTCAGATGCAGTCATCCTGTATGGTGCCATAGAAACAGATCTGGTACCAGGTACAAGGTCAATTGCAAACTCCACTTCTCTTTCTGGAGGTACATCAGGAATTTCATCAGGGAAAACTTCAGGAAATTCACGCACCACTTGCAACTCCTCAATTACAGTTCGGCTCTTGACGGATAACGATGCCACCAATGAGAACATCTGAGCTCCCCCTTGCGTCAACTGTTGTAACTCCCTAAAAGACAACAAACTAGCTTTTTCCTCTTCAGGAGTATAAAATCTCACAGACTTATTATAGCAAATGAAATGAACATAGTTATATCCTAACCAGTTCATTCCCAAGATTACATCCATTCCAGATAACGGCAAACACACCAAATCAACAGTAAAGTCTCTGTCGAAGATCGTCAAGGGACACTTTAAACACACAAGAGAAGTAGTCACCGATCCTTTAGATGGAATCTCGACGACCATTTCTCCATTCATAGAAGACAACAGAAGACCCAATCTTTCAACGCATTCAGCAACAATAAAGCAATGAGTAGCACCAGTGTCAATCATAGTAATTAAAGGAGTACTATTAATGAAACATGTACCTCTGATGAGTCTGTCCTCATTAGTTGTTTGAGTCCCAGCCAAAGCAAATACTTTCCCACTGGCTTGCGCCTTCTTTGGTTTCTGACACTGACTACTATTGTGTCTTTCTTCGCCACAGTTGAAACAAATCATCTCTTTATGCTTGCACTCAGATATGGCATGCCCAGTCTTACCACAACGGAAACACCTCTTCACTTCAGCAGTACACACATTACTCTTATGACCAGATTTCCCACATTTGAAACAAGTTATGCCAGCAGGAGCATCTCCCCCACTAGTCCTCTTGCCATCAACTACTTTCTGTTTACCTTTTCCAGCTGGAGTATCATAAGGTTTGCCATGATTCTGTTGGTGCTTGCTCTTCCTCTCATTAATGATCTTATAATGAGCATTGTTATCCTCTTCAAAAATTCTGCAACTATCAATCAAATCAGCAAAAATACAAATCTTCTGATATCCAACTGCCTTCTTGATCTCTGGGCGCAACCCACTCTCAAACTTGATGCATTTTGAAAACTCAGCATCATCATCGTTATAGTGCGGATAAAACTTAGCCAATTCAACAAACTTTGCAGCATAATCAGTAACCGACATGTTTCCTTGCTTCAGCTCAAGAAACTCGATTTGCTTCTTACCACGAACATCCTCTGGATAATACTTCCTCAGGAACTCTCTTCGGAGCACATCCCAAGTGATACCTTCACCTGCAGTTTCCAACCTCTGACGAGTCTCTAGCCACCAGTCATCAGCCTCGAATGTTAGCATATGAGTCCCATATCGAACCTTCTGCGCTGGAGTGCAGTCCATCACATGGAAGATTCTCTCTATCTCTTTCAACCAATCCAACGCTCCATCAGGATCATACTTTCCCTTGAAGGTAGGCGGATTCTCCCTCTGAAAAGTTGCCAAACTACGAGATCCAACATTCTCGTCGGCATTTGGATGATTCTGCAAAGCCTGAGCCATTGCTTCCAACGCAGCAACAATTGCAACATCGTTCCTTCCAGCCATCTTAACTTGTCACTTCAACATAAACAAAAGTTAGAATTAGTTAACAATACTCGATTGTTAAACAAACTACGACTCGACAACTTGGTCGGACGGACTGACCTGCTCTGATACCACTAATGTAACACCTTTCTACCCCACATACCATTTTAGGAAAACACTTAACATTATCAGAGTAAAATTAGCAAGAAAGGCGCCACATATATTCAAACAACATTTAAAATCATTGTCTTGTCCCGGAACACGGGTTATTCATTCTTCATTAACATAACCTGGCAACTACACAGCGGAATCAAATTTTTTAATTCAGGTCAATAAAATACTTCATTGATAAAAGCATCCGATTCAAAATGACATCAACAATATGAAAAGAAATTCCAACATAAACCAAAAAGGGAAAACACGAGGTCCACAACTAATCCCAACCCGGTGTTACATGACTCAGAGCAGGACACCACTTAAAACATGACTAAATTGACAAAAGAACGCTCCACGACTCAATCCTCCAGCACCGCAAGTCTACTCTTGGTTATCTGCAAGTTACCCACATAAGAGGCAACATTTTCAAGTAGGCAGGGTGAGAAATCACAATTCATTATAGTAATATAAGTATGTGGAAAATAAACAGAGTAAGCAGCACAACATCATAGCATCGTCAACAGAATCTTCACGACACAATCATAATTACATCAATTATATGCAATGTCAACTATAATGGAATGCAAAGAATGCATGTGGTACCGGTTCAACATGGATGGACACTGGCCATCAACCCTCCAAAAGGAGCACAACATAATCAATGTATCACTTCAATCCGCACGATGGGATTGAAGCTACCAATGGACCGAAGCCCCAACATAATATGTTATGAAATGCAATGATGCTAAATCTCTGCAATTCATCAAACATCAACATGTGCATAAATCATTTCATATCCAACAAATATTTATCATACAATCATGTTTGATCATCTCACATCAACAACAACTCGACATCAAAAGACCAGCACAAGAAAACGTCAAGAAACCTCAAGAAAAACAACAAAAATAGCAAAGCAGCTGTCTGACACGGCCACCCGTGTCCTGGGACATGGCCTGTGTCAGGAAATCTGCGCTCAAAACACAAAACAGACAAAATACAGCAAACACGGTGGTCTGACACGGCCGGCCGTGTCCTGTGACCCGGCCCTTGTCAGAAGCCCTGTAGCATAAACCCAAAACAGAAAAAATTACAGCAGGAACAGTAGTCTGACACGGCCGCCCGTGTCCTGTGACACGGCCTGTGTCAGGATGCGAAAACCCACAATTTTTCAAAAGATTTTTCTGCTGCGTTTAGACCTCAATTATCCCAAAAATTCAGTTTTTCCAATACGAAAATATGGCCAAAAGACTCACACAATGCACAAGCATCAACACATAACATTCTATCTCATTATATTTCATCAAATCATTCATCCCTAACTCATTCTGCATCATCAAGCACCACAATTAACCAAAATCCACTAATACCTAATTTATTCATAACCAATCCTATAGAACTATAATAAATCATGAAAACTCCCCATACCTTAGGGAAATCAGTAGCTTTCCTCCTTCTCTAAGATTCTTCAGCAGCCTTTCCAGTCTTAGGGTTCTTCTCATTCTCCTCCTCTTTTCCTCTTCAGCGTTCTTCACAAAAACACGATCAGTTAGAAAAGTGATCCGTATTTTCTTCTTTGGACAAAATATCCCAGTTAATGGACTTCCACTTCTATCCTTTCTCTTTTTCCTTTAAGATCACCTTGCCCTTTTTCTTAATATTTTTAAATAATGATAATAATAGTATAAATAATACACTAATTATTCATTCTATTAAATTATTTAAGAATACTCTTTTGATCCAAAATTCTCCCGAACTTACCAAAACTTCGTAATTCCTTCTAAATTAATTAAATAAATAAATAAATGATTAATTTAGATTTTCGGGGCGTTACAGAGCATCCTTATCCTTCAGTAGTTGCTGTATTTTGATACACTCCACATTGAGGGTGTGGTACTTGTTCTTCCAAAATCTCCTCTCCCGCTGAACTTTGTTGAGAGTAACGTGGAGTTTTTCCATTTCAGTCATGAAGTACATGACAGAATCCCTCGGTGGAAGAACTCCGTGACGAGGATAAGGCATCTTTAGCTTGAGAGCTCTAGTTTGTACACAGTGGAGATAAGGCTCCACCGAGACACAGTCCGGTTTTCCTAGAGACTCCCGCCCTTTCTTGTGAACATGTTTCCAAGCGTGCACTATTTCTGTCTTTAGTGCTCTGTCATTTTCTCCTTCTTTGAAGAAAAGACCTTCCAGATGAGCATTACGTGGGACATGCCTCATCGGGTATCCGAATTGACGACGAACCAAAACCGGATGGTAGTTGATTCCTCCTTTAGTTCCTATGAGGGGTACGTTGGGGAAGTTTCCACAACGGTCAATGATCCTGATTCCCTCATAAATCCTATTACACCAATCTATGTCAGAGTTGGTGAGAGACATGATTTTCTGCGACCAACGTAAGGCACTCTTATGATCCCAAAATGCAGCAGACTTGGGCAAGTGGGAGATAAACCATTTGTATAGCAGGGGTACATAGCATGTGATCATTCCTCCGCTGTACAAATTCCCTAAGTGTACAGAATGATACGCATCTGCGAGCAAGGTTGGCACAGGGTTTCCAATGAGAAAAACTTTAATGGCGTTGATATCTATAAAGTTATTAATGTTGGGAAACAAAAATAACCCGTAGGTGAGCAAAACAAAGATGCTTTCAAAAGCAGTCACGTTCCCTATACTGGAAAAGTACAAGGCCTTCTTTATCAAGAAATGGGCTGGCAAACCTTGGATGCCACCCTTAGTGGTCAGATGAGCCTTGACTTTCGACCCATCCAAATAAATTGCTCGTGCAATGGTCTGATCCTTTGGAATTTCTTCCAGTCCAGAAAATGGAGCTCGATCAGTAATGTGCCGATCGGTCAGGTGAGAATACTCCTCCAGCGTTGGTGCGAGCTGGTAATACGGAAATGTGAAACAGTGATAAACTGGATCGTAAAACTGAATGAGTGCTTCCATGATTCCTTCAATCACATGGACTCTTAACAGGGGAAGCAGACCTCCGTATTTGGCTCTGAAAGCTTCAGGGTTAGTGATCATCCTTGCTAATCCTCTCAAATCCTCTAGTTTTGGAACCTTGAAGGTATACTTATGAGTTCTCCTTCAACCGAAATCCATTAGCGCAATCCTTTTTTCTCTGACATTTGCAATCATTGTCTTAGTTTAATTTGAAAAAAGAGAGACTAAAGGAGAAAATTTTCTTTGTTTTAATATTTTTTAGATGAATGCATGAATGCAGCACACAAAAAAATAGAAAAAACATGGGGTCAAAGGGTCGGTGTCATGAAGTCAAGGCTCTACCCCCCCCCCCCAAAGATTTTCTACGGGTGATTTTTTGTACCTGTCACTCAAAATCATTGATTCCTGAGAACACCAGCGGGCCGGGAACTGTGCTAGGTGATGTCCATCAAAGAAATCTCAGAAGAGGGTAGTTTATCGTGTAACAGTTATTCCCAATAGCTTCCGCACTACAAAAAAAGGTGATTTTCCTATGTGTATACTCAATCTTTCCACATGCGGCATCACACGCATTCCCATTAGCAGAAAAATAAACACGTATATCAATTAGGAAAAGCAGTATATATATTTGTCCTAAAGTCCTAGACTTTAAAGAGCTATGAATCCTATGTTCCTGACAAAAATGGCTCCCCGGCGGAGTCGCCATTATGTGGTACCTTCCCAACTTTAAAGGTTTTTGACCTAAGATCCTAGTGAAGTCAACAAATCTTAACCCCAATGAAGTCCCTAGGAAAGAAAGAAAGAAAAGAAAGGATATCTGGCCCCACGGTGGGCGCCATTTTTCTGTGGCGCTTTTTTTCCAAGGTTTCTACCTAAGAGACGGAAAGAGAACAAGATCTCGTGGTCCCTAGTGAAGTCGCCATTTTTCTGTAGCGAGCGATTTTGGACGTGGTTGCGAAGCACTATCGCTCTGGGGTACTACAGCTTGATTCATTTTTTATCCTATTGAAGCTGATGAAGGAAGGGAAATAGATGTCTTAAACTAGCCTTGCTTGTAAACGAGTTTGAACAGATGACTGTTGGTTTACAGATGCTACAAAGATTGTGGGTCTCTCTTAGGTTATTTTGTTAAAATAGTGCCCGGGGGATCGGTGGGAGTTTAGGACTGGGGCTTTTCGATTGATAAGTGAAGGTACGGGATTTTGGGTTTTTGTTGAGTGTGCTCGCTAAGATTTTTCTTTCAATCTTATGCCTACGTATTCCCGTTTACCGAAACAGGGAAATCAGAGCGATCGTAGTTCCTCCTATTCTATGGGAGGAAAAAGATGTTTTGGTGTCTTGTTCAAAGCCCAAGACGTGAAGCTGAAAAGGTAGTTTATATCTTGTTCAAAGCCCAAGATGTGAAGCTGAAGGGTCTATTTGTATCTTGTTCGAAGCCCAAGATGTGAAGCTAAAAGGGTGTTGTCTTTAGAGAGAATTTGTCATCTCTAAAGGGGGTCTGTTTGTCACAACTGTTGGGTGACTGACTATCAAGGAGGATTACTTTAACCAGGATATGTGAATCCTAGCAATGCCATAATTTCCTTTATAGGGGGTTTTAACCTGAAGGAGAAGACTATAACTTAGTGTAGAGCAATGCCATATTTCCCTAGGAATTTCTCATGCTAAAAGAGGGACAGTGGCATGGATGTAAATAATCTAGAGGCTTGTCGCTTACAGCAATTTAGATGAAGGAAAAGGAGTTGTTGATGTCTGTTTACTGTGAACGAGGCACAGTTTTGATGCTAAAAGGTTGATTGACTCAATCGGGGTTTTTCTTATACAAAGCCTAAGAGGAGGCTATTGGCCCAACAAGAGGGAGTTTGTATGTGTCTCGTACGAAGCCCGAGAGAGAGGCTAAAGGGGTTGGACTCAACAAGAGAGTGCTTTTAGACGTGTTTTGTACGAAGCCCAAGACGGAGGCTAAAGGTTGACTCAACAAGAGAGTCTTTTATACTCAACAAGAGAGTGTTTATAGGTTAGCTCCGCTGGAGAGAATCATTGTACAAAGCCCAAGAGGAGGCTATTGTAACTGTTTCAGTTTAGTGATAGGTCCAGTATGTTGGATAAAGAGAAAATCAGTTCTTATATGAGTACTATTTGTGCTCAGGGATTTGATTCGAGGATCAGGGTTATTTCCTGTTCTTTAAGGAAATGGGAAATCCAAAGGGTATTGAGACTGTCCGAGTCTACGGTTTCATCTCCTAGTTTTGAAAGGAGCTTGAGAATGTCTTTGAGACTCAAGGGAATTAGACTGTCCAAGTCTAGAGTTTCATCTTTTGTACTATGCTCAAAGAAACAGCAGTAGCAAGATCTAGACTTTTTGAAAGACTGTTCTATTAGGATGACTAATTTCTGTTCCTATACCTCTAGGAGGTCGTCGGGACAATTTGTACGAAGCCCAAGAGGAGGCTGGAAACTTTTAGGAAGTCGAGGGACAATTTGTACGAAGCCCAAGAGGAGGCTATCATTCCTGGAGGAAGAAATCATTTATACGAAACCTAAGATGAGGTTGTGAATACTTCTAAGAAGCCGACGGGTCCTTGTACAATGCCCAAGAGGAGGCGGGGATGCTTTTTGGAAGCCTGTGGGTCCCCAAACCCCAAGAAATTCAAGACAGGCTATTCACAGAGAATAGATCAAGCCAGGAAAGTTCGAGAATTTGGAAGAAACTCAAGAGATGCCATTCACGGAGAAAAGATCATATCTGGGGAGTAGAGTTTCTTTGACGATTTCTAAAGGTGACAGTCTGAGAAAGGGTTCATCGAGAATGTTGCCTTTCACGTCACCATATTATTTAACCCCAAGAGGAGGGAAGACTGTGTCTTGTAATCCTATAGGGATCCAGTTTTATCTATATTAAGAGTAATCAACAGGGCTTAGTGCTAGACGTAGTTGTCGGGGAAACTCTAAATATCTATACTATTATTACACAGTTGATATGAGTTTATGAAAGAAGACTTACAGCGAAACAGCCCCACAGTACAGTTATATACATATGAAAGCGGTAAATGAAAGTAGGTAAACACTTACTCGGTTGTAGAGCTTCCATGTTGTTTGGTTAGTTGTTCAACAAAGAAAAATTTTGATAACAATATTATATTCAAAATCAAAGGAGAAAGTGATTTGAAAAGAAATATAGGGGCTTACAGCTCAAGGAGAGGCCCATGGTTTTGTCAGTGATCGCAATGTTGCTTTTGTACAGAGGGACTTATACAAGTGACTGAGGCCCAAGAAAGATTTTCTGTACAAAGGGATGGGTCTTACACTCTCTCAAGAGGCCCAAAAAGTTTAACAAGAATGGGGCTTATAACACGAGGGTAGGCCCAGATGATTTTTGTTTTGAAATGGCGATCGCGCCGAGATTTTCTTTTAACACAGAGGGACTTATACAATATCTGAGGCCTAAAATTTGTTTTGGTTAAAAGGGGATTGGGTCTTACACTCTAATAGAGGCCCAAAGATTTTGAATGGGTCTTATAGCTCGAGGAGAGGCCCAAGGTTTGTTTTCAACGGACTATGATCGCGTTGAACTTTTTAAAATACAAAGGGACTTATACCATAAGTGAGGCCCAAAAAATTTGTGTATTTACAAAAAGGGTTTGGGTCTTACACTCTATTAGAGGCCCAAAGAGTTAAAAAAGAAGAATGGGTCTTACTACTCGAGGGTAGGCCCAAGGTTATTTGTGTACAAAACGACGATCGCGTCGAGGTTTTTGAAAATACCCGGAGGGACTTATACAATAAGTGAGGCCCAAGAATAGGTTATTTTACAAAAAGGATTGGTCTTACATTCTATTAGAGGCCCAAAAGTGTTTGAAAAGTTTGATGAGGGTTGAATTAATCAAAACCCTAATTTGTTTTCAAAATGTATTTTAATTGAATAAAAATTCAATTAAAATGATCAAAATTGTTAAACATGTGTGGAAACAAATTGTGATCTTGGATTAATGTTTCAAAAATCATGTTTTGACCTACAAAATGATTAGAAGTCATTAAAATTTACAAAATCAAGAGGGAAAAAATATTTTAAATGTCAAAAACAATTAAAATATTAATTCTTTGCAAAAATATCAATTATATGAAATAAATAATATTTTTGGGATTTTTTGATAAAATAAAATATTTTAACATTTTTGTGAATTATTAAAAAAAGAATCAACTCAAAATCATTAAAACTCAGAGAGAAATTAATTTTTGAATCAATTAAATAAAATCACAAAATTCAAATATTTGAATTTTCAAAAAAGGGCGCCAAGAACACCCAAGAACACGCGCGTGTTCTGGGTTTTGCTCAAATTTGCATTTTCTCTCCTATCTCCCTGAATACTTGATTATATCATGCAAACCACCTATCAATCTGCTCGTTTCAACCTCACAATCATGTCTATGGTCTTTAATTTCATTTATTTTTAACATGGAATAAGAAATCAAGACAAAACCTCAAGAACCCTAAAATTTGCATGAAGGCTGAGAATTTTGATACACGATTCAAACAAAGCAATTAATTGAGGGGAAACATTCTATGCATGATTATGAACATTTGGCAAAAGTATTGTGCAAGGAAATATGCATAGATTAAGAGATGGCCTAGTTTAGGCTTACTTGAAGGTCGTGACAGCAAGAGCAATTTGATTTTTGAGTTGGAGGTGTTACAGATGAGTTGTGATTATCTAAACAGCTTCCTTACACCCTATGGAGTATGTTTGAATGCTTGGACTTGATTAGAAATGGTTGGATCACTTCATGGCATCTCAGCTGCAACTTGGTTGAAACCTTGAGCAACTGGCTGGTGATTCTGAGAAATCAGTGTTCCAGATGTTGTTTAAGTGTTTGGATCACTTCTATATGATGTTTATGAGGTGTGTGTGTGTGTGTGATTAGTTTGATTGGAATTGCTTTCAAACTTAAAATCCGATAGTGACTTGCTTTGGAAGGAAAAATTGGAGTGAAGAAGGAGATTTTGAGGAAAGCATCTGTTTGATGGCTTTGGTGTACTTAAACTGATCACAAATGAGCTCTATTTATAGTAGAGCAAGTTTGTTTTGGGAGCAATAGTGAATGGAAACCGCAACAGAGGTTTGGCCAATGGTTGCACTTTGGAATCCAAGTCTCCTCTGGCCATTGACTAGAGGTTAGGGAACAGGGTTGTGGTTCCCTTGGTCTTGGATAAGTCTTGTCTGATTTCAGTTGCAAATGGCTCAGTCTATGCCACCTTGGTGTATGCATTGAATGCTCCAATCCAAAATTGGAGTCTTGTCCCTCTTTTAGGCAATTCTAGGTTTGGCATGCTACTTCTTGTTCCAAGGACTTTGGAGGCTTGGCTCAGTGTTTGTCCCCTTTAGATTTGATCCTCAGATGTGTCCAAAGTGATGACAAGGCTTGGAATTATCTTAGTTTTCCAAATCGAGCAAAAATGCAAAATTCTGCCTAGCCTTGGTAGTTTTCAGCAAGGCATGTTGCCCTTGTCATATCTAATGGCTCAAGTGGAATTTGGTGATGTTCTTGGCCATTTTGGAAAGCCCTCATATGATACAACAACTGTTTGGTCATATTTGGTTTTCATACCTTTTGGATCCAAGTGAAAAATCCCCCTGCATTTGGAAAAAAGTGAAGGCAGATTCTGACGTAGTGAAAATTTCACTAAGTGTGGGAATAAAGTGACATTTTCACTTTTTGTGATTTTGATCATTCCATAACTCAAAATCCATGAGGAATTTGGAGGGGGGGGGGGGTCAGTTTTAAGCTTTTGTAGAGGGTAATGAGATCTACAAATCAAGCTTTGGATGGGGAAAAATGGCTTTGTGGTTTAGGAGTTATGATCCTCCAAAGTTGGTACCCTTGCCACTTTGTTCATAACTTAGAAAATTTTCTAGGTTTTTATGGTTACCCCTTTTACAAGTTATCCCACTTTTCTTGATTTTTCTTGATGAATGATGATTCAAATCATACATTAACATCATTTTAGGGTTAAAAAACCATTTTTGTGAAAAATCTCAAAAAGTCAAAGTTGACTTTTGTGCACAGTTGACTTTTTATCAGATGAATTCCAAACTGTGTGATCCTCTATGAAATCAAGTCCTTGACCTAAATCAAACTTGATGAATTGATTTCATAGGTATTATAGGGTGTATTGAATCATGTCCTAGGGTTTGGGAGCATGTCCTGGTCAAAAGTCAAAGCTACAGTTGACTTTTCCCTCAAAACCCTAACTGTGGTACTGATGAAATTGAGACTTGTTGCTCAAGCTTCTTGGATCAATCCATTATTACAAATGGGTCAATATGGTATGTTGGAGACCCTCAAATCCTCTCTTGAGGTCTTGGCTCATGATTTGTCCCAAAAGTCAACTTAGGGGTGAATGAGGTCATGAAACCCTAATTCCTGATTTTTTATGTATGCATCCCCTGAGGTCAAATTGACTTGATTGATGGGCCCATGAGGTTCCATGGAGTATTTTAGGATAGGCTTTGAAGCATTGGCTCATGCTTAGAGGAAAATTTTCGTCTGGAGGCCCTGGTCGACCAAACCCTAATTTGGTGACACTGGCGATCTTGAGGCTTGATCCACCTGGAAGGGAGCAGCCTTGTGCTTAATCCTTGAAGTGGGAGTCCTCTTGATCCCTTGTGTATATTTGAGAGGCTAAACAAGTTGAAGATCATGTCATTTCTTGATTGATCCTTTGTCTAAGAACTCTGAGAGGGATGGAAACCCTAATTCTGATTGTAGTAAGTGTTCACCAATCTTTGGGGAGACTGACGAGGCAAGATAGTTCATCCATATTGTGATGATGATTTTCACAATGATGGGAAATCTTAGTGGTCAAAATTTGGGGTATGATACTACGTATTCCCGTTTACCGAAACAGGGAAATCAGAGCGATCATAGTTTCTCCTATTCTATGGGAGGAAATGGTGTTTTGGTGTCTTGTTCAAAGCCCAAGACGTGAAGCTAAATGGTTTGTATCTTGTTCAAAACCTAAGATGTGAAGCTGAATGGTCTATTTGTCTCTTGTTTGAAGCCCAAGATGTGAAGCTAAAGGGCTTTGACTTTAGAGAGAATTTGTCATCTCTAAAGAGGGGATGTTTGATGTGTTCGTCACAACTGTTGGGTGACTGGTTATAAAGGAGAATTACTTTAACTGGACATGTGAGTCCAACAATGCCATAATTTCCTTTATAGAGGTTTTTTAACCTGAAGGAGAAGACTTTAACTCAGTGTAGAGCAATGTCATCTTTCCTTAGGAATTTCTCATGCTAAAAGTGGGATAGTGGCGTGGATGTAAATAATCCAGAGGTTTGCCACTTACAACAATTAAATGGGGGGAAAGGAGTTGTTGATGTTTGTATACTATGAGCAAGGCACAAATTTTTATGCTAAAAGGTTGATTGACTCAACCGGAGTTTCCTTATACAAAGCCTAAGAGGAGGCTATTGGCCCAACAAGAGGGTGTTTTTGTGTGTCTCGTACGAAGCCCGAGAGAGAGGCTAAAAGGGTTGACTCAACAAGAGAGTGCTTTGGTATCTCGTACGAAGCCCGAGATGGAAGCTAAAAGGGAGTTGACTCAACAAGAGAGTCTTTTATACTCAACAAGAGAGTGATTTTGTATCTCGTACAAAGCCCGAGATGGAGGCTAAAAGGTCTGACTCATCAAGAGAGTCTGAAAAGGTTAGCCCCGCTGGGGAGAATCATTGTACAAGGCCCAATAGGAGGCTAACTTCACTGAAGAAGGATCATTATACAAAGCCTAAGAGGAGGTTATCTTTCTTGAGGATAGGATCATTATACAAAGCCTAAGAGGAGGCTATGGTTACTGTTTCAGTTGAGTGACAGGTCCAGTATGTTGGCTAAAAGAGAAAATCAGTTCTTATATGGGTCACGTCGTACTCATGGATTTAATATGAGGATTGGGATTATTTCCTGTTCTCTAAGGAAACGGGGAATCCAAAAGAGCTTTAAACTGTCTGAGTCTACGGGTTTTATCTTTTATACTATGCTTAAGAAACAGTAGTAGTGAGATCTAGACTCTTTGAAAGACTGTTCTATTAAGATGACTAATTTCTGTTCCTATACCTCTAGGAGGTCATCGGGACAATTTGTACGAAGCCCAAGAGGAGGCGAGAAAAACTTTTAAGAAGCCGAGGGACAATTTGTACTAAGCCCAAGAGGAGGCTATCTTCCCGGAGAAAGAATCATTATACAAAGCCTAAGAGGAGGCTGTGCAAACTTTCTAAGAAGCCGATGGGTCCTTCTACAACGCCCAAGAGGAGGCGGGGATGCTTTTAGGAAGCCTGTGGATCCCTAAACCCCGAGAAGTTCAAGACAGGCTATTCACAGAGAATAGATCAAGCCAGGAAAGTTCGAGAATTTGGAAGAAACTCAAGAGATGCCATTCACGGAGAAAAGATCATCTCTGGGGAGTTAGAGTTTCTTTGACAATTTCTAAGGGTGATAGCCAAAGAGAAGACTGTATTTGGTGTTCCTATGGGGGATCTAGTTTTGTCTATTTCTAGACGTAGCTACCGGGGAAACTCTAATATCTATACTATTATTACACAGTCGATATGAGTTTATGAAAGAAGACTTACAGTGAAACAACCCCACAGTACAATTATATACATATGAAATCAGTAAATGAAAGCGGGTAAACACTTACTCGGTTGTAGAGCTTCCATGCTGTTTGGTTAGTTGTTCAACAAAGAAATTGAAAATAACAGTATATTACAAAATCAAAGGAGAAAGTGCCTTTTGAAAGGAAAATTGGGGCTTACAGCTCAAGGAGAGGCCCAAGGTTTAATCAGTGATCGCACTGTCGTTTTGTACAGGGACTTATACAAGTGACTGAGGCCCAAGAAAGGTTTTATGTACAAGGTGGTGGGTCTTACACTCTCTCAAGAGGCCCAAAAATGGTTGAAAGTGAACAAAGATGGGTCTTATAGCTCAAGGAGAGGCCCAGGGATTTGTTTTGAAATGGCGATCGCGCCGAGATTTTCTTTTAACGCAGAGGGACTTATACAATATCTGAGGCCCAACAAGGTTTTGGTCAAAAGGGGGTTGGGTCTTACACTCTATTAGAGGCCCAGATGGTTTGTTTTAAACGGGCGATGATCGCGCCGAACTTTTGAAATACAACGGGACTTATACAATAAGTGAGACCCAAAATAGGTTGTATTTACAAAGGGTTGGGTCTTACACTCTATTAGAGGCCCATGAGTGTTTGAAAATGATTTGTGAGGGTGAAAATCAAAGAAACCCTAATTTTATCTTATTTAAAAGTAAATATTTAAAGAAAATCAAATAAAAATGATAAAAATACCAAATAAATTTGAATAAACCACTTGTGATTTTTTTTTAGGTTTGAAAAATAAGGTTTTAATCACAAGATGATTTAGAACTCATTTGGTTTTGATTTTCAAAGTAAATATTCACTTTTAAATGTTTAAAAACAATTAAAAAGGGAATTTATTTAAAAAAATACTAATTATATTAAATAACTAATATAAACTTAATTTTTTTTTGTGGAATAAAATATTTTAACATTTTTTTGATTTTTTGCAAAAAGAACCAATAAAAAATAATTAAAATTGAAGGAGTTATTAATTTTCCAATTAATTAACAAAACATGAAAATATGGGGAAAAATAGCAAAATGTGAAAAAACACAAAATGGCATGGGTGGGGTTTGAACCCACGACCTCAAGGTTATAGGGCGCGCGCCTTACCACTGGGGTGGTGATACATCCATTGATTAAAACGAACCAACAAATATACAAGGCTTGCCTTGTTTTCTAGACCTGGCCAAGGCAAGACAAGGCAAGTTTTGGCAAGAAACGGGAAGGTCCATAACTTTCTCATTTCTCCATGGTTAGGGACAAAATTTATATGCATCTGGCCTAGAATTTCACAAGGAATCAAATGGTGGTGGTATTTTTTCCAGATCATGCTCCCTCCTCAAAATCCGATAGGGGTTTTGAAATAGGCCTATAATTGCATTTTCTATGCTACACTTTGGTACATGCATGAATTACATGATGAATTGGTTCAAACACAACATATATAACATGTATAAGATGTGCATAATCAGTGGACCTTAAAGCAATGCATATTTTGGGAAGTTTAAGTCATGATGCTCACCTCTTTTTGAGCTTTTGGAGTTTTTTGTGCAATCTGCCAAGCCACTTATTCGAGAAATGGTTTGATGTTTTGAACACTCTCAAATGATCCCTTATAAGCTTTTAGGATGATTGGAATCAGCTGGAACCTGCAAAAACACAAACTAGCCCTTTCTTGCAAAAGGGGTTAAAATGGCCAAAATAACAACTCCCTCAAATGGTGTTCCAGATAGGGGTAACCATTTGGGAGAGTTTAAGGATGATATTTGGAGTGTGTTTGAGGTTTTATCTGGTTTGGAAAGTGACTGAATCAAGGCATGGCTTGAAAAATGCACAAAAGTACTATTTTGAGGTTTTGAGATGTGACTTTGTGATTTAAGGATTACAGGTCACTTGTGTGAGTTTGGACAGCTTAGATATGACATATTGGATGTGTTTGGATCATAAGTTGTGGTGGAATTGCTCTCTAACTCAAAAAATCAGAGTTTCCTTGCTAAAGAAGGTATTTTGGCCTAAAGAGAGGGATTTTGAGGAAAACATCAGTTTGATGGCTTTGGTGTACTCAAACTGAGCACAAATGAGCTTTATTTATAGTATAGCAAGTTTGTTTTGGGATCAATAGTGAATGGCAATCACAGCAGACACTAGCGCAAAAACGGTTTTAGACAGCGCTTTTTTAGCCTTTAGACAGCGCTTTAAAGCGCTGTATAAACCAGCGACGCTATAGGTTTAGACAGCGCTTTTGGTATTACCCAAAGCGCTGTCTAAAGGGGCGTGTATTTAATGAAAAGCGCTGTCTATGGTACCTTTAGACAGCGCTTTTTCGCATTATATGGATTACTTTAGACAGCGCTTTCGTCAAAAGCGCTGTCTAAGCCCTACCTTTTTTTGACTTTTTTGGTACACCTTAGACAGCGCTTTCTCCAAAAGCGCTGTCTAAGACCTTCCTTTTTTGACTTTTTTAGTACACCTTAGACAGCGCTTTCACCATAAGCGCTGTCTAAGACCTTCCATTTTTGACTTTTTTAGTACACCTTAGACAGCGCTTTCACCAAAAGCGCTGTCTAAAGTGGACCTTAGACAGCGCTTTCACCAAAAGCGCTGTCTAAGGTGTACGAAAAATTTTATATAATTTTTTTTTAACCACAATTTTACCAGGTTTTTTCAACCAGAATTTGACCTGTAATTTTCAACCAGCAATTTTTTTCAGAATTGGCAATTCAAACCATTGGCCTTTCTACACCAAAATTATATATCCAAAATTGGCATTTCATACCAATATATATATTTAAAATTACAAACCAAAATTGTATATACACCTATTTATAATTACAAATCATTACATTTTTCTACAAATGCACATTTTACTTATTCACCAAAATTGCATCCAACCAAAGCATTGCTTCCAACCAAAGTTATTGCTTCCAACCAAAGCATTTTTTCTACAATGCACATATTACTTATACACCAAAATTGTATATACACCAAAATTGCATCCAACCAAAACATTGCTTCAATCTACATTATAGGTCCTGAAAACACAAAGATTGTAATTCAAAGTATTAAAATTCAAAGTATATACACCAAAAATTGTAATTCAAAGTATATACACCAAAATTGTAATTCAAAGTTTGTAATTCAAAGTATATACACCAAAATTGCAATTCAAAGTATATACACCAAAATTGTAATTCAAAGTATATACACCAAAATTGCATCCAAAATTGTAATTCAAAGTTTGTAATTCAAAGTATATACACCAAAATTGCAATTCAAAGTATATACACCAAAATTGCATCCAACCAAAACATTACTCCAACCAAAGTTACACATATTAAAATTCTCATCAATTAAAGTAAGAGTATAATATTATACCTTAAGTTTGTAAAATTCCGAGCTCCATAATGTATTGACACCACTCCTCTTTGATTTCATCCAATAGAGCCTTTGTGTAAGTAGCACTCCTGAATTCTTCAAAATACTACATAATAATATAACATATAGTTTGATTTAGTTTTAACTATTTCATTAGACAATATGAGAGATATGTGTTAAAATAACTCATAAGTTAGAAATACATACATCGGGTGGAATCTCCATTCGATCCAACGAAATAGTGTCTCTCATAAATCTCAACATGAAATAGCCGCAATCTATTTGATTGCGTTGCCGAGGACACTACAAATGAAAATAAAATATGGATAAATTCTAAGTTTTATCAAGTAAGCATCACTAATATAATAAAACATGTGATAATTAATATACCTTCACATAATTCCATGTAATGGTGTGGTCGATTCCCCGATGTTCTAGGAATGCTTGTATAGTGCTAATAAAATATAAATGAATATTTAGAACAATTCACATAAATAAATAAATATACACATTTCTATTTAGAACAATTTCACTTACGTGTCAATACAGTCCTTCATATCCGGGTATGTGGTCCAATCATTTCCTAAGGAATCCAGATAATACACTACTCCGCGGATAGGATTGATTGCAACCAACAACCAATGTCCACTGTAAGATTAAACAAGTGTTAGATAGAAACTTTCTACACGAAGTCAAAATACAAAAAAAAATATAATAGATGAATTTAGAATGAAAATCTAACCCAGTATTAAACGGTAAAAAGTACAACTTTTCCGTTTCTTGGTTGTCCATAAAGACGTTGCGTATATACGCATGGACCTCATTTGGTTTCGTCAATATTTCGGTTAAGTTGACAGCGCTGGGGCATAAGAATGCAAATCTTTGCTCCAATCCCCGGGGGCGCATAAAACTGTCATACAGAAACCTGAAATAAAAACATCATTAACATTAGAATATTCATTTGAAAAATAAAGTAAATAAGTTGTTCAATTACCAAAGTAGATCGGATATACCTCAAGTATATATTGACAACAGTGACGCCCAATTCTGTATGTTGGAAAACTTGCTCGAAGTCTTCATTACCAACATTCTGGTCAAATTCAAAGCCATACAAATCTTTCTCCATAGTTATCAGACGAACACCTCCAGTCGGAATATCCGTCATTAATTGTAGAAAGGTCTGAAGGCACGTCCTAACCTTGCGGATAGGTTGTTTTCTAACCCTGGTATTCTTAGCACCAACAGTTTTTTGCGTTGAAACGTTGCTAATCACTTTACCAGGCAGCTATAAATCATATAATTTGTTAGATGAAGTATAAGATATCCAATTTATCATTTTCTATGCATATAATTGTGATGTACCTCTTTTTTTGAGACAACGGACTCGGTATGCTCCGGAATCCGCTTATCCTTTGTTTTGGATTTTGTTGGAGTCTAAATAACATTGCCATGTAAAAAATGAAAATAAAATGCTCGTAAAATCTTTGAATTTACACATTAAGATTAACAAAGGTTTATAACGGTTTTAAGCATATATACCTCATATCCTACGAGTATGAGATTTGACGGCCATGCAACAAACGACCCTATAGCTTGTCCCACCACTCTTACCTCCGAATCATCGTTAGGATAGGGTAATAGTGCTTCATTCTCCATAGCAATATCAACTGATACTTTCAAACTTCCAGTAGGGAGGGATTCATTATGAAGTACTGTGACCCCATTGTTAAACACTTTTCCCTTGGCAACCATCCGATGAATTGGTGAAGATAAGAATAGTTGACATTGGTGAATGCCCTAAAACCAAAAATACATTGGCAACCATCCGATTAAATAATTTAAGCTACTAATATAATTTCATAGATATATATATATATATATATATATATATATATATATATATATATATATATATATATATATATATATATATAATTACCTCTGGAATAATCGGATGAAAGCTGCAGTTGATACTATCCTTCTCTGATCCATCTCTAACACCAGAAGCGTTATCCCTTTCTTTTTCCTTTCTTAATTCCCGCACCTCGGCTTCTAGTGCTTCCAATTTAGCTTCAAGTACTGAATAACTAGCAGCCTTTCCCTTTTTAATATTCAGGGAGGTCGGGGTGATCCCAAATGCCTTACCCCTCACCCGACCAGGATACTCAGGGACATCTAATGCCCGACTAAGTATGCTCCTGGTATCATCTGCAGGTACAGACTGAGATAACGCCTCCTGAAAATCAGATGAATATCGAATATTTGTCAAATATTTGTTAATAAAGTTTTGACTTAATTAAAGAAATATTGTTATACTTACACATTTCTCATATACTTGTAGAACCTCTTCTGGAACAGATCCAGACTTGCCCACACGGGCTTCCTTCCACAAGACATGTGCAGGAAGAGATGTTTCAGAGCTACCCGCCTTTTGTAACTACATATAAAGCCAAATAATATGATCAAATATAACTCATGATGAACAATTATTATGTCATTGCAATTTATTGATACTTACCAATTGTTGCTCCAAACGTCCATATCCAGTACGTCCTTTCCTGTATTTATATTGGGGATCTGATGCTCTATCCCGATTAATTGCACTTAAACTCTTAAATTGCTCGGTTTGTCGTTTGGCTTTAAACTTCACCCATTCTTGTGGTGAAATGAAACTTGCATATTTAGATGGAAACTCTCCATCAACAAAATTACCTTCAGCATCCTTAAGATAGGTTTTGTTTAAATATGTCCTAAACCCTCTTAGGAGCTTCCCTGCCAATCTCATCAAATAAGCTTTTCTGTCGTCCTCGACATTAAAGCACCTCTAAAAAAACCATACACATTGGTTAGTACAAATAATTTAAACGACATAATTAGTTGGCATAATTAAAGACATAATTATGGTACCTTTATCTCATTCCAAATTTTTTCTTTGGTTTCCTTCAACTGTTTGTTTCTCCAGTCATCTAAAGTAATAGGAACCTCATTCCTTACAAGTGTACCAATGAAACTTGTCAACATATGACCGTTAGGCTCAACAAGTGTGCCTGTTTCGCTCCAATGCACATTATAAGTCATGCCTTGATTTCTAGCATGGATCACTCTCCTCATTATGGTTATTCCTCTCCTAATCTCTTCTTCCATAGTTCTGCTACTTCCAACCTGATCATCATGTGGATGATCATCATCATGTGCGTGATCATCAGCATGTGGGTCATCATTGTTAGTAGCCATCTAACCTGTAATAAATAAATCAAGGATATCAAATATAATATATAACAAATATAATAAAGAAATAAAGGATATCAAATATAAAAAATATGACATAATATATAACAAACTTAACGAAATCCAATACCCCATTCTCGTACTCTTTGGACAATCGATCGGCATCCATCCATTTTTTATCCATGGTTTTCCTACTTATTAATCCTAACAGTTAGAAAGAATTTAACATTAGCATAACAAGTCCAAACTAAGAAATTCAAAGCAATTAACTTCATTAACAAAATTGCTTTGAATTTCGGTTCTTTAGAACAACAACCTCAAGAATTTACATTATTAACATTAACACTAACACTAACACTAACACTAACACTAACCTAACACTAACACTAACACTAACCTAAACTAAACTAAACTAAACAAACACATTATATAGCAATAGTTAACAATGTAGAAAAATGTTAACAAGAACAAACTATAATAGATGTTCTAAACTAACACTAACACTAACACTAACACTAACCTAACACTAACACTAACACTAACACTAACCTAAACTAAACTAAACTAAACAAACACATTATATAGCAATAGTTAACAATGTAGAAAAATGTTAACAAGAACAAACTAAACTAACACATTATATTGATTCTATTCCTATATCACCAAAAATGAAGTTAGCACATATTTTATTCTTATATCCAACAACAGTCCAACATTAGCAACAACATTAACAACATTAGCAACATTATCAACATTAGCAACAGTCCAACATTAGCAACAACATAAACAACATTATTATCAACATCAACAACAACATTATTATCAACATCAACAACAACATTATCAACATTATCAGCAACATTATCAACTGAAACTCTGAAACTCTGAAACTTCCAAACTGAAACTCTGAAACGTGTAAAATGTGTAATACTCTGAAACGTGTAAAATGTGTAATACATCAACAACAACATTATTATCAACATCAACAACAACATTATCAACAGCAACATTATCAGCATACCTTATAAAATGTGTAATAATCTGAAACTCTTAAACTTCCAAACTGAGTGACGAAAACGCGAAATGAGAGAGGAACAGACGGTCACGGTGGAGTAAAGGTCGTCGGAGTCGCGAAATGTGGGAGGAACGGTGGACGACGGCGCGGTGGACGACGGCAAGGGTTTAGCTCAGGTTCGCAAGTATCCGTTCGCAACAGGGGAGGGAGAAGAAAGAGCGCAAAACTGAAAATGAAAACAGAGTATATTCATATATTTTAATTTTATTAGACCTTAGACAGCGCTTTTCAACAAAGCGCTTTCTAAGGTGGCCCTTAGACAGCGCTTTAAAAGCGCTTTCTAAGATTGGCCTTAGACAGCGCTTTTGTTTTTATTTTTTTAAATATTTAAGACCTTAGACAGCGCTTTCCTTAAAAGCGCTGTCTAAGGTCTTATATTTTTTTTAAATTTAAAAGGCCTTAGACAGCGCTTTTAAGGAAAGCGCTGTCTAATATTTTCCATTAAATTTTTTTAAAAATTTAAAAGGCCTTAGACAGCGCTTTTCACTAAAGCGCTGTCTAAGGTCTTATATTTTTTTGCGCTTTTCCTTTATTAAATTAATAGATTCCGTGTTTTTGACCTATAGCAGCGCTTTTGTAATAAAGCGCTGTCTAAGGTGAGATGTTATAAGTCCTTTTTGTTGTAGTGAGAGGTTTGGCCAATGTTAAGCAATGAGAATCCAAGTCTTCTCTAGCCATTGACTAGAGGTTAGGGCACAGAGTTGTGGTTCCCTAGTTGTTGGATCAATCTTGACTGAATTCAGTTGCAAATGTGTCAGTCCATGCCACCTTGGTGCTTCTATTAAATGCTTCAATCCAAAATTGGAGTTTTGTCCCTCTTTTAGGGATTTCTAGGTTTGGCATTCTACTTCTTGTTCCAAAGACTTTGGAGGCTTGGATTAGTGTTTGTTCCCTTAAGATTTGATCCTCAGATGTGTCCAAAGTGATGACAAGGCTTGGAATTATCTGATTTTGCCAAATCGAGCAAAAGTGCAAAATTCTGCCTGGCCTTGGCAGTTTTCAGCAAGGCATATTGCCATTGTCATATCTCATGACTCAAGTTGAGTTTGGTGATGTTCTTGGCCATTTTGGAAAGCCCTCATATGATACAACAACTGGTTGATCATAATAGGTTTTGATAATTTTTGGATCCACGTGAAAAATGCCCCTACATTTGGAAAAAAGTGAAGGCAGATTCTGACTTAGTGAAAATTTCACTAAGTGTTGGAAAAAAGTGACATTTTCACTTTTCTTGATTTTGATCATTCAATAACTTGCAATCCATGGGGAATTGGAGTGAGTGGTAGTTGAAGCTTTTGTAGAGGGCCATGAGAGCTACAGATCCAGCTTTGGATGGGGAAAAATGGCCTTGTGGTTTAGGAGTTATGGTCCTCCAAAGTTGGTACCCTAGCCACTTTGTTCCATAACTTAGAAAATTTTCTAAGTTTTTTATGGTTACCCCTTTTACAAGTTATCCCACTTTTCTTGATTTTTCTTGATGAATGATGATTCCAATCACACATTAACATCATTTTTGGGTTAAAAAACCATTTTTTTGAAAAATCTCAAAAAATCAAAGTTAACTTTTGTGCACAGTTGACTTTTTATCAAATGAATTCCAAACTGTGCAATCCTCTATGAAATCAAGTCCTTAACCTAAATCAAACTTGATGGATTGATTTCATAGGTGTTATAGGGTGTATTGAATCATGTCCTAGTGTTAGGGAGCATATCCTGGTCAAAAGTCAAAGCCACAATTGACTTTTCCTGCAAAACCCTAATTGTGGTTCAGATGAAATTGAAACTTGTTGCTCAAGCTTCTTAGATCAATCCATTGTTGCAAATGGATCAATGTGGTGTATTAGAGACCCTCAAATCATGCCTTGAGGTCTTGGCTCCTGTTTTTCCCCAAAAGTCAACTTAGGGGTGAATTAGGTCAAGAAACCCTAATTCTTGATTTTTTGTGAATGCATCCCCTGAGATTAAATTGACTTGATGATTGGGTTCATGATGTTCCATGGAGCATATTAGGATATGCTTTGAAGCATTGGCTCATGCCCAGAGGAAAATTCCATCTGGAGGCTCTGGTCGACCAAAACCCTAATTTGGTGACACTAGCGATCGTGAGGCTTAATCCACTCAGAATGCTGCAACATTGTGCTTGATTATTGGTGTGGGAGTCCTTTTGATCCATTGTAGATGTTTGATAGGTTTAGACAAGTTGAAGATCATGTCATTCCTTGATTGATCCTTTGTCTAAGAGCTCTGAGAGGGCTTGAAACCCTAAGTTTGATTGTAGTGGATGCTCACCCATCTTTGGGGAGACTAATGATCCATCCATATTGTGATGATGATTTGCATAATGATGGGAAATCTTAGTGGTCAAAATTTGGGGTATGACAACTGTAGGCCTTGCCAGAGGCTTCAGCAGCCATACTGACTTTTCTGAAGTGCTGAGCTCTGTCAATGAGATCCTTCTCCTTCTCTTCCAGGCACTCTATCACATCTTGAGCTCTCCATTTCAATTCCCGGTTGTCATGTAAAGCACCTTGCAGCTAACTACTCATACTAGCATTCTCCATCCTCAAATCATGCACTAACTCTCGTTGCTTATCGAATTCTTCAATGGGCACAGTGAACCTCTCCTCCTTAATCTCAGGATATAAGGGAGGCGCCTAATCAAAAGGCAAGTAGAACTCTTCCACTCTCTTCTTTACCCAGTCTACATAAGGAGGGAAAGATTAATTACTGGGTTTTCCCATAGCGGCTTTTCATTTCTTTTGTCTACTGAGCCATGCTTCGGAGGCCTTCTGTGCCACAACTAAACCATCGGCTACATGAAAATACAAAGATTCTTTCAAATCTTTTTCAACTAGAGGATCTTTTAGAGCATATCCAAACTGCCTGATAGCCAAAGAATGATTATAATTAATACCCCCTTTTCTCCCTATCAATGGTACGTTAGGATACTCACCACAGCTGTGCAAAATGTCTTTACCAAGCAATCCTTGATCCACCCAAACAATATCCTTAGCAGCTAGACCCATCAGACGTTTACTCCAATCCAGAGAAGTCCTAGTATCCACAAAGGCACCTGACCGGGGTAGACGGTTTGTAAACCACTTATAGAAAAGAGATGCACAACAATGAACTATCTCGCCTCGTCTCTTTTCATTCCTATTGTACAAGGCATAATGAAGATCTCCTAACAAGGTCGGCACTGGATTCTGAGCTGTAAAGATCCGGATAGCACCCGTATCAACAAAGTCAGGTTCATTAGGAAAAAGGACAATACCATATACACAGAGAGCCAGTATTGCATTGAAAGCCATCCAACTCTTCTCCCTAGCCGCTTCTTGAGCCTTCTTTATCAAGTACGCCGAGTGATAGCCACATGACTTTCCCTTGTTTGTGATGTCAGCTTCCAAAGTTGATTTGCTCAAATAAAGAGAAACAGCCACAGCTTTGAAATCAAGGTCTGCCTTAGAAGCACAGAAAGAAACACCCTCTTTAATGGAAACCCACAGAATGCTTGAGTACTCCTCCAAAGTAGGGACCAATACATAATCTGGCAACACAAAGCATCTCAGGGAAGGATCATAGAACTGCATCAAGGTGTGCAAGCCATTGTATTCATACTCACTGGTGTTATGAGCGAAAGATAAGATCCAACCATATTTCTCTTTGAACATTCCCAACACCTCCGGACCGGCCATATTCTGTAAACTGCCAATCTGACCAAGAGTGAGCTTCGGGAACTTGTAAACAATGATATTCTTCTTACTCTTCTGAGTGTCCATCCCGATGACCTCCCGTTGAATGGAATCAAAAGATCAGATACTACCTGGAAATGTAAAAATATGAATGTCAGAAAAATGAAATGCAATGCAAAGCATGGGATCAAGGTATCCACACAAGCTGGCTGCACTAAATAGATTGGATAATCTCAAGGTTTTGCACCAAATACCCAGAACACCAGAGTAACCACACTGATAAGTTCAAATTGATAAGAAATCCTGATAAGAAATCCAAAGTATCGGGTATGCTGAAGGTCAAGGCCATCTGCAAACCTGTAAACAACCTGCCCCTCTCACATATGGGTACTAGAAAGGTGAGGATCCTCAATATCTCGGGCTCTCAGGTCGAGAAATGATGATACGTTCACCATTTTTGGTTTGGCATCATCATCAATCGAGGAGGCCTCAAATGATTCCCCTAAAAAAGGATACCCTATAGCAAGTCCCCAGCATTGGGTCCTCAGATCAAGAATGCGTAATGGGTTTGCCATTTCTGGTCTGCCATTATCACATCTCGGGAGGAGTGCCGCAACTGAATCCTCGGGAATGGTCACCAGAGTCGACAGTTCCTCAAGAGAATAACTACTGGCCTGTACCAACATACAGTAGCAGATATCTCCCGATAGAACCTCGTCTGGTTGTGGGTCTCGTGAACACCCGCACGTGGCCAACACCACGGGAGCGTCACGTCCACCCATTCTAAAACCTATGTGTATGCTCAAGCCTGGGTAGTGGGCTTATCACTCAGAAATCCCAACCTGCCAAACAGAAAATCCAGCACAGCATAGCACAATCTAGCATAATAATGAAATGCAAATGCCATAAATGCGGTAAATACACTAAAATAGTAAAACAGTAATACAACAAAATAAAGCACCACAGTAAACACCCAATGAAAATAAACAACCAAGCACTAGGATTGACTCGAATAAGGGATGGACCAGCAAGAGGTCAACCTGTCCCCAGCAGAGTCGCTAGCTGTCGCTCCCGAGTTTTTCATCCAGGTACAAACGCGAAAGTGGCGCGGAAACAGAGTCGCCAACAATGTGTATTTATCCCAAGAGAGGGAAAGGAAACACTGCGTAAACCTGAGGGGAAGGAAAGAGCATGGTCTCGCGACCAAGAGAAACGAGTAAGGGAGTCGGTTATGCGAGGGGAAGGTATTAGCACCCCCGCGCGTCCATCGTACTCGATGGGATCCATGCTTGTTGTCTCGATCAAATGGTGTCGTCATCTGGAGCTCCACTGCTACTGGAAAGGCGAAGAAACGGGAACGGAAAAGAGCGAAGAAACAAAGAAAAAAAGAAACAAAAGTGACTTGATAGGACATCGGCGTCCTAGGCCTACGTATTCCCTCGTGCAATGGGAAAGTCAGAGTCAACATAGTTCGGACCACGAACTAAGGGGGGAGGTTGCTTGCCGAGATATCGCATCTCGTGCCTACGTATCCTCAATCTAACCAGAGAGAGGAAATCAGAGCAGTCATAGTTCGACCTAACAAGGTTTTAGTGTTTTTTATGAGTGACGTTAAGTTCGCGACCGGCAGTTAGGGTCGATGCGTGTTTGCGACAAAACGGAAAATAACGTGCTCTTTTCTGAAAAAAGGTTTGAAGTTTAACAATCCCGAAGGATAAAAAGGTTTGAGTTTGTTTTGTGTTTTTTAGATAAGAAGTGGATTGAAGTTAGTTTGCAACTTGCATTGCACCCAAGTCTACAACATAGGAACGAATACGTCGTGTATCGTCCCTAACAGGACATACACTAAGTACCCTAGAAGAATGAAGGGAGGTTTCCCCCATACCTCACTTCACATATATAAGGCTCATGCGCAATACCCGTTAACCTTTATTAGATGTTTTAGAAAGGTTATGAGATGAGAAGAGAAGACTCAAAGAAGAAGAAAACACTAAGGGGAAACTAGATTGCTCCTAATGTTATCATGCAAAAGATGGACCTAAGGTCAAAGTTTAAGAACCTAAGTCTAAAGAGAAGAGAGGGATAACACTACCTAATGCTTATCCTACCTCACCTTAATAAAAAATTAAGGATGAGCTAGGATCCCAAAGGGTGTGGGAAAGTTGTACACAAAGCATTATATCATGCTATTCACAAAAGTAAAAGACAAGCAAGATAAATGAGAGATGAAAGAAGAGATGAACATGGATAATCATCCACATGTTCAAGCACCTTACCTCTGCCCCTATATAAAAGGTTAGTACCACATGATTACAAGTAATGAAAACAAGTGTCAAAAAGTAAAGCAAGCAATGCAAATTGTCTTAAGAAGCATACAAGTGTTAAACCAAAAGGGAATAGTCCTAAGGGTTAAAGAACCTCCCAAAGTCAGTAGGTACATGTCAAGGTCCACATCAAAGTAAACATGCCAAATGAAACCAAACAATGTCAAACTATGCACTAAAAGTTCATACAATTGCAAGTTATGCACAAACAATGTAATATGAATGCATATGAATCATGAACATCAATAAATGCATATATAAACATCAAAGTCAGAAGTGAATGACAATTAAGAATGTATATTCATATCATTGAATGAACATACAAGTCATGGATGCAAGCATTTAAAGAAATGAAGCAAAGAGAAGCGAACAAACACAATTAAAATTCAACAATGAAGCATACTTGTAATGCAAGTCAAAGATAAAGTTGAAATGAGATCATACATGTCTAATGGACACAAGTCAGTAGCACATGGCATTTGAAATGACATTTAGAAGTCAAGAATGTATGCACAAAGTTCACACAAGTATCATGTTGAAGCACATTGAAGACTAGAAACAAACATGGTTCAAACAAGTTCAAATAAGCATGCAAAGATTTATGAACTTAAGGGATATGTGAGGTGATGTTAAAAACCAGGGCATAGGGTCAAGAATGGTTACAAACATAAGTGGCATCATTTCAAAATGAATGTGCAAGATCATACAAGAGTTGATGCAAACATGTGCTCAAAGAAAGTCAAGTAATAATGCACAAATACACAACACATTTCAAGTTAAAACATGTGCATACAAGTCATGTAGGGATGAACTTTGAGTAACCTATAACAAGAGAAAAGTGACCTATAATGTTCATGCAACATGGATTAAAAGGTCTCAACAATTGGCAAAAGGGAATGCATACAATGCATATCAAAACCAAAAGTGGTATTAGAGGCTCAATAAAATTGGAAGATTCAAGTAATTTGAAGTGCAACCAGTATGCAAGCATGTCCCAAAAGGATGACTAAAAAATCATTAAACATCATGCTCAAAGATGCTTCACAATGTCATACCAATCACCCAAACAAATGGCTCATAGACCTCATTCAAAAGTCAATAAAAAATGACCTAAAAATCTATGAAAAAAAATATGAGATGCATCAATACATCATAGAGTCATGTATCAATTATTAGGCAAAAAAACAATCCACAACTATGTCAAACAAATTAAGAATGAAACATGCATCAAGAATAGATGCACAAACAAAGGAAATTGAAAGCAAATTCATGGAAATATATCAAAGTATGATAAAACCAGAAAATAAAACATGTAAAAATTATTTAAATGTCTTACAATGTTTCATGAATTTTTAGGGAATTTTTGGATGCTCAAAAGTATTTTAAAAAATTAAAAATGAAACAATTGTGAAAAAAAACAAGGAATTAAACCAGGGAGGTGCAACATTAGCAAAAGTTCAGTTCAATTGTGATTTGGGCTCAAAAGCATGGGGTGTAAATAGCAAGCAAGGCCCAGTCCAATACCACGTGCTCAGATAGGGTGCATAGCATGTTATTCAGTCAAACATTGACTCATTACGAGCCACATGATCAAGTCAGCGCAAGATGATCAAGAAAGTACGCGTATCAAGTGGCTAAGGATGCAAGCACATGCTAATTATGATGCAACAAACACACATGATCAATAAAATCCAAACTATTCAGAAAATGAACGCACGTGCCAGGGACGTTGCTTCATTAATGCGCTGGCGTGTTTCTGTGCATTGGATCAAAAGCAATCAACGGTTGTGACTTAACCTAGCAAATGACTAGGGTTTATGCGAGATTGAACATTCAGGTGGCCGGAGAAGACTCCGGTCGTCTTCTCCGATGAGTCTCCGCCGTGCACAGTTGCCAAACATTCCAGAAACGCACAAATCATATATCAAAATGCTCGTCTTACCACGTAAATCACAGATCCGGCCTCAAAATTCACATACAAATCACACAAAAAGAGAAACGAAGAGAAACAGTTTGCCCTAGCATTTGAGATCTATGCACCTAAGTGCCTATCAACTAGCCGGATGATCACATTGCTCCTACTGAGCTTCAATCATGCAAAAAAACAAGTTAAAATCAACTAAAATAATGCAAGGAAAGGTGAAGAAGAACCTGAACTGTAGTGGAGCTTTGAATCAAAGAAAACCAGAGGTGAGATTCCTAGCTTTGCTTGAGCTTTAAATCAGCCAAATAAAGACACTATAAAACTTGAAACCTCTTGAATTTCAGTTGATGAAGATGAATAAAATTGAAGTACAAAGCTATGCTTCACTGCCTCTACTTCACTGATGATTCTTGATGAAGATGAATGTAGAGATTTGCAGAGATATCTATGGTATCAGAGGCTTTAAGAGAAAGCAAATTGAGAGAAAGAGAGAGAGAGAGAGAGAGAGAGAGAGTGAAAATTTAGTGAAGTGTGAAGAATGAAAAGTTCCTTTCAATTTCTGTTGGAGATTGGTTTATATATGTGAGATTAGCTTCTAACTGTCATGGTTAACAGTTAGAAGTGTGGTTAGGTTAATTGTGAAGTGAATGAAGTTAAAATGAAAATGAAATGGAAAAGAGAGTGAGAAGTAGAAGAAGGAAGTGTGCACGGGTTATGGTGTTTTTGCTCATGTGTGTGGAAGAGCATGGAAGCTTGTGGTGTGGTTTATAATGGATGATGAAGATGTAAAGTTAATATGCTGAACAATGCAGTAGCAACACACTAGCGCAAAAACGGTTTTAGACAGCGCTTTTTTAGCCTTTAGACAGCGCTTTAAAGCGCTGTATAAACCAGCGACGCTATAGGTTTAGACAGCGCTTTTGGTATTACCCAAAGCGCTGTCTAAAGGGGCGTGTATTTAATGAAAAGCGCTGTCTATGGTACCTTTAGACAGCGCTTTTTCGCATTATATGGATTACTTTAGACAGCGCTTTCGTCAAAAGCGCTGTCTAAGCCCTACCTTTTTTTGACTTTTTTGGTACACCTTAGACAGCGCTTTCTCCAAAAGCGCTGTCTAAGACCTTCCTTTTTTGACTTTTTTAGTACACCTTAGACAGCGCTTTCACCATAAGCGCTGTCTAAGACCTTCCATTTTTGACTTTTTTAGTACACCTTAGACAGCGCTTTCACCAAAAGCGCTGTCTAAAGTGGACCTTAGACAGCGCTTTCACCAAAAGCGCTGTCTAAGGTGTACGAAAAATTTTATATAATTTTTTTTTAACCACAATTTTACCAGGTTTTTTCAACCAGAATTTGACCTGTAATTTTCAACCAGCAATTTTTTTCAGAATTGGCAATTCAAACCATTGGCCTTTCTACACCAAAATTATATATCCAAAATTGGCATTTCATACCAATATATATATTTAAAATTACAAACCAAAATTGTATATACACCTATTTATAATTACAAATCATTACATTTTTCTACAAATGCACATTTTACTTATTCACCAAAATTGCATCCAACCAAAGCATTGCTTCCAACCAAAGTTATTGCTTCCAACCAAAGCATTTTTTCTACAATGCACATATTACTTATACACCAAAATTGCATCCAACCAAAACATTGCTTCAATCTACATTATAGGTCCTGAAAACACAAAGATTGTAATTCAAAGTATTAAAATTCAAAGTATATACACCAAAAATTGTAATTCAAAGTATATACACCAAAATTGTAATTCAAAGTTTGTAATTCAAAGTATATACACCAAAATTGCAATTCAAAGTATATACACCAAAATTGTAATTCAAAGTATATACACCAAAATTGCATCCAAAATTGTAATTCAAAGTTTGTAATTCAAAGTATATACACCAAAATTGCAATTCAAAGTATATACACCAAAATTGCATCCAACCAAAACATTACTCCAACCAAAGTTACACATATTAAAATTCTCATCAATTAAAGTAAGAGTATAATATTATACCTTAAGTTTGTAAAATTCCGAGCTCCATAATGTATTGACACCACTCCTCTTTGATTTCATCCAATAGAGCCTTTGTGTAAGTAGCACTCCTGAATTCTTCAAAATACTACATAATAATATAACATATAGTTTAATTTAGTTTTAACTATTTCATTAGACAATATGAGAGATATGTGTTAAAATAACTCATAAGTTAGAAATACATACATCGGGTGGAATCTCCATTCGATCCAACGAAATAGTGTCTCTCATAAATCTCAACATGAAATAGCCGCAATCTATTTGATTGCGTTGCCGAGGACACTACAAATGAAAATAAAATATGGATAAATTCTAAGTTTTATCAAGTAAGCATCACTAATATAATAAAACATGTGATAATTAATATACCTTCACATAATTCCATGTAATGGTGTGGTCGATTCCCCGATGTTCTAGGAATGCTTGTATAGTGCTAATAAAATATAAATGAATATTTAGAACAATTCACATAAATAAATAAATATACACATTTCTATTTAGAACAATTTCACTTACGTGTCAATACAGTCCTTCATATCCGGGTATGTGGTCCAATCATTTCCTAAGGAATCCAGATAATACACTACTCCGCGGATAGGATTGATTGCAACCAACAACCAATGTCCACTGTAAGATTAAACAAGTGTTAGATAGAAACTTTCTACACGAAGTTAAAATACAAAAAAAAATATAATAGATGAATTTAGAATGAAAATCTAACCCAGTATTAAACGGTAAAAAGTACAACTTTTCCGTTTCTTGGTTGTCCATAAAGACGTTGCGTATATACGCATGGACCTCATTTGGTTTCGTCAATATTTCGGTTAAGTTGACAGCGCTGGGGCATAAGAATGCAAATCTTTGCTCCAATCCCCGGGGGCGCATAAAACTGTCATACAGAAACCTGAAATAAAAACATCATTAACATTAGAATATTCATTTGAAAAATAAAGTAAATAAGTTGTTCAATTACCAAAGTAGATCGGATATACCTCAAGTATATATTGACAACAGTGACGCCCAATTCTGTATGTTGGAAAACTTGCTCGAAGTCTTCATTACCAACATTCTGGTCAAATTCAAAGCCATACAAATCTTTCTCCATAGTTATCAGACGAACACCTCCAGTCGGAATATCCGTCATTAATTGTAGAAAGGTCTGAAGGCACGTCCTAACCTTGCGGATAGGTTGTTTTCTAACCCTGGTATTCTTAGCACCAACAGTTTTTTGCGTTGAAACGTTGCTAATCACTTTACCAGGCAGCTATAAATCATATAATTTGTTAGATGAAGTATAAGATATCCAATTTATCATTTTCTATGCATATAATTGTGATGTACCTCTTTTTTTGAGACAACGGACTCGGTATGCTCCGGAATCCGCTTATCCTTTGTTTTGGATTTTGTTGGAGTCTAAATAACATTGCCATGTAAAAAATGAAAATAAAATGCTCGTAAAATCTTTGAATTTACACATTAAGATTAACAAAGGTTTATAACGGTTTTAAGCATATATACCTCATATCCTACGAGTATGAGATTTGACGGCCATGCAACAAACGACCCTATAGCTTGTCCCACCACTCTTACCTCCGAATCATCGTTAGGATAGGGTAATAGTGCTTCATTCTCCATAGCAATATCAACTGATACTTTCAAACTTCCAGTAGGGAGGGATTCATTATGAAGTACTGTGACCCCATTGTTAAACACTTTTCCCTTGGCAACCATCCGATGAATTGGTGAAGATAAGAATAGTTGACATTGGTGAATGCCCTAAAACCAAAAATACATTGGCAACCATCCGATTAAATAATTTAAGCTACTAATATAATTTCATAGATATATATATATATATATATATATATATATATATATAATTACCTCTGGAATAATCGGATGAAAGCTGCAGTTGATACTATCCTTCTCTGATCCATCTCTAACACCAGAAGCGTTATCCCTTTCTTTTTCCTTTCTTAATTCCCGCACCTCGGCTTCTAGTGCTTCCAATTTAGCTTCAAGTACTGAATAACTAGCAGCCTTTCCCTTTTTAATATTCAGGGAGGTCGGGGTGATCCCAAATGCCTTACCCCTCACCCGACCAGGATACTCAGGGACATCTAATGCCCGACTAAGTATGCTCCTGGTATCATCTGCAGGTACAGACTGAGATAACGCCTCCTGAAAATCAGATGAATATCGAATATTTGTCAAATATTTGTTAATAAAGTTTTGACTTAATTAAAGAAATATTGTTATACTTACACATTTCTCATATACTTGTAGAACCTCTTCTGGAACAGATCCAGACTTGCCCACACGGGCTTCCTTCCACAAGACATGTGCAGGAAGAGATGTTTCAGAGCTACCCGCCTTTTGTAACTACATATAAAGCCAAATAATATGATCAAATATAACTCATGATGAACAATTATTATGTCATTGCAATTTATTGATACTTACCAATTGTTGCTCCAAACGTCCATATCCAGTACGTCCTTTCCTGTATTTATATTGGGGATCTGATGCTCTATCCCGATTAATTGCACTTAAACTCTTAAATTGCTCGGTTTGTCGTTTGGCTTTAAACTTCACCCATTCTTGTGGTGAAATGAAACTTGCATATTTAGATGGAAACTCTCCATCAACAAAATTACCTTCAGCATCCTTAAGATAGGTTTTGTTTAAATATGTCCTAAACCCTCTTAGGAGCTTCCCTGCCAATCTCATCAAATAAGCTTTTCTGTCGTCCTCGACATTAAAGCACCTCTAAAAAAACCATACACATTGGTTAGTACAAATAATTTAAACGACATAATTAGTTGGCATAATTAAAGACATAATTATGGTACCTTTATCTCATTCCAAATTTTTTCTTTGGTTTCCTTCAACTGTTTGTTTCTCCAGTCATCTAAAGTAATAGGAACCTCATTCCTTACAAGTGTACCAATGAAACTTGTCAACATATGACCGTTAGGCTCAACAAGTGTGCCTGTTTCGCTCCAATGCACATTATAAGTCATGCCTTGATTTCTAGCATGGATCACTCTCCTCATTATGGTTATTCCTCTCCTAATCTCTTCTTCCATAGTTCTGCTACTTCCAACCTGATCATCATGTGGATGATCATCATCATGTGCGTGATCATCAGCATGTGGGTCATCATTGTTAGTAGCCATCTAACCTGTAATAAATAAATCAAGGATATCAAATATAATATATAACAAATATAATAAAGAAATAAAGGATATCAAATATAAAAAATATGACATAATATATAACAAACTTAACGAAATCCAATACCCCATTCTCGTACTCTTTGGACAATCGATCGGCATCCATCCATTTTTTATCCATGGTTTTCCTACTTATTAATCCTAACAGTTAGAAAGAATTTAACATTAGCATAACAAGTCCAAACTAAGAAATTCAAAGCAATTAACTTCATTAACAAAATTGCTTTGAATTTCGGTTCTTTAGAACAACAACCTCAAGAATTTACATTATTAACATTAACACTAACACTAACACTAACACTAACACTAACCTAACACTAACACTAACACTAACCTAAACTAAACTAAACTAAACAAACACATTATATAGCAATAGTTAACAATGTAGAAAAATGTTAACAAGAACAAACTATAATAGATGTTCTAAACTAACACTAACACTAACACTAACACTAACCTAACACTAACACTAACACTAACACTAACCTAAACTAAACTAAACTAAACAAACACATTATATAGCAATAGTTAACAATGTAGAAAAATGTTAACAAGAACAAACTAAACTAACACATTATATTGATTCTATTCCTATATCACCAAAAATGAAGTTAGCACATATTTTATTCTTATATCCAACAACAGTCCAACATTAGCAACAACATTAACAACATTAGCAACATTATCAACATTAGCAACAGTCCAACATTAGCAACAACATAAACAACATTATTATCAACATCAACAACAACATTATTATCAACATCAACAACAACATTATCAACATTATCAGCAACATTATCAACTGAAACTCTGAAACTCTGAAACTTCCAAACTGAAACTCTGAAACGTGTAAAATGTGTAATACTCTGAAACGTGTAAAATGTGTAATACATCAACAACAACATTATTATCAACATCAACAACAACATTATCAACAGCAACATTATCAGCATACCTTATAAAATGTGTAATAATCTGAAACTCTTAAACTTCCAAACTGAGTGACGAAAACGCGAAATGAGAGAGGAACAGACGGTCACGGTGGAGTAAAGGTCGTCGGAGTCGCGAAATGTGGGAGGAACGGTGGACGACGGCGCGGTGGACGACGGCAAGGGTTTAGCTCAGGTTCGCAAGTATCCGTTCGCAACAGGGGAGGGAGAAGAAAGAGCGCAAAACTGAAAATGAAAACAGAGTATATTCATATATTTTAATTTTATTAGACCTTAGACAGCGCTTTTCAACAAAGCGCTTTCTAAGGTGGCCCTTAGACAGCGCTTTAAAAGCGCTTTCTAAGATTGGCCTTAGACAGCGCTTTTGTTTTTATTTTTTTAAATATTTAAGACCTTAGACAGCGCTTTCCTTAAAAGCGCTGTCTAAGGTCTTATATTTTTTTTAAATTTAAAAGGCCTTAGACAGCGCTTTTAAGGAAAGCGCTGTCTAATATTTTCCATTAAATTTTTTTAAAAATTTAAAAGGCCTTAGACAGCGCTTTTCACTAAAGCGCTGTCTAAGGTCTTATATTTTTTTGCGCTTTTCCTTTATTAAATTAATAGATTCCGTGTTTTTGACCTATAGCAGCGCTTTTGTAATAAAGCGCTGTCTAAGGTGAGATGTTATAAGTCCTTTTTGTTGTAGTGACACCATATTTCTCTCTCTTTTGGTTTTGAACAAATGTGGAAAAAATGAGTGCATGTGTGTATGCGTGTGTAAGGGATTGCATGGCTAGTTATGGCAATGTTTGATGACATACACATGACATGAAGTAGATGATGTACATGCTGTAACAAAGACAAAGTTTTTTTGAATGAATTTTCGTTGCTTGACATGGAAGAAAACCAGTTGGCATGTTATGATCTTTGGAGGAAGAAATCTTCATAACCATGGGATGAAAGGATATGATTAATGGCTTTTTGGAAAGAGGGAATGACATAGATCAACTTTGGTGTGGAAAGCAACCATGATTAAAACCTCTATCATGCTTAAAATTGGCTATGAAAATACTTGCATACAAATGTGTTGGCAAGTCAGCTTGACCTGGTCGTGCCCTACCACATGTGTGTGAATGAATCAATTGGAGGTCACACACTTGGCCTTATTATATCTCTCAATGAGTTGATCATATCAAAATTACTCCAACATCAAAGTTAAAGATGAGATCAAGAGGAACAAAAACCATGTTGGACAATTTTTCATTTGGAGTCTCCATCCTAAAGAAATCTGACCTTGAACTTGGACAAAACATGCACACAAGGTGTTTGTTGAAATTACTGCGTGCTGACTGGTCATGACTTGCCAACTTGCCTTGATTTGCCTCAACTTTAATTGATCATATCTCTCTCAATTTTAACCCAATGGAAGTGTCTTGGTATGGTTTTGAAACCTGAAATGTGAACTTTTGATAGGCCTCCCTAACCTTTGAGTTTGCAGCTTGGAGCATGGAGAAAGAATGCTCCAAAGATGGCCCTTCAACTTGACAAAACTTGCCATAAATGGAAACCCTTCATTACTATTTTTGGCAACTTTGCACATTTCTTGATTTTTTATGGATCTCTTGATAATTCTTAATCAAACCTTCACCAATGGACATATTTGACATGAGGAATAAGATTTTGACCTCAAAAAGTCAAGAGTTGACTTTTTCCTCTGCACAGTTGACTTTTCCCTAATTCTCCTGATTTCCAGTCAAATGATCAATTGAAACCCTTCCAAACCAAATTGATGGACAAATCTCCCATCTTAGACACTTAAGGACATGAGGAATACCATAGAACCAAGTCTTGCCCAAAAAGTAAGAAATAAACTGATTTTATGGCAAACCCTAATCTGGTGCCCTCAACCTAGGAGAAATCAGTCCATCCTCCCAATCCAAATTCCTTTGAGTATGATGTGTATCCTCTCGAACAAAGATGAGATATGCCATTTGGTGAGGATAAAAACTCAAAGATCTTGTCCATTGAGGTGTTATACTCAAGAATCCCAAAACCCTAATTTTGCACTGGTTAGGAGAAGGTGGTTCCCTTGAGATTTCTTGTCAAGCTTGATCACATGATGAGATGGTAGGTTAATTAAGATCTCTTGAGGCTCAAGGCTCCTTGACTTAGATACCTTAATCCCATGCTAAGGCCAATGGTATGCAATGATGATTATGCAAAAACGCAATGAAACATAAGCCAGTTGAAGTTAGAAACATGAGGGCAAATTTTGAGGTGTTACAACCCTCTTCTCTACTTCATGGGTCATGCTCTCCTGCATAGTCGCCCGCTACTTTTCTAATGTTTTCTATAGACTCTAATCTACTAGCTCTTTAGTCTGATTTTTGTGTATTATGTCACTCTTTAACGATGATCGTAAAATAACCTCAGGTCGACGCTTCTTCCAACACCACAGATACACCCGCCATGCTCACTAGCTCTAATCGCTTCTACCAATATATCACAGCATTGTTGCGGAACAAAGGCACAAACATTGATTTTTTCATCCAACAAATCCTTTAACACAAATAAAAGTACATTAACAAATTGAATTAAATACTATTAATAATGTTTAAAAAAATGAATATACTTACAATCTTTTCAGCAACTATGCGTGTAACTCTGATGTGAACTCGCCTCCCGGTCTTTGACTCACTCTCTTACATTTCTCTTAGCGTGATGATGGATATGGGCTACGATCAAGGCTTAGAGAAGAATCTCCCAATTCTTGTGGTCTTTGTTTTAATTTTTCTTTTACCATAATCTCTTCCAGTTTATCATATCCTCTACGAAACAATATATGATGATACTTATTTTTCCCCATTCTCCTTTCCTTTTTAACTCTTAGCTAGAACTCAGGAATACTACGAGACTCGAAAAATTTCTCCCAAACATCTTTATCAATAAAACTATAAGTCACATATTGGAGATGTTACGTTAGTTCACTTTGATTTGTAGTATAATCTGTCGTGAGTTATGCCTTAAAACCTCGCAAATGCTCATTAGCATATGATATTCATTTATTTTTCAAATTATCATCTACTAGAAGAATAAAATATTCTATATTTATAGAATAAAGTTGGCATTATTATTAAACAAAAAAAATAAATGATCATATATACTTGCGAAACAAATCATGAAAGTTAAAACAAATACCTTAAGGTGAGGGGTGTCACTCTATATAAACTATTTCAATGCTCTATCTCCAACCAATGCGGGACTTTAGGATCTTCCTAATACACTCCCTCACGCCCAACACTCTTTTTTGGGCTTGGTGCGTGGATTTAAACGGTGGGCTGCCCAAGGTCCGATCGATTGACTCTAATACCATATTAGAGTTTGGCCTAACACAACCTTACAAAACTGGTTGGTAAGGTGAGGGATGTCACTCTATATAAACTATTTCAATGCTCTATCTCCAACCAATGTGAGACTTTAGGATCTTCCTAATAGTTAAATCGCACATCTCTGTAGAAATAACAAACGACAATAAACATATTATTTACTAAGTGCACTTCATATGTATAAACTCATAATCATTTTACTTAAACAACACTAAAATGGAAAACATCTTTTACACAAATAAGGGGAAACAACTTATTTTCATTTTTATCAACATAATCAGAATATATAACATAATCTACACAACAAAAACTAATATTTCTAAGTTACATGCAACATAGAGTGAAGTGGGTGTGTTACGTAACGAATATGTGATGAAGAAGATAAACAATGGTGGAGGAAGCTTCGTTGATGTTTGATTGTCTTTCCTTCGTTTCAAGCTACGCTTGGGCTTCAATGGCGTTATGGCATTGAAGGGGGGAAAACGTACGTTGATGTTCAAAAACTTGCGTGTGTTGGATGGAATGATGTTTCGAAAACGATTATGAAATACAAGTTTAGATGTTAGGGCGTTTAGATGGAGATGGTGAAGATGAAAATCGCCTAGAGTATATTTTTTGAAAAGACCTTTCGATTTCGCAGGACAATGAAGATGCATGAGAGTTGGAAACTAAATGAATAATTATATACTATAGTCATGGAAAATAAATGCAAAAAATATATTTACTCTCGGTTGAACAAATCAACCGAGGGAATAGAAAATTTTTAAATATTTTTTTAAAAATAGATAACTAATATTACCTCTTGGTTGTTTAGTCCAACCGAAACAATAGATTTATTTAAAATATAAAAAAAATAGTAGGTTAATTTAAAAAAAAAAAAAGATAAATTTTAATTAGTAAAAGAAAAATTCATTCTTAAAATTAAATAAATACATTATAAAAATAAAAGTAAAAATACAAGAGTTGAGATTTGAAGCATGATTCTTTCACCATATTTTTTCTTGGTTGAATGTAAAACCAATAAAATAAGTAATAATTTTTTTAGTAAAAATTAAAATTAAAATTAAATAGTATTCGTAGCCGTGATAATCTTTAAAAAAAAATCAAAATTTTCAAAATCAAAATTTCTTCTTAAAATATTCATTTAAAATCTTATTGTAATATACTCCATTAAATTTATTTTCTCTCCAAAAAGTTGAATTATTTGGATTGGTCTTTCACTTTCTCACCGAATTGACTTTTTCTGTGTTAGAAAATTGTAAACTGAGTGATACAGTTGGTTTCCAAATTTCATGCTATTTTCTTCATAATGTCACTTTTAAGAAGTTACGTGCTATTTCATCCATATTGTTTCGGTACCAATTTCTTTATTTGCATGGGTAGTTCTGTCTATGGCATGTGCACTATAGAACCAATAATGGCATAAACCTTCTTTATTTGGATGATACCTATGATATCTAAACTTGTGATACCGATGACATCTAAACCTAAGTTTTGTTATTTCATTCATGTTGGTGGAAATTATGAACAATCAATATTCATAAAAGTGTTCAAATATGATAAGAATTGTGCAATTGAGTTAATAAAGCATTTATAAAGACTAAAAAATATTAAACTTAACAAATGACCTATAAATACATTACTTCACTTTTCGAAAATTACAACCTTACGTTCCAACTTTAAGGCTATAAAGACAGTGTTTGAAATACTTTCAAAAAGTTTAAACCATTTTAAAATCTCAGCAGATCAAAAAAATTAAATTAAGCTGATAATTTAAATCAAATCAAAAAGAAAAAAAATGAATTGATTTTTTTAGTTTGGTTCAAAAACCGAACCAAACCAATGAAAGTCGAAGTCATTTAGTTTGATTCTTGGTTTTAGTTTATAAAAATTGAAAATTTCATTCATATTAAAATTTTTTAGAAAGAGTTGCATTCATTAACTCAACAAAAGAGGTAAATATTGAGAATAATAAGTCAAGTGTGAGTTGAAGCCTCACATTAGTTATAAATGCGGAGACTTGAGCATTTATAAGTAGGAGAGTTCACGCACCTATCACCTAAAGTTATGTGTGAATATGTGGTGTCTCTTTCACTTGTGTTGCTCTTAGCACAATGTTGATACTCTTTGTCATGACCCAACATTAAAGAGAATAAAGTGCGACATGGACAAGTGTGGTGGTCACAAGCCTTATGTCATTTGTCTCCTCCATACACCCCTCTCGCTAGTGTCGCCGCTTTAGGATCGGATCCGAATGTGTGCGCGTAGAGGCACTAGTGGTGGCTTGTAGGAAACACTTGAACACTTAGGCACGATGCATCAGGCTACTGGCTGCTTTAGTGACGCTTTGAATTCAGAAATAGACAACCATCTGTGAAGTGTTGCAAAATGAAAATAGGCAACGCCTGAAAATAGTTGTTGTAGGAGAAACAATACAACTTTCAGTAAAGTGTTGTTGAAAGAGTGTTGTTTCATCAATGGTTGCAATATTGTGAAACAACACTAACGTGCCCTATACATTTATCATTCTGGATTCAGAAAACACATAACAAAAACGTACATACTCCTCAATTAAATTCCAGATTGTCTTCCATACATTCGAGTTTTCATTAATCTTGTGCATACTCGAGTATAGACTGAATTATCCTATGTATTTTTGCGTAAAAATTCTATGACATTTGAGAGTGTTTAAAATACTATAAGAAAATTGATTTGTTCACAATTCCAGCTTGGGTCCATTCAATCCATAAACATTATCTAATACTTTTATATTTGATTGTGAATTTATTTTGGTTGTATTAGTCACTTCCAAGTGTCAAATTTTGTATGTGATGTTAAACTTATTTTGATTGAATTAGTCATCTCCAAATGTCAACTTTTATATTTGATAATAAAACTTACTTTATCATATAATAGAAATCATGTTATTATTTTGAATGGATTTTGTTTGAAAAGTACAATATGATATGTACTTTGAAAAATTGAAAAATATTATAAATCCATCAACCAAACCGAATAAAAACTAAACAACCCGTTTAACTTGGTTTGATTATACTTTAGAAAATAAACTAAAAGTTAAATCAAACCAAACCAATAAATATATCATTGGTTCAAACCATTTTTGAATAAAAATTAATCCAAACCAAATTGATTATACCTCTATCTTAAAATTAATTTAGTTACTTTAATTATTATATTTAACTATAGATAATTACTAAACTAATTAAAATTTATTCGGAGATCATGATCACTGTATAAAGGGTATCATATATTCATTATAAAAAAACATCATATCACAATTCAATTATCACTTATTTTATTTCTTTTAACTCAATAATTCTTCCAAACACAACATAAAAATTCTAAAATTTAAACTTTAATGCTCCAATTACATTATTTTTGGCTGAAAGATCCCTTAAACAGTCTACAAAACAAATCAAAGAGGACAATTGAGACGATAACTAGGGACTGCAACAAGCTGAACAGCTCTAGGAGCTGTGAGACCAAACACATCATTCATATCAAGCTCAGTTGGTTTCATTCCATTAGGTAACTCCCAATTGAAACAATGAAGCAAATTAGCCACGGCTATGTCCACACCATACAGTCCAAGTTGCATCCCCGGACAAGACCTTCTTCCTGACCCAAAAGGAATGAACTCAAAGTTGTTTCCTTTGAAATCAGGCATGCCCTCGTTCAAAAATCTTGATGGATTGAATTTTTCCGGCTCATCCCACGCGTTTTTGTCGCGTCCAATCGCCCACGCGTTTATCATAACGCGTGTTGATTTTGGGATAAAGTAACCTGCGACAAAGTCACGCGTTAGTGTAAAATTTTATGAGGAACAAATATTTGTCATTGATAAATAAAGACCTGAGACGGTAGTGTCTTCTACTGTCTCGTGGAGAAGTAGAGGAATCGGAGGGTGTAGTCGAAGGGTTTCTTTGATAATGCATTTGAGAAAAGGTAAGTTTTCTAGGTCGGTTTCGTTGAATCGTCGATCCAATCCTACAACATTGGCAAGGTCTTGTTGAATCCTTTCGAGATCTTTTGGGCTTTTCATGAGTTCTGCCATTGCCCATTCTATCACTGATGCTACTGTCTCAGTTCCACCAAACATCACGTCCTACATTAAAATATGTTTGAATATGAGAATAATCTTTGTTAAATTTAAGGTTTAATATATCTAGTCCTATTTTTGCCGGCTTAGAGAAAATATAAGGGCATACAAATCTCAAGAAGTTAAGTCTAATTAGAGATGAATCTTTAGACAATATATCTCGTGAACGGGGCCTTTTATAAATTCAAATAACCTTTCAATGAGGTTGTGTTATTCAAATTCTAATCACAACATATTTGACTAGCAAATAGTGGATTTTATTATAATATATATATATATATATATATATAAAGCAAATTACTATTTTATTTATATGAAAACAAAATAATGAATTTAAATTTTATTTCTTTAGGTTGACGAATTTTGATCTCAAATTATAAATTAAATTATTAGATTGATAAAAAATTATAAATAAGTAAGAAAAAAAAGTTTAAGTGGTAAAGCTAAAAGATGAAAATATTACTCCAAATATTAATATCTTTTATATAAAAGTATATAATTATTTTTAAATTATTCTTAAAAATAATATATATTTTAAAAAATAATTTATTTAATTAAATATAAAAGAAATGAGTTGTAAATAGAATAATGTAAATAAAGGATAAAATATCATTAAAATTTTTATTCCTTTTAAATGATAGAAATATTCATATTAATACTAATATTAAATATATTAATCAAACTTTCTTTATTACTATTAATATCCACAGAATAAATTTAAAATGTCTATTATTGTGTTATAAATAAAAGAAAAAAATATTTTTAGGTTCATTGAATAACTAATATATTTAATTCATATTTAAAATAAAATATATTAATTGTTTAACAAATTTTTAAATAAAAATTTATTTATATTTATATTTGAGATTGAGGAAAGTACTAATGGATAGAGATGACTTGTATAAATGTGTAAAACAAGTACTTTGTACAAATTTGTTAGACTCAATAATAAAATTATAATTAAATGTTTTTTTGACTCAATTATAAGAAAAAATAACAATTAAATGTTGGTAAAATTAATAATTAAATGTTGGTGCAAAATTTATAATTTATTTTGAAAATAATTTCTTTAAAATTGTAATATCTAAAAAAACCACCTCCTAGTCTATTATTGCAATATCTCTTACTTTTTTATATATTAAAAAATAAAATATGGAGTTTAATATAAATATATGGTATTTGTTTTGTATATGGAGATTTCTAAAACATTCTTCTAATAATAATTTCTAATAATAATAAGAGGCTTTTTAAGAGAGTAAATAAATAAATAATAAACATAATATTTTACCATGATAAGCGCTTTGATATTATCTCTAGTAAGCTTAAGCGTCGATTGTGAAGTTTCTGCAGCATTAACATCGCTTTCATCAAGAAACGCCATTAATTCATCAACCATATCTTCGTCACCTTCATTCTCACTATCTTTATTCTCCATGTTATTCTTCCTCTTTGTCACATGATCGTCAATAATCTCATCAATAAACACATCAAGTGCTTTTCTTGCACTAGCCAATCTTTTATTGAAATCCTGTCCATTAAACCAACGCAGCCACGGAAGAAATTCAGCGATATCGAAAGCTCCGAAAAGCTTAGAAAATTCTTGCAAAATTCCCATGAATTCTTCTTGCCCTTTGTTGAGATTCGACCCAAAGGCAGCCTTAAAGGTGATGCTTCTCGTAAGAGAGAAAATCAGTTCGCCTAAATTAACAGGCGAACCAATTTTCGAGGCAACAGTTTTAACCGTTGTCTCGACTTCCTCTCTCACAGAAGCCCATGATTCAGCCCGTTTACGGCTGAAGAGTTTCATGACACAGATCTTCCGCATTTGCCTCCAAAACGGACCGTAGTTCGCGAAGGCCATGTCTGCCTGGTCATATGTTAGGTAAGTGATTGCAATATTGGCAGGCCGATTCGCAAAAACCCCGTCTTGGACTTGAAGGACTTCGCGGGCCATTTCCGGAGTCGAAACTGCGACAATGTGGATGACACCCATACGAAGGTGGCAGAATCCACCGTACTTTTCCCCCAGCTTGGCCATACCATGGTGAGTTAGTTGATCCATCATCAACATGTTCCCTATGATGGGTAAACCTTTTGGGCCAGGTGGGTATGGGAGTTTTTTCTTACGAAAAGTGAGTGAAAAGATAACAAGAGTTGAGAGAGTGATGAGAAGAAAAATAAGAGTTGAAGGTTCAACATATTGCAGAATGAACTCCATTGGCATTGTGGTGTGTGGCAGGAATGAGATGAAGATAGTTTATAAGCACCGAATTAATACTTATTATGAATATTATTATATTAAAATTTTATGATTTACTTACCATATGAAGGTTTGATATTTATAGTAATTTGTTACTTTTTTAATAAATCAATATTCTTAAATTACATTATTGTTTTAATTTTTTCCCTTCTTTTGTTATTAAAAAGTAAAACTAAAAATAGGAATTCTACTAAATTAATTTTACTTTTATTTTTACTTAAGGAGTAAGTTAACATCTTGACCATTAATTCATTTTTAATCCATGGCTAAAAATAATCAAATATTTATCGTCATGTGAACAATTAGTTTTTCTCTTTTCATATTTAATTATTGATTGTTATTAGTTATTATTAAAAATGAATAAATGGTCAAAATGTGATGTAAATTTTAATAACTTACTCATGGAGAAAGAATATCCCTTATATTCTCTTCATTAAAAGGGTGGGTGGGGTAATTTATTTATTTTTAATAAAATTCAAATGTATTAAAGGAAAGATGAGAACACAAAAATGAGAGAGAGGTAAAACCAAAACCTCAAAGAGAAAAAAAAAACTATAGAATGATAATCCAAACTTATTCTTTGCATAGTCACACTTCTAATACTTATAGGTATATGGTGAACTAATTGGAGGAAATTAGATATGAGGCATAAATTTACGATCGAATTCACATAATTATTACTTTCCCTATATATGTGAGATCATAAAAAAAAATGGAAGAAGTATATAATCTACTAGCCTCTCATCTAAGCTTAAGTTGCAAATGGGGTACATGAGCAGTTTTACTGAAAGCATTAACCACCAAAAGCGAATATGATTCAATCCAAAGATGATACTAATTGAAATGAAAAGCTATTTCAATGGCTATGAGCACCACATAGGCACATATACTTTTTCAAGGAAAGATGATTTCCGAGGTAAAGACTCAAAGAAACCAATAATAAAGTCACATTTATGGTCTCTAAAAAGACCACCACATGAAACCTTATGAGTGTTGTTGTGAAAAACTATACATGAATAATAAAATATATTTAGTTTCTTAGACACTAAGAAATTCATAAGGGTAGAAAAGAGGGAAAAACTTGAACAAACAAACAAAATTTTATTAGAGTTCACAAAGGAAAAGAGGAAGAAGAATAGAGAATTGGTTAAATCTGTTTTATTATTCACTTTCTCAATAGGGTTTAAAGATTACAAGTGAATACCAACAATTAACCTCTCTAAACCTAATAAGGTTTTGTCACAGGAAGAGAGACTAGTATGCTATTTATAATAAACCTAACATACTAAACTAATGGGCTTTTTAACAATTACCCATTACAAGCTAACTTATGGTACAAGCTAACTTAAACAATTGGATCCATAACACAAGGCCCAATTCGATATCCTACAAACTAGAACACAATTCGAATACAGCATGTAGGTCTTCAACAACAGCATGTGAGCAAACTTCGACGACATGCTAAAACTAGAATTCGATCCAATGTCTCACAAATCTCCACCTTGGATCTAACTCTATATCCTCAAGAAATAAACTAGTTTTCTTCATGCAGCTTTATCAACTGCATATAGTGGAAAAACTTGCAATTGGGCAACGTCTTGGTGATCATATCAGCAGCATTATGATCTATCGAAACCTTCAGTACTTGGACTTCTCCACGCTTGATTACCCCTCTGACGAAATGCAGCCTCACATCAATGTGCTTGGTTCGCTCATGATAGGCTAAATTCTTCGACAAGTGTATTGCACTTTGACTATCACATTTAACAGTGATAACTGGACCTTGAAGTTTCAGCTCATTTGCAAAACCTTCGAGCCACAATGCTTCCTTTACAACTTCAGTTAGGGCGATATATTCCGCTTCAGTGGTTGATAAGGCAACAACCTTCTGAAGTGTTGTTTTCCAACTGATTGTTGTCCCAAACATAGTGAACACATATCCAGAAATAGATTTTCTAGAATCCATACAAGCTGCATAATCAGAGTCGACATATTCTTCGATTGCTGCTTTACTATCTTCACCCAAGGCTCCACCATAAATAGGAATCTATTCAGAGACCCATTTATGTACCTTAAAATCCACTTCAATGCTTGCTAGTGAGCCTTTCCAGGATTCTTCATGTACCTGCTTACAAGACTTACTGCATATGTTATGTCAGGTCTAGTACAAACCATAGTATACATCAAAGAACCCACTATATTAGCATATGGAATGCTATTCATATAAGCTCTTTCGACATCAGTACTGGGACATTGATTTATACTCAGCTTGAATTGAGGGTTTGTCGGAGTCACAACAGGCTTTGAATTCGACATACCATACTTTTCAAGAATCTTCCGTAGGTATGCCTCTTGAGATAAGCATAATTCCGACTGCTTTCTATCTCTTCGGATGTCAATCCAAGAATCCTGGGCGCAACTCCCAGATCCTTCATGTCGAACTCCTTATTGAGTTCAGCTTTCACCCTCATTACATCTTCGACATTGTTGTTTGCTATTAGAATATCATCCACATAAAGCAACAAAATAACAAATGAATTACCAGGTCGAAATCTGAAATAAACACAGTGGTCGAACTGACTTCTAATGAAACTTATGCGTGCCATGAACTTGTTGAATCTCCTATTCCACTATCGAGGAGATTGTTTTAGTCCATATAAAGATTTCTTCAGTTTGCACATATAATATTCCTTCCCCTTTTCGACATACCCTTTAGGTTGCCTCATCAGGATTGTTTCATCTAGATCACCATACAAGAACGCAGTCTTTACATCCATCTGTTCAGTTCAAGGTCGAACTGTGCCACCATGGCAAGCAATATTCTAATGGACTTGTGCTTCACAACAGGAGAGAACACATCATTGAAGTCGACACCTTCTTTCTGAGTGAACCCCCTAGCGACCAATCTTGCCTTGTATCTCTTCGACGCCACTCTTTCGATTCCTTCCTTAACTTTGAAAATCCATTTACAGCTGATTAACATAGGTCCAGCAGGTTTCTTGATCAATTCCCATGTGTTGTTATCATGAAGAGATTTCATCCCATCATCCATGGCATTCAGCCATTCAGTCTTCTCTCGACTCTTCATAACTTCCTTATAGTCTCTAGGTTCTTCGTCGAGAACCTCACTTGCAGAGATTAAGGCATAAGCTATAAGATCTGCATACCCAAGTCTCTGAGGTGGCTTGATGACTCTCCTCGACATGTCTCTTGCTAGCAAGTAGTCATTATCAGTCTCCTCGTCTTTGATAACATCTTCTGCTTCTTCTTCAACTTCATCTGGGGTACGTAATTCAGCATCAACATGCTCCACCTCAATAGGAATCTCTCTCTGTTCCAGCTCTTAGTCAACATCATCAGTTTTCTTAAAAGCCATCTCAGCTTCATTGAAAACTACATCTCGACTGGTGATACACCTCCTGTGACCTGGCTCTAGGCACCATACTCTATAAGCTTTGACTCCTACAGGGTATCCCATGAACATGAATTTCAGAGTTCTAGGTTCGACCTTGTCTTGCCTAATGTAAGCATAGGCCACACAACCAAATACTCTCAGTCTGTCGAGACTAGGTGGATGTCCCGACCAGACTTCCTCAGGTGTCTTCATATCTAATGCAGTCGAAGGACATCTGTTTATCAGATAAGCTGCTGTCGAAACAGCCTCCGCCCAAAACACCTTCTTAAATCTAGCACTAACCAACATGCATCTAACCCTTTCAAGGATTGTTCGATTGAATCTCTCAGCTAGGCCATTTTGTTGAGCAGTGCCTGCTACAGTCTTATGCCTTGCAATCCCAGACTCAACATAGTAACTGTCGAATGCTTCATTGCAGAACTCACGGCCATTGTCAGTTCTCAACCTCTTAACCTTTCTGCCAGTTTGAGTTTCGAAAAGAACCTTCCAACTTTTGAAATTCTAAAAAGCTTCATCCTTCGTCTTCTGAATGAATACCCATAACTTTCTGGAATAGTCATCAACGATGGATAGAAAATACCTTGCAACTGAGTGTGAAGGATTCCTTGCAGGCCCCCAAATATCAGTATAAATGTAATTCAGGGATCCATATGTTCTTTGCTTGCCTTTGTTAAACTTCTCGCTACAGGATTTACCAAATACGCAAGATTCACAAAACTCCAATTTTTCGACTTTGTCACCACCTAGCAGGTTCTGCTTCCCCAATTCGACCAGGCCTCTTTCGCTGACATGGCCCAATCTCATGTGCCATAATTCTGTCTTCGACACAGGTTTCGTGGATGCAATATTTGTTGAACCACTTACAACCTCAACCTCAAGGGTATACAAGCATTGTTTCTTCACGCCTCGCAAGACTTCCTTCGACCCCTTCATGACTCTTAGGATACTATTTTCTCCTTGGAAAACATATCCCTTCCTGAAAAATTCACCAAGAGAAATTAAATTTCTCTTCAAATTAGGTACATACCTGACTTCAGTCGATAACCTTATTGACTCATCATGGAGCTTGAATCCACATAATCAATACCTGCAATTTTGCAGGATTTGTTGTTTTCCAGCAGCACCGATCCACCATCTTGATCACATAGCTCCTCGAACAATTCTCTGTTTGGAGTCATGTGGCAAGTGCAACCTGAATCCATAATCCACTATTTTCTTGAGTCGCCGCTTGAAACTACAAGGACATCAGATAAGTCAAAGTCATCTTGAACAATGACTGCGTTGCCATTATCCTTACCTCCATGATCTTTTAGGCGTTCAGGGCACACCTTTCTTGTGTGATCCTCCTTCTTACAGTGATAACATCGAATACCATATGTTTCGCCACTATAAGACTTCTGCTGACTTTTACCTTTCTTCTTGTCGAACTTACCATCCTTTCGCAAGAATTTTCCCTTAACGGCAAAACCTTCACCAATCGTCGAAGGTTTATGCTCCTTTCATTTGTTCAGGTCCTTAGAATACAAGGCTGATTGAACTTCTTCAAAGCTCATGGACTCCCTTCCATACAAGATAGTTTCTTTAAAGTGATCATGTGTTCTGGGAAAAGCACACAACAACAACAAAAAGTAATAAAAGATCACAAAATATTGTTAATCCAGTTCGGTGAAACCACACCTACGTCTGGAGGGTTTCCAACCCAATAAAGAAAATCCACTATTTTGAATTCGTACAATTAGTCTTATAGGAACAACACCCCATGTTGTTCAATTCATCTTCCTAATTCTAATGACTTTCTATTTAGGACCCCCCCTAAATATGAGAACCCCCCTCACTTTCTCTCAATCACAAATCCCAAGTGATTGATGGGAAATTAAGACACAATAATAGACCAATACGCAGCAGATATAAAACTCCCTCAAACTTGTAGGAATCTTGAGGATCAAAAACAAATATAAGACGGCAAATCGAACAAAATAAAGACATAAAAGAACACCGGTATTTTTAACGTGGAAAACCCCTCAATATGAGAGTAAAAACTACAAGTCGTCCAGACTAAAAAAATAACTCCACTATAATCAATTAAGGGTACAAGAGAGTCTTAAAGTGATTCACAAACTAGTTCTAACAACCGCAAATCACAAAGCAAACTACCTTACAAATAAGAATAAAAAAGCTGAAAATGTTTCCCAAATTTGCAGCTTTAGTGCGAAGTAAATAACTTTTACCTCAGACGTTGTTTTAAAAATATGAACGGTCAAAAGTTAGATATACGTGTTACGAACCTGCCCACCAAATTTGAGCTCGATCCAACGGTTAACGAATCAGGGATCGTCGATTTAGTGAGACTGGTTGCAGAAAAACGGGAATGAGTTTCTCTCCTTTTTTCTCTCTTTTTGAATCCTTATTTTTCTCTATCTCTCTCAACCCTAAATTGATCCTCTTCACTTAAATAAGTGAGATAAATGGGCTATTCATATTTGGGCCTCTCTCCACATATGAAGGGAGCCCAAACCCAACAAATCTCCCCCTCACAACTATGTGGAGGAAATCGCCAAACCGGCGATATCACAACAAGCTTCAAATTTCCCTCTTGGTAATGCTTTAGTCATCATATCAGAACCATTATCATCTGTATGAACTTTAGCCAACTCCAACACCTTAGCATCCAAAATATCACGTATCCAATGATATATCACGTCAATGTGTTTGGACCTATTATGAAAAGTCGGATTCTTACCAAGATGAATAGCACTTTGAGTATCAATAAATAACACTTATTTGTCTTGAACAAAACCAAGCTCCTGCAAAAATTTCTTTAACCATAGTAACTCTTTGCATGCTTCGGTAATTGCAATGAACTCAGCATCTGTAGTAGATAGTGCTACACGCTTTTGCAATCTGGACTGCCAAGCAACAGCTCCCCCTGCAAATTTAATCATGTAGCCCGAAGTGGACTTTCTGGAATCAATGTCTTCAGCCATATCAGAGTCAGAGTACCCCACTAGAGTAGGCTTATCTCCTCCAAAACAAAGCCTCATAGAAGTAGTACCGCGAAGATATCTTAAAATCCATTTTACAGCATTCCAATGCTCTCTACCTGGATTTGACAAAAATCTACTTACTGTACCAACAACGTGTGCTATATCTGGTCTTGTACACACCATTGCTTACATCAAACTACCCACACCAAATGCATAAGGAACACGTTTTATATCAAACGCTTCATCTTCACTTGAAGGACTTTGATTAGAACTCAACTTGAAATGAGTAGCAAGAGGAGTGCTTACCTTAGAACTTTCCATATTGAACCTTTGCAGCACTCTTTCGTTATAATTTTTTTGTGACATCCAAAGTTTCTTCTCTTTTCTGTCACGCATGATTCTAATTCCAAGAATCTGCTTAGTTGCTCCCATGTTTTTCATGGCAAATGACTCTCTCAATTGCTTCTTTAACATGTTAATGTTAGAAATACTTTTCCCTTCACTAAGCATATCATCAACATATAACAACAGGATTATGAAGTCATCGTTAGAAAATTTTCTAACAAAGACACAATGATCTGAATTAGTCTTCTGGTATCCTTGATCACACATAACAAACTCAAACTTCTTGTACCACTGCCTTGGAGCTTGCTTCAACCCATATAAACTCTTTCTCAATCTACACACATAATCTTCTTTACCTTTAACTTGAAAACCATCGGGTTATTTCATGTAGATCTCTTCCTCCAAATCACCATGAAGGAAAGTCGTTTTCACATCCATTTTCTCAACCTCTAAATCAAGAGTAGCATCCAAACTCAACACAGTTCTAATAGATGACATCTTACAACAGGTGAGAAAATATCATTAAAATCAACACCCTTTCTTTGACGGAAACCTTTCACCACTAATCTGGCTTTATATCTTGAAGACTTAGAGTTGCTCTCATGTTTAACTCTATAATTCCATCTGTTTTCCAAAGTCCTTTTGCCTTTAGGCAGCTTCACTAAATCATAAATGTGATAATCGTGCAATGATTTCATATCATCATGCATTGATCCATCCACTTTTGATTTTCACCACTTTCCATGGCCTCTTGGAAACACTCGAGTTCACCCTCGTTAGTCAAGGCCACATACTCATCAAAATTATACCTTGTAAAAGGTTGTCTCTACCTATTAGACCTCCTAGGTTGAACTTGAGATGATTCTGGAGTTTCATCAAGATTTTCATCTTGTGACAAATCACTCCCCCCTTCACCGTCATTAGTTGGAATATTTACCTCATCTCCAAGTTGTTGATCATCAACATAATCATATGGCTCACTATTGTGATCATCACCACCTATAGCATCTAGATTATGGTTAGGTAATCGAACTGGATCAACATTAGAAAAACTAATATCTTTCTTGGGTGTAGTCTTCTCTACCTTATTAATATCTTCAATAGTTTGGTCTTCCATAAACACCACATCGCGACTTCGAATAAGGTTCTTCCCTACGGGATCATACAACCTGTAGCCAAACTCATCTTGCCCATAACCGATGAAGATACATTGTTTTGACTTTGCATCCAACTTGGATCTTTCATCTTTTGGAATATACACAAAAGCCTTACAACCAAAGACTCTCAAATAATCATACTTGACATTCTTTCCAAACCAAATTTTGTCTGGAACTTCACTGTTCAAAGCAACAGTAAGAGTGAGATTAAGAACATGCATTGTCGTGTATAGTGCCTCGCCCCAATAATGATTAGGCAACTTAGCTTTAGAGAGCATACACCTTACTTTCTCAATTAGTGTTCGATTCATCCTCTCTGCTAAACCATTAAATTGAGGAGTTTTAGGATGAGTCTTTTCATGTGCAATACCATGCTGCTTGCAATAGGAATCAAATGGTCCACAATACTCTCCACCATTGTCTGAACGAACACATTTCAGCTTCTTGCCTGTCTTCCTCTCAACCAAAGCATGGAATTCTTTGAACTTTTCCAAAAATTGGTCTTTTGTCTTCAAGGCATAAACCCATAGTTTCCTGGAACAATCATCAATAAAGGTAATAAAATAAAGTGCACCACTAAAGGATTTCACCTTCAATGGACCACAAACATCAGAATGTACCAATTGAAGCAACTTTGACTTTCTTGAAGGAGGATGTCTCTTGAAAGATACTCTAGTCTGTTTACCAGCCATGCAATGAAAACACTTATCCAAATCTACATTCTTTAATCCAAGAAGAACATCCTTTTTGGCCAAAACATTCAACCTCTTTTCACTAATATGACTAAGTCTTCGGTGCCACAAAGATGCTTCCATGTTGATAGCATTCACACTGTCCCTAGCAACCAAATCTTTTGTCCAATACAATTTAGAAAGCTTTTCCCCTTTAGCCACAACCAAGTTACCTTTTTTGAGTTTCCACTTTCCATAACCAAAGTGATTTTCATAACCACAATCATCTAGCATATGCACAAATATCAAATTAAAGCAGACATATGGAGCATGTTTGACACCTCTAAGCAACAATTGCATTCTCAAGTTGGTTCGCAAGCAAACATCACCAACACCAATTACATTAGATACACCATCATTACCCATCTTCAATACTCCAAAATCACAAAAAGTATAAGATGTGAAGAAGTCCTTCCTTGGTGTAACATGCAATGTAACACCACTGTCAACTATCCACATACTCTCGTCTGATACAAGATTAACAGACTCATGATCACGAAGAATAACAAGATCATCACTAATAGCTGTAGTAACACAATCATCATCATGATCTTCATGGTCTCTTTGTCTAGACCTACCCTTCTTTCCTTTGTTATCTCTTTTCCACTGATAGCAATACTTCTGTACGTGTCCTGTTTTGTGACAATAATGACACTCCAGATTCTTGTATCGCGGCTTGGACTTGCTTCTGCTTTCTCTCTACCACCTTTCGGTTCCATTTTATGACTTCTCCCCCTATTTTCAGTGACAAGTACCTCGGGTTGAGATGAAGAACCCTGTGCCTTCCTTTTCATCTCCTCATTAAGAATACCACCCTTAGTCGTTTCTAAAGAAACAACACCTCTAGGAGCAGAACTTGTGATAGAAACCCGAAATGTCTCCCAAGACTCTGGTAAAGATAGCAATAGAAATAGTCCCAAAAGTTCATCATCAAATTTGATACTCATTACTGACATCTGATCAAGGAGACCTTGAAATTCACTCAAGTGATTTGAAATAGAAGTCCCTTTTTTATACTTCAAACTTATGAAGCTATTCAATAAGAACAATTTATTATTCCCTGATTTAGAGGCATACAAGGACTCTATCTTCTCCCATAAAATTTTTGCATGTGTCTCATTAGCAATATGATTAATAACATTATCTTCTACATATTGTCGAATAAAACCAGATACTTGTTGATGCTCAAACTCCCACTCTTCATCAGAAACAGAATCCGGCTTTGCAGAACTAAAAACTGGTAAATGCAATTTCTTCACAAATAGTAAGTCTTTCATCTTTCCCTTCCATAAATGATAATTAGAACCATTCAACAAAACCATCTTAATCTTTGTATTTGACTCCATCATTCAAACAAGTAAAATAGCCCTTAACCAAGAGCTCTGATCCCACTCTGATGGGAAATTAAGACACAATAATAGACTAATACGCAGTAGATATAAAACTCCTTAAAACTTGTAGGAATCTTGAGGATCAAAAACAAATATAAGACGACAAATCAAACAAAATAAAGACACAAAAGAACACCGATATTTTTAACGTGGAAAACCCCTCAATATGAAAGTAAAAACCACGAGTCGTCCATACCAAAGAAATAAATCCACTATAATTAATTAAGGGTACAAGAGAGTCTTAAAGTGATTCACAAACTAGTGCTAACAACCGCAAATCACAAAGCAAACTACCTTACAAATAAGAATCAAAAAGCTGAAAATTTTTCCCAAATTTGCAGCTTCAGTGCGAAGCCAATAACTTTCAGCTCAGACGTTATTTTGAAAATCTGAACGATCAAAAGTTAGATATATGTGTTACGAACCTGCCCACCAAATTTGAATTCGATCCAACGGTTAACTAATTGGGGATCATCGATTTAGTTAGACTGGTTGAAGAAAAACGGGAATGAGTTTCTCTCTTTTTGAATCCTTATTTTTCTCTATCTCTCTCAACCCTAAATTGATCATGTCCACTTAAATAAGTGAGATAAATAAGCTATTCATATTTGGGTCTTTCTCCACATAGGAAGGGAGCCCAAACCTAACAGTGATCACTATAATAATCAGAATAATAATTGTTGATTACAACTCAACTAAACAAACCAAACTTTATGCTTTAAGATATGAATGAAGACGCTAGAGTGGTGCAGAAACAATAAAACAAACAAAGAATCAACAAATAAAACCTAACACAAGGAATCTTCAATACTTGCACACTTTAAACTTTAGGTTTGAGTCTACTTAAATAGCAATGCAAACTCAGGGCTTTTCCCATAAGCATTAGATCACATCCTGAATTGTAGGATATTCTGTTAAAATTTGTTTTTCAAATATCCTTAAAAAATATTTGATTTGATTCAAATTTAAATCTCCATTTAAATTGATTTGATCATGTCAAATTTAATCAAACAAGTCTACATAAATGCATTGCTAAAAGATAGCAACAAATTTGCAACAAATCTGATTGAGATCCAATAAAAAAATCACACTTAGAATAACATCCATCATGGCCTGCTAACAAGGGTCAGATGTTGCACACATGCTGGAACATCTGGTTCCATACGTGTTCTTTCTTCACCAAAACATCTTGCACATATGCTGGAACATCAGATTCCACATGAGTAATTTCTTCACCAAGACATATGTAACACCCTAAACCTCAAATATAATTTATAAAATATTGCAAAAAAAAATATTAAGATAAAACAAGGGTCTCACATAGAAAAAACATTCAACTTTCATTCCTAACGTGGAATTTTAATTCAACAACATAGCATAAGTAGTTAGCTCAAAACAATTTAAGGACATAGAAAAGTATTCTTAACCCGATGTTTCAATATCATAGCAAAACCGTAAATAATACTAAAAAGTTGACAAAAGGTATGACAAACATAACAGAGAAATAAAACTACTGAAGATGCCAACTACACCATCCTTCTTAAAATAATAGCTATTACTACTCAATCTCAACCTGGGAATTATCTGCATAAAAGTACAAAGGTAGAAACATAGAGATAAGAAAGGGGTGATAATACATTCCATAAATTAAATGGTGTATAAACAACAAGGATATTACATAACAAGCATATTTAGTCAACATAAATGTACCATATATAATTTCATTATACAATGATTATTTCCTCTACCCCATGCATGTGCTGCCAAGTCCTAACATTGGAGTGAAGTCCTAAACACTGGACTAAAGTCCTAAACACTAGACCGAAGTCCTGGACATCAGAGTTATTTTACTGATTGATTTTTTACACTGGACTAAATTCTTAAACACTAGACCGAAGTCTTAAGCTAATCTCCGATATACATGATGCATGATCAAACAAATGCAACAAGATCTCCATCCGAACCTCCTACTCCAATTATCAACACTGCCGATTAAGGCAAACACTTGTCCTTTTGAATCTAAAACATATCATACACTAGTTCTTCGAACCTAAACATAATTCACCTTAATCACTGCCTGTTAGGGCTAAACATTAGTTCACCTTAAACTTAAAACCATCAACTTTCAACACGGTCTAACCACGAGGTGACTAAAAATCAGATCAACAATAATAAATCATAATCATTTTCTCAATAATTAATCGCGTAACAGAATAATTAAGTCGAGGAATTAGGGCACCTGTGAAAAATTGGTCAAAACATCACAATCATTCAACAATAGGGCTAACGATCTGACCGTTACAACACTGGCAATTGTAGTCCCTGGGAAAAGCTTACTCGTCATTATTGGCGGTCTTCGAGGGTTGGGCGTCCATCGTAACACATTGACGGTATGCCCGTCAAGCTCGCTGACGCGCGTCAAGCTCGCTGACGCCCATCATCAAGCGATAACTCATCGTCTTTTTCAGCGCGATGACAGGTGGACCGTCACCTAGGGCGACGTCCATCATCATTTCAAAAATGTGTTTTATCTGCATTTTCTCCATGAACACAAATCCAGATCTCAAAATTCTCCAGTTTCATGTCAGATAAAAAGTCTAGAAGTCGATATACATGAATAAGCAATAGTTTTCTCATCAAAGAATGCTAATCTAACACATACAACATTAATTATTCATGTTTTATTCATAAAAATCATCACATAACATATGAACATCAACCATCAAATTTTTAGCACATATTTACATGAATTTCACATCAATGATAACAAAATCAACATCAATAATACAAAATCAGAATCCACAATTAACATAATCATTGAGGTTTTGCATAAACCTCACAAAATTCAACAATAATCCAAACAAGAGGAAAGGGGATAAAGGAATCCCCACTCTTGAGCTTTTGGCGATGGAAGTTCGTATTCTTGAAAATCTCTCTTCTAGGATTGCCTTAACTTTTCTCCTTTTTCTTCTACTGACACGTTCTCTAAATTTCCCTCACCATTATTTAGAAAAATAAGCTTTATTTTTATTTTATTTATTCTTACTAATTTCCCTTTATTTTTATTAACACATTATTTAGCTCATAATTTCTAAATGACCACAATCTTTCCTATTCTATATTTTAATATTTCATATTAATAAATTCTTATATTATTTTATTAAAACTATAAATAATAACACAATAAATCACAAAGCAGACAACACAAATTCTAATAAAGTTCTAATAAAATTTTTGGGGTGCTACAACATCATACACATATGCTAGAACATCATGTTCCACATGAGTCATTTCTTCACCAAGACATCTTGAACACTCCATGTTTTTTTTGTATAATGCACCCAATCCAAATGGAAAAACAATCTCCTCCTTTAGCAAAATAACTCTATCAGAACTTACAAGATTTTCAATACAAATTATAAGGAGATGTCACCTGTATCATGTCTTGAGCATCCACAAATGAGATCGCATACTCTCTTCATATAGCCAAGACATTTATCCTGTAAAATCAACAAAAAGTGCTAGGTATACAATCTCCATCGGGTCCTTAAGGATTAGTGAAACTTTGGTTTCATTTAGGCAACCTTTGAAAACAAAACACCTTTAGGAACAAAGAATCTCTTAAACTTGCAATAATATGACAAGATAAGTTGTACCTCATGTTCCCATCATCAGATTTCTTGTCATCACTCGTTTCGCAATCACTTTTCTAAATGGTTTGAGGACTTTGAGCTTGAAGTCTTTAGATCAATAGACTTCTTCTCTACCTCCTTGACTTTACCTTTCTCCTTCTTCATCTTCTTCTCAAGCTATTTCTCATATTTTTCAAGCAAGTGAGTTCTTTCTCCTGTTCTTCTAGCTTACCAATTAAAGTTGTGAGATCAAGGGTTTTAAGATCATTCGCCTCTTTAATTGCAGTGACCTTGGGTTGCCATTCCCTATTAAGACACATCAAAATTTTATTAGTAGAAATATCATTGAAAGTAGGCTTACCTATAGCATTCAAACGATTGATAAGATGTGTGAACCTCTTTTGCATGTCGGCAATGATTTCACCATGCTTCATGCAAAATAGTTCAAACTTTTGATTTAAGTTATTGATCCTAGATAGATTTTGCGGCCTTACAATGAGAGACACAATAATATTTATCAACACCAATTGTGGATATGAGAATATTTTGTGCCTTCCAATCATGTGACCACAATTTCTTATCATTATCATCCCATTATGCTTCCGATTTTGGTACGACGACACCTTCACCATTGTTCATTGTAATTTGATTAGGATCATTGATGATGGCATCCCATACGCCCTTATCAACCAAGTTGATACGGATACGCATACAAGCTTTCTAATAGCCATAATTTTCACTGGTAAAAATAGGCGCTCTATTGTATTCCCCTTTAGGTTCGGTAGCCATTTTCTAATAAGTGAATATTGTAGCACGAAATTAACCGGAGCTCGTGATACCACTTGTTAGACAAAGGAGAATTATCTAAAGGGGGTGAATAGATCCCCAAATAAAAAATTGCTTTACAAATATGTTTTATAAAACAACGGCTAGCGGAAGTGAATTGGATCGATTTGTCTAAACCGAACTGCTATCAAAAAGCTCAGATGTGCGTATATGAAAACCAATCGAAGATAATGATAAGTTATTCCATAAATATGTTTCAATTACAATCCCTTGAAATCTACTCAACAAGCAATGCTATATCTAATTAAAAATCACAAAAAAATACTATTGAGACAAATTATTAAACACCTTGCGTGCAATCAATTTTGTTTGGAAATTTGTATAGTTATTTTGATATTAAAATCCAACCACAATCTAAAGAATTGTGATAAACTCAACAAAACTTTTTTCAAATGGTTTTCAAAATAATTTACCAAACAAATTAATCACATAAATGATGAACTCAATAATTTACAAACGAATTGTAAAAGAGATAGTGATAGAGATAAAGATATATATATATATATATATATATATATATATATATATATATATATATATATATATAGATAGATAGATAGATAGATAGATAGATAGATAGATAGATAGAGAGAGAGAGAGAGAGAGAGAGAGAAAGAGAGAATACACAAGGATTTGTTTAGGCAGTTTCCCAATCGTTCTCACTATGGGTACGCCTACCCTCAATTCGAACTCGAATCGAGATAGTGAAATAAATCTTACTTTGAAAAATGCATATATAAAAGAAATGTAGCAATCCAACCCTATAAACCCTAAGTTTTATGTTGATTCTATCACTTTCTCTTCCCTTGATCAAACTTGATCAAGTAACCCAACAATGCTAATTTGATTCACCATCTCACGCTACTCCTTTGCAAGATCCTTCAGTTCTTCAAAGCATTCACTGTATCAAATCCAAATTGCAAATTGTTGTCATTCAACAGTACTAACATGATCCACCATCTCACGTTAATCCTTTGCAAGAACCTTCTGTTCTTCAAAGCTTTCACTCGATCAAATCCAAATTACGGACTATTATAACCCAAGATTTACCAATTTGATTCACTGTCTCACACTACTCCTTTGCAAGAACCCCCAGCTCTTCAAAGCCTTCACTAGGTCAAATCCAAATATGCATAATGTTGTTCAAAACCTTCAAATTCCCACTTTGATCTTGAAGGAAAACCCCACCTTTGTTTTCTTATTTGAAACACCCAAAAGATCTCAACCTAATTTACAATACCACAAGCTAAATTGGACGTTATCAACTTGATTCTAGATGGCAACCAAACAATGAATGATTATGTGTTATTTATTTGTGTGTATGCATAAAATCAAGGTTGAAGATGAATGATGACAGTACATCATTGCATATATTTAGCTAAAGAATCAGAGCAAAACAAGTGAAAGTCGAGCAAATATGAAGAGGAATGACCAAAGAATGAGGGAAAAATAGGTAAGGATACAAATTGTGGACTTAGTAAAAATTTGAGTGAAAAATGAGTAAAAAAGGGTGAAGCATTGGAAATAATCACATATACCTTCTTCTAACATCATGCATGCGATAGGGCATTAAAATCTGCATCGCGCGAGCGATGCAGACATCGTGCGTGTGATGGTCACTTTTCTGGGCCTTTTTCTGACGCATTCTGATCCATTCTAACACCTTTAAAAGGGGAATTTCTCACTTTCACAGGGGTTACAAAATTTGGAACTAGGAGCACGATTTTACAGCATCAAAGGGTGATTTTGAGAGCAGTGGAGGCAAATCCTTCAAGGGAATTCATATGTTCATCTTCTTTATTCAATTGGTACTATAATTTTTATCATGAGTAGCTAAATTTTCCTAGGTTAGGTAGTGTTATGATGAACTTTATTCAATCTTGTTGGCATTATATGGCGGTTTGACTTTATATAAACCTTTTGAATTATAAATTTATTCAGTTGTTTCTTATGCTTAATGCTTATTATTTGAGATACTCTGTTAATCTGTTATTAGATACATATGGATTCCTGACATGTAGCCTATGTATTGGACCTAGGGCAACTGTTCTACTTAAGCTGGTTGAATAGGGATAGGAGACCTCGAGTAGTGGCACAGAGAACTAAATGTCTGTACATCGCCTAACACTGCTTACGCTGGCAGAATAGGGATAGAAAGCTTCGAGTAATTGTTAGTGAGTAATTTCGTGGGGGACTGACTATAACGGTTTTGTTAACTCGCCGTAAAATTATAAGGATAAGATAGTTCATACAAGGCATCGTACATCAACAAGAGGGGATAAAGGGATTCTAAAATACAACCTGATCGCCTTCGTAATATAGTTTCTTGTTTAATTATTTTTTGCACTGAAACTTGAAAAACCCCCTTTTTACTGTTTTTATTTAATATTGCACAAATAATTGTCTTGTTCGAACACAATCCTTGTGGATTTGATCTTTTTATTACTGCGACATTATCAGTACACTTTCCGAGAGGTCATCAAGTTTTTAGCGCTGTTGCCGGAGACTGTTGATTGCAACAAGGCGGCGCTTGTGCAACGTTTATTTTTTTAAAATTTTATTTTTGGTTCCAATTGTAAATATTTGTTTTTGTAATTAGTTATTTTTGTTTCTTTTTAAATTTTCTTTCCTATTTTTTTGTCTCGATTTATTTTTTTTGTTTAAATTCTTTATCTAGTGTAGTGCTACTAAGGTATTTTTCTTTTTGTTTAGTATGCGAGGTCAAAACAGTCATGCAAGATATCTATCATACCTTGACAAAGTTTGAAGCTTATTTAAAGGAACTTGCAGCAAAAACGCTAGTTCAACAAAATGCGAGATATTATTTTGAACCAGAACCTTACGTCGACATTGATCATTCATGGGATGAGGGTTCGTTATCTTAACTTGAAAGAACCTTGACTCAATTTATAAAGATGACTCAACTCAATTTCAAGAAACTCAACAGACATCAAGAGACCGCGCTAAGAAACAGGGAAACATCCTTCAATAAGTTAGAGATGCAACTTGGTCAAATATCCAACCAATTAGAATTAAAATTGAGACCTAGTGGGGATTTCTATGAAAATAGGTTGGATAGTCCTATAGATGAGGAAATTGAAAGAGAAGTCAAACAAGAATGTGAGGTATTCGATGAAGGAGGAGTTGAAGAAACCTTAACCTAGTTCATAAATATTACTCAAATCAATCTCCAAAAAATCAACAGGCAGCAAGAAACCTTAAAAAGGTACATGGAAGCATCCTTCGAGAATTTAGCTATGCAACATGGTCTAGTATCTAGCTAATTAGTATTAAAACTAAGCTCTAGTGGGGATTTCGATGGGAAAATTTTAGATAGTCCTAGAGATAAGGAAATTGAAAGAGAATTATAACAGGAATGTGAGGTAGTCGATGAAGGAGGATTTAAAAAAGAGAAAGAAGAAGAAAAATGCACACCATCTGATAAAGAAGTAGAAGAAAGAATAGAAGAAACGGAGGTGAAAATTATATGTGGGAAAAGAACAAGAATGCAATATGAAGATTATATAGTTTTAGATGAAGCCCCAAATTCAATAATTGTTTAGACGTAGATGTCCAACTACAAGATCTTCAACAAAAGAATAGTCATACACCTAGCAACAAGGCTGATAAAAGAGAAGAAATAGATGAAGTATTAGATGAGATTCATGTCTTGTTCGATACTATAAAGTTAAAGAAAATATGGAAGAAAAACCTTCAATTCCTGAAAGTGATGGAATTCCTACCAAACAAAAGGAAGAATAAGGATGATGTGTTTTTCATGTCATATATGCCATCCTAACACAAAAATCAAAAGGTCAAGCTTAAGACCTTAAAGAAGCGCTTAATGGGAGACTAACCATCAATTTTTAATTAGTGTTTATTTTACAGTTTATTTCTATTCAAGACCATCACAAGAGGAAGAAGCTACTCAAGCATAAAATTTTCCAAGAAAATATATATTGTCTATAATTAACCAGTGTAACACCCATATATAACAACATACATCAAAGCATATATATTATACATGAATCCAAGTATTTGGTACTGAAATACCATAAGTTCCTAGTTAACACATTATATACATTAAATGCCCTAAATACAAAGTTCTAAAGTCTACGGCATAACATATACAAGATGTCCCAAAATACACTAAGAACTAGATCAATACAATGATCTCAAAATAAAGCGCCATAGCGGAAGCCATGCCATCTCAAAAGCTACAATCCGTAAGGAAAAGTCAAACCACTTTGTTCTTACCCTTCGCCGAACCTGTAGTACCTGTGATGTAAACAACAACGTGGGGTGAGATACATCAAATCTCAGTGAGTTCGCTATCTTATAGTCCTCTCGGCTTTACAAGGCTCTAACAAACCTAACTCAAGTCAAAAGGGAAGGGAAATGACTTTGAGCACTCACTCACCCTATATGGATCCACACTCGTGAGTCTGTTAACTCACACTAGTACAAAGGTAAGTCCTGAGCCTGTTAACTCAAGAATCTCACTAATCGATAACCGTACCAAGGCATCCTCTTTTCCCATCCGCTTCTACGTCTAGAAGACGACCCGAGTCATGGATCCTTGTAGTTACTTGGTATACGAATTGGATTCGGGACCATCGGCCTGTTAACCGTGAACCGTCACTTCTCATGGCCTGTTAACCATCACAAGTCTCTACCCATAGCATAGGTTCCAATCGTACTACACGTAGGGAATCAAACCTACCAAGTAATTGTGCATACGTTTCAGAGGAGGAGCTCGAGTCTCATGAAACTACACCGCAAGATAAACTGGTTATGATTACTAGGCATACGCCTCGGCCTCTCATGCACGAGCGTTGTCCCTATGTCATTCCAAACTTTCTTACATTATTTACGATAATATTCCTCACTCTACCTATTTCGTATTTTAACATGCATACGTATTCAAACATGTTTAACAATAAGAGCATAGGCAAATAGTCATCAATCACATAATGGAAACACATAATTCCATATACCCCCAATTATACTAATTCACGGTTCCCTCTGATTTATTTAATCGGCATCAAAACTAGTACTTCCCCCTTCCATCCTATAGAGGATTTTCATAGCTTCACACCGATACCAAGAATACGCAAATCGGATACACGAGTCAAAAGTTATGAAAGAAACAAAACTGCATAAAGTGTTGTGTTCGCTAGGCGAACTACCCGGCGAGCATTCGTTCCAGCCTTCGCTAGGCGAAGCCCCTGGCGAAAGAACAAATAGAACAAAACAGACCTAAATTTCGCTTCGCGAACTCCCTGGCGAACATTCGCCTCGCCCTTCGCTTCGCGAACAACTCAGCGAAGCAAGGCAGAACCAAACAACCCTGAAAAGGCACAAAGTTTGCTAGGCGAACGTCGTTGGAAAACCTTCGCTAACCTTCGCTGCCGGGTTCGCTAGGCGAACCCTCGAAAGTTTGTTCGCTGGGACTCGCCCCAGGTTCGGTAGGCGAAGCCTGGAAAACCCAACTTCCCAACAGCGCTGTTCTTCATCCAAATCCATGGTTTTTCCATCCAAAACATATCCAACCCTTAACAAAACAATCAAAACACAGTATAATCATAACAACGATCATTTATATTGCATTTCATCCGTTAGATTCATGATTTTAGCACAATTATTCGTTTTCTCACAAATTCAACCTAACTCTAAAACTCATGGATTTCTACAACTAAAGCATCTATCTACAACCCACCTTGAATAGATGATGATGATGATGAAGATTGGAAGATGATTTGATGAAGAATGGATGATGTTTGAAGATCTTATGTTCTTGAGCTTTTTCCTCTTCTTTCCTTTCCTTTCTCCTTCTTTCTCTCCAACTTCTTTCTATCCTTTTCTTTTATTTGTTTCTAAATGGAAAAAGAGTGGAAAAAGAAATGATATAGTAAAATATCATCAATTGTCATACTACTAATTGCCCAAAAAGTCTCTAAAGTTCCAAATATTAAAATATCTCAGAGACAGTTAATATTAATTAGATTTGCTCTGAGCTCAACCGTTACTCTAATTATCTTTGCAGATAATTTTTCAGAGTACACTGGAACTCAGTAGATCACAACTAATATTATCCAGAGTAATTAAAATACGGGGTATTACACCCTTCCCCCTTAAATAGAAATTCGCCCACGAATTTAAAACAATTACCTGAAAAGATGAGGATAGACCTCCCTCATCTCCGATTCCAATTCCCAAGTTGCATCGCCCGGATGCGTCTCATCCCACTGGACCTTAACAAGAGGAATCTCTTTATTCCTTAACACCTTAGTTTCTCTTCCTGTGATACGACTCGGTTGAGGCTCAAACCTTAAATCTGCTTCTATCTGGTAAAATTGGCTGAAGAGGTTCTGGGACAAATTTTTGAAGCTGAGACACATGAAAAACGTCGTGCATCTCCGATAGAGAAGGCGGTAAGGCCAATTTGTAAGCTACTTCACCAATTCTTTCTAAAATTTGATACGGTCCCACGTATCTCGGACTTAATTTCTGCGACTTAAATGGTCCTTTCAACTGCAATCTCGGAGTAACTTTCAAAAACACGTGATCGCCTTCTTCAAATTCTAAAGGTCTTCTACGGTTATCTGCATAACTCTTCTAACGATCTTGTGCTTGTTTGACCTTATCACGGATCATCCTAATCTTCTCCGTAGTTTCGTGAATAATCTCGGGTCCCAACATTCTATCTTCACCAACTTCCGTCCAACACAAAGGTGTCCTACACTTCCTTCCATACAATGCCTCATAAGGTGCCATACCAATACTTGCATGATAACTGTTATTATAAGAGAACTCAATCAACGGAAAAAGTTCTATCCAATTTCCTCCACTTTCAAGTACACAAGCTCTCAACATGTCTTCTATTGTCTGTATTGTCCGTTCCGTCTGACCATCCGTTTGCGGATGATTAGACGTACTCAAACACAACTTCGTTCCCATAGCTTGTTGAAAAGCTCTCCAAAATCTGGAAGTAAACTTTGGATCTCTATCCGACACGATACTAGTGGGAATACCATGCAATCTCACTATCTCTGAAATGAACAACCTTGCGAGATGACTCGCCTTGTAGGTAGTCTTCACAGCTAAGAAATGCGCGGATTTCGTTAACCGATCCACAATTACCCAAATAGAATCATAACTTCCCTGAGTACGGGGTAGTCCAACGGCGAAGTCCATAGAAATACTATTCCATTTCCATACCGGAATTTCCAAAGGTTGCAACAAGCCACCCGGTCTTTGGTGTTCGATCTTCACTTGTTGGCACACCGCACACTCCGACACATACACCGCAACATCCTTTTTCATCCCGGACCACCAATAGTCCCTCTTTAAATTTTGGTACATCTTTGAAGACCCCGGATGTATGGTAAAAGCACCCTTATGCGCTTCTTCCAAAATTCTCCTTTTTAACTCCGTGTTATCCGGAACACAAATCCTTTGGTTAAACAAAATAATTTCGTCGGTAGCTCGCACAAAACCCGGTTGTACTAACACTTCTTGTAACTTCTCATCTAACCCTTGCTCTTTTTGGATTTCTTCCCTAAGAGTAGAATTGATATTCAAATTTCCCATAATCACACCATTAGGGGTCCAAACAAATTGAAGATTTAGATCTCGAAATTTTTCCAATAAAGTGTACTCTAGCATCATCAACTCGGCATTATGCAACACCTTCCTACTCAATGCATCCGCCACTTTATTCGCTTTACCCGGATGGTATTTTAACTCCAAATCATAATCCTTCAAATATTCCATCCACCTCCTTTGATGCATGTTCAACTCCTTCTGATCAAAGAGGTACTTTAAGCTCTTGTGGTCGCTAAACATCTCAAAACGTACACCATACAAGTAGTGACGCCACACTTTCAAAGTAAATACAACTGCCGCCAACTCTAAATCATGCGTTGGATAATTCTCTTCGTGGACTTCAACTGTCGTGAAGCATAAGCCACTACATGCCCATCTTTAATTAACACACCTCCTAATCCCATCTTCGATGCATCACAATATACCTCATATGACTTGCTAGGATCAGGAATAACCAAAACAGGAGCGGTCGTCAATCTTTCCTTCAAACTCATAAAACTTTGCTCACAAGCCGAATTCCATTCATACGAATAATCCTTCTGAGTCAGTCTCATCATCGGTAAAGCCAGTTGAGAAAAGCCTTTGATAAACCTTCTGTAATAACCTGCTAATCCCAAGAAGCTTCTAACTTCAGACACATTCTTTGGTCTCTCCCAATTAATCACTGCCTCAACTTTTGATGGATCAACCGCTACTCCTCCCTAAGATATGACATGTCCAAGAAAATTAACCTCCGACATCCAAAACTCACACTTACTTAGCTTGGCAAAAAGTTGTCTCTCTTGTAAGATGGATAAAACAATTCTTAGGTGTTCTCCGTGCTCTTGAGGATCACGAGAATAGATAAGAATGTCATCAATGAAAATCACCACAAATTGGTCCAAATAAAGCTGAAATATCCGATTCATATAATCCATGAAAACTGCCGGAGCATTCGTCACACCGAAAGGCATTACCAAAAATTCATAATGACCATAACGGGTTCTAAACGTTGTCTTTGGTATATCTGAACTCTTCACACGAATCTGATGATAACCCGACCGTAAATCAATCTTCGAGAACACACAGGCTCTTTTCAATTGATTTAACAAATCGTCTATCCTTGGTAATGGGTATTTATTCTTGATGGTGACCTTATTCAATTGACGGTAATCGATACACAACCGCATTCCACCATCCTTCTTCTTTACCAACAACACTGGAGCTCCCCAGGGCGAAACACTGGGTCGAACAAAATGCTTAGCCAACAACTCTTCCAATTGATCCTTTAATTCTCTTAATTCAAGTGGTGCCATCCGATACGGAGAAACAGATATTGGAGCCGTTCCCGGTATTAGGTCAATAGAGAATTCCACTTCCCGCTCCGGAGGAAGAGAAGTGATATCCTCGGGGAAACTTTTAGGAAACTCACAAACTACCGGAATACTCAAAACTTGCAGGTTACTACTCTCCTCCTTAGTAAGAATCAAAAGAATGGATTTTTCCTCCTCAAACAAGAAATTAATCATTCCAACCGTACCTTCCAAAATAGTAGTTAACACATCCTTCGGAGTGGCCTCGGTAGATGGAATAATGATTAGTTTTTCTTCACACCCGATAAATACCGAATTAGCTGAAAGCCAATCCATTCCCAGAAAAACATCCACTTTCTTAAGCGGTAAGCAAATCAAATCAATCTGGAAAACTCTTCCATCCACAGATAAAACACAATTTTCACACATTAAAGATGTTTCAACCATCTCATTCATGGCAGTAGTAACCACCATGGGTGGAGACAAAGGAACCGCTTGCAACCCAAGCCGCTTTACACATTGCATCGATACAAAAGAGTGTGTAGCTCTACAATCAAATAAAACAAAGTAAGGGTTTCCATTCACAAAACACGTACCAGCAATCAAGGAATTATCACCCTTTGTCTTCCTTGCATCCAAGGTATACACTCGGCCGGTATTCCTCCCTTGTGTCTGATTCCTACCCTGAGGACAAACCCTCGCTAAATGGCCCACCTTATTACAATGATAACACCTTATTCCTTCCAAACTGCACCTACCAATATGATTCTTACCACACGTACGGCATACCGGAGGCGCACTAGTCCTAGAACTCTGAACTTGTTTCCCTTTAAACATTTGTTGTCTCGGTCTAAATTGTTGATTCGATCTCCCACGATCACTTTGATTCACCCTACTTAACTCTCCTTCTGCTTGCACTTTCTTTAAGCTATGCTCCGCCACATAACACTGTCGTAACAATTCAGCATAGTTAGTGAATTCCCTCTGCGACACACTATGTGAAATTTCGGCCCTCAAACCAAAAAGAAACTGATCAATCTTCCACCTCTCATCTGGAGCATACATAGCCTGCCTAGAATAAGCAGCCATAACCTCGAACTTTTCTGTATAAGAAGCCACGGTCAAGTTGCCTTGTCTCAATTGTTGAAACTCGAATTCCTTCTCAGACCTTAAGGAACATGGAAAATACTTCTCCATAAAATTTATCTTAAACTGCTCCCACACCTTTGGTACCTCTTGAATTGTCATTAAGGCCGAAGCACTCTCCCACCACCTCATGGAAGGACCCTTCAACAAGTGAGAAGCGAAAACAACCTTATTTTCCTCACTGCACTGAACTATCAAGAAAATCCACTCCATACCGGATATCCATTCATGAGCCTTTACTGGATCTAACCCTCCCTGAAACTCCAGAGGATTCATACGAATAAAATCCCTAAAGGTTCCCCCTGCAGCTTCGGGAACAACCACTGGAGGATGCACGCCACCAGCCATTTGCTGTACCATTTGTTGCACAAACTAATTCTGTTGTTGCTGCATCTGCTGCATAAATTGATACAAATGGGCATTCCCTTCGTCCCCTGGTGGATTTGTCCCTGTTGGAGTAGTTCTCGGTCTACCACGGTTGTTTCTGCGCCCGTCGGCCATGTTCCTAAATGTCATACAGATAGCATTAAGTTGATCAGGCTCAATACCATAAATATAACACATAAGACCAATGGCGACACAACACATATGAAACGGAAAGAAAATACTTATACTATTTCATGGCTAGGTCGAGGATACGATCTACTCTGATACCAACTGTAACACCCATATATAACAACATACAGCAAAGCATATATATTATACATGAAATACCATAAGTTCCTAGTTAACACATTATATACATTAAATGCCCTAAATACAAAGTTCTAAAGTCTACGACATAACATATACAAGATGTCCAGAAATACACTAAGAACTAGATCAATACAATGATCTCAAAATAAAATGCCATAGCGGAAGCCATGCCATCTCAAAAGCTACGATCCGTAAGGAAAAGTCAAACAACTTTGTCCTTACCCTTCGCCGAACCTGTAGTACCTGTGATGTAAACAAAAACGTGGGGTGAGATACATCAAATCTCAGTGAGTTCGCTATCTTATAGTCCTCTCGGCTTTACAAGGTTCTAACAAACCTAACTCAAGTCAAAAGGGAAGGGAAATGACTTTGAGCACTCACTCACCCTATATGGATCCACACTCGTGAGTCTGTTAACTCACACTAGTACAAAGGTAAGTCCTGAGCCTGTTAACTCAAGAATCTCACTAATCGATAACCGTACCAAGGCATCCCCTTTTCCTGTCCACTTCTATGTCTAGAAGACGACCCGAGTCATGGATCCTTGTAGTTACTTGGCATACGAATTGGATTCGGGATCATCGGCCTGTTAACCGTGAACCGTCACTTCTCATGGCCTGTTAACCATCACAAGTCTCTACCCATAGCATAGGTTCCAATCGTTCTACACGTAGGGAATCAAATCTACCAAGTAATTGTGCATACGTTTCAGAGGAGGAGCTCGAGTCACATGAAACTACACCGCAAGATAAACTGGTTATGATTACTAGATATACGCCTCAGCCTCTCATGCACGAGCCTTGTCACTATGTCATTCCACACTTTCTTACATTATTTACGGTAATATTCCTCACTCTACCTATTTCGTATTTTAACATGCATACGTATTCAAACATGTTTAACAATAAGAGCATAGGCAAATAGTCATCAATCACATAATGGAAACACATAATTCAACATACCCCCAATTATACTAATTCACGGTTCCCTCCGATTTATTTAATCGGCATCAAAACCAGTACTTCCCCCTTCCATTCTATAGAGGATTTTCATAGCTTCACACCGATACCAAGAATACGCAAATCGGATACACGAGTCAAAAGTTATGAAAGAAACAAAACTGCATAACCTGCCATGTTTGCTAGGCGAACTACCCGGCGAGCATTCGCTAGGCGAAGCCCCTGGCGAATGAACAAACAGAACAAAATAGACCTAAAGTTCACTTCGCGAACTCCCTGGCGAACATTCGCCTCGCCCTTCGCTTCGCGAACAACTCAGCGAAGCAAGGCAGAACCAAACAGCCCTGAAAAGGCACAAAGTTCGCTAGGCGAACGTCGTTGGCGAACCTTCGCTAACCTTCGCTTCCGGATTCGCTGGGCGAACCCTCGAAAGTTTGTTCGCTGGGACTCGCCCCAGGTTCGCTAGGCGAAGCCTTGAAAACCCAACTTCCCAACAGCGCTGTTCTTCATCCAAATCCATGGTTTTTCCATCCAAAACACGTCCAACCCTTAGCAAAACAATCAAAACACAGTATAATCAAAACAACGGTCATTTATATTGCATTTCATCCGTTAGATTCATGATTTTAGCACAATTATTCATTTTCTCACAAATTCAACCTAACTCTAAAACTCATGGATTTCTACAACTAAAGCATCTATCTACAACCCACCTTGAATAGATGATGATGATGAAGATTGGAAGATGATTTGATGAAGAATGGATGATGTTTGAAGATCTTGTGTTCTTGAGCTTTTTCCTCTTCTTTCCTTTCCTTTCTCCTTCTTTCTCTCCAACTTCTTTCTATCCTTTTCTTTTATTTGTTTCTAAATGGAAAAAGAGTGGAAAAAGAAATGATATAGTAAAATATCATCAATTGTCATACTACTAATTTCCCAAAAAGTCTCTAAAGTTCCAAATATTAAAATATCTCAGAGACAGATAATATTAATTAGATTTGCTCTGAGCTCAACCGTTACTCTAATTATCTTTGCAGATAATTTCTCAGAGTACACTGGAACTCAGTAGATCACAACTAATATTATCCAGAGTAATTAAAATACGGGGTATTACAACCAGTTTGTAGCTGTTTATGTTTGTTTTCTAGATTACAGGTTTAGTACTTTAGCATTGAGCAAAGGATGAGAAAATAATCAACGAACTTGTACTCAACCTTCAGATACCTCATCTTATAAGGTTTGAGCATAAATATTTCCATTCTTCACTTTTTCTTTCTTAGAGTGTATCCATGCATTGTTCTTTTATCTGGTTCGATTTATTTCCGATTAAGTAATCAAGTTTGATCAATACACAGTGAGACATTTTTTCTATATAACTTTGAGCCTTTGTAAACCACCAATTAGTAGTAGGATTATCCTTTGCTAAACACTTTGAGCCTAAGCCTTTCTTTCGGTGATGTAGCCTTAAATTCTTAGCTGTATCACATGAAATATCCTTTCTATCAAACCTCTTTTTGGAGTTCGGTAGAAGTATAAGTTCTTCAAGTGTATGAAAAAGCTTAAGTTTGGGGTTGCTATTGGAAGTGAGCAACGTTTTAAGTTTGGGGTTGGGGTACTAGAGAATTTGATCCAAAATTTAAAATTTTTTCGAGAAAAGAAGTGGAAAAGGCACTTCTTAAAAAAAGGAATAAATGAGAAAAGAAAAGGAATGACATTGTAAGAAGGATCACAAATATCTAGTACTAACAAAAAGGTATGATGAATGAAGGAGAACTAGGAACCTAACTCCAAAGGTTTAACCCTACTTTCTTAAAAGTATCCTACCCTAATATAAGCCAAGTTACAACCTGAAAAGCCTTATAATGTGTGTGTTATAATTTCTATGATTAACTCTATTAGAACATGATCAAGCTAAGTTTAATTAATTTTGCATGTTGATTGAGTGATCACCATATCCATTGAGTGACTTATAGTGAGCTGAGAGACAGGTTGAGTACTCGTCAATGTTAAGGATGTTTTGTTGAAAGCTAGAACATGGCCAGGTAAACGAAAAATTTAATTTAGTGATGTTCAATTGTTATTGTGCGACTTATTGCCTGTTGAAATGTGTAGTTACAGGCGAGTTTCTTGAGGACAAGCAACGATTCAAGTTTTGGGTTGTGATGATAGTTCGTCATTGCATATGATTAGTTAAAGAATCAGAGCAAAACAAGTGAAAGTCGAGCAAATATGAGGAGGAATGACTAAAGAATGAAGGAAAAATAGCTAAGGGTGCAAATTGTGGACTTAGTGAAAATTTGAGTGAAAAATGAGTAAAAAAAGTGAAGCTTCGAAAATAATCACATCCACCATCGTGTAGTATCACGCACGCGATAGGGCATTAAAAGCTTCATCACGCGCGATGCAGGTATCGTGCGTGCGATGGTCATTTTTCTGGGCCTTTTTCTGACGTGCTCTGGTCCATTATGACGCCTTTAAAAGGGGAAATTCTGCACTTTCACAAGATTACGAAATTTGACACTAGGAGCACGATTTTATAGCATCAAAGGGTGATTTTGAGAGCATTGGAAGCCAATCCTTCAAGGGAATTCATATGTTCTTCTTTATTCAATTGGTACTGTAATTTTTATCATGAGTAGCTAAATTTTCCTAGGTTAGGTTGTGTTATGATGAACTTTATTCAATCTTATTGGCATTATATGGTGGTTTGACTTTGTATGAACCTTTTAAATTATAATTTTATTCAGTTGTTTCTTGTACTTAATGCTTATTATTTGAGATACTATATTAATCTGTTGTTAGATACATTGGGATTCTTGACCCGTAGCCTATGTATTGAACCTAGGGCAACTGTTCTACTTAAGCCGGTTGAATAGGGATAGGAGACCTCGAGTAGTGGCACAGAGAATTAATGGTCTGTACATCGCCTAACACTGCTTACTCTGGTGGACTAGGGATAGAAAGCTCCGAGTAGTTGTTAGTGAGTTATTTTGTGGGGGACTGACTACGGTTTTGCTAATTTTTCGTAAAATTTTAAGGATAAGATATTTTATACAAGGCACCGTACATCAACAAGAGGGGATAAATGGATTCTAAAACGCATTCTGACCGCCTTCGTAATATAGTTTTCTCGTTTAATTACTTTTTGCACTGAAACTTGTAAAACCCCCATTTTTACTATTTTTATTTAATATTGCACAAATAGTTGTCTTGTTCGAACATAGTCCTTATGGGTTCGATCTTTTTATTACTGCGACATTATCGGTACATTTGCTGAGAGGTCATCAATGAAGAAGACTCTTTGTATGTTCCTGGTTTTTTTTAATATTTTACCAAAATCATTGAAAAGAAATGATGCATGTATGAAGTGTATATGTGTGCAAGTTAGAATAAAAAAGGAATGTAATAGGTTTGGAAAACAATGCAAATGTTTCAAGTTTTTTGATGCATGTGTCAACCTATGTAAGTCATGAGACGACCTCAACAGGTTATGTGTCGACCTGTAGAGGCGACACATCTAACAGAGCCTACAGGTTTTAAAAATGCAGTACATGTGCCGAAATGAAATTTCCAAATACATGAACTTTTTTATGCTTCCTAATTCTAAGATGCACATTAAGTCTCAGAGGATGTTGTCCAATATACATAAACACTAAAGTGTACTAGTTTTGACATCATACAAAATACATCTAACGAAAAGTTGCACTCACAAGTTAGTATCTTCATTCCACGAGACCGTCATGACAACTTGATAGAAGCGATTCGGACCAAGGAGCATGTTTGGCGTGTCTATGTTTTTGGAAGAGGCATTGACTTGAAGTTACATTTTGGACCATCGCAATCAATTAACGAAGTAAACTGTAAGAGAGAAATTGAAGAGATAGTTGCTGAAAAGTTGGGGGAGGTATTAGAAAAGGAGCAGGAGAGTGGACTCAAGAGGTGTTGGTGAAGTGGACTCAAGAGGAACATGGGAGGGTGAATCTGGAGGAATGGGAGAGGATGTTGTAAGAGGAGAGAGAGAGGATGATTCAGGAGGCACGGGAGAGGGTTTTGGAGGAGCGAGATAGGTTGGTTGAGGAAGATCAAGAGAAGTTGTCAGCAGAAGTGCATGAGAAATGTACCTGCTGTAAAGACCATATAAAATACATGCCTCAAATCATATATTATACATGAGTTTCACTTTTGGTACTGAAACATAATAAGTTCCTAGTTAACACATTATACACATAAATGCCTCTAATACAAAACACCTAAAAGTCTAAGGCATTACATATACAAGATGTTCCAAAATGATAAAAACTAAGAACTAGATCAATACAATGATCTCAAAACAAAAACGCCATAGCGGAAGCCATGCCATCACAAAACCACGATCCGTAAGGAAAGTCAAATAACCTTGTCCTTACCCTTCGCCAAACCTGCAGAACCTGTGATGTAAACAACAACAGTGGGGTGAGATACATCAAATCTCAGTGAGTTCCCTATCTTAAAGTCCTCTCGGCTTTACAAGGTTCTAAAAAGTCCTAACTCATGTCCAAGGGGAAAAGGGAAAGACCATGAGTACACACACACACAAATAACCGTCACGGTGAGCCTGTAAACTCACACTAGTACTGAAGTAGCTCTTGAGCCTGTAAACTCAAGGATTCACAAAGTACCGTAGTACGTTCTGAGTCCGTACACTCAAGAACTCACATATCAATAACCAATACCAAGGTATCCCCTTTTCCCGTACCCTTCTACGTCTAGAAGGCGATCCGAGTCATGGATCCTTGTAGCTACTTGGCATACGATTGGATTCGGGATCACCGGTCCGTACACCGTGATCCGTCACTTCTCACGGCCCGTACACCGTCACAAGTCTCTTTACCCGTAGGCTCCAATCGTACTTAACACGGGACTCAAACCTGCCAAGTAGTTGTGTATAACGTTCAGAGGAGGTGCTCGAGTCTCATGAACTACACTGCACAACTGTGGTTATTGATAAACAGAAAGTACACGCCTCGGCCTTTCATGCACGAGCGTTGCCACACATGGAACAATCACACTTCCGACAAAGTTTTGGTAATAATCCTCACCCTGCCTAGTTCATATTTTAACATGCATATATTGTCCACAATAATTACACACAATTAACAGATAAAAGTCGGTAAAACGACACTATTTCAGAAATCCCGACTTAATTAAATCGGCCGACGATCTTAAAACCATTGTAATAAGAAAGTACATTTTATTATCTTTCCAACGATACCAAAATTGTTCCAATCCGAGTTACGTACAAAAAGTTACGGCATTGCAAACAATCGATCGGAAAATAAATCACAACAGCAGAATTCTGCAACTCTCCTGGCCGTACGCGTATTGGCACTCCCCGTACGCATATTGCCTAAATGCTCGCCCAGCCATACGCGTATTTCCCCAAGCGATACGCGTATTGTTCAAAATGCCCGGCCATCCATACGCGTATTGCCCTTGCCGTACGCGTATTGACAAGCCCCATACGCGTATTGACATGCTCCATACGCGTATGGGCAGAGAAAAATGCAGAAGTTCCTGCAGAATTTCTTCTGCTACGGGTTGATCCAAAATCAACCCCAAATCCCATTTTCATCAATCAAAATGCATCAAAACATGTTATAACATCACAACCAGCATAACATATAATCAAACATTGAATTTTAACAGTTAGATTCATGATTTTTATACCAAAATACCCATTTTTCCCAATTTCCAATCTAACTCTAAACTCAAAATAATCCTACTCTAAAGAGTCTAACTAGAACCCACCTGGATTACTAGACGAGGAGGTTGACACTGAGACGAATAAACGAAGAACAGATGAATTGATGATGATTCTTGAGCTTTTGGAAAATTTCTCTTCTTTTCCTTCTTCCACTTTTCCTTTCTCCTCCTTTTCCTTTGTTTTTCCTTCTTTCTATCTTTTGTTTGTTTTTCCAAGGAAAATGAAAAGAAAATAGATAGTATAAAAACTATCATTTTTAGTAACACTACTAAATGTCCAAAATTAGCTCAAATACATCAAATTATAAAAACTCAACGTTAAATACTATTAATTTAATCGACTCTGAGTTCGTCAGTTTACTCTAATTATTTTATCAAATAATTACTCAGAGTACCCCGGAACCCAGTTGATCATAATAATATTCACCAGAGCGTTTATCAAAATACGGGGTATTACATCCTCTCCCCCTTAAATAGAAATTCGTCCTCGAATTAAGAATATTACCTGAACAGATGTGGATAAGAATCTCGCATTTCCGATTCTAGTTCCCAAGTAGCATCGCCCGGATGCGTCATATCCCATTGTACCTTAACAAGTGGAATATCTTTGTTCCTTAACACTTTTGTTTCCCTTCCCACAATACAACTCGGTTGTGGTTCAAAAGTCAAATCTGCTTCTATTTCCACTGATTCCGGTAAAATCGGTTGAAGAGGATCAGGAATGAACTTACGGAGCTGAGATACGTGAAAAACGTCATGCATCTCGGATAGAGAGGGTGGTAAGGCTAATCTATAAGCAACTTCACCAATCCTTTCTAAAATCTGATACGGTCCCACGTATCTCGGACTTAACTTTCGCGACTTAAACGGTCCTTTCAATCTCAATCTCAGAGTAACTTTCAAAAATACATGGTCACCTCCCTCAAATTCCAAAGGTCTCCTACGATTGTCCGCATAACTCTTTTGACGATCTTGTGCTTGTTTAACCTTCTCGCGGATCATTCGAATCTTTTCCGTAGTCTCTTGAATAATCTCGGGTCCCAAAATCCTATCTTCGCCAATTTTAGCCCAACACAAAGGTGTCCTACACTTTCTCCCATACAATGCTTCATAAGGAGCCATACCAATGCTCGCATGGTAACTATTGTTATATGAAAACTCAATTAACGGTAAAAGTTCTTTCCAATTCCCCCTACTCTCTAGCACACAAGCTCTTAACATATCCTCCATCGTTTGTATTGTTCGTTCAGTCTGACCATCCGTTTGAGGATGATTCGACGTGCTCAAACGCAAATTCGTACCCATCGCTTGTTGGAACACTTTCCAAAATCTCGAAGTAAACTTCGGATCTCTATCGGACACAATACTAGAAGGAATACCATGCAATCTCACAATCTCAGCAATAAACAACCTTGCAAGCTGACTTGCCTTATAAGTAGTCTTTACGGCTAAGAAGTGTGCAGATTTCGTTAGTCGATCAACAATTACCCAAATAGAATCATACCCACCTTGGGTACGGGGTAAACCCACTGCAAAGTCCATAGAAATACTATCCCACTTCCAAACTGGAATATCCAAAGGTTGTAACAAACCGCCCGGTCTTTGGTGTTCAATCTTCACCTGTTGGCACACCGCACATTCTGACACATAACCCGCTATATCCTTTTTCATCCCAGGCCACCAATAATCCTTCTTTAAATCCTGATACATCTTCGAAGAACCAGGATGTATCGTAAAAGTACCTTTATGGGCTTCATCTAAAATCTTCCTTTTCAATACCTCATCCTTCGGAACACAAATCCGTTGATTAAACAAAACAATCCCACCAGTTGCTTGTGTAAAACCTGGTTGAAGTAACAATTCTTGTAACTCTTCTTCTAACAATTGTGCCTGTTGAATCTCAACTCCCAAAGTAGAATTGACATTCAAATTTCCCATAATTACACCATTCGGAGTCCACACAAACTGGAGATTAAGATCTCTAAACTTTTCCAACAATGAGTACTCCAAAATCATCAATTCCGCACTATGAACCATTTTCCAACTTAAAGCATCCGCTACTTTATTCGCCTTTCCTGGATGATACTTCAATTCTAAGTCATAATCCTTTAAGTACTCCATCCACCTTCTTTGTCGCATATTCAACTCCTTTTGATCAAACAAATACTTCAAACTTTTGTGGTCACTAAACATTTCAAAACGTACACCATATAAATAATGACGCCACACCTTCAGTGCAAAAACCACTGCAGCTAGTTCCAAATCATGAGTCGGATAATTCTTCTCATGAACTTTTAACTGCTGAGAAGCATAAGCTACCACTTGACCACCTTGCATCAGAACACCCCCTAATCCCCTCTTAGAAGCATCACAGAATACTTCATAAGAGTTGTTAGGATCAGGAATAATTAATACTGGAGCACTCGTCAAACTTTCCTTCAAATGCATAAAACTTTGATCGCAACCTGAATCCCACTAAAAAATAACATCCTTCCGAGTAAGTTTCGTCATTGGTAAGGCCAATTGAGAAAAGCCCTTAATAAACCTTCTATAGTAACCAGCCAAACCCAAGAAACTTCTAACTTCTGAAACATTTCTCGGTCTCTCCCAATTAATCACTGCTTCTACTTTCGATGGATCCACTGCCACACCACCTCGAGATATAACATGTCCAAGAAAATTAACTTCCGACATCCAAACTCACACTTGCTCAACTTAGCAAACAATTGCTTCTCTTGCAAGACCGATAAGACAATCCTCAGATGTTCTCCATGCTCTTGTGGAGTACGAGAATAAATAAGAATGTCATCAATAAAGATTACCACAAATTGGTCCAAGTAAGCCTGAAATATACGGTTCATGTAATCCATGAAAACAGCTGGAGCATTAGTCACACCGAAAGGCATCACTAAGAATTCATAATGACCGTAACGTGTCCTAAATGCAGTCTTTGGCACATCGGAACTCTTCACTCGAATCTGATGATAACCCGACAGTAAATCAATCTTTGAGAACACACAAGCTCCTTTTAATTGATCTAACAAGTCGTCTATCCTTGGTAAGGGATACTTGTTCTTAATGGTGACTTTATTCAACTTACGATAATCAATGCACAAACGCATTCCCCCATCTTTCTTCTTTACCAACAACACTGGAGCTCCCCACGGTGAAACACTAGGCCTAATAAAATGCTTAGACATCAAGTCCTCTAATTGGTCCTTTAATTCTCTTAATTCAAGCGGTGCCATCCGATACGGAGAAACGGATATAGGAGTCGTTCCCGGTATCAGGTCAATAGAGAACTCAACTTCTCTCTCCGGAGGAAGAGAAGAAACATCCTCAGGAAACACTTCAGGAAATTCACACACTATTGGAATACTCAGAACTTGCTGTTCACTACTTCCTTCCTTAGTAAGAACCATTAAAATAGATTTCTCTTTCTCAAACAAGAAATTTACCATTCCCACCGTACCTTCTAAAATCGTTGATAATACATCTTTCGGAGTAGCCTCAGCAGATGGAATAATAATTAGCTTCTCCTCACAACCGATAAAAACCGAATTAGCTGACAGCCAGTCCATTCCCAGAACAACATCCACTCTCTTAAGCGGCAGACAAATAAGATCAATCTGGAAGACTCTTTCGTTCACCGACAACACACAATTCTCACACATCAGGGGTGTTTCAACCATTTCATCCATGGCAGTAGTAACCACCATAGGAGGAAACAAAGGAATAGTTTGCAACCCCAGTCGCTTCACACATCTTAAAGACACAAAAGAATGTGTAGCCCCACAGTCAAATAAAACAAAACAAGGTTGACCATTAACAAAACACGTACCCGCAATCAAGGAATTATCACCCTTTGCTTTCCTTGCATCCAGAGTATATACTCGACCCGTAGTCTTCCCTTGTGTCTGATTCCTACTCTGAGGACAATCTTTCGCTACATGACCCATCTTGTTACACTGATAACACCGTATCCCATCCGAATAGCACCTACCAAAATGACTCCTCCCACAAGTGCGACATACCGGAGGCACACTAGTTCTAGAGCCATGTACTTGCTTCCCTTTGGAAGACTGTTGCCTTTGCCTAAACTGTTGATTCGACCTTCCACGGTCACTTTGAGTTACCCTGTTCGAATCCACCTCCATTTGTATCTTTTTCAAGCTATTTTACGCCACATAACATTGTCTTAACATTTCGGCAGAAGTAGCAAATTCCCGTTGAGACACGCTGTGTGAAATCTCAGCCCTTAACCCAAACAGAAACTGATCTATCTTCCACCTCTCATCAGGAGCATACATGGCCTGTCTAGAATAGTCAGCCATGATCTCAAATTGTTCCGCATAAGAAGCCACTGACAAATTTCCCTGTCTCAACTGTTGGAACTCAAACTCCTTTTGAGACCTTAAAGAACTCGGAAAATATTTCTCCATAAAGATTACCTTAAACTGTTCCCACACTTTCGGCACCTCCTGAGTTGTCATCAAGGCTGAAGCGCTCTCCCACCACCTCATGGCAGGACCCTTCAACCAGTGAGAAGCAAAGACCACCTTATTCTCCCCACTGCAATGAACTATCTGAAAAATCCGTTCCATACCTGTTATCCATTCGTGTGCCTTCACCGGATCTAGCCCTCCTTGAAACTCCGGAGGATTCATACGAACAAATTCCCTGTAGGTTCCTCCTGTAACTTCCGGAACAACCACTGGAGGATGTAGACCATCAGCCATTTGTTGCATCATTCCTTGCATGAACTGATTCTGCTGTTGCTGCATCTGTTGCATAAATTGGTACAACGGGGCATTCCCTTCATCACCTTGTGGAACTGTCCCAGCTGGAGTAGTTCTTGGTCTTCCACGGTTATTTCTGCGTCTATCAGCCATGTTCCTGAATTCCATACCAATAGGATTAAGTTGATCAGACTCAATACCATAAATATAACAGACAAGACCCATGGCGACACGCCGCATATGAAACGGAAAGAAAACTTATCCTATTTCATGGCTAGGTCAAGGATACGACCTGCTTTGATACCAACTGTAAAGACCATATAAAATACATGCCTCAAATCATATATTATACATGAGTTTCACTTTTGGTACTGAAACATAATAAGTTCCTAGTTAACACATTATACACATAAATGCCTCTAATACAAAACACCTAAAAGTCTAAGGCATTACATATACAAGATGTTCCAAAATGATAAAAACTAAGAACTAGATCAATACAATGATCTCAAAACAAAAACGCCATAGCGGAAGCCATGCCATCACAAAACCACGATCCGTAAGGAAAGTCAAATAACCTTGTCCTTACCCTTCGCCAAACCTGCAGAACCTGTGATGTAAACAACAACAGTGGGGTGAGATACATCAAATCTCAGTGAGTTCCCTATCTTAAAGTCCTCTCGGCTTTACAAGGTTCTAACAAGTCCTAACTCATGTCCAAGGGGAAAGGGGAAAGACCATGAGTACACACACACAAATAACCGTCACGGTGAGCCTGTAAACTCACACTAGTACCGAAGTAGCTCTTGAGCCTGTAAACTCAAGGATTCACAAAGTACCGTAGTACGTTCTGAGTCCGTACACTCAAGAACTCACATATCAATAACCAATACCAAGGTATCCCCTTTTCCCGTACCCTTCTACGTCTAGAAGGCGATCCGAGTCATGGATCCTTGTAGCTACTTGGCATACGATTGGATTCGGGATCACCGGTCCGTACACCGTGATCCGTCACTTCTCACGGCCCGTACACCGTCACAAGTCTCTTTACCCGTAGGCTCCAATCGTACTTAACACGGGACTCAAACCTGCCAAGTAGTTGTGTATAACGTTCAGAGAAGGTGCTCGAGTCTCATGAACTACACCGCACAACTGTGGTTATTGATAAACAGAAAGTACACGCCTCGGCCTTTCATGCACGAGCGTTGCCACACATGGAACAATCACACTTCCGACACAGTTTTGGTAATAATCCTCACCCTGCCTAGTCCATATTTTAACATGCATATATTGTCCACAATAATTACACACAATTAACAGATAAAAGTCGGTAAAACGACACTATTTCAGAAATCCCGACTTAATTAAATCGGCCGACGATCTTAAAACCATTGTAATAAGAAAGTACATTTTATTATCTTTCCAACGATACCACAATTGTTCCAATCCGAGTTACGTACAAAAAGTTACGGCATTGCAAACAATCGATCGGAAAATAAATCACAACAGCAGAATTCTGCAACTCTCCTGGCCGTACGCGTATTGGCACTCCCCGTACGCGTATTGCCCAAATGCTCGCCCAGCCATACGCGTATTGCCCCAAGCGATACGCGTATTGTTCAAAATGCCCAGCCATCCATACGCGTATTGCCCTTGCCGTACGCGTATTGATAAGCCCCATACGCGTATTGACATGCTCCATACGCGTATGGGCAGAGAAAAATGCAGAAGTTCCTGCAGAATTTCTTCTGCTACGGGTTGATCCAAAATCAACCCCAAATCCCATTTTCATCAATCAAAATGCATCAAAACATGTTATAACATCACAACCAGCATAACATATAATCAAACATTGAATTTTAACAGTTAGATTCATGATTTTTATACCAAAATACCCATTTTTCCCAATTTCCAATCTAACTCTAAACTCAAAATAATCCTACTCTAAAGAGTCTAACTAGAACCCACCTGGATTACTAGACGAGGAGGTTGACACTGAGACGAATAAACGAAGAACAGATGAATTGATGATGATTCTTGAGCTTTTGGAAAATTTCTCTTCTTTTCCTTCTTCCACTTTTCCTTTCTCCTCCTTTTCCTTTGTTTTTCCTTATTTCTATCTTTTGTTTGTTTTTCCAAGGAAAATGAAAAGAAAATAGATAGTATAAAAACTATCATTTTTAGTAACACTACTAAATGTCCAAAATTAGCTCAAATACATCAAATTATAAAAACTCAACGTTAAATACTATTAATTTAATCGACTCTGAGTTCGTCAGTTTACTCTAATTATTTTATCAAATAATTACTCAGAGTACCCCGGAACCCAGTTGATCATAATAATATTCACCAGAGCGTTTATCAAAATACGGGGTATTACACCTGCGATGTGATTGAGGTATACGTATAAGTTAAAACTTTTGTGTTGTATGTTGTTGTTATTGTTTGCATATTTTAATTTTTTATTGTATTTGGTTTGTCTTTATGATGCAACAAATGAAATCAATGGGAGTATTCAACCACCCAATTTCATATCAGTTGGGCTTACTTGAGAAAGTAGTTGAGAAAATTGTTATGGGTGGTGCAAGGACAAAAGATAGTTGTTCTACCTCGCAATACAATATTTAGATCACAGAGACTACCAAGGATGATAGAGGAGATTTTAGACATCTGCAATTTTACATTTAAACATGAACCAAAACAATCTTTTTTACTTCATAAACATTGTCTTATGGAATTTTTGAAGGCGGGTGATTGGCTGAACATACCCATACTACAATTGTGGTGCTCGTTAGTATAATTTTATATGGTGATTTCAATTTATATTCATTGTTTTCATACTTTAACATAAAGATTTGACTTTTGCATTACTTTTAATTAGGTCCATGCATGAGATGTGTGTTGAAAGGAAATTAAGAAAGTATTGTTTCTTAGATCTATTGAACATTTAATGTCAAGGTACGAGAGAAAACACTATCAAGATGTAAATATTGGGAAAAACCAAACAAAGCATAGAGAAAAAATAGGAACACAAGAACATAACATGGAAACTCTAAAACCGGAGAAAAAACTACGACAGTTGTTAAATGACAACCAGAGAATAACACTATTTGAAAATTGTTACAACACATAATATACCCTCAACTAACCCAGGCCCCCAGTACACCCACACACTCCAAAATAAATATTTAACTATATCTCACAACACTATAATACATGAGTATAAGAGAACAAAGAAAGTAAAATACAAGCTTAAAGTGCTTTTGGCTAGCGCATCTTGGAATGAAGAACTTGAATCCTATACATAGCCTTGGACTCCCTATTCCTTCACAAAACTAAGCAATATGGGACTTCAAAGAACTTGTATCCTACATATAGCCTCGGTATCTCTCTTCACTCACAAAACTAAGCGATGTAGGACTTCTTCAACATGTATATTTTCAATCAACCCCAACAATCTCCACCTTGATTCAAAATAATACATTAACTTTCATTATATTCATCAACAATCATACTCCACCATAAAGAGTACCAACATTTATATTTTAAACCAATCTCAACAATCTCCATCTTGATTGAAAATAATACATCAACTTTTATTGTCTTCACCGACGATCATACTCCACCATAAAAAGTATAGTCACTTGAAGCTACACCACTCTAAAAATTTTTACATTGTCTTCACCAACAATCATAGTTTTAAAAACTATCCTACTCTCTAATGAAAAATATATTTCACTTGAAGATAAACCACTTCAGAATTTCACACTTTCATCACCGACAATCATATACTTTATCATGAAGAATGAATTTCACTTGAAGTTAAACCACTCCAAGAATTTCCACGTTGTCTTCACCGACAATCATAATTTTAAAAACTATCATATTCTACCTAAAGAAGAGTATACTTCACTAGAAGCTAAACCACCTAAATAATTTTCACATGTCAAAAACTAGGTTAAAACTTTATGGTGTAACTTCCATGTTGGTCGAATGATCTTCAACCATCCACATAATCTCACACCTTGTGTAATCTTGATTGTATAAACACAGCTTTGACTTGAACTTTCCATAAGTCAAAAAAATTCTTCCATGAATTTTATCTAGTCCAAACTGCACAGTGAAATTTGTGAGTGTTGCTCAATAACCCTTTCACAACACTACCCTTCTTTTCTAATGTTGAAGATCAGACAAATCTGCAACCACATAGTATACTAAGAACACTTATCCCCAAATCGAACCAAAAAAGCTCAGATACCAATTGCTGGGAAAAACTAAACAAAGGTTAGAGAAAAAAGAGGAAGACAATCACAACACAAGAACGTAATGTGGAAACTCCAAAACCGGAGAAAAAACCACGACCATTGTCAAATGACAACCAGAGAATAATACTATGTGAAAATTGTTACAACAAATAATATACCCTCGACTATCCCAGGCCCCTAGTACACTCATACCCTCCAAAACAAATATTTAACTACATCTCACAACACTCCAATACAAGAGTATAAGAGAACAAAGAAAGTAAAATACAAGCTTAAAGTGCTTTTGATTGGTGCATCTTGGAATGAAGAACTTGAATCCTATATATAGCCTTAGACTCCCTCTTCCTTCACAAAACTAAGCGATGTAGGACTTCAAAGAACTTGTATACTATATATAGATTTGGTCCCTCTTTTCACTCACAAAACTAAGCGGCGTGGGACTTCTTCAACATGTATATTTTCAAGCAAACCCAACAATCTCCACCTTGATTGAAAATCATACATTAACTTTTATTGTCTTCACCGACAATCATACTCCACCATAAAAAGTATCAATAGTTGAGATATGGTGTATTCCTCTCTTGTGGTCTTGGAATAATAGTCTCATTGGTGCTCTCAACTCTCTCGGACTCTCCAACATTTATAAGAGAGAGGATCCATTTACCTAGCACCTTAAGGTTTTGGGTTGATATGTGACATTTTCCTCTCTTGTGGTCCTGGAATATTAGTCTCATTGGTGTTTTCGACTCTCCTGGACTCCCCAACAGTAAATACAAAATAAGTTGGTTAATGAAAATAAAGAATGTTACATGGGACCATTTTATACATATTATTAATTATTCTAAATGTTTATGAATGAACCATTGGCAATTCGTTATTATATGTCTCAAGCAAAATATTCTAGTTATGTTATGCTAGTTAAATTATAAACTTACTAAAGATGTGCATAAAGTTTTGAGCAGGTAAGTGGTATTATTTATAATACTCAAATTTTACCTTTAGTTTTGAATAGATTTTATTCATGTTTATTTTTTACCGACATGTAGAGCTATAGAGGGATAGAAGTTCCTAAAACGTAATCTACTTGGTAGAAAACCAAAGTTCTATTTCCTAAAAGTAAGTATTATTTGTGCTTTTTGACATTATTTTATTTTTGATCATTTATTACTTGTGATTTTGTGTGTATTAGTTAGTGACTATATGAAAATTATTTCTAGTCACGAAAATAACCCAACACCTTTTCGTGTGGATATTATGTTATGAGACGTATGTTAGATATTGCCTCCGGAGGCATTGTGAATTCATTGTTTAAGGAATTAACTTTATTCATATATATATATATATATATATATATATATATATATATATATATATATATATATATATATATATATATATATATATATATATATATGTAATTTATTTATATTTTTTAAGTTAATGTTGTTATTGTTAGCTTATCATAATTTAAATGTTGCTCAAATTATAGGCGTTTAGCAACGGAGCACCATTCTCACAAAGAGGATATAGATGACATTCGATCATGTTGGGCCGACACGTTCCTATCTTATTACGAATCTCAAAACACTAGTTTTTCTTAGTTGTTATAAGCATTGTATAGAGGTTGTCATTATAGGTGCAAATATCTTTAGATTCAAATATGTATAGGTTCTCTTGGTAGAGATTTTGTGTATCCTAAATATCATTTTAGGTATTGTAAGTATTGTACATCTGGTTTTGTAAACAATATAAATTTGGTATTGTGTGTTTATGTTCTGTATAAAATAAAATGATCTGATTCTGCCACGTAATTTGTAGTTTCTCTGTAAAAAATGATACAGGCCGTCAAATGAGATTTAAAAAAAATTATAAATGACAAAAAAATAGATTATACCCCTCGGTTATTATATCAAAACCGGCGTAAAAAACACCCTTTTCTCATTTGGTTATTAACAAAAACTGAGAGGTATGTGGCGCACGCCACATAGTTTTGATTGTTGGGGATTGAACCAAATAACATTTCAACTATCCCCTTGGTTATTCAGAAACCGAGCGGTAAAGTGGAAGGTTTTCATATCTCCCATTGTTACCTCACTTGTCTAACTGAGGTAAAATCCCATTCGCGCCCAAGATAAAATGGGTATATTTGTAGTGGTGAATTATGGTGTTATCTGTGATCAATCTTTTCTAAACAAAAGGTGCCTTGCTTGTCACTCACTATGTGAGGGAGAACTTATTCATTTTGTTAACGATGGTTTTGGTAGTGATTTTCATGAAAACATTGTAAAGAGTGACAAGTCTATAATTCGAAGGAAAGGTAGGGTTATTGTTTTTGGGCATGAGGCAAATATGGGTGTGATTGTAATCTTAGGGTTTCATTTATGGTTCAGGATATTAAGGATGTAGTCTGTAATGTCAGGACCTACGATGTCCGAGAAAGTTTGATAGAACAGATCTAATATGTCCTCTAATCCCGGGGTAACCATGGCTTTGACTTCCGTCATAGCCTGATAGACTTCCTCAGTGGTATAGGGTTTGTTGAGCTCCTCAACCATACTATTTTATGGAATATTTATGGATATCTCGTCAATATCATTACTAATTTGGTTCTGATTAGATCTTCGTGTCTTGAATTAAGTCTCGAAATGTTTGATGAAAAATTCTAGATTTCCACTTCATTATCAATAGACTCCCTCCCCTTATTGTTAATAACTATGATTCTGTTTTTAGACTTCCTTTGCATTGCTTTATTTTGGAAGAACTTGGTATTACAATCACCTTCTTTGAGCCTGTAGGCATTAGCTCTATGGGTTTGTAATACAATATATCATCAATTTCCCCTTGGATTTTATATATCTAGTCTTTGTTATTATCATTGAGATTATTTCTGTGGGCATTTGAGAGAATTATTCAAGTGAAACAGGTTCTTATTAAAGCTTCCAAAATTCATTCTGCCCCATGTCCAAAGTTTATTAAAGTAGAATTGAGTTTATCCTTAGCGATGTTGTGATTTAGATACCAGTTATCGTTCATAATCTTTATAATTTCAGGTTTTTCAAACCACAGTCACTCAAATCTCTTAGGTTTGGGATTTTTAGATTTAGAAGGATTACTAGTAGATGACCTGTGCATCTGCACTGGTAAGTTCATTCATATCTTAGATCATTCGATAAGGTTTGGGTGTTGCTGATATATAATTGTTATTATAAAATCATTAATAACTACAAATATTTAAAAATAATTATGTAGCAAATCACCAACATGATAAATCCAATATGCTTAATAACTATAAATATTTACAAATATCACTAATAGCTATAGATATTTACAAATATTTTGTTGATTAAAATAAAAAAGGTATTGTGGTAATAGTGACCCATTATAATAGTGCGTTTCATTGATAAATTTCAAAAGAGATGGTAAAATTTACAAAAATCACTTTCATTGTTTCCTTAGAATACAATAATAAATTAATAATTTTAGTGATCAAATTCACAGAAGTTGCATTACAAATTACAAAATGAAAAACTATGATGTAAATCTTTCTACAACATATCAACATTTTGAAAAGATGTAAACATCATACCACACTTGTATAGTTCATAAAAAGTAAACTATAACCATTGAAAGAAGGTTCTACCAAAAACATAATAATAAACCACATACATGTTTTCATGTAACGCCCTGTACAATATTTATCTAGAATAATACCATACAAGTGTTTTATTTGGTACTGACACAATCATAAGTGCCTAATGGCGTAATTCACATACTTGACCATTTCTAATACATAAATACAACCCATGGTACAAGGCATGGAAATTAGCCAAAACAATAAAAATCTAAGAATAAGGTACAATATTCCTCATTGTACAAGAAAGTAATACATAGCGGAATAAGCTCAACTAAGCTTCCCTTAATACATCCAAGCATAGCTCCACTTGTAAATCATACATGCAAATACCTCCTGAAAATAATCAACATTAGTGGGGTGAGATATTAAATCTCAGCGAGTTCACTATCTTATGGATTCTCTCGGCTTTACAGGGTTCTAGCAAAATCCTAACTCAAGTCAAGGGGAAGGGAAATGACCTTGAGTTCTCAATCTCACACTATATGGAAACATGTCATGAGTTCAACAACTCAAATAATATTTATCACTAATCGGTAACACAAACCAAGGCATCTTTCCTCGGCCAACCCTACAAGAGAGTTCAACACGGGTCACGGATCCTTAAATGTAGACATCTATTCTCGGCCAACCCTTCCAAAGAGTTCTCGACACAGGTCCCAGAAGCTAACATAGATAAATTTCCCCGGCCATCCCACACAAGAGGATCTCGACACGGGTCACGATTATCTAAACACGTGTACTTTCCCTGGCCATCCTACACAAGAGGATATCGACACGGGTCACTAATACCACCCACTAAGTAACTTTCCCCGACCATCCCATACAAGAGGATCTCGACATGGGTCACGGCTACTTACTTAATAAATACTTTCCCCAGCCATCCCACACAAGAGGATATCGACGCGGGTCAGTAATATTTATTAAGGGATAAAAACGGTTCCGATTATGTGGTCTCACACACAAACGTGATTGTATTCGACAATCACAAGGCCACAATACCTTAAGGCCATATTTGCTTTAACAAAGAACGCAAGGTTCACACATGTTCCATACTAGTGTCCCACTATTCTCTAGACCATTACTCGTCAAGGATGCACATCTATACATCGAATGCACGAGCATCACCATCTAGATTTCTCTATCACAATCCTAGTCACAACCTAGAATTATACCATTTTGTTTTGGGGTAAGGTTTCTCACTATTCCTAATTCATTTTAAGCATGCATATTCTCTCAATCATGTTTAACATCAATATTAGACAAAGCATATTACAATTTGCATAATAGAATCACATATAATAATTTAATCATAAGTTACATAACTCTTGGTTTCCCTCCGATCATTAAATCGGGTATCAAATCAATATTTCTCACTCTTATTCAGTAGGATATTTTCACAGCTTTGCATCGACTATAACCATGCCTCGATCGAATTTACGATCCAAAACATATGGAATTTTAACATATCTTATAAACATTATTTTCATTCATTTTCCACTAAATTTTTAATCCCACATCATACCCCTAATTTTCACTTTTTATTGGGTAGAGGATCGTCATAGCTTTCCAACGGTATAAAGAACGCTTAAATCGGGTATACGAATCAAAAGTTATGGATTTTAAAGAAAAGGAAATTATTTGAAAAACTCCCAGGAGCGCCCGGCGGTCAAAGCTTCGCCTGGCGGAGCCCCCTGCGCCTGCTACTTTGCCCGACGAAGCAGCGACGTAAGTCCCATGTCAAAAACCAAAAGTTCCAGAATCAAAACTTGCTGCGCTCCTCAACTTTCGCCCGGCGGAGCAGCGGCGCAAGCCTGCGTCGCACGACGCTCAAAACGCCGCCCGGCGGTGCGTATCAGAAACATAATTTCTCAGTTGCATTTTTAGGGTTCCATGAGCTTCAAAAACCCATCCTTTCCACACCAGATCATTTCCAAACATCAAAACAAGTATCCTCAATTGATCGCATGCATATTACGACTACACTACGCAGTTTATATCGAATTTCATCCATTAGATTCCATTGATTTATCCGTTTAATCATTTTCTCTCAAATCTAACTTAAGTTCAAATAATGGATTTCTAGAACTTAGAGTTTCTAACTAGAACCCACCTTAGCATTGAAGAGGAGGTTGAAGAAGATGATAATGATCCATGAGCTTCTTCTTCTTCCCAAGTTCTTCCTCTCTTCTTTCCTCTTTCTCTTCTCTTCCTTTCTCTTTTCTTCTTCTTCTTACTATATCCTTTCTTTTCTTTTTCTTATAACATATATATATATAATATAATCCAATAGGGTAAAACATCTCCAATTGATATTTTATCGTCTCAAACCAATTGATCAATTATTAGAGTTACCTTAATATACTCTCGTAAACTAATAATTATTAATCTATCTCTTTCAGAAAATAATTGATCTCTTTAGAGTTCACCAGTTGCTCTATTGATCTCATCTGATATCCAATTGAGCATTTAGATAATACGGAGTATTACACTCTCCCCCCCTTAAATTGAAATTCGCCCCCGAATTTACTCTACTCGACAAAACCACAACTTGCATCGCTGTCTTAGGTCCACACTTAACTTTACTTCTGTTCAAATTTCAGATATTTTCCAATTCCATCTTGACTTCACTGACCAAAAATCCTTGTTTTCAAAATTATCAAACTTCACGTCCTTAGTCAAATTCTCATTCCAATATTGGGTTAACTTTCAACTTGCTTTTCCAAAAATTCATCTGTTGTTTCATACAAAGAGACTTGGTCGTATCCTACCTTCGGTAAGAATGTACCATTCTATACTCCTCTACTGAGTCACAAACAAAACCGTAAAACCTTATCTTAGTTTAGGATAACAAACACTCATCAAATCCGATATTTCCTTTCTTTCGTGTCGCACCAAAAGGTAACACACTTAAAACAAAATCTCCTTATTTCCATACTTACAAGCAATAATCCTTCTAAATTCTTATTATCCTGGCTTAGCTCTTTCGTCTGTCACCTTCCACTGCGCAATCCAAATCCAAACAGTGGAACACCACAAATTCTCAAGCACCATAAAGTAGCTAACAGTCAGCGGAGGAACACACTTGTCCATTAGGGTCCTTACTAACCAATGGTACAAGAAACTTATTAACATCCTATGGTCGAACAAGTTCCTTGCCGACACACAATATTATAACATCGGTCCAAAACTTTCTAGACGGTAGAGGTACATGAGTTATACTGTTGCAACCATAACATATACAACTCCAATTTCATTCTAAACTCGAAACAATATATCCAAGGTAGTTTAACAACTTTCGTTTATAGTTATCACATTCCATAACAACTCTCCTTGCGGTTTTCCAATTTACTCTCGGTTTCTTGTTGATTCGAGATCTCAATCAATCACATGTAACACCAACACAGAACTTCAATCATATGCGAGTCACCACTTATCAAAACTTAAACTGTCCAAAGCACAATTGTGAGTTTCCATATTACTCACCAATTCACATACAACACTCCACATATACTCACACTTTCGAAGATCATAACACACTTCCCAGTTGAATCCACTTCTCTCAATTATTTTGTATCACATACAATCCAATTCACGTGCTTAATTCTGCAACACCCAATTCTCACTCTTACTTGGAAGGATAACCTTCAAATTTCCTTCTTCTGGGTAAAACACAACTGCACACAATTGGTGCTACTTTCACGGAGCCTAAATCCAATACCATGAACTCACAGAAGATAACACTTACTAACTCTGAACAACTGCTCATATCTTACTAACACCATAATTAAACTACCGAGACGATCTTTACAAGATCAACACTTCGAGAGTATTTTCCAACTTCGTCCTTAAGACTCGCAACGGTAATAATAATAATACACTTAAGACTTTCTCATGCTCAACACGATTCACAAGATTACTTCCCCAAAAGTCAAACTCCTCGTCGTCTGAACAAATGGTCAACTGCACAACACCTTTCCAGAAGTTCCGATTTCAAAACACAAATCCTTCTTTCACTTACTTGCAATCCTGTTTTCCATTCACACAATACTCTCCAATTGGCGCAACATAAGGTAACAAAACACAGACGATGGTTCCTAAGGGATTTCATAATTTACACACATGTTAATCGATTACCCGTCTGAGGTCAATCAGTTAGCTCCTCAAAATTCAGCACAAAACACCATCCTTGCATGTGTTAATCGGTTAACACTGCTGTAGAAGCTGAAAATATACAATTTCTTTTAATTCAAGGCCATCCCTACCCAAAACCATCAATCCGTCTTGCTCTATCTTGGAATATCATTCTCAACTCATGGCTCTTTAACTTATATAACATTCACCAACCATGATCCACTCAAGGTAATACAGAACAAGGTTAAAACGTGCGGATTACACACTCCAACCAAGTGACAAGGTAAAATTTCAAATTCTGACGCGGTCACACCACAAAATTTCAGCGGGATAATTCATTTCCTACTCACACTACCACACTAATGGAAAACCAATAATGACGACATTCTAAGGTTTTAGCCACAACTCATGCTTGATTCGTCCATAAGCAAAACCCAACACACAACCATTACACGGTACCACAAAATTGATGGACACCTCATATCAAGCATACCACCTTATTCTCTCACTTGAACTCCTTGGTGAGAAATAAAACAACAACGTTCTTAGTCCAACAAAAGGTAGATTCTGAACATTCCGATCATTCACAATTATAGAAGTTTCTCTCTAATTGAAAGTAAATCGGGGCAATGCATCCTCTTGAAGAACTTTTCCATCACTTTGTACACCTTAATCGAAATTTCTTACCTTCCACTATCCATTGCACACCAAACTTACACCTAATTACTTAATGGAAGATTCACAACGGACAATTCTCATCAAGTACTTACCAAACCCTTTCGGTTAAATTATTCCACGATTTACACATAGTCTGTAATAAGTCTTGTTTTGCTTCTCGTTGTTTTACCTCAATATTACTTCTTAAAATACAATACTCACTGTTCCACAAATTACGTCCCTTCACACTTGTCTCAAGACTAGGAATCCATCACGTACACTTGTGACCACGGTGCTACTACTACGCTTGTTCTTAATACCAAGGTGTGACTTTCTCATTCCACGACATACAAATAGGGTCCTCACGGTGAACCATCTGTGATTACTTCGCTCACCATTATAATCCTCTTAGGTTTAAATATAAAACCATCTTACTAAAATTTCCTCGAATCCAAGGTACTTACTCTGTTTCTTAATACAAACTTCTTTCGGTCCGTATCACTACACTTTCTGTTACTAAATGAAGCTCATTCTTTCTCCAACACAATACCTTATACGGTTCCTTGGGTAATTTAACATTTCCAAATTGGTCTCTCATTGAATATGGAAAATCCCGATGTAATATCTCGAACTTAATCTCTCTACATAACTGAATATATGCAATCCATCACCCACTCTTCGTCTGACACATACTTGTCTCATTTGAAGCATGTAAACACATCCTTGTGTTCCTTCTCACACTTCTCTACCAATTTAGGTTCCTATAAAAGTCGAACGTCCTTAACTCTTCACTTTTAGCCAGTTGGAAGACATTGCTCTGAACATATTCCTTAAGGTACTCTCGTCTATTCGGGACACTATAGCGACCTTAGAAAAGAAACACCAATACTTATCTCACTTTCGGACCTTACGTCACACATTCCACAAAACAACTTTTCTTTTCCACGGAATGAGATTACTTGAAATCCTTATCCATGCTAGTGGTCAATCCAGCCCTACTAGTGATTTTACACATTCATCAATACCTTGACCAATCGTCCGATAGAGATCCTTAACTTTCAGACTCTACTCATCCCAAGGATTTTCTTGAACAACACACCACTCTTCATTTCCATGCTACCCAAGGCACAACTTCTATTAAGACCTCAACCGAGCTGACCAAAACTCCACACTACTAACTCTTGGCTTGAGCCTACCCTCACAGCACAAGTTCCGACAACACTTCGGAGTCCTCGTGGTCGCTCAACCATGATTCTACCTATCACATACATAGTATTAGATTGATCAGGCCCAACACTACATAGTATGATATTAAGATTCATGCTGGCAAGACACAATTAAGAGGCAGGAATAGATTTACTTATGATGTTTCAAGGCTAGGTTGAGGACACGACCTGCTCTGATACCAACTGTAACGCCCTGTATAATATTTATCTAGAATAATACCATACAAGTGTTTTATTTGGTACTGACACAATCATAAGTGCCTATGGCATAATTCACATACTTGACCATTTCTAATACATAAATACAACCCATGGTACAAGGCATGGAAATTAGCCAAAACAATAAAAATCTAAGAATAAGGTACAATATTCCTCATTGTACAAGAAAATAATACACAGCGGAATAAGCTTAACTAAGCTTCTCTTGAAACATCCAAGCATAGCTCCACTTGTAAATCATACCTGCAAATACCTCCTGAAAATAATCAACAATAGTGGGGTGAGATATCAAATCTCAGTGAGTTTCATATCTTATGGATTCTCTCGGCTTTACAGGGTTCTAGCCAAATCCTAACTCAAGTCAAGGGGAAGGGAAATGACCTTTAGTTCTCAATCTCACACTATATGGAAACATGTCATGAGTTCAACAACTCAAATAATATTTATCACTAATCGGTAACACAAACCAAGGCATCTTTCCCCGGCTAACCCTACAAGAGAGTACAACACGGGCCACAGATCCTTAAATGTAGACATCCATTCCCGGCCAACCCTTCCAAAGAGTTCTCGACACGGGTCCCGGAAGCTAACATAGATAACTTTCCCCAGCCATCCCACACAAGAGGATCTCAACACGGGTCACGATTATCTAAACACGGGTACTTTCCCCGGCCATCCTACTCAAGAGGATATCGACACGAGTCACTAATACCACCCACTAAGCAACTTTCCCCGGCCACCCCACACAAGAGGATCTCGACACAGGTCACGACTACTTACTTAATAAATAATTTCCCCGGCCATCCCACACAAGAGAATATCGATGCGGGTCACTAATATTTATTAAGGGATAAAAACGGTTCCGATAACGTGGTCTCACACACAAACGTGATTGTATTCGACAATCACAAGGCCACAATGCCTTAAGGCCACATTCGCCTTTCACAAAGAACGCAAGGTTCACACACATGTTCCATACTAGTGTCCCACTCTTCTCTAGACCATTACTCGTCAAGGATTCACATCTATACATCAAATGCAGGAGCATCGCCATCTAGATTTCTCTATCACAATCCTAGTCACAACCTAGAATTATACCATTTTATTTTGGGGTAAGGTTTCTCACTATTCCTAATTCATTTTAAGCATGCACATTCTCTCAATCATGTTTAACATCAATATTAGACAAAGCATATTACAATTTGCATAATAGAATCACATATAATAATTCAATCATAAGTTACATAACTCTTGGTTTCCCTCCGATCATTAAATTGGGTATCAAATCAATATTTCTCACTCTTATCCCATATGATATTTTCACAGCTTCGCATCGGCTATAACAATGCCTCCAACGGATTTACGATCCAAAAGATATGGAATTTCAACATATCATATAAACATTATTTTCATTCATTTTACACTAAATAATTAATCCCACATCATACCCCTAATTTTCACTTTTTATTGGGTAGAGGATCGTCATAGTTTTCCAATGGTATAAAGAACGCTTAAATCGGGTATATGAATCAAAATTTATGGATTTTTAAAGAAAAGGAAATTATTTGAAAAACTCCCAGGAGCGCCCGGCGATTAAAGCTTCACCCGGCGGAGCCCCCTGCGCCTGCTACTTTGCCCGAAGAAGCAGCGACGTAAGTCCCATGTCAAAAACCAAAAGTTCCAGAATCAAAACTTGTTGCGCCCCTAAACTTTCGCCCGGCAGAGCAGCGGCGCATGCCTGCGTCGCCCGACGCTCAAAACGCCGCCCGGCGGTGTGTATTAGTAACAGAATTTCTCAGCTGCGTTTTTAGGGTTCCATGAGCTTCAAAAACCCATCCTTTCCACACCAGATCATTTCTAAACATCAAAACAAGTATCCTCAATTGATCACATGCATATTACGACTACCCTACGCATTATATATCGAATTTCATCCATTAGATTCCACTGATTTATCCGTTTAATCATTTTCTCTCAAATCTAACTTAAGTTCAAATCATGGATTTCTAGAACTTAGAGTTTCTAACTAGAACCCACCTTAGCATTGAAGAGGAGGTTGAAGAAGATGATAATGATCCATGAGCTTCTTTTTCTTCCCAAGTTCTTCCTCTCTTCTTTCCTCTTTCTTTTCTCTTCCTTTCTCTTTTCTTCTTCTTCTTACTATCTCCTTTCTTTTCTTTTTCTTATAACATATATATATATATAACTTATTATATAATATAATCCAATAGGGTAAAATATCTCCAATTGATATTTTATCGTCTCAAACCAATTGATCAATTATTAGAGTTACCTTAATATACTCTTTTAAACTAATAATTATTGATCTGTCTCTTTCATAAAATAATTGATCTCTTTAGAGTTCACCAGTTGCTCTATTGATCCCATCTGATATCCAATTGAGCATTTAAATAATACGGGGTATTACATTTCATGTACAACATTTGAAAGTAGCTTGATGACTTAAAAGCAATGATGCAATACTATGAATTTCTATTGGTGAATTGAATCAATTATCATCTTCTATTTTGAACCTTTCAATCCTAGAATAATCATTCTCTCCTAAGTCCAAAAGTGATTGTGACTCTCCATTCATGTTCCATTCCATGTTTTCTTTAGAACTTGATTCTGATTTTTGGATCAATTGATTGTTGCTAATGGCGATATCATCATCATCTTGGTAATAATGAAACTCATGGCAGTAATGAAAATGTAATAAGCTAAATGTTACTTTTCAACAATTCATTTCAAATACACAGGCTACATATTTTCAACATTTAACTTTTATATTTTTATGTAAAAATCATGTTTTTTAACAGTTTGCAGTTAAAAAGTGGAAATTCATAGGCTATATATTTTATTTCTATTTCTTTTTAAAAGGAAATTCTTGGACTGTGCCTATATAGTCCACAGATCTCTCCTTATATTCTGAACAATTGACAATAGCTTTTCTAACTTGTCACATCACCATATCTTTTGAAATATCTCTTCAATTTTCTATCACTCTGACTAATTCAAAATACTTTATAATATTGTAAACACAACCTTGATTATTGTGTTAACAGTATAAAAGTGTAATGGCCTTTCAAAATCTCTCAACACGAGTACACATAGGTTGGTCATAGCTGAAAATTAAATAGCATCGGAATAAATTGTATAGTTAACTTAAAAAGGTTTTACTTAGACTAATGAAGCAGGTAAGCTTAAAAAGGTTTTACTTTTAGAGTAATGAAGCAGGCACGATTGGGCTTTCACTATCAAATTCATGGTTCATATTCTCCAAGTTAGCTCTCATCCATATGTTCTCATATCTAAATTAGTTTGACAACGGGAGGATAAACTAATAAATGAAATCTTAAAGTAATTTTATGTTGGCTTTTAGAAGGTGATGTAATCATGTACATCCTAAATAATACATTTCAAAGATACCAATCTACTAAATAACAATGTTTAACTTCTTACATTCTTAAAGTATAAAGGTGTCTCTTCAGCTGTTGTGAATTGATATCGTCAAGAACAAACCAAAATATGAGATAAAGATTGAGTTTCTTAAACAAACACAAGAAACCCTATTAGGTTTTACAAAAGATAGAGAAGAAGGAAGTAGAAGAATAAGAATTGGTTAAAACTGTTTTACTATTCACTTACTCAATAAGGGTTCAAAGATTACAAGTGAATACCAATAATTAACCTCTCTCAAAAACTTGAGTGAACTAGTCTATTTATAGACTACTAAGTTAACTTAGGCTGCAAGCTAACTTAACAATTGGGCTTACAATAAATGCCCAATTCGACATGCTAACTTAAACACAAAGCTACATATTTCGACAGCATGCTTGAATAGACTTCGCCTCCAGCATGCACAACTCCTGTCAAACCATGAAACTACCTTAGTCGAAACTAGAGTTCGGTCCAAATACCATAAATCTCCACCTTGGAACAAACTCTACACTAATAAGGGAATAAACTAGTTTTCATCATGCAACTTTATCAACTGCGTACAGTGGAAAACTTGCTATTCAACAGTGTCTTGGTGATCATATCAGCAACATTTTCATTAGTCGAAACCTTCAGTACTTGGACTTCTCCATGCTCAATTGTCTCTCTAACGAAGTGCAACCTCACATAGATGTGCTTGGTTCGCTTATGATAGACAAAATTCTTCAACAGGTGTATTGCACTTTGATTATCACATTTAACAGTGATAACTCGAACTTGAAGTTTCAGCTCCTTAACAAAACCTTCAAGCCACAATGCTTCTCTCACAGCTTCAGTGAGGGTAATATAGTATGCTTTAGTGGTTGATAAGGCAATAACCTTATGAAGTGTTGCTTTCCAACTCATTGTTGTGCCGAACATAGAGAACACATATCCATAAATAGATTTTTTGGAATCCATACAACCTGCATAATCAGAGTCGACAAATCCTTTGATTTTAACTTTGCTATCATCATCACAAGCTCCACCATAAATCATTACTCTGCTCAGAGACCGATTGATGTACCTAAGAATCCACTTTAATTCTTACTAGTGCGCCTTTCCAAGATTGGCCATATACCTGCTTACACGGCTCACTCCGTACACTATGTCTGGCCTCGTACAGGCCATAACATACATCAAAGAACCTACTATACTAGCATATGGAATTCTATTCATATAGGCTCTTTCGACTTCAGTAACAAGACTTTGAGTTGTACTTAGCTTGTACTGAGTATTAGTCGGTGTTAGAATAGGCTTTGAATTTGACATACCAAACTTGTCGAGAATCTTCTTCAGGTATGTCTCTCGAGATAAGAATAATCTCGACTGCTTTTTATCTCTCCAGATGTCAATCCCAAGAATTCTGGAGGCAGCTCCCAAATCCTTCATGTCGAACTCCTTATCGAGTTCAACCTTCACCTTCATAACATTTTTGAAACTTTTGTTTGCTATGAGGATGTCATCCACATATAACAATAAAATAACAAGTGAATTTCCAAGTTGAAATCTGAAGTAAATACGGTGGTCGAACTGGATCCTAGTGAAACCAATGTATGCCATTAATTTTTTGAATCTTTTATTCCATTGTCGAGGAGATTGTTTCAGGCCATACAAGGACCTATTCAGCTTGCACACATAATCTTCCTTTCCCTTTTCTACATACCCTTCAGGTTGCCTCATCAGGATTGTTTCATCTAGATCACCGTACATGAAGGCTGTCTTCACATCTATCTGTTCAAGTTCTAGGCCGAACTTTGCCACCATGGCTAACAACATTCTAATGGATCTATACTTTACAAGAAGTGAGAACACATCATTGAAGTCGACACATTCTTTCTAATTGAACTTCCTCGAAACTAACCTTGCCTTAAAACACTCCGACATCACTCATTCGATTCCTTCTTTAACCATAAGATCCACTTATAGCTGACTGCAAGTTTCTCGATCAACTCCCAAGTGTTATTATTATGAAGATATTTCATCTCATCATCCATGGCTTTTAGCGATTCATTCTTGTCTCGACTCCTTATAACTTCCTTATAGTCTCTAGGTTCTTCATCCAGAACCTCACTTGCAGAGATTAAGGCATAATCTATAAGCTTTGCATAACCAAGTCTCTGAGGTGGATTGATGACTCTTCTCAACCTGTCTCTTGCCAGCAGGTAGTCATTATCAATATCCCAATTTTCATCAGCAACTTGAGATTCTTCTTTGACTTCATCTGGGTTATGCAATTCAGCACCACTATGTTTAACCTTAACAAGAATCTCTTCCTATTCCAACTATTTTTCATAGATCTTCGAACTTCGACCAATGTCATCAGTTTTCTTGAAAGCCATCTCAGTTTCATTGAAAACTACATTTTGACTTTTGATACACCTCCTGTGACCTGGCTCTAGGCACCACAACCTATAAGTTTTGACTCCTTATGGGTATCCAAGGAACATACATATCAGAGCTCTAGGTTTGATCTTGTCTTGCCTAATATGAGCACAGGCTAAACAACCAAATACTCTAAGTATGTCGAGACTAGGTGGATGTCCCGACCAGACTTTTTCAGATGTCTTCATTCCCAAGGTTGTCGAGGGACACCTATTTATGCTGCAGTCACAACAACTTATACCCAAAACACCTTCTTCAATCCTGCACTTACCAACATGCACTTCACCCTTTCCAAAGTTGTTCGATTAAACCTTTAAGTCAAACCATTTTATTGGGGAGTCCCTGCATTAGTTCTATGTCGTGCAATACCATACGCAACACAATAGATGTCGAAAGTCTCATTGCAAAATTCAAGACCATTGTCGGTCCTCAACCTCTTGACCTTTCTACCAGTTTGATTTTCGACCAGAGTCTTCCAACTTTTGAGATCTTTTAAGATCATAAAGATGATAATCTTTAGGTATTCAGAAGATTCTAAAAGGAGTGTGACCTCTTCTTACTAGTTAGCCGAGGGCGGTGTGATATGCCCGTAATAGCTTGGGATCGATCTGGTCGGCCCAGAGTATTATAAAGATTATCAAGCTTATCTAACTCCAACTCTGATATCAAGCTTATCTCATAGTCGGTTAATGTTTGACATCAATATGTCACAATTCTCCACAACATCAAAGAGCTTTTCAATAGAGAATGACGAGTTCAAATATTTTATACTCTTAGGGAGGGGAATGTTTGTGTTGACTATCTAGCAAAACATGGAACTGGTAATGATGCAGCGTATCAGTCCTTTATGGAACCTCCTAGAGGAATCATCAATCTAGTAAGACTTTATTTTTTAGATAATTTTTTTTCTTTTTTTTTTTCCCTTTTTCCACTTGTAAAAAAAATATAAAACACCATAAATTAAAAAAGTTGTAAAATTTGATTTACTAAGAAGATAGACTAAGAAATAAAAGATTTTTTTGATTTGATTTTCAATATCTTCAATTGTGTAAAAAAAAAAAATATTAGGAAATAAAAAATAAATTTCATTTTTTTCCGTTTATTCAAAATAAAAACCAACAGCTCTAGAATTTTTGACACGAAAATATAGTCACAAAGTATGCATGTGGTAGGCATATAGATTGAAATACAAAGAATAATGTAATATATGATAAAAAAATTGAAAAATAATAACATAATTTAATATATTAAATATTATATCTATGTTGACCCAATAATTATAAAATGAAAGTTTCTAAAAAGCTAACCCTTTTTTACTATGTGACAACCAATATATATATATATATAAGAAATTCCTACTTTGAGTGTAAAGTGCATCCCATAGGATTGATTACCTAGGGAAAATATGAAAAGAAATTGACTCATTAATTGATTTTTATTTCAAATATAAAATTGAGTTGTTGAAAAAAAATATTTATGACCTATTATTTGTTTTAATCAATTTTATATACATTATATATTTCAGACTATCCACCACACTACCAAATCTCATTTCAACATTTATTTCATCAAGGTTCAAATACTTGGTTCTAAAATAATGGCTATGCTACCATACTCTGACACCAATTATGATTTTTCTTCTTGTAGATTTGCTGAGTTACATCAACCATCACAATATCAACATCAGAGGGAGAGATATGTTCATGCTTCAAACACAATAAATTCTCCTACCCTTGTTACTCTGTTGAAGAAACAAGAGTGCGAGACAAACCAGTTTCTCCAAAATCAGGTCAGAATTTACATTTATTATGAATTAGGATTATGTTTCACTTCAAATAAATAACTTATGTAAAATAAAATAAATTTTTATTCAATGCAAAAATTCTATGTTCATTCTAATGATTTTTTTTTGTGTTTCACAGAATGATAAATTGAAATTCATGTTGCAATATCAAAGGGAGCTACAAGAGGGTGCAGTTAGACGCATGGAAATTTATTCGCAACAAATTCTGAAAAGAAAGGACGAAGAAATTGCCAAAGGTGCAAAGAAAAACCAAGAGCTGGAATATATCTTGAGGAGCTTAGAGAATGAGAAAATGAAATTGAAGAGAGTGGCCGAGGAAAAGGGAGCAATGACAATAGATCTCCATAACAAGTTGGAAGAGGAGAAGAAGAGAGTAAGGATGTTGATAGCAAATAATGATGCCGAATCATGTTGTGGTGAAAATGAAGAAGAAAAAGATGAAAACCATGTGGCACGAGGAGGTAATATCATGTGTTGTCCTATGTGTAACACAAACACTCCTGGTGTCTTATTTTTGCCATGTAGGCATATATCTTCATGCAAAGCTTGTGAAGCTTCACTCCAAGCTTGTCTCATATGTGGAATAGCAAAGAAGGGTGCTATTGAAATTCAGAGTTTTGTATCAGATGAATATTAGTCTTGAAAACCCAAATAGAATATCTTTGTTTGAGTATGAAAATATAGCATATCATGATATCATGAATAAACATAGAAGTCGATTCAATCGGGCTGAAAATATTATAATAAAATTTATATTCAGTGAAATTACATCTATTATGTAAAAATTAAATTAAATTAATTATATAATTTAAACTTAATTTATGCACGAACAATCTTAAGATTTTTAAATCAGTCATTTACAATCAAACAACTATCATCCTATAAACAAACAAATAATAATAATAATAATAATAATAATAATAATAATAATAATAATAATAATTATTATTATTATTATTATTATTATTATTATTATTATTATTATTATTATTATTATGATTATGATAATAGTAATAATAATAATAATAATAATAATAATAATAATAATAATAATAATAATAATAATAATAATAATAATAGTAAAGGACAAAAATAAGGAATTAAAAAGATATCAAATATATAAATAGAATACACCTAAATTAAAGTTTGTTGAAAAAATGGTATAAAATATGTTAATGGATTATTAAACTCTTACTAGCCATTCCTTATAACACACAACAAATAAATAATAAGTTAAGTACTCTCTTCAACTCATGGGGTGCTTCTTCGCCACGGTCAAAAGTCACAATTGTTCATAAATTCGGATATACATCTTTGGACGCATCTTTTTTACACACTCTTTAGTACAAATTGGTGAACCAATCTTATTTTATCAAAATTTAGTTCGGAGATGCATCTTCGTATCAATATTAGGGTAATTCTAGAGATATATCTCCATAAAAATCCTTAAATCAAAACTCATTGAGTTTTACGGAGATGCAACTTCTGACGCATTTAATTCATATAACTGTGTCAGACCCTTCCCCTTCGTTCTTCATTTGCTGCAAAATCTCACTAAAACCCCATTTGAGTTCCTGTGAAAGTTTCTTCAAGATCATTTTTCAAGGTTCAACACTACTCCTACTTCATTACATTAAATCCCAGATCATTCCACTCACTTCATTCAAGCTATTAATCCACAACTCTCATTATGTAAGTTTCTTATTTCATTTCTTTTTTTTAGATTTGATGCATGCATTAGGTAAAATAGGTTGTTTAAGATGCATTAGGTAGTAGTTACATTCAAAATAGGTATTTTATATAAAAATACATTCCCATTTGGTTAAAGTTTAGAGCCTCGATGGGGATTTTGCCATTTCTGCAGCTCACGAGTTTATCCAAAGATGCACTCCAGATTTTGTATGAACTTGTTTACGAAGATGCATCTCCAAATATTGCTCTGACTTCATTTTGATGTGATTTTCTGGTATTATTACATGTACAGTGGTTAAAAACAACCAAGACACATTGAGGCTCGACCGTGTGTTCCAACACACATCTGTACAACGTGAGAGGGCTAGGGCAAGTCCACTAGGACACAAGTTGACGCTACCTCGTTTGATAGGGAATCATTTAATTCACAAGGTTGAGGTTCACAAAATCTACTTCTCAAAGTCGCCTGTCTAATGCATATACTTCATGGGGCCACGTGTCCCCTGTTTATGAACCCTCTAATGCCCTTGAAGCTTATAAAGCTAATAAGTAGGAACTCCCTACTGATGCAGATTCCCCTGTAGATAGTTATCTAGGAGGCCCATATGAAACCTCCTTACTTCATCTCTATTGAGACCATGCTCCTAGGCATGTCTAGTAAGGAGATGTATATTTATTTACTTTTGCATTAAATTTGTTTTATACTAATTTAATCGCGACTGATGTTGATATGTTTATTTTTACATGAGCATCCATGTTTAAAATCCATAAACCACATAAGGAAGATTTTGGAACTGGAATTGAATGAAGATTATTGGTTCTAGAATGTTCTCCACTACTTCGGGCTTATCGGTTTATGTACTACTGGGTACAAGACCATAAACCATGGCATGCAAGCGGCATTTACAGAGAGATGAAATTCAAAAACATCATCTATGTGCCTTCCTATTGGCAAGATTTTCATCACCCTGGATGATGTCTCATGCCTCCTATATCATACTACCAAGGGAAAATTATTGGACCACTCCAAGCTCAGTCGAGATGAAGCCACCAAGATGATGGTTACCAAGTTGGGAGTTGACCTAACTAATGCCTAAAAGTAGGTAATTGACACCAGAAGTTCTCATGGTAGATTTAAATTCTTGGTAGACCTTTATAAAGACCACCTACAAATGGTTGTGGATGCTGATGGTGATGATATGCAGGTTGAGTATCACTTGTAGTGTGCATTGAGGTGTCACCTCTTATTCTTGGTTGACACGTCCATGTTTGTGGACAAAATTGCAACCCATGTCGATGTGGTTTACCTTAAATACTTCATCGACTATTTGGTCTAAATTTACTCGAAGTTGGGTGAAGTTTGTATTTGGAAGAAAAAGTAGTTGACAAGAAGTTGCACGCTGCTTACGGTAATTTACTATTACTAATATTTTTATAACTCTTTTGTTACACTTGTTACTAATATTTTATCTGAATCATTTTTAGGGATGGATCCTATCCCACTCCCCTCGCATATTGAACTTTCAAATTAAGGAAAACTATATTGAGGATTGGCCACATGCTTGCCTATATGCCCCGTTCAGAAGAAATCAAGCAGTCGAGCCATTTTGGGTGTATCTTGACAGTCATATAAAAGATGATATTGCCTTTTCCTAATACGAAGGTCACCACCAGATGCGTCAGTTGGACTACATTTCCTTATACTCTAGATGGTTGGCTTATGGGCTAGGTTTGATGTATGCACATCTTCACGAGTTTGCTCCTCCCAACATCCATCACAGAGATCTTTATGCCATACTTGAGGATCTTGATAGTCATCTAGTACTAGAGGACTATCGAAGGGTGCCAGCTTCTATACAATAGGCTTATGTAGATGGATACATCAGGCTCATTGATAACTAAAGGTTGGTTTTCTTATTCATGTTTGTTTACCTTGGGTTCATATCTCCAAGGTACGACTTTCGTGCTCTCGTACGAGAATAGAGAAGGGATCTGAATCACTAGAGGAGTGACCAGTATCTGCACTTCAGGTGTTGGATATGGGATCTCCAGAATAGCCACTTCTTACTCTTCTTGGATTGGATGACCAATCTAAATGATACCCTGGTTGATGAGCTTTTGTATACAGTTCTTCAAACTTGCATAGCTACTCAAGCCTGATATATCATGGTTTGCTTGGATCAAACCATGTTTCATTAGTTGTTCTCCTATGACAATAATGAGGTATGAATATCCTCCACCCTTTCAACCAACTCTTGTTTGTCAGACTCCTCAACTGTATCTATTGGTGTCCCTGCATGGTTAGGCATGGGATTTGTTCTAACATTTGGGCCAGTGGGTTTAAACGTGAATTCCTTGCAGTCAATTAAGTCTCGTATTTTGTGCTTAAAGGCTTTACAATTGTCTACCGTGTGCCCCGAGGCACCAATATAATACTCGCACCGAGCTTTGGTGTCATAGATTGGTGGGCAAAGAACACCCATCGGCCTTAGCTCTTTCAAGGTCCCCAACCCACCCTTGAGTATTTAAAGGAGAATTTGGTTGTATGGAAGTGGTAACGAATCGAACTGTCTTATCAACCGTCTAATTTTATGCTTATTCTATTATCATTATTGTTGATATTGTTGTTGTGATGGTTAATAAGTCGGTTGTTGATACGGATGTTGGTGTGGAAATTGTTGTTGACACTGATTGGACGTTGTTACACCCTTCTAATCCCCGCGGAAAACATATAATTAAATCAGAGTAAATAATCATGCCTTTCACAAAAGGGTGTCACACATAATCAAAAAAACATCATACAACACCTGTCATGCTCAAATACACTTAATTAATTTCATGCTTTTCACAAAACTTCACTTAGCATGTAGCAGCGGATTCAAGTTAATCATAATTGACATAAAGAAAGTTTCATGCTCTTCACATTCATAAACAAATACTTAGGCATAAAAGTCGATACTTCATACAATTCAAACAACATAAAAACATAAGGTAGAGTACATAATGTATCTCTAAAACATAAACCGAATGATCCCAGTGTTATATGATCAGAGCATGACTCGACCCAACTTAAATAAAGAAACCAATCAGCTACTCCAGCGGCTATCTCACGCTACGAGCAACTCTACTCCTCGGTACCTGAGCGATGTCGTACAAAACATCATTCCAACAGAAGGGTGAGAATTCACATCAATATTGAAATCATAGGATAATAATTAATTAAAAGGCATAAAAACATAATTATAATCATTCTCACACTTCAAAGTTTCATCAACAAAGTATCACTCAAGTAACCATTCCATGCACAATTTTGTCAACTCAACAAGTCACAAACATACACATATTTTCATATAAAATATATATATGATATGTGACTCGATGCAAGACTCAATGTAACTCATGCCATGGGTACCAACACTTGTTATTATTTTTTCGGTTTTACACTTAAACAGGGTCCGTTCTCTAGACCAATAACACACAAAGCCCGTTCTCTAAGCTTTCAAACCCCGCTCTAGGTTTGGGACAAGTCACTAGCTCCCACGGAACTAGCAAGCATTGCCTCTTGACACAAATGATGTGTATGCAATCAACAATCATATGCAATTAAGACCATTTTCAAATATTAATATCAAAGCATATCATCAATAATTCATCCCACTTGAATTATCACATAATTGCACACACAAACACATTTTCGAAATCAATATAATCATACTTTACACATCATCACATTTCATAATCAAAACAATCATACTTCAAATATTACCACTACACATAGTAATCAATCCACAAGTATCTTGTTGTACCCCAAATTTTACCCCTTAGATGTCATAACATTTTGCATTTGACATTTATATTCAATCATCAATGCATTGTTAACTAACCATTTCATTTTTGCTAGTTTGTTTCTTCTGTGAAAAGCCAGGACTTATACCAAGAGGAGGACAAAGTCTCCTAAAGAAGAGAAGGCCCCAAATGCAACTATTGAGCTCATCTACATCCTAAAAGTCTTAATCAACAAGATTTCAAGTGTGACTGGCTCTCATTACCAAGTGCCTTGAGCCACAAGTTCACCCTGCCTCCAATTAGGGTTTTGTCAAGACAAGTTAATCATAGCCTTTGATATTGATCAAGATTTATTCTCAAACCCTAGGACTTGACTCCACATGATAGAAGACATCCCTGGAGACCATCATTGAGCCTTAGATATGATTAAAGAAGCAAGATCATCAGAAATCTTTCTAGTACATTCACAATTGAAATTAGGGTTTTGACTGAGGCCCTAATCCTCGAGATTTTGATCCAAATTGAAATATCCAAATCCTCAATCCATCATGACATGTCTCATTGATAATTTAAAGTATTTGGGATCAAGTTTCAGGAAGTTTCTCACAAAGGAAACAAGGTTTGGTTCATGAAACTTTTCAAATGTGGAGATTTCACTACTTGTGCCAAAATTGAAACAGTCAAAACTTTCAAACCACACATCCAAATAGAGTGACTCAAATCTCAATTGGAAGCTATTTCCATGATCTTCAAAACATATTATAGGACCCTCTTTCAAAAAGTGCATGGTTTTTATGTTACAAGACTTGGAAGATAAATCACTCTTGGGGACTTAGTGAAATTTCAGCTTTTTCACCATTGTTTGCACATGACTTTAACCTAATTTTCCATACAGTTCCAAGCCTCAAATAAAAAATCCTTGAACATGGAAGTTGTAGAGGACATTGAGGGCTTTCCAAAAAGTACAAGAACTCCTCAATCCACTGAGTGAGCTAAGAGATTCGAAGCTCCAAAGTTAGGGTTTCATTTCTTGGTTTTCAAGTAACCAACTTTTGCATAATGGTACATAACTCACTTTAGTCACCAAATTTATCACCTTTCTGATGTTTAGAATCCATATTAACATGCTAAAAGGCCCTTCCAGGAAAATACAAGTTGTAAGTATTAAATTAACATTGTTTAATCAAGTGTATGCAAGTGGATTTCATGAAAGATAAACTTTTCAAAAACAGCATGGCAGCTTCTATTTCTCATTGAAACTTGGAGCCTGAACCAATCCCATCAATCCACAATGCCACAGAGCCTATGACTAGGGTTTTTGAAGACTATTTGCCTCAGCATACAACTTGCACGATGGAGATTTTCAAAAAAAGGGAAAAGTTGGCAAGTTATGGATTCTGACCATACCTTGAACTCTCAACTTTTCCTATAAATAGAGGCTCCCTCTACATTCTAAACCACACCATAATCACCTTAAAACCAAGGCTGATCCTCTCTCCATTCTATCATCTCCATCTTCTTACAAACTTGCAAAAACGCCTCAAACAGCCATGTCCCTCGTGCATTCACTCCCAAACTCTGCAAACCTTCTCTAAGCATCACATAGAGAAGCTTCACACCCTCAAACCCTAACTGAAACACCCCTACCATCATATACCATTTTTGGACTTCAAGTTGCAAGAGGTATCGGGTTCCATATTTCCAGGAGTTTCCAATCTGTTCAAGCACTCTAATCATCTCTCCTAGCATCAACAAGCACAAAGGGAATCTTATTTCACTTCTGCAAGCTCATCTGAAGAGGCCTTGGACTGCCTCCAAGAGGTAAGGTCCTTGAAGCTTTAAACCCTCATGTTCATGCATGGTTTTGTTTATTTCTGAATGTCAAAATGTAGTGTGGTCAGTGCTTAATGATTTTGGTTAAGAGCTTGTCAGGTTTGATTAAAAACTTACTTGTTATAGATTGTTGTGTGTTGCACTGTTGTTTGCCATTTTCAGAAACATATATTTGTTTTTAGCTAAAAATGATGATATATTTGAAATCCTGGTAGAAAACACAATAAGTTTCGTTTTTACAAAATTATAAATGATGGAACAATGAGAGAGAGCTACGGGCTGGAATTTCTGGCCATGATTTGTTAGGGCACGAGGGAGAAAACGAGGGAGAAAATAAGGAAGAAGAAGAGGAAAATGTGGCCCCCAGTCAGTCTTACGTGGCGCTGAGGTGGCTAGTGTGTGTAGGTTTTAAAATAAAAATAATTAGTATCCATTTAGTTAACGGATGAGGGCGTAGCACCGCTGGTCAATGGAGGTTTGTGTGTTTGTGTGTGAGCGAAAAGATTGGGGTTCGAATCCCCCTCGCCCTAGTCTTTTGTGATTTTTCTGGTTTTTTATTTGGTTTTCATATATATTGTATTAGCACCACTCCTTGGTCACACTACGCGCATGGCTCAGGTGGTTAGTGTTTTAGGTTGAGTGCTGGATGGCGTGGGTTCAAATCCCATGGGGTGCACTTCCAATTTTTTTATCACTTGTTCTTGTATGTTTATGGTTTACACCTCATTCTCAAGAATTTCATAACTTGCTCATTTTTCACTCTTTTTGATCCATTTTTTTTTGTAAAATGTTCTTTAACATGTCTATTTTCTAATTGTGAAAAGAAATTCGTGATAACAATTATTTTTGAAACATTTATTGATGTTGGAAGTGAAAGGCCTTTTTTTAGGGTTTTATAAAAGAACATTTTGATTTCTCTTGATATCTTTGTCACGTTTTCTTGTTTATATTGATCAAATGCGACCTAAGGCATGTTGTTTAAACCTTGTATGATTTCATGACATTGTATGTTTTGTTTCACTTTGTTTCATTAAAGTTTAAATGTGTTACTGCATAAAACTATCCTTTGAAATGTAATGAGATTTCTTTAGGGCCTTTGCCTTATAACATAAGTTTTAGTATGATCAAGTGTGTGATATGTTTTTGTTTTGAAACCTTGAATGACATATTTGAACCATCTTTGAGTGTTTAATGTTTTGAATTTGCCACCCTTGTATGACACTTCACATTCTTAATTGTTGTAACTTGGAGTATGCTTTGCCTTTGGTTTTTGTATGTTTAACCATTTATTCATGCTTAACTGTCGTACATTCTCTTTGAATTTTGAATTTACATTGTTCATATGAATCTCATTTCCTTTGTTACATTTTTGTTCGCAACAGGTTGTTATTTCCCCTCCTTCCAAAGGAAAGTCTCTCTATTGACCGTAAGGTCATAGATAGCTCATTACCCTTTTTAACCTAGCCTTAGGTTTGGAGTTGCCGCACTCCATGTAGGTGTCTTTCTGTCAGACCCTACCTTCCCGTGAAACACTTCATTCCCTTATAACCTAACTTTCCCAAGAGATAGCCATTAATCTCTTATAACCCTTAAACCCTTCTTTAACATAAACAAGAGATAGCCATTAATCTCTTCTCCTTCACCAAATTTTAACCCTTCATAATCCTTTCACAAGAGATAGCCATTAATCTCTTCTCCTAAAATAATCAATCCTCACAAGCTTTGCTTTCAAGCTTTTCAACCTACTTTCCCCTTAGAACCTTGACCACAGTCAAGAGTTCTCCACCCCTATTAAGGGGAACTACGATTGCTCTGATTTCTCAAGTTCATCTTGAGAATACGTAGGCATAGGATTGCGAGATCCTAGAGAGCTACCTTTTCTTTTTTCTACCTTTTTCTTTTACATCCAATGTGAAATTCTGGTACCAGATATGTGATGTTAAGTGCAATGTCACAACATTAATATCTGCTGTATGAACAAGACACTAAAAGCCTGTGATGTTATGTGTGATGTTACAACAACACACTCTGCCATGTAAAACAACAGAAAAGCACACAAGGATTGTTCACCCAGTTCGGTCTAACTACCTACATCTGGGGGCATACTAAGCCAGGAAGGAAGTCCACTATTAGTAGTATCAAATTACAGACTCAACAGACCAGTTGACAATCTACCTAATTTCATCACTACCCAATGACCCTTCTACCTAAGTCCTCCTTAGGTAAGAGACTCCATCTCACTCCCAATCATCTCAATGATGTCTAGCAGTCAACATCTTCGCCACTGCATCAACAGCTTGATTTCTAACAACTCTCCAAACACATAGAAGTCACACTTCCATGACACACCTTGGAGTTGCTTCAAAGCTTCCTCCAAGAACAATACAAAACTCATTACCTACAGGTTTCTGAGTAAGAACACAGTGACCATCTCACAACCCGAGTGGTTCACTTAGACTAAGCCCTAATGATCTACATCTTGGACCCGTACCTCTTCTAGATTACATGCATTCTATTTATAACTTTTTCCCAACTGGATTTGGGCCTTCAAATCACAGCAAATCTTCTGCTACAAATCTGCAACAGATTCTGCCACAAAATAGATCTTCAATTAAATCTTCAATCAGCTCTTCATAATTAACTCTAATTATTCTTCATATCTGTTTGCATTAAATTAGCAACAAACTAATCTTCTTCATTAATGATTGCACCAAGAAATTCGTAGCCAATCTAACTAACAGATCTCCTTAAATCAACATAATGCTCGCAGCCCTAAAAACATCACAACCTGATGTTTTAATGTTCTGGTATAGTGATGTCAAGACATCGCATGTGACATCACTCTTCAGCACTTTAACTCTTCAACACCTTAACTACTTTCATAAAACCAGAATGTTAACCAAACATCACAATAATGTTAGAAGCTCATGTTGGAACATCAACCATGACATTAACATTGTTTTACCAAAATTTCAGCCAATCACAAGAACTAACAATCTCCCCCTTTGGCTAATTTTGGCTAAAACAAATATATAAACATTACAGCTCAAATTACATCAACAATTACAACCCTATACTACTGATAGAAGTCATGTACAACACCCATGGAGAATCATCTTCTTGGCTAATTTTGAACGATGTTAGGACATCATGTATAACATCACCATAGCACAGCAACTCTAGGCAGCACATCAGAACCTAAGTAGCAGACAGTCCAGAAGTCATATGGTGCACATGAGGAAGAAGATATCTGACACTCCCCCTTAACACAACACATTTCTTTTTCCTTCCAGGACAGACCCAGAACAATTGTAGAAGACTCCTCCAGAAAAGAAATGTCTGTCTATACATAAAAGACCAATGGTGGCATAAGAGAATTCTGCACACCTTCATTGATCAGACACTGGGTTTAATCTGTGGCATAAGATGAAACTTAAGAAGTGCCATTCTGCCAACCCAGGTAACTCAGAACTCAAGTCACAACTGTGTTCATAACTCAGGACACAAGTCACAAAGACTCACCACCAACTTAAGGATAGGACATCCTCTTCGACACCTCTAAACCACATCTGGAACAGCAGACTCCAGACAAGTATCTGCGCAAACCATAGCAAAAAAACCTTTCCTTTCTCCCCCTTTTTAGCCACAAATTGGCAAAGAAATCCCTCACAGAACCAGACCCAAGTAGTGCTTACCCAACAACGAACAAACGCCATAAGACTTATGAAACAAGAACACTTACTGGCTGAAGGAGCAAAGAAAAACCTTTATAAATAGCTGACCAGTTACTTTGGAATTAACGAGCCTTGAATAGTCAAAGTTCTTGGTCATAGAAACACTATTTTAGGAACTAAAAACTCCATCTAAATTCAATGTCTACCATCCAAAACAGTCTTGACCGCCTTTATTTCCTCTAACTGATACTTACCATAAATTGTGCCAAAACAGTTCCATGCATAGTCGAAGACACGTGTTTCACCTTATCCTTACACCACCGTCCAAAATAAATTCTTGTTTGGCTCAAGAAAAACATGTCCTGTACCATGTTCTGACATCTTATTACACAATGTCTGCTTGCTCACAACATTATCAATCCAAGACTTCCACAGAAGATAATACATTCCAAACCAATAAACTTGTCTTCAGACTTCTTCTCAGAGGCATGTGCACACATGATTCACATGACTAGAACCAACAGTCTTAACAACCAATTCCAACCAACAGCCTAATGTCATAACATGTTATCTGACATTAGATCCTCATAAGAGGCAACCCATCTCCACAAGCTTCACAATATATGCACCTTTGCTGCAGAATCCATAGACAAGTACTCCCCCTGTCATGGTTAACCAATGCTCTAGATGAAGATGAACATTTGAGCACACTTGCTGAGTGCATGCATATTGGTACCATTGTCCCTTTCTCCAAAGGTAGCCATTCCCTATCATACTCTTCATCTTCAGACTTCCTGATCTACTTCAGTCTTCTCTACATTCTCCATCCAAGGCAGACCTTCTACTTCATCATTCTCCCGTATGACTATGTAGACGCTCCTTAGGCATAGTGTAGGCATTACGCTTCTGAACCATAGCACAATCATCCTTCACCAAGGATCGCCAACCAGATAATGTCCCAACACAAGTTAGAACATTTGCCACACACCAAGAAATCATCACCATGATTCTTGATATGCTCCACCAACTGGACTTACTATTGCATAGTAATCCAAAGAACTAGAGAATTAACTTCTCATCCACCTTCAAGAAGAGTAATCTCCTTGAGTCTTCAACTCATCACCCTTCTGCCCAAGAGTAACTTGTTCCAAGACAATCCTCAATAATAACCAGCTTCCACACTCTGATTATCTTGATTCTTCGAATCCACTTCTAAGATCAACCAAATGCCACAGTTTTCTCACCTCATTCATGAATCCTCACATTGTCAGAACTCTCACAAGGATATCTTGATCCACCAAGGAAACTTGATCTTCAAGTTACATGATCCACTTGCTCAAAAGCAAACACACTTAGACTCCCTAAGCCATGGTCATGTAACATCTTCTCCTTCCTGCAGCTCCCGCAAACTGCCATGAGAATGATCTTTTTGAAGCATCCTATTGTTCATTTCTGTAGATCACCCTATCATTAGCTGATGTGCCACATCACCAGCTGAGACTCCTGATGCTAAGCTAGATGTCAGATCATTATGACATCCAACTGTTGAATTCAGCTCTTCCTTCTACCACTTAGAAGAACCTCCTCCCTTTGCAGAAATAGATTTCCATGCTCTCATAGACTTGATTCAACAATCAAGTTTGAGTAGACAACCTCCATCCTGCTTAGAAACTCCAAAGACTTCAAACCTCCACATCTGAATCTTTAGAAAATAAGTAGTCCAAGACTACCCCATAGCAATACTAAAGAAAGTTACTTCCCTTAGTATAGCCGTCAGTAGAAAGCCAGAGATAACTGCCACTTATCCTCGACCTTCACAACCAGAGTAAACACCATGCTCCAAACCACTGATCCAAGCATCAAGACTATGATGTCTTCATAGTCTTCCATCTCCATCTTCAACAACATAATTCAGGTCATTACACACCAACACACCACAGCCACATAGACAAAAGTAAATTCTCAACACTTCTGCAGTCCTGCACTTTCACTTCAGACATATACATAGTCTCCCGTCATTGTATATTGTCCTTAGTTGAATGCACAACATCTTAGATAACCGCTCAGCTCCAGTCAGAGTATACACTAATGGTTAGATGCATCAGACAAATACTCAACTACTGTCAAGCTATTTATCATATGTGATAAGGTAACCTTCTCACACAAGGTACGACATTTGATCTGGTCTGACAATCTTTTCCTGCACACTTGAGCCACTAGCTGATCCCTCTTTTGTTGATCCACACTACTGATCACTTCAGATTAGATAAGTGGTTTGACCTGATACTTCACCATGAGCACAACTAACTTTCTTTGGCTAAAATGATGTTTCAACATCAGTTCCGACATCAGTCTAAATCACATTAAACATCTCTTACCATATTAATCCACAAAAATCTCTTGTAGGGAACACACGAGAACATATCAACATCTGATCAACTTCCAAGATCAGACCAACAAAACTGCAGTAACTTGCATAACACACTCTTCCAGAAGCTTCTTCTTATAAGCACAAGGTTCAGACCTCTTGTCTAACTTAAGAGTGATAACTGCCATCCTTCTGCATAACCATACCATAGACAATCTACTACTTCCAATCCTTCAAGCCACAAAACTAATTGACCACTGGCTGGTTTACACTGCTACTGCACACAGACTCTTAGATGCATTTTCCCTATAGCAAGGATCATCTCCTTCTCTTCTGCTATCAAGATTACTACCTTTTCTTTAACCAGCTCCATCATAAACTGCTAATGTGTAGCACGATGACGAGACATTAGAATTGACATATTAAGCTCAGCTTCTTTCTTGATGAAACTTCCTCCAGTTCATGATCTTGAAAATCAGAAACATGTATCTTATCATAACCAGGAAGACCCTCCTAATTAGGTCACCACAACTAAGCTTAAGAGATAACTTATAAAGATCTTCACTCCCGCATGAAAGATTTGACAGTGATACTCTTTTGCTTTGGCTTTACCCTCTTCTTTCACCATCAAGAAAAATGATAAAGAAGGAATCACTGTTCTGGACAGATTGGTCTTCAATGCCTGATTTGAAAAAAACTGAAACTTCCATGTCATCCAGTCTTTAATAAGATCCATTCACCTTTTGATCACTTCTTTCCCAAAACAAAGATATGAGATAATCCTCAAGTATCTTTGGCATTTCTAACCAAACGGTTGAAGTTGTCTTGCATAAACTACAACATCATAGGATATCCTGCTGAGGAGACCAAACCCTAATGTCTTTCCAAGAGAATACCTTCCTAGAATCTCACCACCAGAGATACAGGAACCAACCAGGGTTACATCAGATACCATGCAGCGGAACATACAACAACTCCTCAACAACCTTCAGGCAATACTCAATAATCCTTGCACACCATCACCATAAACCAAGTGCCAATAAATCAAACTCACAACAGCAGTTCTCCTTATAACAACAGACAAGTCCAATATATACACTATCATGAATAGTTCATCCTTCACTTCAAGGGATCATACAAATAACTATATGAACTGACCAAGTCCATAACTCAGCAAAACTATCTTTCTTGCTCATGAACCAGAAAGTATCTTCCCTAGATCTCATCCAGAAACAGACAGGATGCCTGCTCTGATACCAATTGAAATTCTGGTACCAGATATGTGATGTTAAGTGCAATGTCACAACATCAATATTTGCTGTATGAACAAGACACTAAAAGCCTGTGATGTTATGTGTGATGTTACAACAACACACTCTGCCATGTAAAACAACAGAAAAGCACACAAGGATTGTTCACCCAGTTCGGTCTAACTACCTACATCTGGGGGCATACCAAGCCAGAAAGGAAGTCCACTATTAGTAGTATCAAATTACAGACTCAACAGACCAGTTGACAATCTACCTAATTTTATCACTACCCAATGACCCTTCTACCTAAGTCCTCCCTAGGTAAGAGACTCCATCTCACTCCAAATCATCTCAATGATGCCTAGCAGTCAACATCTCCGCCACTGCATCAACATCTTGATTTCTAACAACTCTCCAAACACATAGAAGTCACACTTCCATGACACACCTTGGAGTTGCTTCAAAGCTTCCTCCAAGAACAATACAAAACTCATTACCTACAGGTTTCTGAGTAAGAACACAGTGACCATCTCACAACCCGAGTGGTTCACTTAGACTAAGCCCTAATGATCTACATCTTGGACCCGTACCTCTTCTAGATTACATGCATTCTATTTATAACTTTTTCCCAACTGGATTTGGGCCTTCAAATCACAGCAAATCTTCTGCTACAAATCTGCAACAGATTCTGCCACAAAATAGATCTTCAATTAAATCTTCAATCAGCTCTTCATAATTAACTCTAATTATTCTTCATATCTCTTTGCATTAAATTAGTAATAAACTAATCTTCTTCATTAATGATTGCATCAAGAAATTCGCAGCCAATCTAACTAACAGATCTCCTTAAATCAACATAATGCTCGCAACCCTAAAAACATCACAACTTGATGTTTTAATGTTCTGGTATAGTGAGGTCAAGACATCGCATGTGACATCACTCTTCAGCACTTTAACTCTTCAACACCTTAACTACTTTCACAAAACCAGAATGTTAACCAAACATCACAATAATGTTAGAAGCTCATGTTGAAACATCAACCATGACATTAACATTGTTTTACCAAAATTTCAGCCAATCACAAGAACTAACACAATGCCTTCTTGGATTCCACCTTTTCTTCTTACCCTTTCACCCCAGTGAGGGGAACTACGAATGCTCGAATTCCACTCCCTTTAGGATACGTAGGCACGAGATGCGATGTCTTGGCGAGCATACTTAGTGTATATACCCCTAGGTCTTTACCTTAGCACAGATCCCTTAGCAAGCAAGCATAACATAACACAAATACTAACAAGAGGATCCTGTAGAGTACTACAAATACTTAGGGTGCTAATACCTTCCCTTAGTATAACCAACCCCCGAACCTTAGATCTCTAGATGTGTTCCTACATAGCGCACTTAGGGTTTTTCGATCTTTACCCTTTCCTTTGGATAAATCAAAGCTCGGTAGTGAATTTCAAAGAGGTGTGATGCAAGTTAATTAATAGCTTGTTATCTGATTCTCACTGAAACATATCCACTCGATTCGATCGCAATTCACAAAATACACAATACCGATTAAATATAAAATAATTGGTCCATCACCAATAATCGAATCCAATATTCAATAAATAGTAGCTTATATCTCAAGAAAAGTGAAAGGTTCATGTGTTTATTTCCACGCCTTCATCAACAAGTTACCCCAAGCTTTGATCAATTTAATCAAGGTACATTCAAGAAAGTATTATTTTGATCTCATATGATGATCCATGTACTTTGAAGTGCAAGAAAAGTTCAAGTGTACAAGTTGATTCAAGGAAGTTTGACCTAAAAAGTCAACATTTTAAGTCAAAGTTCCAAAGATCACAACTCCTTTAATTCTGAATATTTTTGAATGCTTCTTTTTGAATATGACTCTTCTCAGCATCCTCTTCAACTTCTTTTTACATGAAAAGAGCCAATTATGCTTGGAGAATCATCAAAAGTTTGGAGACATTATAGGTCATTTATGGACTTAGTGAAATTTTGCCTATTTTCAAGTGATTTTTTCTCAACTTTCAAGAATCACAACTTCCTAAATTTTCAACATTTGGAGCTCATTCTTTTTGCACAATATCATTTGTGATACCCTCTATAAGACTGGTTCAAATGTCAAGGTCAAATTGTGCTTGGAAGACCATGGAATTCATTGATACATTATAGGTCATTTTAGCCATTTGGACTTAGAATTTTTCAATTTCTGTTTGCCAGATTTTTGTGCCAACTTCACATGGTCACAAATTTTTGCTTATATGTCCAAATCAACACTTTCTTGTCACATTTTACTCTTTGTTATGATGTGAGCTAATTGCAAAAGGAATGAGCCATAAAGGTGGTGTGTACAAGATTTTATGATGACTTGAATTTGGATACTTAGAATAGCATTTCCATTTTTGGTGAGAATTTTACATCAAACAAAACTTGATTATAAACCAAATTACCACGAGTTATTCGCCTAAACATGATTAATGAAGTTCCCAGAAGCAAAATGACTCATAAAACACAAGTTTAGGTGGAATTTTGATGCTCTCCAAGTCACACATTTCTCACCTTGGGTTGCACATGGAAGCACACAAATTGTGCATCATTTGGCACGCATGAGATCAACATTACACTCTCTATAAATAGAGCAATGTATTCCATTCATTTCCTGAGCTTTTGAGAGCTAAAAACACTCTGCCCATATCGTACTCAAACCTTCATTTGTGAGATTTCGTTTTCACTTTTAAAAGCCTTTCCAAGCCATTTTCTCTCTTTAATTCGTTTCATATTTCTTCTCTGAAGTTAAAGGATCAAGAATCAAGGTTTGAGGTGCTCTGAATTGCTCACACGACTTGCTCCGATTTTCTCATTTCACATCTCTTCGGACAGGTAGTTAGAAGCATCCATTTACTTCAAATTTGATACCACAATGTAGTCCTTGGTTTGCTGATGGTTTCTGGATCCTCAATTTTGTTTGATTGATGCATTTACCTTTCGTATTTTTGAAAATCCATTTTGCACTTTTCTTCTTCTTCTTCAAAATTCTCTTTATGCAGTTATAATAAATTTGCTTTGAGGCCATGGTTGCACTCACGCCAATGAAACAGTTCTAATGGTATCAGTCTTATGGCCTAGGGTTACTATTTGTGGATTCTCCGGTGGAGGTTGACCGGAGAAGACGACCGGAGGCATTTCCAGGTGGTCTGAGCTTTCTGAGTGCTACATGAAATGTTTTTAGTGGTTGGTTTCAAATTGAATCCTGTGTGATTTTCCAAATTAATTTCCACCGTGCGCTTCCATGTGTGAACCATCTGATCTACCAGCGTATTTAAAGAAGCTTGATCTAACACTCTTGGCTTTTTTCCTTTTATTTTATTTTCTGATTTTTATTTTAAGGCTTAATACCCTTTTTGGTCCTCTAACTATAGGCCAGGGTCCAATTTAGTCCTCTTCCTTTTAAAAGTTCCAAATTGGTCCCATACGTTATTAAAATGGTCCACGTTGATCCAAACCGTTAAATAGATGCTAACGGTGTTAAAAATGATGATGTGGAATCTGATGTGTACTCTGGAAATGTACACTCAGCATCCTTCTGTCTTCCTTCCCCAATTTGCTTCGCCATCTTTTATAAACCTAAACCTAGGTCAAAAACCTAGGATTCCATCTTCCTCAAATTGAAACGCAATTTGACCTCCAACATGAGTTCTGGGCGCGATTCTTCTTCTTCCTCAAGAACTGGGTTCGAGCAAGATGTGTACACAAATTTTGGGAAGGTTATTTGTGCTTGTGGAGACCGAGTTGTTCTTCGAAGAGCAAGAACACCCACTAACAATTTGGGGCTGTAAACATTTTAAAGTAATGTTTTGTTTTCCTAACCTGGTATGAAATTCTTCTCTTCTTAATTCTGAACGCGAGGATGCTCCGTGTTCTTCCTCTTGAATGTTCGTGGTTGCGCGTGAGGTTGAATGTGGTGGAGTTTGAAGGACGACTCAGAGGGAGTTTTGATGGTTGTTCGATTATGTATGAAGGTTGAAGAACAATGGGTGAAAGGAGTTGAAGAGTTGTTTAGATGGTGAAGAAGATGGATGAAAGAAGGGAAATTTTGTAGTTGCTTTTTTTGTTGTTGTGGTTTTGGTAATTAGAAGGAAAATTGTAACAGTGACTATTCAAAAGAAATAGTTTTCAGGTTTCATCCTCTCCTCCCCTCTTTTCGATTTCTTCCTGTTCTGTTCTTAAACGACCATCTCTTGTTTAGATGGCAGAATGTTGCAGCAGTTTTTTAAGGTTAAAGCTGTGTTATTTGGCATTATATTGCAGCAATGGTTGGGAAGAAGTTTTGGTCAACAACTTGTATTGGTGATGCAGAACTTTGTCTTGTTGCAGAGGTGTCGTTGTTGTCACGGTTTTGGGATGTGCAGTGATGTTGTTCATGGTTTGTTTTGTTGTGGCATTTCCTCTTGAATGCTCCGTGTTCTTCCTCTTGAATGCTTCGTGTTCTTCGTCTACTGCTTCGCAATGCCACAGTGAAAAAAGTAAACGCTTTATCAAGTCAACACTGCTCACAATGCCACATCACCACTCAATATATTACACATCAGCCAGCTAAGGCCACGTATTCAACTTTTTTAGTCAAATTTTAACTTTTTTAACGGAATGGACAAACGTGGACCATTTTAATAAGGTATGGGACCAATTTGGAACTTTTAAAAGGAAGAGGACCAAAATGGACCCTGACCTATAGTTAGAGGACCAAAAAGGGTATTAAGCCTTATTTTAAAATGTATTTTCTTTTAAAATTCATAGTAATTTCATTTTTAATCCAAAAAATACCAAAATAATTTCTAAAATCTTCTTTTATTTTCCTCTTTCTAATTTTATATTTTACATATTTTATTTTTATCATTTGATATTTTTCATTATTTTTCTCTTTTTTTTTAGCATTTTAATTAGTTTAAAAATTCTCAAAAATTGTGTATGACATCCTTGACTTGTTTTTTACTTGTGTGATTTTTCTTAATTGTTTCTCATTTAATTTGATGCATCATTTGCATTTTCATCTTTATTTTCATTTTAAAATTAATTTTAAAAATCATTTTCATGCATTTTAATTCATATTATTGCATTTTATTCTTATTTGACCTTTGTTGACTTTTGTTGGCCTTGGATCTTGGCTGATTTAATCATAGGTCTCATCAAAATCAATGGATCTTGGGCGTTGATGGGGTGAAAATCCTAATCCACCAAAATAGATAATTGATTTTGATGATGACTTGATCATCACTTGGATCCAATTTAATTTTGCCTTTTTTATTGATCCTCTCTTCTTGATCCCTTTCTTTTTTCTTTTTCACCCTTCCTTGGATCAATTGTAGGATGTTGTAGGCCATCTTGTTCTTGAGATCTTGAATGGTGCTTGATGAACTTTCATCAATTCAAATCTACCATTTGATTGATCATTTGATCAATTGAGGTACTTTGGATTGATGTATAAGTTTGTCCAAAGTACTATGAGAGGTTGATTGATGTAATTGATCCATCTTTCCTTGACTTAGGTCTTGATCAACTTTGTTTTGACTTGTGCTACATGTTTTAGGAGTATGATCTTTATATCATATCTCTAACATGTATGGTACATAAATTGTTATTGACCGGCCTCCCATAGTATGATCTTCATTATAAATTGTGTTACGATTGCTTAACATAGCACTAAATTTGTCCCTAATCAAAAAGTGATCATATTGGTCCAATTTTAGATATGAGTCATCTTTAGTTTAGATGTAAATATCCTATCTCCATAATGTGTAGATTCTTTTCCACCTAAGACAGCTAGTGGTATACTTGTTTATTTTATCCAAGTTGGAGCTCTTCTCAAAGGATGATGTAAAGTTCACACACATTGTTGGGTTGATTAGTTGAGTAATCTATTTTAAATGAAAAAATGTCTTCATTAACGCTAACACTAACTTTAATTGTAATAACTTTTATTTTATGCCTTTTATTTTTATGCTCTTTATCTTTATGCTTTTTTTATTTTCTTTATTTTTTATGCTTATCATTTCATACCATATTATCATCTTGTTTATGTTTATGCCTTTTTCTCTATATCCATTTGGACTTTCTTTTTATTTTAAGACATTAATAAAGGCTTAAACACTTAAAGACTCTTAATGTTCCTTGGACTATTTGGTGACTATCCTTTGCTCATGGATGTTGGACTTAGAACTAGGATCCTTGCCCTCTGCTTTGGAGTTATATCTTGAGACCTTGGATCTTATTTGGTACTTTGACCTTGAGATACTTTTATGAAGACATGGCTTGGAGACTTGGTTTTCATCTGATGCTTGGTTTTCTCTGCTTATCTTGTTGCTTGAGTCCAAAAGATGGAAGTTTTGGCTTATTTATATCAAAGGCTTGTATCTTAGTTAGATATTTCCTTCCTTAGATTTTATTTTATGCTTTAGGTTAGCCTCTTCATCCCCCCCTTCTTAAATTTTCAAAATTTTCTTTCTTTTTCAAAACCTTATTCTTTCAAACTAGAACCACTTTCATAATAAACCTTGACTTTGTCAGGTGCATTTTCAAACTCATTTTCTTAATAGATGCTAATCAATTTTAAGCATACTTAGACCATTTTCAAAAGACTTAAAAAACACTTAACTCATTCAAATCATTTTGTGCCCTTTGTTCACTTTTTTCTTTAAAAAGTTTCATAAAGTTTAGACATGAGTCATTTATAGTTGAGATGTGATCCTCCTATCCCCATAGTAATGTTTGAAATAAGTTGACTTTTTTCCACCTTAGAGAGCTAGTGGAATACTTGTTGATTTTATCCAAGTTGGAGCCCTTCTCATGGTGATGCAAAGGTCCATTTTCACATACTTGTGGGTGATTAATTGAAGTTTTCTCCTTAAAATGACAAGTTGTATTTTCATTTAAAATGAATCATAACACACCATTTTGGTTATTTTTACCACGAACTACGAGTTTTTGATCCTCCATTGCATTTTGTGGGTACGTAGGCATAAGGCTTAGGAAGTTTTGTCAAACACAAAATTATAAAAAATACTTCTCTTCTCACCTCACTAATCTTTTGCAAACAACACCTTTTTATAAGCCAAACGCTATATTTTCAAAGAGGTTCCTATAGAGTACTATAGACGTTTTGGGTGCTAACATCGTCCCTTTGCATAACCAACCCCCTTACCCTATCTCTGTTTTTATTAGTTTTGTTTTAAAACTTCTTTAGGTTTTGTTAGCTCTTTTCCCTTTCCTTTGGATAAAATAAAAGTGCGGTGGCGACTCTTGTTTTGCGAGTTAATTTAATCAATAGCTTAATCTAAAATTTTCCCGCTACAACTTGCTAACAACTTGTTACACACTCTGCCTATGAGATTAAGGGACACTTTTGAGGCAATGACGTCGGAGAACACTCCTCCAGTCATTCTCAATTTCATCATTTTCTGTATGCATATGGTGAGAGATCTCCAAGAGGGGTTAGCACAACTTAGGGAAATACGTGACACTTCTAGTGGCTAGGAGATTTTTTTTTGTACTTCCATATATTGTACTTTGTTTATAGATGAATGAACGAATGAGATTGTTGGTAGTGTTATCTTTCTTTCTTTCTCTTACGCTCTCGAATGATTAGCAACTAACAAACTCAAAGATTCACTGCAACACATCTCCCTCTTATCCATAACCGACATTGACTTCTTGGCATCAATATGAGGTGCGCATTAACTACAGAAGAACAATGGAACAGGTGGAAGCCAACCAAACTACTATTAGGGAGGAAATAGACTCATCGTAAGGAAAGATGGATCGACTGTTGGAAGCCATGATGGACATCGCTAGAAAGGAAGATAATCCCGAGATAACAGGTAACGCCAGGAGCATCGCCACCCAACTAGGATCTTCCTCACTCCATATCTCGGAAGTGACTAACCCTGAGTTCAGACTGCCTCGGGGATATACTCCTCTAGAGGGGGTTACTGCACTTCCTTCCTGTGGTTAATCTAGTTGCCCTAGATCATTATACTACATCTGCAAGACATATATCCTTATACGACGAAGAAGATCCACAAGATGCTTCCTTCATGTCTCCTTAAATGGTGCTTGATCTTGGTACGCTACTAGATATTACTATTGAAAGACTCTGCACCCTTGAGGAAAAATTCAAGGCTATGGAAGTAATATCTACTCCATGCCTTAATGTTGTGGATATATGTTTGGTGTTGGGCTTAATCATCCCGCAGAAGTTCAAAGTTCCTGATTTCGAAAGGTACAAAGGGGTTAGCTGTCCCCATACTCACTTGAGTGCTTACTGTCACAAGATGGTGGCTTACAGAGATGATGATAAGGTATTAATACATTACTTCTATGATAGCCTCAGTGGGCATCATTGGAGTGGTACATGCAGCTCGAGCGGAGCCATGTCTAGTCTTGGAGGAATCTTGCTAAGGCATTCCTAAAAAATTATTAGTACAATATCGACCTAGTGCCTAACTGTACTCAACTACAAGACATATCGTAACAAAGTAATTAGGCCTTCAAAGAATACGCACAGTGTTGGAGGGAACTCGCTGCCATAGTTCAACCGTCAGTCCTTGATAAGGAGTTGATACACATGTTCATGGGGACTTTACAAGTTCAATATCGTGAGAAGATGGTTGGAAGCAACTTCTTAGCATTCTCTGACATCATCACCACAGGTGAAAGGATTGAGAGTCATATCAAGAAGGGCAAGTTGCCAAGTACTGCTAGTTCTTCGAGCGAAGCGAAAAAGCCTTACTTAAACTTTCCTAAAAAGAAAGCGGTAGAAACGAATGTTATAATGAGGTCAAACAGGAATAGAGCTCATCATCCTCTCCCAGTGGGCTATCATAAAGTTGTGGTTGTTGCGTCTGTAACACCCTAATTTTAGTAATTAATTATTTATATTAATTAATTGGGCAATTTTATGAATTAATTGATTTATGTGATTTATTTGATTTTCTTGATTTATTGAATTTATATGAATTGTTTGATTTATAAGAATTATTGGAATTATATAAATTAATTGGCTTATTTAATTTATTTGAATTAATTGATTTAATTGATTTAATTGAAAAATGTGATTTATTGAACTATTTGAAATAATGAATTTGTTTGGAGTTATTTGAGATAATTGATTTATTTAGTTACTTGATTTATTTGAATTATTTAAATTAAGTAATTTATTTAATTTATTCTATTTGATAGTATTTTATAGATTTACTAGATATTAGTTGGGCTTATGTGGTGTGTGATTAGTAAGTGAGATGAGTTAAGTTAGGCCCACTTGGTTTAAGACAATTTAGGGTTTTAGAGAAACAAAAGTTAGTAAGAAGATAAAATTGGAAAATAGAAGAGAATAGAAGAGAAGAGTAGAAGAGAAGAAGAAGAGTGGAGAAGAAGAAGAAATCAAACCCAACTCAAGAAATCATCCAAAAATAAGGTAAGGGTGAGTTTTCACTCAATTATTGTGTCTATTGATGATTTTTTTTAATAAGCAATAGATTAAAGAAAGCGCAAGGGGTACTTTAACCCAAAAACATAACGAGACCGACTGTTAAGAGCGGTTAATACAATCAATAGGAGTTGTACTCCAATCATAAAAATCAATGCTACGCTTATCCAAGATTTTACTAATCCATTTCCAAGATAAGAACTTAATCGAGTACAGAGTATCCGCAACCAGCACCAATTCCTTCTTAAAAATATAACAATTCCTACTCAGCCAGATACTCCATACTACCGCCATCCACACGATAACACCTTTAGAGTTGCTTCCAGCCTTTTTAATCACCTCTAGGAACTCCAAGAATGATGCAGAGCAGAGAACTAGATTCTTCACTTCAAATCCAACCCATCTACTTACACCCCCCAAACTTCTTTCGCATAGTTACAACTTAAGAAAAGGTGTTCACTTGTTTCATCAGACGTCTGGCAAAGAGAACAAAGACTCCCTCCGTCGCCGAGCAAAACATTCCGGCGAGCCAACTGAACCTTTGTCGCTACTCTGTCCTTGAACAAACGCCACAGGAAGATCTGAATCTTAGAAGGAACATTTAGTCTCCAAATCCACTTCAGAGATTCCAACTTAGTCTCCTCCTCTTCTTCCCTATGCTCCTCCGTCGAATCAAGGTTCGTTGATAAGTACCTGTAGCAGCTGGCAACAGAGAATAAGTTAGAGGAGTCGTCAGAAATCCAAACGAAACTATCGTGAACCTCCTGATTCGGGTAATACGGCTCCAACAGATAGTACAATTCTTCCATCTCCTTGTCCACATTAACATTGCCAGAACCAGGGAGCTGCTCAATCTTCCAAAGCCAGTTAGAGCCAATCCAATTTCCTGCAGAAGAAATAGAAGAAAAGGAATGTGTGGCAGCTGCATAAGCATTGGGTATAAATACTTAAGAGGACAATCTGTTATCCATCTCGAGTGCCAGAAAAGAGTGTCGTTTCCCTTCCCCATCTTACAAGACAGATTAACGGAGAAAAGATCTTCCCCAGAGTCTTCGTCAAATCCAGCTAAACATAAATCCCTCCACCATATGGAGGCCCCCTGTCGACCCTTCCCCCTTCACCGCTCAAAACCTCTGTAGAAAGGTTTCCTTTAGAGTACCTAAAATTCAAAATTTTGTACCATAATGCCTGCTTCTCATGCAGAATCCGCCATCTCCATTTCAACAAAAGAGCTTTGTTAAAAACCGCCAAATCCTTTACTCCCAAGCCGCCCCTATCTTTCGAGGTGCAAACCGTTTTCCACTCCACCCAATGTATTGTTCTTTTGTCCGACCAACCTCCCCATAAGAACCGACTTTGAATACTTTGAATGGCCATGACCACCGCTTTTGGCGCTTTATAGAAAGACAAAGAGTAAAGAGGCAAGGAGTTGAGCACAGAGTTAATTAGAGTAACTCTGCCTCCTATGGACATGTTTCTTACTTTCCAAGACGATAAACGTAATCTAATGTTCTCGATGACCTCCTTCCACATTACTCCCTTTCTAGGGCTATCTCCAACAAAAATACCCAGGAACTTAAAAGGGAGTTTACTCTTTCCGCAATTTAAGAAATCCGTTGCTGCAACCAAAAAGTCCGGTTTAAAATGTAAGCTCCCCACACTACTCTTTCTAAAATTGTTCTTCAGCCCCGTCAATAACTCGAACGCCCTTAAAGCAGCCTTGATACTCCACAGATTGTCCCAAGTAGCTTCGCCAATGAGAATCGTGTCATCAGCGAATTGGACCAACTTAATAGAAATGTCTTCATCCATCTTGAATCCCTTGTACATACCAACCTCTTCCTGCTTTTTAAGCATTACAGAAAGCAATTCTGTCACAAGAATGAACAGAAATGTGGAGAGGAGGTCCCCCTGACGAAGACCTTTGGAAACTATAAAATCATGCGTAACGCTACCATTAATAAGAATCGAAGCAGTGCCATTAAAGATCAGAGCTTCCATCCAATACATCCAGAGATTTCCAAAGTTCATACGGACCATTACCGTTGTAAGATAGTCCCAGGAGACACAGTCAAATGCACGTTCAAAATCAAGCTTAATGAACATACATCTGCGATTATTCCTCTTAGCATAATCCAAGACTTCATTAACCATCAAGACCCTATCAAAAATTTGTCTATTTGGAACAAAGGTAGACTGTTCTGCAGAGACTAAAGAGCCTACAGCCTTCTTCAGTCTTCCAGCCAGAATTTTAGATAACAACTTCTGATATCAACTTACCAAAGATATAGGTCTGTAATTGATTAGGGACTGAGGGTTTTTGATCTTTGGGACTAAGGCGATAAAAGAAGCAGTAATTGCCTTCGTAAGTATTGGCTTCGAATGAAAATCCCGAACAAAACAAACAACGTCTGATTGGACAATATTCCAACAAGCTTGGAAAAAACCGAATGTAAAACCGTCTGGGCCAGGACTTTGACTAGCATTGCAAAACCAGACAGCCTCCTTTATTTCTTCAACTGAAAACTCCTCCTCTAAAGCCTTCCTGTCCGACATTGTTAACTTTCCAAAATTCAGGTTGTCAAAGGAAGGATGGCTCAGAACATGATCAGTGAAATAACTTCTAAAGAACCTCCAGACTTCGTCTTTAACTTCCTCCACACTCTCCTTCATGCCTCTGTCCGAATTAACAAAGGTTATGTTATTCCTCCTTCTCCTTCCCCTAATAACATTATGGAAATATTCGAGTTTTTATCTCCCTCCTTAAGCCACAAGGCTCTTGATTTAAATCTCAGCATGCTTTCCTTTAAATTAAGGCCCTTCCATATATCTTTTCTCACCTCATTCCTACGATTTACTAAGTCTTCTTCACCGGCCATCCCTACATCGTCCACCTTGGCATCTAAATCTTTAAGATTGTCAACTCCTCGCTTTATATTCAAATCTAGCCACCCGAAAACCTTCACGTTCCAGTCCTTGAGACACTTCTTTAGAAGTCCCAATTTCGTTTTTAGAACAAAATCTCCCTACCTGAAACCTAGAAAGATTTCCACTTTGATTCAACAAAAAAATAAAAATCCGGATGTGTCAGCCAACAATTGTTGAAAACAAAGGGTTTAGGGCCCCAGTCCACCACCTTCGGTTTGAACCATATGAGGCAGTGGTCAGAAACGTCCCTGTCACCTATATACTGATTTGATATACCCCAGTCCTCAATCAATGAAGAAGTCACCAAAAATCTATCAAGACGGCTTCTCGCAGTACCAGAACTGTTGAACCATGTGTATCTTCCACCTACACATGGAACATCGAAGCTCCCCACCTCTGAGATAAACGAGTTAAATTCCTCAATTTCCTTCCTGTTCTCTATAGTAGACACTCCTTTCCTTTCACCAACACTGGCAACATCATTGAAATCTCCCCCGAAAATGAATTCTGCTTCCTTGAACTTGCTTCTAAGATCAACCAAATTCTTCCACAACGATCTTTTTCTCCCTAATTGACACGCGGAATAAATGTTAACCAGCATCACCTCTTTTCCTTTCCAATCCACCATAATCCCCAAATAACCTGCACCCTTGATACTAAAAATAACATTAACACAGTCCATCTTCCACAGAGTTATCAATCCACCAGCCTGACCAGAAGCTCCCACTGACGACCATCCCACCGACTGATCCCCCCAGATAGACACGGCCAAAGAATGATCAATCTGGGGCAGTTTAGATTTTTGAATAAAACAGACATCCATTTTTCCCGATTGAATTAACCCAGCAATTCTCTTTCTTTTTACAATATTCTCGCATCCTCTAATATTGTAGGATAGTAAATTCATTATGATACCTTTGATTTTGACTCCTTCTGAACTAAGCTTTCCCTGTCTCTCACCTCCAGAGCTTGAATTTCCGCCAATAGATCATCCTTTTTACCTTCTCCTTTGATTCCTAAAGAATGGAATATATCCCATACCTTCAATGATACTTTGGATTCCATCTCCGACAAAAACCTCTTATTGCCCAGAGCAACCTCTGAATCTGTAACAGAGTGGCATCGAGACTCCCTCCCTTCCGAGTTTGATTGATCTTCTTCAGTTAGCCCTTTTCTTTGAACCGGTGCCTTCCTAGACTTCGGTTTGGATGCAATAACCCTTCTTTGAACTCCAGCTCATTGGGAACCTTCTCCTTGAAATACATTTAAATTAGAGAATGAAGAAATGGAATCAGACTCCGTTGCTGATACTCTTCCTAAATTATGCCCTCTATCAGCTGAGATTGGGGGCAAGAGAGAGTCACCTCCATCCACTTTCTTAGGGACTGGGCCAGAATCACTATTACAAGACCTCCTAGCTAATTGGGCTTTCAACAGCCCATCAAAAGAAACTGAATTGTCTTTTAAAACAATAGAGTTTCTGAAGTCCCCTACCGCCCCCTTCTTGGCTAAGATTGACACGTTACCCCTATCAATAGGTTCAGCCTCCGAAGCAACAAACGTCTCGAGCCCACCTTTATTCACCAGAATAGTTTCTTCTGCTAAGCTATTGCCAGGAGCATTAAAAACAAAACTACCCTTTTTATCAAGTCTATTTCTGATACTCTGAGCCTTCAAAGCCTCGATAGTAGCGTTGTCGTCTTCATCCTCATTGCCGGAGCCACCATGAACCTCACCTTCAAAATCTTCGCATTCATTCACAAACAATGACTCATCTTCCGATTTTGACAGTGGACCCAGTGTTTCCTCAGCTAATCTTACTCTGAATAGGACCCCATTGATGCATATCTTTACCGTTTCGTCTATTAAGGAACCCACGGAGGTCCTTACCATGATATTCGCAATGTCAAACTTAGAATAGTCCGACGTGTTTTCCTTGCTGCAAACGTAGGCGCCAACAAGAGAAGCTAGAAAAACAAAAAACTCCGCCATCCATGCATGGCATGGAATACCGTAACACCTCAGCCACGTGATCCTTTCGTGATCCACCATCTGTGGTTCCTACTTTACCACCTCGCTGAACCAATGTTCAAGCAACTCTTTAGCTCCCTCTATGAGACAAGCGAGCTCTCCCTCTTCACCTTCCTCGAGCAGACACAGATTCGCTCCAAGAGGAGTAATTTTTACTCCAAAATAACCTTCTAGATGGAAGTTACGTTGCATGTTGTAAGATGCTCCTGGTTTTAACACTTTCCCTACGTAAGCGCCTTCAAACCTTTTGATAGTCACCCTGCTTACTGAGTACTTAAGGATTCCTTCTCCCTCCGCCTTCTTTTTTGACCGAAGGGCTTCCAAGAACGTACGATTTCCGAAGGGAACGCCTTTAGAAACTTGGTTCTCTGCATTTTCTTTGGAATAAGTCTTCGATGGGTTCGAAACAACTTTTTCTCGATAAACTACCTTCTCCTTCTCCCTTCCTTGAATCTCCCTAGTGAGTTTAGAGAACCTCGGGACATTTGCAAACATTTACTTACCATCAATAAAGAAGTTATCTAGTTTCAACACTAGTCTCCTCAAGTCCTCGACCCCGAAAAAAACGAACAAATCCGTATCTTTTACCTCTTTTGTCGCGTTTCAAAGGGATGAACACTTCGTCAACCTCCCAAACTCTTCCAATAAAAGATAGAGATCCTTAGCCCTGAGTCTCTCAAGAAACTCCGTAATGAAAATGGTCGTCGAATCCCTAACTTTCTTACCTTTCGTCCTGCCTTCGTCATCCCATCTCCTTCTAGGAGAAGAGGAGGAGCGATACCTGACTTCCTTCCAACCACCGCCTAGCGACATATTAGAAGCAAAACATTGCGTCATGACAAGGGCGGAGTGTTAACGGCAGATGATTAATAGGTAGAAATAGGTTTAGAATAAAATCTCCAAAATTTTATTTGAGATTGAAATTATTAGGTTTTGATATTAATTTCTGAAAAATGTTAATTTTGTGTGTTTAGAATTAATTTTGGTAAAATATTTTAGAGACTCATTTAATATTTAGAGTACTCATTGGAGTTGAAAATTGGAATTAGAATATATAGATTTGTCTTGATCAGTAGCAACATGGGTTATTGAACAGTAGCAACATGTAACCCATTACTTATCATACACTGCAGCGCAAGAAATTAAGTACTCATTGGAGTTGAAAATTGGAATTAGAATATATAGATTTGTCTTGATCAGTAGCAACATGGGTTATTGAACAGTAGCAACATGTAACCCATTACTTATCATACACTACAGCGCAAGAAATTAATTTATCACAAATGTGTCGTAGCGCAGAAAGTTGGAGAATGAAGTGTAGCTTTTTTTCTAGTCATGTAGAGAAAACAAATTATGAATGAAGTGAGTACTACCTAGCCATGAGCTGTAGTGCATGGTATAAATATTAAATGTAGGTTACCTATAACTAATGGATATTGTACCGTAGACAAAGAAAAAAGGGTTAATACCTATTTTCACCCCTGCTGCCATATGAGCGTGTTTTGAAAAACTCCCCTGCGAAAAAAAAAGTTGCAAGATTGGCCTTAACAAATTTCAAAAGTTACCATTTAGACCTTCATCAGGCCACATCATCAAAAATAATGATGTGGCAGTCATTTTTTTAATTTTTTAATGAAAAGAAATTTCACATCTTTAATAGGCTTTGTGAAATGACTCTTATACCCCCACTTTTTAATTTTTTTTATTTAGTTTATTTAGTTTTTCTTTTATTTAATTTTTTTAGATTTTATTTAATTTATAATTTATTTATTTATTTAATTTTTTATTTAATTTTTTTTCGTATTAATTTTATTTATTTAAATTGTTATTTTAAATTATCAAAATATTAATCTTGGGCCTAAGCCCATTCACATTGTCTCAAACCAGTTGAAACTTATTGCACTCTAGCTTATTATAAACACCCATACAATAGTTGATATGAACGATCTGGGACTCTATGGCAAATTCAAAGAGCTCATCAGGTGTCAGAAATTTTGTGTACCCTGGAAATCTAGAATAGGTGGTGAATAGAGTCCAACATCGCTTTGTAAATCACTCCAACCTTCTTTTGCTCGATCTCAGTTCGTCCTTTTCTCAGGTTTGTGGGTTTCGTCTCTGATTTCTGTTCAAGGTTTATGAGTTTGTTTTGGTTTGGTTCAACTCATCTCTTATTCTCTTTCTGTATTTCTGTTCTGATTCGACTTGAATGGTTTTGGGGTTTTTGAGTGGGTTGATTTGAAGGTTTGAAAGGATGGATTGAAAGCTTGTAGAGTTGTGGGTTCTGTGAGGTTTTGCGTGTTGCCGTTGGAAGAATGAAGAAGAAGGGTGTTGAAGGATTGAAGGATGGTGGAAGGTGTGGAGAGATTTGAAGATGAAGGCTGGGTACTTGAAGATGGAAGACGTAAAATAATTTAAGAAAACGTAAAATAAATTAAAAAAATAATTCATAAAAAAAATTAATATAAATAATTTAAGAAAAAAATAATTCATAAAAAAAATAACAATTCAAGATTAATATTTTGATAATTTAAAATAACAATTTAAATAAATAAAATTAATACGAAAAATAATTAAAGAAAAAATTAAATAAATAAAAAAATTATAAATTAAATAAAATCTAAAAAAATTAAATAAAAGAAAAACAAAAAAAAATAAATTAAAAAAATTAAAAAGTGTGGGTATAAGAGTCATTTCACAAAGCCTATTAATGATGTGGAATTTCTTTTCATTAAAAAATTAAAAAAATGACTGCCACATCATTATTTTTGATGATGTGGCCTGATGAAGGTCTAAATGGTAACTTTTGAAATTTGTTAAGGTCAATCTTGCAACTTTTTTTTTCGCAGGGGGGTTTTTCAAAACACGCTCATATGACAGGGGTGAAAATATGTATTAACCCAAGAAAAAAAATACTAAGATAATAGTTATGATCCTTTATACCTCTTGTTGTAGCGCTAGAAGAGTGTAAATGAAAAGTAAGCAACTCTTTTTTTTTTTTGAAAATCTTGATATCCGGCATTGTAACTGATTAATTCAAAAGGGACCAATCCCACCGGCCACTAGCGAGAGTTCCGTATAGACTGGCCCACACAAGAGTTGATTGCCCCTAGTAGGATTTGAATCTTAGACTTTGAGAGGAGCACACTCTTAAAATTCAAATCTCCACCACTATTTCAACCCTTGGGGTTTAAGTAAATAACTCATTTAATTAATTATTATACAATTTTGATCATTATTAAGTGTTGTGTTACTATTTAATTAATATGGTTATTGAATGAATGCTATTGATGAAATGGGACTATGGTATGCTAAGTTAGTTTGAAATTTTGCTTTGAGTTAGTGTTGAATCATTACTGAATTGATTAGTAGTGTCATGAATTAAATTGTTAAACTATTAATTTGTTGAAGTTTGATAAATTGGAACTGTTATGAATGCTATTTTTCTCATTAAGACTATTTCATGTATTTCCTAGACTAAGACTAAAGCTAATGCATTACAACAAAAACGTACTGAATGTTTCTTAGACTAAAGCTAAGTCTGTGCTTTCTACACCAAGCTACTGTATGTACACCTTTTCTAAGGCTACTAATGCATTAGCAAAGCTACAAAATGATATATGTATTATTATAAATTGATTATTTATTTAAAATATCAAATGTTTATAAAATACTGAATATTTAATTAAAACATGGATTATTTATTTAAAATATTGAAGTTTATTAATATGAAAACTTTACTAAATACTAAAACTTTATTAAAATACTGAATATATATTAAATAGTGAATATTTATTTAAAATATATTGAAACTTTATTAATTAATAGAACTTTATTCAAAAATTGATAATTTATTTAGATATTGACTATTTATTTAAATATTGATTATTTAGTTAATATTGGCTATTTATTTAAATATTGATTGTTTATTTAAATATTGATTATTATTTATTGAATAGTGAAACCTTGAGATATCTTTGATCCAAATGAGATTTGAATTATGCTTGAAACCTTGTACTTTGATATTAGAAGCCATGGTTTGATGATATAGCCCTTGGGAATCAATGGTTGACCACACTTTTACCTTGAGGGAGCAAAACCCTAGCTGATGAATCATGCTTGGCGTTCTTGATGTAGCACCCTACATTGCAAAGAAACAAAAGGATACAAGACATATTTTTGGAATTTTGATTAGTGGTTAGTGAAGCATAAAGCAAATAAACACAAATGAAAAGAAAGGTGTTTGGTGATCTCTACCAAAAGCAAACCCAAAGATGAGAGGGTAAGAAAGCAACCAAACTTGTTATCTTGTTTGTATGCAAAAATACAAAAGGATGATGGAATCTTATGGTTAAAATTAGGGTATAACACAAGCTCGACAACTTACACGCACTTCCCAAACCACTTTTCGGCTTCCTGGCGTGCATAGATAATGTGTGCTACGTCTCATTGTGCTAAGCTTTCCATTTGTTTGACTTTTGAACTCCACCGATTCCTCATAGCATCTCTAGAATCTCGCAAGGGCTGGTTGGAGGCCCTGAGTCTATCCACCTCTGCTAAGGTTTATTGGAGACCATCTTGAGGGTTTCTAAAAGTCGTCTCAATCTCCTCTCGGGGGTGAGTCTCAAAAGCAGCATGATTCTGAGCTTCTTGGAGTAGTCAAGTGAGATCTTTGATTCGGGCTTCAAAGCCTTCTCTCATCGCCTTCCTTTCTTCCAAGGTTATGTCCCAAAGAATCTTCCACTCTAAGTTCATTTTCTGCGAATATAGAAGCTCTTGGTTTCTATGATCAAGTTCAAGGCCTTCCCCATTCAGGCAATGTTTTACTTTCTTCCTCAGATGCTCCTCGTCTTCAAATTGGGCTTCTTTATCTTTAAGAAACTTTTCCTTTTCCTTGAGGTTAAACCTAAGCTCGTTTCTCTCATAAGAAACCTTGTGAAGATTAGTTTGAAGCTCTAGTTTCAATATAATGGCTCTAAGCTCGTCTACTTCCTCAAGAGAAACAAGAGTAGGCTCAGGTGGTAGAGGCTAAGTGGGAGGATCAAGAATGAAAGGAAATTTGATATCTTGACTTCTTTTTGTGACCCATTGGTAGTAAGGCTCCCTAGTCACTTGGGTACCCTTTCTCACATATATTCCCCTTATATGAGCATCCTCCCAAGCTCGGATAATTCTTTTTAACATGGAGAGGTCTTCTTTACCATGTACCACAAAACCTTCTAGAAACTGGTCATCAAGCTTTTATATTATAGGGTAACGCAACTGTCTTAATGCCAATGATGGGTTGTAATTTATGCAACCCTTTGATCCTATAAGTGCCACATTCGGGAAATCCCCACAATTATAAGTTACATTGCCTAAGTTAACTCTCTGAGGGTACCAAAGAACATCCTTCTTCGTGAATACTGCAATACCCTGGGACTAATCATATCTACTCATTTTCCTGATCATAAACATGTCTTTGAACATATGGGCGACAAGCCACTTATATAGGAGTGGAGTACAACACAACATCAATCCTCATTTTTTCTCATAGCGTAAGTGAAGGGAATGATACACATCTTCTAGAAGCACAGGTAAAGGGCCTTCATCTTTGACTTTGATGGCTCAAAACACATTAATAGCTACCATATCAACAAACTCTTACACATTAGGGAACAAAACTTCAAAGATGAGTAGATCCCTAATAGTGTCATAGGCTTCCCACTTTTGGGCACTAGCAAAGCCTTGAGCCTTCTTTTCTAGATACTCCCTAGGATTTCCTTGTAATTCCCCCCAGGTCTTTATGTTAAGAGCTAAGTCAATAATCATGGTGTTCAACACTTCATCAAGGTCTTTGGGCTTTGGAAATTGCCCCATGCCTCTATAAAGTCCCTTCTTTTCCTTAGGAGAGTCCAATATCCTCCAAAACTCTTCTATGGTTGGAGCTAACTGAAAGTCTTGGAAAAGGAAACATCTGAGAGGTGGATCATAAAATTAGACTAGTGTTGTGATGACTTCCTTTTGCACAGGAACAGATAACAAGTCTAGCATCTTCCCATAATTAAGGGTAAATGCCTCTCGACGGATATTAGTAAACCAATATCTAAATTCTATGAAGTTCTTCACATTTGGCACTTTTGCTTTGATTTGGAAGTTTTTCCTCTTTCCAAACTCCATATTGCTTTTGAACACTTAACAATTGCAAATCTCTTGAGATTCCTTAAAAATGAAAGGTTGTAAATGATTTTTGTTATGCAAATGAAATATGAAATATGATGGTATGCAATGATAGAGGTTAAATTTTCACAAAAGTCAAGTGGTATTTGTCTTATGGAGGTTTTCTGCACCCAAAACATACCAAGGATAGCTCTAAGGTTGCATTTTCAAGGAAATAACTTAGATTCACAGATCATATTCAAAATTTCACCATGATAATGGGCTATCCACACCATGATAAAAATCTTGAATCAATATACTCTAAGTGGGATCTTCGTATTGCCTTAGTGTGGTGTAGACCCCGCAGGTAAATACTACATAATCTCCCATCCTGATAATAAGTTTGGACTCTAGACAAGGTTCCTAGAGTCATGGACCATGTTTGAATTCTCAGCACAATAATGGGCTAGCCACACCGTGATGAAAATCCAAATAGATCTACACTAGGTGGCATCTTTGTATCATTCCAATGAGGTGTAGACCCCTTAATCCACTACTACACAATCTCTTACCCTAATAATAGGTTTTAGGTTCAAGTGGTTCCTAGAGTTATGCATCTTAATTGTAATTTTTACATAATAATGGGCTAGCGACACCGTGATGAAAATTCCAAATAGATTTACTCTAAGTGGAGTCTTCGTATCGTTCTAATTAGGTGTAGACCCCTCGGTTCAATACTACACAATATCCAATTCTAAGGGTTTACTCAAAGCTCGGTTGCGGAGCCTATCTCATCGAATGTATCAAGCAAATAGAGCACCCATCACAGTATCAGAGGAACCAATTGACAGATAGCATAAATAACACAATAAGATAAAGATAAAAATATGGAAGAAAACAATCAAACACAAATTATTAACATTCATCATAAATTGAACTAAATTAGGCTTGACTCTCCCTTGCAAGAGCAATATCCCCAGCAGAATCGCCAGCTGTCACATAGCGAAAAAAATACGACCTTACGAGCATTCGCGCGCTCGTGGAATGATTTAATATAGTCGCTACCTAACTTTATTTATTTTAAAGAATGAAATGGAAAATATTGATAAAACCCTTTAAAAAAAGAAAAATGATTGTCGCAACCAAATTCGGGTTCGAGAGTCGATTATGCGAGGGGAAGGTAATAGCACCCCTCACATCTGTTGTACTCAACGAGAATCATTTAGTTAAATTTGTGATTAGATTGTTAAATTATGTTATTTTATTTATTCAAGTGATTAGGAGATTGAAAAGGAAAATAAAAGGGGTTGCAAAAAGGTTTTTACTAGGGTGGTTGACAAGATTGCGGGTCTCGCTCCTACGTATCCTCGGGTACACTGGGGAATTCAAAGCAACATAGTTTTGCATAGAAAAATATGTATTGGTGGGTTAATTTTATTGAATTATTATTTAGATCGTGCTGTAGTGTTAAATGTTGTGTCATACATTATATTTTGACCCCCTCATTTTAATTATTTTCGTTCATCTGACTGCATTTTCACTTTACATCATCTGCATAGCATATCATATATTTTATCATGAATAATGCTTAAGTTATCAGCCGGAATAAACTCGTTAAATTTTCAGTCGCTTGGGAAAAAAATAAGGCAGATTCTGACTTACTAAAAATTTTACTAAGTGTTGGAAAAATGTCACTTTCATGTTTTTTGCCATTTTGATCACTCCATAACTAAAAATCCATGGAGAATTGGAATGAGATGTAGTTGAAACTTTTAAAGTATGCCATGAGAGCTACAAATCCATCTTTGGACCATCCAAAATGGTTGCTTTGATCTCAAGTTATGATCCTTGGAAGTTGGTACCCTAGCCACTTTGTTTCATAACTTAGAAAAATTCTAAGTTTTTTATGGTTACCCCCCTTTTACAAGTTAACCCATTTTCTTTGGTTTTTCTTAATGAATGATGATTCCAATCACACATTAACTTCATTTTATGGTTAAGAAACCTTGGTTGACCAAAAAAATCAAAAAGTCAAACTTTGACTTTTTGTACAGTTGACTTTTTCAGCAGATGAAATCTAAACTGTGCGATCCTCTATGAAATCATGTCCTTGACCTAAATCAAACTTAATGGATGGATTCCATAGGTGTTATAAGGTGTATTGACTTATGTCCCAAAGTCTGGGAGCATGTCTTGGTCAAAAGTCAAAGGCACAGTTGACTTTTTCCTAAAAACCCTAATTGTGGTCTTGATGAAATTGAAACTTGTAGATCAAGCTTCTTGGATCAATCCATTATTGAAAATGGATCGATGTAGTGTATTGGAGGTCCTCAAATCATGCCTTGAGGTCTTGGCTCATGTTCTGCCTCAAAAGTCAACTTAGGGGTGAATTAGGCCAAGAAACCCTAATTCCCGATTTTTGATAAATGCATCCCCTGAGGATAAATTGACCTGATGATTGGGTCCATGAGATCCCTTGGAGTATCTAGGGTTATGATTTGAAGCATTGGCTCATGCCCAGAATAAAATTTTCATTTGGAGGCCTTGGTCGACCAAAACCCTAATTTGGTGACACTGGCGATCTCGAGGCTTGATCCACTTGGAATGTTGCAACTTTGTGCTTGATCCTTGATGTGGGAGTCCTCTTGATCCCTTGTGGGTGTTTGAGAGGCTAGACAAGTTGAAGATCATGTCATTTCTTGATTGATCCTTTGTCTAAGTGCTCTGAGAGGGCTTGAAACCCTAATTCTTGATTGTAGTGAATGCTCAATCCTCTTTGAGGAGATTGATGAGGCATGTAAGTACACCCATATTGTGATGATGATTTTCACAATGATGGGAAATCGTAGTGGTCAAAATTTGGGGTATGACTGATGCCCCTATTTAATCTTCTTGGACCCGAAGGTGTGAATGGCAAAGGTATTTGGGAATTCGGGGTGCAAGATGATTAAATATCGAAAAACCCGAAATTTTGATGGTGGTTATGAATGGCTGCTTGCCCATCCATATTCTTTTGCTAAGCAATGATACTTAGAAAAGGTAAAAAATTCCCCTCGATCCTGGTTTCCTACCAAGGAACTGGTCTCAGTTTCTGATATAAACTTCCCCTCGATCCTGGTTTCCTACCAAGGAACTGGTCTCAGTTTTTGATATAAACTTCCCCTCGATCCTGGTTTCCTACCAAGGAACTGGTCTCAGTTTTTGATATAAACTCCCCCTCGATCCTGGTTTCCTACCAAGGAACTGGTCTCAGTTTCTTTTGTCAATAAACTTTCTTGACAAGAAACGCTATTCGTAGCGGTTTTTCCTTAAATTTCTCGCCGAATTTTCCTGGGGAGATGCCATTTGACGGAAAAAATTTTGATGTCAGACTTACTGGGGGAACCCAAATGTCTGAGCTGTAGAGGTGTTCAAACTTCTCTGTTTGAGACGCCGTTTGTCGACTCTACTGGGGAAAACGAGTCTCTTGAGAAACTGCTTCCGCTCGGGGATATTACATCATACTTTTCTCCGAGATCTTCTCGGAGAAATGCCATACAATGTACCCCAATTTTGAGGTGCTGATGACTTCATTAACATTGTTTTTCTGGAGAGAAGAACCACTGTGTTGCTGAGAGTCTTTAGTTGCGAGGCTCTCTCTGGGGATTTTCCTTAATCCGGGAAAGCAAAGATATCATCTTCAATGGAGAAAAGTGACGTTTGTCGAAAGTTTTCTTGTTTTTCAGAGGTTCAAGTTATCAAAGTGGTCAAGGGCCTTTTCCAATCCAGAAATAAACTGGAGGAGAGATCGCTCAGATGAGGCGTTTCCTGACGAGGAAAGAACTGACAACTTGATTGAGAAGACTTATATCACCAGGGGATAAGACCGACTAGAGTGATAGTGATGCAATATGAATATAAATGCAAATCAATAATGCATGATGTATGTATGTATATGCTGACAAAACTGATGCAACATACAGACTAGTGGATGAACACGACTGGATACTCGGCCATTGCTGGGGACGAAGAAGTACCATACGTTCAAGATAGCAATTTTGCCTTGCTTAGAAGAGATAGTCCCTATGGGGAACAACCGTTGGTCGGGCTTAGGAGATAAGAACTCTGTCGGGGGTGTCGGATGGAATGTTCGCATCCGACACAGCTAATCCTTCATTCCGGTGTACTGGTTTAGAAGGAGTACTTTGATTCTGCACCTTGAAGCTCAATTGCTTATGGAGAAGCGATCGATGTTCTTTCGATGTTCAACAGTCAAAAGAAATTGCCATCTTTATTTAAAAGCAGAAATTTTTTACAAGTAAATTCATTTTTGTTTTATTTCAAGAACCGTAAATCATGTTAAAATGTCGTTCTGTAAAGCTAAAACAAATAAGAATTACAAACAAAAGCATTAGGGCTCAAATTTTATTGATAGGATGGAGATCAGCCAAGCGCGTGATTCCATAGAGTATTTATGAAGTTTAGAAAATGGTAATTTTAAGGGAACATGGCTACATTGAAACATAACGACCATTATCCTTCTACCAACTTTGAATTCTGGGCATCCTGAGCTTTCGTCGAAGATGACCTTGACTGGGGTTTTCCTGATGGATTGCATTACTGCCGAGGAGTTGAACTAATCAGACGTAGTTACTTGCCATTATCCCTAACTTTTGCCTGGATTGTACTTTGATATTTCCAATCCACCGGGATGATTTTTTATTATGTCTCTAATTTTTTCCTGGACCACTCTTTCGGGTTTTCAATCCACCGAGACGTTTTTTTTTGTTTAGGCGAAGTATTTCTTGACTACATCAACATTTGTGGGTTAGGCAAATTCTTCTTCATTCATGGTTGCGAGTCTCAAGGCGCCTCCTGAGAAAGTTTTCTTGACCACGTTGGGGCCGTCATTATTCGGAGTCCATTTACCCCGGGAATCAGTGAGGAATGATTGTATCTTCTTGAGCACCAGGTCTCCTTTTCTGAAGACACGAGGTCGGACCTTTTTGTCAAACGCCTTCTTCATTATTTGCTGATATAGCTGACCGTGGCATAGTGTCGTTATTTATTTTTCTTAGATCAGATTCAGTTCGTCGTGTCGACTTTGACACCATTCAGCTTCTGTTAGCTTAGCTTTCATCAATACCCGGATTGATGGGATCTCTACTTCTATGGGAAGCACTGCCTCCATGCCATAAACTAGAGAGAAAGGGGTTGCCCCTGTTAAAGTGCAGACAGACGTGCGATAACCGTGAAGAGCAAAGGGTAGCATTACGTGCCAGTCTTTGTAGGTTACAACCATCTTCTGAACAATCTTCTTGATGTTCTTGTTAGCCGCTTCTATCGCTCCGTTCATCTTGGGTCGGTAGGGAGATGAATTATGGTGTTCGATCTTGAACTCAGCATACAATTCTTTCATCATATTGTTGTTCAAGTTAGATCCATTATCCGTAATGATCTGGTTCGGAACACCATAATGGCAGATGAGATTGTTTTTGATAAATCAGACCACCACTTGTCGAGTTACATTGGTATACGACGCTGCTTCGACCCACTTGGTAAAGTAGTCAATGGCTACTAGAATGAACCGATGTTTGTTTAAAGCTTTGGGTTCGATCATGCCAATCATGTCAATTCCCCATATGGAAAAAGGCCACGGGGAAGAGAGAACTTTGAGATGCATTGGCGGTAAATAGATTTTATCTGAGTATATCTGACACTTGTGACACTTCCTCATGTACCTGTAACAATCAGATTCCATGGTCAACCAATAGTACCCTGCTCTTAGAATTTTTCTCGCCATTGTGTGTCCGTTGGCATGAGTGCCAAAGGATCCTTCGTGAATTTCTTTTATCCGCATGTTTGCTTCTGGTCTGTCTATGTATCGGAGCAAGACCATGTCGAAATTTCTCTTATAGAGTGTGTCACCGCTCAGGAAGAAGCTACCTGCTAGCCTTATGAGGATCTTTCTGTCCTTTCTGGATGCCCCAGGTGGGTATTCTTGTTTCTGAAGGAAGCATTTGATATCGTGATACCAAGGTTTGTCGTCTATGACTACTTCAATCGCGAAGATGTAAGCAGGCCGTTCAAGGCGCATTACGTCAATCTTAGGTATGTCATTCCATTGACCTACACTAATCATGGAAGAGAGGGTGGCTAATGTATCAGCCATATGGTTCTCTTCACGAGGGATATAATAAAACTCGATTCTGTTGAAGAATGGTAACAACCTTCTCGCGTAATCTTTGTACAGAATCAATACTAATTGGTATGTGTTCCAATCTCCTTTGATCTGATTGAAAACCAGGGCTGAGTCGCCATATACATCCAAGTTCTTGATCCTTAAGTCGATCGCTCCTTCGAGACCCATGATATAAGCTTCGTATTCGGCCTCGTTGTTTGTACACTTGAATGTTAGTCGGGCGGTGAAAGGAATGTGGGTACCCTGAGGTGTTATGATGATTGCCCCAATTTCGTTTCCATAATGATTGACAGCTTCATCAAAGATTAATCCCCATTGGGAATCTGGTTCAGGCCCTTCACTGGGTAGCGGTTCATCGCAATCTTTTATTTTCAAATACATGACATCTTCGTCTGGGAAGTCAAATTCGACTGATTCCTGATCGTCAATCGGTTGATGAGCCAAATGATCGACTAAAACACTTCCTTTAATGGATTTTTGAGCGTGGTACTCGATGTCGTATTCTGATAGCAACATCTGCCAACGGGTAATCCTTCCCGTGAGAGCAGGCTTTTCGAAAACATACTTGATTGGATCCATTTCAGAGATTAACCAAGTAGTGTGACAAATCATATACTGGAGAAGACGTTTGGCTGCCCAAGCCAGAGCACAACAAGTTTTCTCAAGCATAGTGTACCGAGTCTCACGGTCAGTGAATTTCTTGTTCAAATAGTAGATGACAGACTCTTTTCTTTTTGTTTCGTCTTGTTGGCCAAATACACAACCCATTGAGTCTTCCAATACTGTTAAGTAGATGATCAAAGGTCTTCCTTCCACTGGAGGTGATAGAATCGGTGGGTTCAACAGGTATTCCTTGATACTGTTGAAGGCGGTTTGGCAGTCTTCTGTCCAAACGCAATCCTGATTCTTTTTTAGCAATTTGAAGATCGGCGCACATCTCGCTGTCATGAGGAATATAAATCTGGAAATGTAATTCAAACGTCCCAGGAATCCCCTGACTTGTTTTTCAGTCTTTGGAGAAGGCATTTCTTGAATGGCCTTGACCTTATCAGGATCAACCTCAATTCCTTTCTGGCTAACGATGAACCCTAGTAGTTTTCTTGAGCGGACACCGAATGGCACTTGTTAGGATTCAAGCGGAGTTTGTACTTTCTTAGACGCTCGAATAATTTTTACAGGTGGGTCACATGCTCCTCTTCTATTTTAGATTTGGCAATCATATCATCGACATACACTTCGATTTCTTTGTGTATCATGTCATGAAACAGAGTAGTCATAGCCCTTGGATAGGTTGCCCCGGCGTTCTTCAAACCGAACGAAATTACCTTGTAACAAAAAATGCCACATGGGGTAATGAACAAAGTTTTCTCCATGTCCTTCGGCGCCATTTTGATTTGGTTATAGCCCGAGAATCCATCCATGAAGGAGAACACTTTGAATTTTGTTGTACTGTCTACCAGCATGTCAATGTGCAGTAAGGGAAAGTCATTCTTTGGACTTGCTTTGTTCAGATCCCTGTAGTCTACACACATTCTAACTTTTTCGTCCTTTTTCGGAACTGGTACTATGTTGGCTAACCATTGAGGATATTCTGATGTGGTGAGGAAACCCACATCAATCTGCTTCTGTACTTCCTCTTTGATTTTGATGGTCATGTCTGGATGAGTTCGTCTCAACCTTTGTTTTACTGGTGGACATTCTAGTCTCAACGGTAGATGATGTTCCACGATGCTGGTATCCAACCCTGGCATATCCTGATAGAACCAAGCGAATACATCAGGAAACTCTTTGAGAAGCTTTATCAAACTTTCTTTGATAGTCGGACTGAGCAGTGCCCCAATCTTGACTTCTTTTCTCTCTTCTTCTGAACCCAAGTTGACCGTTTCCAACGGTTCTTTGTGAGGTTCAATGGACCTTTCCTCTTGTCTGAGTAATCAGGAGATCTCTTATGGAATTTCTTCGTCTTCTTCTTCTTCAGCCTTAAATACCGGGAATTCAAAGTTGGGAGAAGGCATTGGATCATATGTTTCAATGGGGTTTAAAACAAGCAATCTGCATGACGTGATGATTGATTTTTAGAAGAAATAGAGAGAACGCAAGAGTGTGTACAGTGTATTTTCTGAAAACTGCTTGTTTATTGTTTGAGTATTTTAGGATTACCATTTTCTGAAAAAGCAAAAAGAGAAAACAGTAATAAATGCAGAAAATACAGAACGACGTTATTTTATTTATGATTTGGTCGATTCTTGAAACTACAGCCCTATAAAACAAAACTCTGTCACTTTGGGCGAAGCGAAGAGGGACATTTACAAAAAGTGAGCCTTATCAAAACATCCGTTTCACCTGGGTAGCGTGAAAGGTTAAGATAAAGGCGACAATTACTTTGACTTATGAACGACTTTCAGAACGTTGACAGCAACCCATTGGCTGCGAACCCCTCGGTGAATCACAAAGTCTGGTACCTTCTTTTTTGATATGTCTTCAGAAATAACGCAGATTTCTGGTTGAGCAGGATCGTTGGAATCTGTCTCCCAGGCAGAGTTGTCGTAGGAGGATTCCTCTGTTGTATCTTTCATAGTGTTTGCACTCTCAGGTGGATCTCCCCATCCAGTAGGCTGGATGTCTTCGAGCCTGATGCGAGAGCTTTCAGGAGTGGTGTACTTGACCAAGAAGTTGAATTTGCCACTTGGTTGTCCTAAGGTGTCCCATACTTCTTTGGAACTGGAGGAGTCATCTCTCTCGATGACGTTGATCTCGGGAAAAGCATAGTTGATGAATTCTAGTCCTGCAAGCTTTGCAAATTCATCGTCATGCTGGATATTTTCAGAGTGCCCTGAGTGTTGATCCCATGACATGGTGGGGACGCATGTATTCTTTTCAATGATGCTCAGCTGATATTCATTGTTCGGCTGATTCTCTTACCCCGAGTCTCCTGGGTACGGCTGCCAGATAGGCAGGCCATCCATTGGGCCATAATAGTCGTAGTCAAAGTTGTCCTTCATCAGAGTGTCTTCCTCTAATGAGTTTGGTGGAGCACGACATCCTTCCGGATCACAATTTCTGTATATCATTTTGACGTCTGATCTTGGTATAAATCTCGGACTCTATGTGGGATAGAAAAATGGCGTAGGCACCTCTTCCTGAGATATATAACCATGCTCATTAAGATATGACTTCCATTCTTCATCTGTATCGGAGGAACTTCCTTCGTTGATGGTATGTACTTCTTGAGACACTGGGTGGAGGAAACCTCCACTGTGGAGGAAGTCCTGAACGGGATGAAATCTTTCATCGTTAGTAGCAGTCTGGGTACAGGTTGAAGAAAAACCAAGACCTTTCTTCATCTTGTTATCAGTAGGAATGACAAGTTGTCCCCATCCTTTTGCATTGTTACTTCTGATTACTTTGAGATCATCTTTTTACGAGGAAATCGACGTCCCTTTTTCTGATTGATTCTCATTGCTCACCGACAGTGCCTGGAACTGAGTTCCAACAACCTCCTCGGGTTCTACACAAGTGGACGATGATAGGTTACTCACGATTAAGGCTTGTTCTCCACAGACTGTGACGAGTTGGTCATTCTTGACGAACTTCAACTTTTGGTGAAGTGTCGAAGTGACTGCCCCAGCCTCGTGTATCCAAGGTCTTCCCAACTAATAACTGTATGTTGTTCGGATGTCCATGACCTGGAAAGTGACTTGGAAAGTGTGAGGACTGATAGTTATGGGAAGGTCGACTTCACTGATAACCGTTTTTCGGGATCCATCAAATGCTTTGACGACGACCTCACTGCCTCTCATCGGAGATCCTTTAAATGGTAGTTGCATTAAAGTAGACTTTGGAATGACATTTAAAGCTTATCCGGTATCCACCAGTACGCTGGCTAAAGTATCGTCCTGGCAGTTAACTGTAATATTGAGCGCCATGTTGTGACTTTTGCCTTCTTCTGGAAATTCCTCATCACTAAATCCCAAGTTGTTGCAGGAAGTGATGTCGGAGATGATGTTGTCGAACTGTCTTATTGTTACATCATGTTCAACAAAGGCCTGTTCTAAGACTTTCTGTAGAGCCTCTATGTGAGCTTCGGAACTGAGTAATAGGGACAATACAGAGATTTTTGAAGGAGTCTGTAATAGTTGATCAACAATGTTGTATTCACTCCTTTGGACGAGCTTCCGCATCTCATCATCGTTCGTTGAAAGGTCGGGATCACTGGTTTGCCCGATTGGTTGAATGGGAACTCCAGTTTGAGGTTTCCCTTCTTTGTTAGGTTCTCCAACTCCTCGGTTGAAGATTCGACTGCTCCGTGTTACCCGAATGATGTCTGCAATATTCACGACGGAGGGTAATGGAACTTCCTTTCCATTCTCAATTGTTGTTGCATCGTACTTGTAAGGTATAACTTTATCAGACTTGTACAGTATTGGTCCCGACAGATAGATAACTACAGGAGCCTTCTGATTTTTCTGACCATCGTAGCCGACCTCAATTGGTTCGAGGTGGAGAATCCTTCCACTATCAAGAGGAACTCTTGATTCATGAAGTAAAGGGATTATGGCGCATACATATTTGACCACTTCTCGCTTAGGGATCAAGACAACTTCTTTGCCTCGATTAGGATGATAGTCTGACATTGAACCAGAGCTTGACCATGATTGAATCTCCTTATGGTCCAACTGACTTTGAAGGGCTGCTCGCACGAGGTAGCATCCTTGGTTATCTTCTGAGCAAACTCTACAATGCTCATAGTTGTGTGGTGGCACCCGGCCACGTCCGCTTTGAATGCAGTGTAACCTTACTAGATCTGTTTCCATTGATCAAACATCCTGACTTTAATGCCTAGTAGGGTTCCCATCGATCATACTGATTTGTTGTGTGTATTTGTCTTAATAGATCGGAAGCCACCAGTGGTTTAACAGGTGTTGCAAAGTTATTTGAACGAGAGCACACCCTTGGTCGCTCTTACGGCATATTGTACAGTTCTGATAATTATGCGAAGTCGGAAAACCGAGCTGGACTTGCTTAGCGTGTAATTCCACCAAGCTGGTATTCTTTAGGAGAATATCAAAGATTTGAATCATATTAACCTGATACTGACTTCTATCGCGGTAATCCTGAATCCATCCAAGATCCATATGACGCTGGAGGGCCTCTTATACAAAAGAGCATCCCTGGTCATTTTTTGAGCAGATAGGGCAAGAATCGTAATCGTGTCGTGGCAGATTAAGATGTTGGCTTTTCCTTGAGTGCATCGCCACTAGGTTGACATTCATTGCCAGGATGTTGTGGTTCTGAATGATGTTAGAATTTGTATAAGTCATGTTGACTTCATGAATTCGGTGATCCTGGATCCATCCGAGATCCATCTCTTCCTGTAGAGCGGTTTACACCACAGAACATCCTTGATTGTCTTTAGAGTAGATATCACACTGATGATAATTATGAGACGGAACATGACCGTACCCGCTCTGTCTGCAATGCTTCTTGACCAGGTTGGTTCCCAATAAGAGTACATCACGGATTTGATAGTTGTGCTTAGACTCTTCTTCTATCAAATTTACTGCGGCTTTCTCGTGTTGAGGCAACGGGTTCGTCTGAACATTTGGATTTTTATCCTTGAAGGATAAGACCCCGCTCCTAACAAGATTTTGCACATCGGACTTGAAACTGAGACAGTTTTCTATGTTATGCCCTGATCCTCCTTGATGGTAAGGACAAGCCTGATCCGCTTTGAACCAAAAAGGCAAATTTTTCGGAATCGCAAGAGGAGCCCTGGTTTGGACATTCCCCTTGACCAGTAGTAATGGAAACAATTATGCATATAACATTGGTATAGGGTCGAACCCTGGTGGTCGCATTGTACGGTTGTTGTTGTATTGGGGACGTGCCTGCTGAAAAGGCTGTTGTGTCATTTGCTGATATTGCTGTTGATTCGGTTGGCTCTGAGCAACCTGAGGTTGATACGCAGGAACATGCGCAGGGTTAATAGCAGGAGTTACAGCTGCTAGTGGTTGGTACCGTCGCCTTTGCTTTTCGAGAGAGATATTACCAATATCTTGCTCTTTTTTCTTAGGGAAAGTACTACCATATCTTTTGGTACTACTTGATGGTCCAGCGTCTTTAACTAAACGTCCTTCTCGGATTGCTTCTTCAAGACGAACTCCCATGCCGACCATTTCAGTAAAGTTGCTGGGCGCACTGGCGACCATTCTGTCATAGTAAAATGAGCTCAAGGTTTTCAAGAAGATCTTTGTTATCTCTTTTTCCTCAAGAGGTGGACAAACCTGAGCGGCAATTTCACGCCATCTTTGAGTATATTCCTTAAACGTTTCCTTGTCTTTCTGCAACATGGCTCTAAGCTGATCTCTGTCCGGTGCCATGTCCAGGTTATACTAATATTGTTGAACAAAAGCAGCACCAAGATCTCTACAAGTGATGATCTTGGTGTGGTTTAAACCCGTGTACCATTTGAGTGCGGCACCGGTTAAACTATCTTGGAAATAGTGGATCTGTAGCTGTTGGTTCTCTGTCTGTGTTGACATCCTCCAAGCGTACATCACCAAATGGCTTTGAGGGCAAGAGTTACCCTTGTATTTTTCAAATTCTGGCACCTTGAATTTGGGCGGAACTTTCACATTGGGGACCAAACAAAGGTCTGCGGCGTCCTTTCCGAATAGATCCTGACCGCGAATGGCTTGTAGTTCCTTCTGCATCTCCAGGAACTATTCCTGGAACTCCTTCATTCTGTTGTCCATACTTTCGTTTCCACCAGAAGGTATCTGGGGAATCTGTCCTTCCGGGACAGTGTGTACCATAGGTGGTGGTATAGTCATTATGACAGTTACTCTTGGTGCCTCCCGATGTTTGTAACCTTCAGGAGTTGTTGTCATGCCCCTGGCATCTTTGCTTTACTGAAGTTTGTAAACTTCAGGCCCAACGGCTCCTGCTGCAGTTTTCAGATCCTCAGTGATCGGCGAAATATATCCTTCCGGGATATAGTTGATAGGCATGCCCCAGGGACGATCTTTAGGCATGTTATACCGAGGATCAATCTTTTCCACTATAGGCGTTGATGTGATCTCTGAGATCACAGTCCGTTGTATCTCAACTGCTGCCAGAGCTTGCATGTCACTGTGAAGTTTTCTCATATCCTCTCTCAGAGCGTCGATTTCTTCTCTTAGCTCTCTATTCTCTTCCTCGAGATTATCCATTTCCTTTTGTTGACTGACCCGAGTATTGTATGAATGAGACAGTTTGACTCTAGAATCGAGACACAAACGTGAGATTTGTAGAGAAGAAGAATGCGTTATGTGAGAATGATGAATGATATGCAATAATTATTTTTAGTTATATATTTTAATCAAAAGAAACTTTGAAAACTGGATTGCAAATATCAAACAGTAGGGAAACCCCGTTTTATTGAATTCAAAGATTGCGGAAATGGAAATATAGTAATTTAGAAAGTGTTGTAAAAGGAAATCTAAACTTATGGATCCTGAGTCCTCTCTGAGGAGAGCTCACGTGCTGGTTCTGGTACTTTCCTTTTCTTTGACCGGGGCTCTTGAGTCGTTGTCGGGTTGTCATTCCTTTTCCAAGTGAAAGGAGTGAGCAAATTCCTTTGGTCTTCTTGATTCTCTACATCATGTTGCTTTAAAATCTCGATTAGAGCATCCTTTTCTTTTATCAGTTTCTGTAATTTGTTACACTCCACGTTGAGAATGCGGTATTTGTTCTTCCAAGATTTCTTTTCCCGCTGGACTTTGTTGAGAGTAACCTGAAGTTTTTCCGTACTAGACATAAAATAAAGGGCAGATTCCTTTAACGGAAGAACTTCTTGATGAGGGTAAGACATCCTCAGCTTGAGAGCTCTAGTTTGTACCCAGTGGAGATAAGGTTCCACCGAGACACAGTCTGGTATTCCTAGAGACTCTCTTCCTTTCCTATGAACATGTTTCCAGGCATGCAATATTTCTGTCTTTAGTGCTCTGTCGTTTTCTCCTTCCTTGAAGAAAAGACCTTCCAGATGAGCATTACGCGAAACATGCCTCATCGGGTATCCAAATTGACGACGAACTAAAACCGGATGATAATTGATTCCTCCTTTAGTTCCTATGAGGGGTACATTAGGGAAGTTTCCACAATGATCAATGATTCTGATCCCATCATAGATCTGATTGTACCAATCGATGTCAGAGTTGGTGAGAGACATGATTCTCTGCGACTAACTTAAAGTACTCTTATGATCCCAAAATGCAGCAGACTTTGGAAAATGGGAAGTGAACCATTTGTATAGGAGGGGTACACAGCATGTGATCATTCCTCCGCTATACAAATTCCTTAAGTGTACAGAATGATAAGTATTTGCGAGCAGGGTCGGTACAGGATTTCCAATTAAAAAAACCTTAATGGAATTAATATCAACGAAGTTATCAATGTTGGGAAACAAAAATAATCTGTAGGTGAGCAAAACAAAGATGCTCTTGAAAGCCGTCACGTTCCCTATACTAGCAAAGTACAAAGCTTTCTTTACCAAAAAATGGGCTGGAAAATCTTGGATTCCACCCTTAATGGTCATGTGAGTCCTGACTTCTGACTCGTCCAAATAAATTGCCCTTGCAATGGTTTGATCCTTTGGAATTTCTTCCAGTCCAGAAAAGGGAGCGTGATAGTGATGGGTAAATCAGTCAGGTGAGAGTACTCCTCCAGTGTTGGTGCTAGCTGATAATCCGGGAATGTGAAACAGTGATAAACCGGATCGTAGAACTGAATGAGTGTAGACAGGATTCCTTCAATTACATGGACCCTTAATAGAGACAGCAGTCCTCCGTACTTAGCTTTGAAAGCATCAGAGTTGGTGATCATCCTCGCCAAACCTCTTAAATCCTCTAATTTTGAAACCTTGAAGGTGTACTTGTGAGTCTTCCTTGTACCGAAATCCATAACGCAATCTTTCTCTCTGACATTTGCAATCATTGTCTTAGTTTAATTTGAAAAAGAGAGAGACTAGAAGAGAAAAAAAATTTCTTTGTTTAAAAGTTTTTTAGATGAAATGAATGCATGAATGCAGCACACAAAAACATAGAAAAAACATGGAGTCAAAGGTTCGGTGTCATGAAGTCATGGCTCTACCCATCCCCAAAGGTTATACTGGTGATTTTTTATACCTGTCCTCAAAATCATTGACCCCTCTTGGGATAACAACAACAGGCTGGTTCACCCGAGCGAGCTGCAGTATCTTAGAGTAATCTCAAATGAGGGTAGTATCACGTGACAACTATTTTTGATAGCTTCCGCACTACAAAATAGTCACATGGTTTCAGTCTACTAAAATCCTCAGTTTCTCAGATACCACAATCGAACAATCTGCTTTCAACAACCGAAGTCGTATAGGCATTGAATCCGCAAAGGGTATCTCCACTGATTCGATGGTCGACCGGGATCTCTTATTTGGGAGTCACTCTCTATAAGATTACCCGTCTAGTGCCATCACTTATCTTAGGTGTCACTCAAACTTTCCAGATGCGGCATCACCCTCAGTCCCATTAGCAGAAAAATAAACACAGATATCAATTAGGAAAAGCGATATATATATGTTTATTCCTAAAACTAACATCCTAGACCTCTTAAGAGCTATAATCCTAGTCCTATACAATCAATGACTCCCCAGCAGAGTCGCCATTTTACTGTGGAAAATGGGGACGATGATGACTAAGGTAAAACAGATCATACAGTGACTCCCCAACAGAGTCACCATTTTCCTGTGAAAAATGGGGACGATGATGACTAAAACAGATCTTACTTTAAACTCCCCAGCAGAGTCGTCATTTTCCTGTAGCGAGCGATTTTTGTCGGTGACGCGACCACCTTATCGCTGAAGTTTGGGTTTTCCTCCTCGAGGAGAAAGGGTTCTACTTTGTGATTTCTTATTTATCCCATGAAGTTGGAAGGGAAACGGAAGCTATCTAAAACTAACCTTGCACGCGAATGTTTAACTAAACAAATGCTTTAAAGAGATTGGGGGGTCCGGGGTCAGGTTATACAATGGGTAGTTGTCAATTACCCATCCTATATGTGGTTATCCATAAGATATTAGCTCTAGGGTTTCGCTTTGTAATTGATGGTGTTTATCTGGTAATGGGTTAGGAAAGTTTCTTGGGAAAGTATGACAGGGAGAGTGAGTTTTTGTTGATGTTCGGGTTTTTCCCGATGTTTTTGGTAAGGTACTGGACCTAAGTTTTGATTCATATGGAGGTACTGGACCTAGAGTTTTTGATTAGTATGCTCGCTAAGATTTCGCAATCTTATGCCTATGTATTCCCGTTTAAACGAAACTGGGAAATCAGAGAAATCGTAGTTCCTCCTATTCTAAGGGAGGAAAAAGATGTTTTGGTGTCTTGTTCAGAGCCCAAGACAGAGGCTAAAGGGTTTATTTGTGTCTTGTTCAAAGCCCAAGATTGAAGCTAAAAGGTTTGACTGAGAGAGAACTTGTCATCTCTAAAGGGAGATGTTGATTTTTGTGTGCCTTGACCAAAGCCCAAGGTTTAAGCTAAGAGATTGATTGACTCTGCTAGGGAATTCCTTATACAAAGACTAAGAGGAGGCTGGGAATGAATGACTCAACAAGAGAGCGTTTAAATAGGTATCTTGTACAAAGCCTAAGATTGAGGCAAAAAAAAGACGAACTCTTTGGGGATATCTTTATACAAAGCCTAAGAGGAGGCTAAAAGCTTGACTTTTTTCGGGGAAATTGTTCTTTTTGTCTTGTACAAAGCCCAAGATTGAGGCTAAAAGGGATTTTTGACTCCACCGGAGAGTTTTGTATGTGTCTTGTACAAAGCCCAAGATATATAGAGGCTAAAATGAGAAATTTAATCGACTCGACTGAGGATATTTTAGGTCTCTTGTACAAAGTCCAAGACGGAGGCTAAAAGGTTTTGACTCTGCGGGAGAGTATTATCTGTCTTGTACAAAGCCCAAGATTGAGGCTAAAATGAGTTTTGACTCTGCTTGGGAATTGATTTCTCAAAGTCTAAAGGAAGGCTCAGAGGAAATAACTCCTCTAGGGAATATTTTTTTCCCCAAGCTTAAGAGAAGGTTATGAAATTTTATATCTCGTACAAAGCCTAAGATTGAGGAAAAAAAGAGTTTGACTCAACAAGAGAGTGCTTTTATCTGTCTCGTACAAAGCCCGAGATTTGTGGCTGAATAAACTGGAAAAATCAATCTACACAGCTCGAGAGGAGGTTAACTCCTGCTAGGGGAAATCATTATACAAAGCCTAAGAGGAGGCCATTGACTCAACAAGAGAGTGCTTTTATCTGTCTTGTACAAAGCCCGAGATAGAGGCTAAAGGGTTGACTCAACAAGAGAGTACTGAAAAGTGATTGACTCAACAAGAGAGTCTGAAAATTGACTGACTCAACAAGAGAGTCTGAAAAGGTGATTGACTCAACAAGAGAGTCTAAAAAGGTTAGCTCCACAGGGGAGAATCATTTGTACAAAGCCCAAGAGGAGGCTGAAAGCTGAGGAAAGATCATTATGCAAAGCCTAAGAGGAGACTATCTTTCTGCTGGGGATTATTGAGATCCCGAGGCTGGTCCAAATGGGGAATCAACTCTTGCAGGGGAATGCAGAGGAATTGATAGATCAGAAACCTTGAGGTTTTGATTTGAGATAGTGTTATCCTGATGATAAACTGACCCTGGTTGGGGGATTTTAGGAGAGAGACGGGGTTTTAGAACCCATAAGTTTTAACTCTTGCTGGAGATTAATCCAGAATTCGGGGTTTCTCCTATGTTTTGTAGGGAACTTGAGAATGTCTTTGAGACTCAAGGGTATTTAGATTGTCCAAGTCTACTGGTGTGGAAGAGTTTTATCTTTTGTATGATGCCCAAGAGAAGGCCGACTCTTTTAAGGGATGAGTATCAACCCTAAAATTGGTCTGAGGGTTTTGACTCCTTTTTAGAAAGACAACTCTAACAAAGGATGACTAAGTTCTGTCCTATACCTTTAAGAGGTCTTCAGGGTCCTTGTACTAAGCCCAAGAGAAGGCATGAGAACTTCTAAGAAGCCGGAGGGTCCTTGTACAAAGCCCAAGAGGAGGCGGGGATGCTTTTAGGAAACCTGTGGGATTCAAACCAAGAAAAGTTCAAGAAATGCTATTCACCGAGAATAGATCATTTAGTGAAAGTTCTAAGGTTTGAAGAAATTCAAGAGATGCTATTCATCGAGAATAGATCAACTCTAGGGAGTAGAATTTCTTTGACAATTTCTAGGGGTGACAGTCTGAGAAAAGGTTCACGAAGAATACTGCTTTTCTCTTTGTTCCATATTGTTTAAGCCAAAGAGAAGGCAAGACTGTATCTGGTAATCCTATGGGGATCTAATTTTTTTTTGTATTTAAGAGTGACCAACACGGCTTTACCTAGTTCTAGACCTAGTTGCCGGGGAAAACTCTAAATAACTATACTAGTATATATACAGTTGTTATATGACAAGTATGTAAAAGGATATGAAATAAGACTTACAGTGCGCAACTTCTCATAATACAGTTATATATATTTGACATGTATTTAAAATAGATGAAAGAAGACTAACCATGCGCAGCTTCCCACAATACAGTTATATATATTAAAGCATGTAAATGAAAGCGGATAAAAACTTACAGGTGAGCAAGCTTCCATGCTGTATTGTTAGTTGTTCAAAGAAATTAAAGAAATTTTTGATAACAACTGTATATTTGAACCTAAATCAAAAGGGAAGTTGTTTTGATAAGATTGTACTGGGACTTATACAATGACTGAGGCCCAAAAGGTTTTCTGTACAAAGGTATGCGTCTTATAACTCAAGGAGAGACCCAAAGATTATTTAAAGAAAAGAAATGGGACTTACAACACGAGGGTAAGCCCAGTTGAAAATAGTTTGAAAACGACGATCTCGTCAAAATTTCTGAAACTGTATCTGGACTTATACAATACACTGAGACCCAAATTATTTTATTTACAAAGAGGTGAGACTTACACTTTATCAAGAGGCCCAAAGTGTGTTTTTGTACAGGAGATGGGGCTTACAACTCAGGGAGAGGCCCAGATGATTTTGAAAAGGCGACGATCGCGTAGTTGTTTTGAAAATGTACAGAGGGACTTATACAATATGTGAGGCCCAAAATGGTTTTATTTACAAAGGGATGGGACTTACACTCTATTAGAGGCCCAAAAGTTTGAAAATGAACAAAGATGGGTCTTATAGCTCAAGGAGAAGCCCAGTTGGTTTTGTTAAAAAGGCGACGATCGCGCCGAATTTTTGAAAATATACCGAGGGACTTATACAATGTGTGAGGCCCAAAAATGTTTATTTACAAAAAGGGGTTGGGTCTTACACTCTATTAGAGGCCCATGAGTGTTTTGAAAGGTTTGATAAGGATAAAAAACCAAAGAAACCCTAATTTCATTTTCTTTTAAAAGTAATCCTTTTAATAAAATAAATAAAATGACAAAAATACCAAATAAGTCTAAATAAACTACTTGTTATTTTTGGTTAAGGTTTGAAAAATGAGGTTTTAATCACAAGATGATTTAGGACTCATTTGATTTTGATTTTCAAGATGAATATTCATTTTTAAAAGGTTTAAAAACAATAAAAATGTATTTATTTACAAAAATATCAACTTTATTAAATAACTAATATAAATTTGATTTTTTTGTGGAATAAAATATTTTAACATTTTTGTGATTTTTTGCAAAAAGAACCAATCAAAAATCATTAAAATTGAATGAGAAATTAATTTTCCAAATCATTTAAAATATAACAAAATATAAAAAAAATGGAAAAAAGTGGATCTGGGGCGAGGGGGATTCGAACCCCAGACCTCTTAGGTGCAGCGCGCGCCTTCTACCACTGGGGTGGTGATACATCCGTGTATCAAAACCACCCCATGAATATATGAGGCATGCCTTGTTTTTGGCCTGGCCAAGGCAAGGCAAGGTAAGGTTTTGGCCAGAAACGTGAAGGTTGTAACTTTCTCATTTCTCTATGGATTGGGGCAAAATTTAGATCTATCCTGCCTAGAATTTTACAAGGAATCCAATGGTGGTGTTGGTTTTTCCAGATGAGGTCCCCATTTCAAAACCCGATGGTGTTCTTGAAATAGGCCTATAATTGCATTTTCTATGCTACCTCTTGTTACAGGCATGAATTACATGATGAATTGGTTCAAACACAACAAATATAACATGTATGAGATGTGCATGATTAGTGGACTTCAAAGCAATGCATATTTCAAAGAGTTCAAGTTATGATGCTTACCTCTTTAGGAGCTTTTTGGGCTATCTACCAAGTTTCTTGTGCCAGAAGTAATTTGATGCTTTAGACACTCTTAATTAATCCTTAGAAGCTTTTAGAATGGTTGGAACTAGCTGGAATCCTTAGGAACAAGTTTGAGCTCTTTCTTGCAAAAGGGGCAAAAGTGACCAATATGGCAACTCTCTCAAATGGTGTTCCAGATGTGGGGAACCATTTGGGACAGTTCAAGGAAGATATTTAGAGTGTGTTTGAGGTCTTATCTGGTTTTGAAAGTGACTGGATCAAGACATGGCTTGAAAAATGCAAAAAAGTCCAATTTTGAGGTTTTGAGAGGTGACTTTGTGATTTTGGTATTACAGGTCACATATGAGAGTTTGGACAGCTTAGATATGACATATTGGATATGTTTGGATCATGAGTTTTGGTGGAAATTGTGACACCCCTAATCTATACCCCCAAATAAAACATGCATTTAAAGCGGTAAAAAGAAAGTTCGAAAATTTGATCAGAGTATAATTAAAAACATGGCATAGAGAGGGAGAATCACATCATATTGAAACCAAACACATAACATGCAACACCTGCTCATTTAGATATGCAACGTGGGGTAGCATACATACAGAGGAAACTCCGTTCCTTACACCCACATTTCAGAAATTAGAATTAAAGCGGAAAATCTAAAATCTGAATAACATGTGCACATATATACATATAAACAGTTTTTCATACATCAAGTATCATATGTACAAGCCAAAAGATAATATATACATAATACATAATAATAGCCAACGACCTCCCTAACTACCCGGTGTCACATATCAGAGCCGACCGACAAAAAGGGTGAAGACACAAAGCTTCACGAAAGACCTCCAGCACCACTAATCTGCAATGCCTCATAGAGCATTATAAAACGAGCAGAAGGGTGAGAAAGACAACCATAATATAAATGCATATAATTATATATTAACACAAAAATGCACAAGTAACATATTTCTCACCGCAAATGCACAACAATCATATATAACACAATACCATACAATACGCACGTATCATATACCACTGCACATCAATCATTCACAACACAGTTACACATATTCCATCTCATCAATTCACATTCACAAATTCATGCACAATTAACTTATGATTTATGCAATGCACATAGACTGACACAACAACTCTATGCACATGCCATGCGGTACCGACTTCCAACCTTGTAATTCATTAGTCCCCCAGGAACTATTGGAATCATCGCTCGTTACTGGGACGTAGCCAATAACACCCCGTCGGGTCTACGATGTTCACCCGTCGCTGTAAGTCCTCAGGCATCGCCTCGTATTTTCGAGGCCCACGACGTTAAGGATTGCTTTAAGTCTCCAAAGGAGCCCACAATCGTCTATAATCATCGCTTTAAGTCCTCAGGCAGCGCCTCGTATTTTCGAGGCCCACGATGTTATAGTAGATTCCCTCGAGAATCAAATTGTCTCTCAGAACGTTTCAACAATGCACGATGATGCTTGGCATACAATGACTCATGACATTCACATTGCATGCATACACCCATTCATAATCATGCATATCTAAACAATTGCCACACTTAGCATTTTCTTGCCTCTCGGCCACAAATCATCATCACAGCAGCACATAAGGCATACACATTAATATCAATGCCACATGGTATGTTACACAACCAATATACACATCAATTATGCACACATCACACACAATCCATCATGTATATTCACATCATATAAACCACATAAAAGCTTCACGTTACATAACAAAAGCACAACACACGGTAAAACCTCAACCGTGCGCATTTAACGCGATAAAAACCCGACAACTCGACTATTTTTCCAAAAACACGAATTAATTAAATCATCCACTGACCTCCAATCTAATTTTAAAAGAAAGAACATTTCGTAAGCTTTCCAACAGTATAAAGAACGTCCCAATCCGAGTTACGGATCAAAAGATATGAATTTCCGAAGTTTCCCCGAAAAACAGAATTTTCTGTTTCAGCACATTAGGCATCGATCCCTAACTCGCATGTATCGATCCCTGCTGTAGTAAAATTCCATTTTTCCCAATTTTCACAGTAGGGATCGATCCCTGGGATTATGTATCGATCCCTAACCCTGTTTTTCACAAAAAACCAGATTTTTCAAATTACAACCTTGCTGTCCTTTTCCGAAACACCCAAAAACTCGACTAAATCGAACATTTTCACCGAAACAAACATATACTCATAAACACCAAATACATAAGAACAATTTAGAACACTTAAACGAAATTTCTACGACGTTCGATTTTTCGATTAAATTTCAACCTTTCAAAAACCAGAATTTTTAAACTTCACCAAATCGAATAAAAAGCACGACATACGACGACCTAACCTTCCTCGATACAACTACGTAATTTATTTCGAATTCTAACCGTGAAAACATCGTTTTCTATCAATTTCCTATAATTCGACCTAAACGGAAACAACAACGGAAACATACCGAAAACTAACCGAAACATAACCAAACTTCGTGAAACTTTAAACAGCAGCTCACATACATATAACCAACCAACACATGTATTTATACGACTTTTCGACCGTAGAAACATCGGTTTCTATCGATTTCGTCAAATACGGCATAAACGGAAACATATGGAAAACCAACCAAACTTCCACACAAACATACATAATCATACACATGTATAAGATAATTGAATTTCACACCCTTACCCGATAAATTCGCGTTTGAAAAGTCGGTTGAATCGGTTCCTAAATCCCCAAGTTTTTCCTCTTTTTCTTCTTCTCTTTCTCTTCTCTTCTTTCTCTCTATTTTTCTGTTTTTCTTTCTTTTCTCTCTTTCTTACTACATTTCTATTTTTATACAAAATCAAAATATCTAGCCACCCAAAAAGACCAAAATACCCCTACACTCAAATATCTCGCAAACGCTCTCAAAACGCGATAAAACATAAACAACGATGAAAAATAATATATTGTCAAATAAAAGTCAATAATAAAATAATATAAAAACAAAAATAATTAAATCGACTCGATTAAATAAATCGGACAAAACGGGGCGTTACAATTCTCCCCCACTTGGAAATTTTCGTCCTCGAAAATATAACCGAGACAAACAACTCTGGATACGACTCGCGCATCCGACCAACAAACATCAGGCCTACCAAAAGGCACACCACAACCAACACAACTGACAAACCACCTTGCTAACCTTAATCACAACGAGGACACGACCACGACGACAACAACGACAAGATGCAAAGCCCAAACAATGCACTTGACGACCAACTCAGAACTCAAGGAATACACAAAACACAACTCATAGGTTCACTCTTGAACCAAAACATCCCTCAACTTATCAGCACACGGATACTATTAGAACCTTTCTCCTAACACATCCACTCTGAAACATCCAATGGTCTCATCTAAGAACTCTTACAAGTCGCACACACATATACGAAATGTGCTACATCACATCTCCGCTGCGCACTCTGATGACTCGTAACCATCAAAACTACCAATCTCTCTCCCAAAATCTAATTCTTTCACGAACCTTCCAAAAACCACTGTTCACCTTTAATATTCTAACCTCACATCCTTTCGGGTTATCCTACACACCAGATACAAGCCTCTGAACGGTTCCAACAATTCTAATCCTCGGACCACCAAAACAGCCACACATAGAAACTTTCAACTTAACTCCTCAAACACAACAATAACTCTTCTCGACTCCTAACCAATCTCGTTGTCTCTATTCCTTCAGACCAAACCCGTACTCAATATTCTTGTAATTACCAAACACTTCAAATCTAGAATCATAAAGATAATACTCCCAATATTCAAACACAATTACAACTGCAAAAAAAATTCCGATTTTCAAAACAATACTGATCCTTCCATGAATCCTCGAATGTCGCAAAACATAAGCCACTACTTACTCTCTTATCTTAACACACTAACTATCCTTATCCAAAATACATCCCCAAACAATTGACTCCATCTTTGCAAGTCAAATGAAGTAACCAGACGCTAGTCTTGTAAAAAGTCTTCCATACCCTTCAGTAATAACCAACAAAAGTCCAAAAAGTTTCTAATCACTTTAACCAACTTCGGAGCCTCTCATAGTAACACCGCATCTACTTCTGATGACAACAAATATAACCCGTCACACAAGTCGATCAAAGCCTCAACTCAAGCAAATCACTACTCTTATCAAACATCCCAACAATTGTAATTCTAATCAACTCAACCAAACCATCATAGTTACCTAATCCCGAAAATGAATACTTATCCTCAATCGTCATCTTATACCACTGTCCGTAATCCATACACAATTCCTTCTCTTGATACTCCAAATTCCAACCTATTACAACAATATACCAAAAGGACTCTCGACGACTTCTCACGTCACCCACCATACAAAACCTCAATTCCGCATCACCGTCAGATATAAAATCTTCTTCAACTTGACAAAATAATCCGCAACATTTCCTTAAATTTCAAGTAATCCAATCCGCACCACTATCAAAGCCGGAAAGACACGTCCATACATCCAACATAATTCCCGTCTACTATCAACAAGAGATTAAGGGTGATCAGTTCCTCAATTTGTCAATAGACAGCCGACAACCATGATGAAGCATAAACCGTCTCCACCAAACCATAATAGCATTCCTTACATCCTAAACACAAAACCACCTAAGGCACAATTCCTTAGTTAACCTAAACCTTACTTCTGCATCCCTTCTTGATCCAGAAATCACACTTATAATCCTGTAATTCACAACCCACTGAGCCAGCGCTTTACACCTGAAGCAACATGGAGAAGTGCCAGCTTCTCCCCCACTTATCTCATTCTAATCTCTCTAATTATAAACACACCAAAACCATCCCAAGCCTTTACCACAAATGGTCAAAGAACAATTTAAACAAACCGAAAAAGTAATTACTGACCCCATTGCTGGAGTATCAATAACCATCTTACTACCCCAAGAAGACAACAACAAATTCAAACACTTCACGCACTCACACGAAATAAACGAATGAGTCGTCCCAATATCAACAATAGCAATTAAAGGCATACTATTAATAAACAAGTACCTTGAGTCAAACGATCTGCACTAGTAGTCTCATCTCCTACCAATGCAACAACTTTCCCACCAGTCTGAGCTCCCTTCGGTTTCGTACATCCCGTGCTAATATGACCTTTTTCACCACAGTTGAAACATCGCACATTAATCTTCCTACAATTCGCTGCGACATGTCCCGAACTTCCACAATTGGAACATTTCAGTTTATTCCTACTACAATCCATCTGTCGATGCCCTACTTCTCCACACTTGTAACATTTCTTCACATCTGTTCTACACTCAAATGAACGATGACCAAGCCCACCACATTTGAAACACTTAACGGAACCGGAACCCCCTCCAGATCTCTTTTTAAAGTTTCCCTTATGCTCGCCCTTATCAACGGGTGTCACATAAGGCCCACTCCGAGACTGTTGTTTCCCTTTCCTGTCATTCACACTCGTATCGCGAGTGGCACGCGCCTTACGATCCTCTTCATACATTCTACAATTGTCCACCAATTCAGAAAACCTTCTAATCCTCTGATAACCGATTGCCCGTTTAATCTCCGGACGCAATCCGTTCTCATATTTCACACACTTAGAAAATTCAGCAGTCGCCTCCGGATAATGAGGATAAAACTGCACCAGTTCCACAAACTTAGTCGTATACTCAACAACGGACATATTGCCTTGTTTTAATCCCAAAAACTCAATCTCTTTCTTTTCCTTCACTCCCTCAGGATAATACACCCTCCGAAACTCTCGGCCAAATAAATTCCAAGTAACCTCTTCCTTATCCTCTTCCAACACTCGACGCAAACTAACCCACCAATCAGCTGCTTCTTCCTCCAGCATGCAAGTACCCAATCTCACCTTATGCTCTTCAGCACAATCCATCATACGGAAGATTCTTTCAACCTCTTCAAACCAAAATTGTGCACCATCCGGATCATATCTTCCCTTGAAGATAGGCAGCTTATTCCTTCCGAACTCATCATTACCCATAACATCCGTTACATCCTGCACAGCTCGGGCCATATTCTGTTCATCCAAATACAGAAACTATGGTTAACCAACAACCCACCAGCACACGACTGCTGCACAACAGCAACTCGCCTAAAACGACAGACACAACAGACACAACTGACACAGACTGACACGAACTGGCTCTGATACCACTTAATGTGACACCCCCAATCTATACCCCCAAATAAAACATGCATTTAAAGCGGTAAAAAGAAAGTTCGAAAATTTGATCAGAGTATAATTAAAAACATGGCATAGAGAGGGAGAATCACATCATATTGAAACCAAACACATAACATGCAACACCTGCTCATTTAGATATGCAACGTGGGGTAGCATACATACAGAGGAAACTCCGTTCCTTACACCCACATTTCAGAAATTAGAATTAAAGCGGAAAATCTAAAATCTGAATAACATGTGCACATATATACATATAAACAGTTTTTCATACATCAAGTATCATATGTACAAGCCAAAAGATAATATATACATAATACATAATAATAGCCAACGACCTCCCTAACTACCCGGTGTCACATATCAGAGCCGACCGACAAAAAGGGTGAAGACACAAAGCTTCACGAAAGACCTCCAGCACCACTAATCTGCAATGCCTCATAGAGCATTATAAAACGAGCAGAAGGGTGAGAAAGACAACCATAATATAAATGCATATAATTATATATTAACACAAAAATGCACAAGTAACATATTTCTCACCGCAAATGCACAACAATCATATATAACACAATACCATACAATACGCACGTATCATATACCACTGCACATCAATCATTCACAACACAGTTACACATATTCCATCTCATCAATTCACATTCACAAATTCATGCACAATTAACTTATGATTTATGCAATGCACATAGACTGACACAACAACTCTATGCACATGCCATGCGGTACCGACTTCCAACCTTGTAATTCATTAGTCCCCCAGGAACTATTGGAATCATCGCTCGTTACTGGGACGTAGCCAATAACACCCCGTCGGGTCTACGATGTTCACCCGTCGCTGTAAGTCCTCAGGCATCGCCTCGTATTTTCGAGGCCCACGACGTTAAGGATTGCTTTAAGTCTCCAAAGGAGCCCACAATCGTCTATAATCATCGCTTTAAGTCCTCAGGCAGCGCCTCGTATTTTCGAGGCCCACGATGTTATAGTAGATTCCCTCGAGAATCAAATTGTCTCTCAGAACGTTTCAACAATGCACGATGATGCTTGGCATACAATGACTCATGACATTCACATTGCATGCATACACCCATTCATAATCATGCATATCTAAACAATTGCCACACTTAGCATTTTCTTGCCTCTCGGCCACAAATCATCATCACAGCAGCACATAAGGCATACACATTAATATCAATGCCACATGGTATGTTACACAACCAATATACACATCAATTATGCACACATCACACACAATCCATCATGTATATTCACATCATATAAACCACATAAAAGCTTCACGTTACATAACAAAAGCACAACACACGGTAAAACCTCAACCGTGCGCATTTAACTCGATAAAAACCCGACAACTCGACTATTTTTCCAAAAACACGAATTAATTAAATCATCCACTGACCTCCAATCTAATTTTAAAAGAAAGAACATTTCGTAAGCTTTCCAACAGTATAAAGAACGTCCCAATCCGAGTTACGGATCAAAAGATATGAATTTCCGAAGTTTCCCCGAAAAACAGAATTTTCTGTTTCAGCACATTAGGCATCGATCCCTAACTCGCATGTATCGATCCCTGCTGTAGTAAAATTCCATTTTTCCCAATTTTCACAGTAGGGATCGATCCCTGGGATTATGTATCGATCCCTAACCCTGTTTTTCACAAAAAACCAGATTTTTCAAATTACAACCTTGCTGTCCTTTTCCGAAACACCCAAAAACTCGACTAAATCGAACATTTTCACCGAAACAAACATATACTCATAAACACCAAATACATATGAACAATTTAGAACACTTAAACGAAATTTCTACGACGTTCGATTTTTCGATTAAATTTTAACCTTTCAAAAACCAGAATTTTTAAACTTCACCAAATCGAATAAAAAGCACGACATACGACGACCTAACCTTCCTCGATACAACTACGTAATTTATTTCGAATTCTAACCGTGAAAACATCGTTTTCTATCAATTTCCTATAATTCGACCTAAACGGAAACAACAACGGAAACATACCGAAAACTAACCGAAACATAACCAAACTTCGTGAAACTTTAAACAGCAGCTCACATACATATAACCAACCAACACATGTATTTATACGACTTTTCGACCGTAGAAACATCGGTTTCTATCGATTTCGTCAAATACGGCATAAACGGAAACATATGGAAAACCAACCAAACTTCCACACAAACATACATAATCATACACATGTATAAGATAATTGAATTTCACACCCTTACCCGATAAATTCGCGTTTGAAAAGTCGGTTGAATCGGTTCCTAAATCCCCAAGTTTTTCCTCTTTTTCTTCTTCTCTTTCTCTTCTCTTCTTTCTCTCTATTTTTCTGTTTTTCTTTCTTTTCTCTCTTTCTTACTACATTTCTATTTTTATACAAAATCAAAATATCTAGCCACCCAAAAAGACCAAAATACCCCTACACTCAAATATCTCGCAAACGCTCTCAAAACGCGATAAAACATAAACAACGATGAAAAATAATATATTGTCAAATAAAAGTCAATAATAAAATAATATAAAAACAAAAATAATTAAATCGACTCGATTAAATAAATCGGACAAAACGGGGCGTTACAGAAATTCTCTCTAACTCAAAAACTCAGAGTTACCTTGCAAAAGAAGGCATTTTGGCATAGAGAAAGGGATTTTGAGGAAAGCATCAGTTTGGTTGCTTTAGTGTACTCAAACTGAGCACAAATGAGCTCTATTTATAGTAGAGCAAGTTTTTTTGCAAGCAATAGTGTGTGGTAACTACAGTAGGCCTTTGGCCAATGTTATGCAAAAGGAATCTCAAGTCTCCTCTAGCCATTGACTTGAGATTAGGGTGCAGGCTTTGTAGCTTTGGTTCAGAGATAAACTTGGACTGAATTCAGTTAGGAATGTGTCAGTCCATGCCACCTTGGTGTATCCATTAAATGCATTGCAACAAAATTGGAGTCTTGGCACCTTTTTAGCTATTTTAGGTTTGGCATGCTACTTGTAGATTCTTGGACTTTGGAGGCTTGGAGATTAGATCATCCCCCTTGGATTTGATCCTCAGATGTGTCCAAAATGATGACAAGGCTTGGATCTATCAGATTTGGACAAATCGAGTAAAATGCACAAAATCTGCCAAATCTGTCTTGAAAAAATCAGTTCATGATGCCATGTTCCAAGGGTTATATCTCCTTGTTCAAATGGAATTTAGAGATGATCTGGTACTTGTTGGAAAGCCCTCATGGCATACTTCAACTTTGATGTCCAACCCAAGACCTGGTTTGACTTGGAAAAATGTGATTTTCATGTTTTCAGCCATTTTGATCCCTCCATAACTAAAAATCCATGAAGAATTGGAATGAGATGTAGTTAACACTTTTAAATTATGCCATGAGAGCTACAAATCCATCTTTGGACCATCTAAAATGGTTGCTTGGATCTCAAGTTATGATCCTTGGAAGTTGGTACCCTAGCCACTTTGTTTCATAACTTAGAAAAATTCTAAGTTTTTTATGGTTACCCCTTTTACAAGTTAACCCATTTTCTTTGGTTTTTCTTGATGAATGATGAGTCCAATCACACATTAACATCATTTTAGGGTTAAGGAACCTTGGTTGACCAAAAAAATCAAAAAGTCAAACTTTGACTTTTTGTATAGTTGACTTTTTCAGCAAATGAAATCTAAACTGTGCGATCCTCTATGAAATCAAGTCCTTGACCTAAATCAAACTTAATGGATGGATTCCATAGGTGTTATAGGGTGTATTGAATTATGTCTCAAAGTTTGGGAGCATGTCTTGGTCAAAAGTCAAAGGCATAATTGACTTTTTCCTCACTAATTGTGGTCCTGATGAAATTGAAACTTGTAGATCAAGCTTCTTGGATCAATCTATTGTTGCAAATGGATCAACGTAGTGTATTGGAGGCCCTCAAATAATGCCTTGAGGTCTTGGCTCATGTTCTACCTCAAAAGTCAACTTAGGGGAGAATTAGGCCAAGAAACCCTAATTCCCGATTTTTGATAAATGCATCCCCTGAGGCTAAATTGACCTGGTGATTGGGTCCATGAGATCCCTTGGAGTATCTAGGGTTATGCTTAGAAGCATTGGCCCATGCCCAGAAGAAAATTTTCATCTGGAGGCTTGATCCACTAGGAATGTTGCAACTTTGTGCTTGATCCTTGATGTGGGAGTCCTCTTGATCCCTTGTGGGTGTTTGAGAGCTAGGACAAGTTGAAGATCATGTCATTTATTGATTGATCCTTTGTCTAAGTGCTCTGAGAGGGCTTGAAACCCTAATTCTTGATTGTAGTGAATGCTCAATCCTCTTTGAGGAGATTGATGAGGCATGTAAGTACACCCATATTGTGATGATGATTTTCACAATGATGGGAAATCTTAGTGGTCAAAATTTGGGGTATGACACTTCCCATAATTAAGGGTAACTGCCTCTCGACGGATATTAGTAAACACATATCTAAATTCTATGAAGTTCTTCACATTTGGTGCTTTTGCTTTGATTTGGAAGTTTTTCCTCTTTCCAAACTCCATATTGCTTTTGAACACTTAACAATTGTAAATCTCTTGAGATTCCCTAAAAATGAAAGGCTGTAAATGATTTTTGTTATGCAAATGAAATATGAAATATGATGTTATGCAATGATAAAGGTTAAATTTTCACAAAAGTCAAGTGGTATTTGTCTTATGGAGGTTTTCTACACCCAAACATACAAAGGATAGCTTTAAGGTTGCATTTTCAAGGAAATAACTTAGATTCACAGATCATATTCAAAATTTCACCATGATAATGGGTTATCCACACCATGATAAAAATCTTGAATCAGTCTACTCTAAGTGGGATCTTCGTATTGCCTTAGTGTGGTGTAGACCCCGCAGGTCAATACTACATAATCTCCCATCCTGATAATAGGTTTTGGCTCTTGACAAGGTTCCTAGAGTCATGGACCATGTTTGAATTCTCAACACAATAATGGGCTAGCCACACCGTGATGAAAATCCAAATAGATCTACTCTAGGTGACATCTTTGTATCATTCCAATGAGGTGTAGACCCCTTAATCAGCTACTACACAATCTCTTACCCTAATAATAGGTTTTAGGTTCAAGTGGTTCCTAGAGTCATGCATCTTAATTGAAATTTTAACACAATAATGGGCCAGCGACACCGTGATGAAAATTCCAAATAGATTTACTCTAAGTGGAGTCTTTGTATCGTTCCAATTAGGTGTAGACCCATCAGTTCAATACTACACAATATCCAATTCTAAGGGTTTACTCAAAGCTCGGTGGCGGAGCATACCTCACCGAATTTATCAAGCAAATAGAGCACCTATCACGGTATCAGAGGAACCAAATGACAGATAGCATAAATAACACAATAAGATAAAGATAAAAATATGGAAGAAAGCAATCAAACAAAAATTATTAACATTCATCATAAATTGAACTAAATTAGGCTTGACTCTCCCTTGCAAGAGCAACATCCCCAGCAGAGTCGCCAGCTGTCACATAGCGAAAAAAATACGACTTTACGAGCATTCGCGCGCTCGTGGAATGATTTAATATAGTCGCTAACTACCTTTATTTATTTCAAAGAATGAAATGGAAAATATTGATAAAACCCTTTAAAACAAAATGAAAAATGATCGTCGCAACCAAATTCGGGTTCGAGAGTCGATTATGCGAGGGGAAGGTAATAACACCCCTCACATCTGTTGTACTCAACGAGAACCATTTAGTTAAATTTGCGATTAGAATGTTAACTTATGTTATTTGATTTATTCAAGTGATTAGGAGATTGAAAAGGAAAATAAAAGGGGTTGCAAAAAGGTTTTTACTAGGGTGGTTGACAAGATTGAGGGTCTCGCTCCTACGTATCCTCAGGTACACTTAGGAATTCAAAGCTACATAGTTTTGCATAGAAAACTATGTATTGGTGGGTTAATTTTATTGAATTATTGTTTAGATCGTGTTGTAGTGTTAAATGTTGTGTCATACCCTAAATTTTCACCCCCTCATTTTAATTGTTTTCATTCATCTGACTGCATTTTCACTTTGCATCATCTGCATAGCATATCATATATTTTATCATGAATAATGCTTGAGTTATCTGCCGGAATAAACTCGTTAAATTTTCAGTTGTTTAGGGTAAAATGAGGGTCGACTGTGCACAAAATTGGTGTAAGGGCAATTTTTAAAAATCAAACTTGCATACATCATTTTTTCAATCTATATTACGCGTACTTTAACCTGGTGTGCTTGTTTTATTTTTCGACTATTTATCGGTCGTATTTCTGACTCGTCTGAGCCTTTTTACCAGGTAAAATTTATTTCAAAATTTGACGAAATGCTATATTTTTTAAATACGTATATTTTTCGCTGATCATTTTGTTATGTTCATTTTATTTTTTCGGACACTTCGATACCGGCCGATTTTATCATTTTTTAACCGGTTTCAGTTTCAATTTTAATTAATTTTATTTTTTAATTAATCAGGTTATAATAAACTTAATTTTTATTAGTTTCTTTATTATATTTGATTTATTTATTATATTATTTGAATATTATTTATATATAATATAAACTTGTTTTATATTTTTACACTACTAGTCTCCCTCCTATACAAAAACTACACGCCTCCCACCCTTCTTTCTATTTCTCAGCATATTTTTCTTCTTCCCACTTGACATCACATACCACTTTTTTCATATTTTCATATTTTCGACGGATATTAATAAACCCATATCTAAATTCTATGAAGTTCTTCAGATTTGACACTTTTTCTTTGATTTGGAAGTTTTTCCTCTTTCCAAACTCCATATTGCTTTTGAACACTTAACAATTGCAAATCTCTTGAGATTCCCTAAAAATGAAAGGCTGTAAATGATTTTTGTTATGCAAATGAAATATGAAATATGATGTTATGCAATGATAAAGGTTAAATTTTCACAAAAGTCAAGTGGTATTTGTCTTATGGAGGTTTTCTACACCCAAACATACAAAGGATAGCTTTAAGGTTGCATTTTCAAGGAAATAACTTAGATTCACAGATCATATTCAAAATTTCACCATGATAATGGGTTATCCACACCATGATAAAAATCTTGAATCAGTCTACTCTAAGTGGGATCTTCGTATTGCCTTAGTGTGGTGTAGACCCCCGCAGGTCAATACTACATAATCTCCCATCCTGATAATAGGTTTTGGCTCTTGACAAGGTTCCTAGAGTCATGGACCATGTTTGAATTCTCAACACAATAATGGGCTAGCCACACCGTGATGAAAATCCAAATAGATCTACTCTAGGTGACATCTTTGTATCATTCCAATGAGGTGTAGACCCCCTTAATCAGCTACTACACAATCTCTTACCCTAATAATAGGTTTTAGGTTCAAGTGGTTCCTAGAGTCATGCATCTTAATTGAAATTTTAACACAATAATGGGCCAGCGACACCGTGATGAAAATTCCAAATAGATTTACTCTAAGTGGAGTCTTTGTATCGTTCCAATTAGGTGTAGACCCATCAGTTCAATACTACACAATATCCAATTCTAAGGGTTTACTCAAAGCTCGGTGGCGGAGCATACCTCACCGAATTTATCAAGCAAATAGAGCACCTATCACGGTATCAGAGGAACCAAATGACAGATAGCATAAATAACACAATAAGATAAAGATAAAAATATGGAAGAAAGCAATCAAACAAAAATTATTAACATTCATCATAAATTGAACTAAATTAGGCTTGACTCTCCCTTGCAAGAGCAACATCCCCAGCAGAGTCGCCAGCTGTCACATAGCGAAAAAAATACGACTTTACGAGCATTCGCGCGCTCGTGGAATGATTTAATATAGTCGCTAACTACCTTTATTTATTTCAAAGAATGAAATGGAAAATATTGATAAAACCCTTTAAAACAAAATGAAAAATGATCGTCGCAACCAAATTCGGGTTCGAGAGTCGATTATGCGAGGGGAAGGTAATAACACCCCTCACATCTGTTGTACTCAACGAGAACCATTTAGTTAAATTTGCGATTAGAATGTTAACTTATGTTATTTGATTTATTCAAGTGATTAGGAGATTGAAAAGGAAAATAAAAGGGGTTGCAAAAAGGTTTTTACTAGGGTGGTTGACAAGATTGAGGGTCTCGCTCCTACGTATCCTCAGGTACACTTAGGAATTCAAAGCTACATAGTTTTGCATAGAAAACTATGTATTGGTGGGTTAATTTTATTGAATTATTGTTTAGATCGTGTTGTAGTGTTAAATGTTGTGTCATACCCTAAATTTTCACCCCCTCATTTTAATTGTTTTCATTCATCTGACTGCATTTTCACTTTGCATCATCTGCATAGCATATCATATATTTTATCATGAATAATGCTTGAGTTATCTGCCGGAATAAACTCGTTAAATTTTCAGTTGTTTAGGGTAAAATGAGGGTCGACTGTGCACAAAATTGGTGTAAGGGCAATTTTTAAAAATCAAACTTGCATACATCATTTTTTCAATCTATATTACGCGTACTTTAACCTGGTGTGCTTGTTTTATTTTTCGACTATTTATCGGTCGTATTTCTGACTCGTCTGAGCCTTTTTACCAGGTAAAATTTATTTCAAAATTTGACGAAATGCTATATTTTTTAAATACGTATATTTTTCGCTGATCATTTTGTTATGTTCATTTTATTTTTTCGGACACTTCGATACCGGCCGATTTTATCATTTTTTAACCGGTTTCAGTTTCAATTTTAATTAATTTTATTTTTTAATTAATCAGGTTATAATAAACTTAATTTTTATTAGTTTCTTTATTATATTTGATTTATTTATTATATTATTTGAATATTATTTATATATAATATAAACTTGTTTTATATTTTTACACTACTAGTCTCCCTCCTATACAAAAACTACACGCCTCCCACCCTTCTTTCTATTTCTCAGCATATTTTTCTTCTTCCCACTTGACATCACATACCACTTTTTCATATTTTCATATTTTCGACGGATATTAATAAACCCATATCTAAATTCTATGAAGTTCTTCAGATTTGACACTTTTTCTTTGATTTGGAAGTTTTTCCTCTTTCCAAACTCCATATTGCTTTTGAACACTTAACAATTGCAAATCTCTTGAGATTCCCTAAAAATGAAAGGCTGTAAATGATTTTTGTTATGCAAATGAAATATGAAATATGATGTTATGCAATGATAGAGGTTAAATTTTCATAAAAGTCAAGTGGTATTTGTCTTATGGAGGTTTTATACACCCAAAACATACAAAGGATAGCTCTAAGGTTGCATTTTCAAGGAAATAACTTAAATTCACGGATCATATTCAAAATTTCACCATGATAATGGGCTATCCACACCATGATAAAAATCTTGAATCAGTATACTCTAAGTGGATCTTCGTATTGCCTTAGTGTGGTGTAGACCCCGCAGGTCAATACTACATAATCTCCCATCCTGATAATAGGTTTTGGGTCTAGACAAGTTTCCTATAGTCATATACCATGTTTGAATTTTCAACACAATAATGGGATAGCCACACCGTGATGAAAATCCAAATAGATCTACTCTAGGTGGCATCTTTGTATCATTCCAATGAGGTGTAGACCCCTTAATCCACTACTACACAATCTCTTACCCTAATAATAGGTTTTACGTTCAAGTGGTTCCTAGAGTCATGCATCTTAATGTAAATTTCAACACAATATTTACCCTAAGTGGAGTCTTCGTATAGTTCCAATTAGGTTTAGACCCCTCGGCTCAATAATACACAATATCCAATTCTAAAGGTTTACTCAAAGCTCGATTGCAGAGCCTATCTCACAGAATGTATCAAGGAAATAGAGCACCCATCACAGTATCAGAGGAACCAAATGACAGATAGCATAAATAACACAATAAGATAAAGATAAAAATATGGAAGAAAGCAATCAAATAAAAATTATTAACATTCATCGTAAATTGAACTAAATTAGGCTTGACTCTCCCTTGCAAGAGCAATGTCCCCAGCAGAGTCGCCAACTGTCACATAGTAAAAAAAAATACGACCTTACGAGCATTCGCGCACTCGTGGAATGATTTAATATAGTTGCTACATACCTTTATTTTTTTCAAAGAATGAAATGGACAATATTGATAAAACCCTTTAAAACAAAATAAAAAATGATCGTCGCAACAAAATTCGGGTTCGAGAGTCGATTATGCGAGTGGAAGGTAATAACACCCCTCACATCTGTTGTACTCAACGAGAACTATTTAGTTAAATTTGCGATTAGAATGTTAACTCATGTTATTTGATTTATTCAAGTGATTAGGAGATTTAAAAGGAAAATAAAAGGGGTTGAAAAAAGGTTTTTACTAGGGTGGTTGACAAGATTGCGGGTCTCGCTCCTACGTATCCTCAGGTACACTGAGGAATTCAAAGCAACATAGTTTTGCATAGAAAACTATGTATTGGTGGGTTAATTTTATTGAATTATTGTTTAGATCGTGCTGTAGTGTTAAAGGTTGTGTCGTACCCTAAATTTTGACCCCTTCATTTTAATTATTTTCGTTCATCTGACTGTATTTTCACTTTGCATCATCTGCATAGCATATCATATATTTTATCATGAATAATGCTTGAGTTATCAGCCGGAATAAACTCGTTAAATTTTCAGTCGTTTAGGTCAAAATGAGGGTCGACTGTGCACAAAATTGGTGAACGGGCAATTTTTTAAAATCAAACTAGCATACATCATTTTTTTAATATATATTTCGCGTACTTTAACCTGGTTTGCTTTTTTTTATTTTTCGACTATTTTTCGGTCGCATTTCTGACCCGTCTGATCCTTTTTCGGACACTTCGATACCGGCCGATTTTATCATTTTTTAACAAGTTTCAGTTTCAATTTTAATTAATTTTATTTTTTAATTAATCAGGTTATAATAAACTTAATTTTTATTAGTTTCTTTATTATATTTGATTTATTTATTATATTATTTGAATATTATTTATATATAATATAAACTTGTTTTATATTTTTACACTACTAGTCTCCCTCCTATACAAAAACTACACGCCTCCCACCCTTCTTTCTATTTCTCAGCTTATTTTTCTTCTTCCCACTTGACATCACATACCACTTTTTCATATTTTCATCATTTATTAGGATAGAATTTTTAACAAACTATCTTATTTTGGATACAATTTCAAACCTTCATCATTCATTTTTTATACAATTTCAAATATCATCATCATCTCTAACCATTTTGTCTAACTTCATCGTCATCTTCAATGTTCACTTTTCATTTTCAAATAATACACATACTATATCATTTTTTTCACAAATTTCTCATAACCATCATATCCACTCATTTTCCTGATCATAAACATGTCTTTGAACATTTGGGAGACAAGCCACTTATATATGAGTGGAGTACAACACAACATCAATCCTCATTTCTTCTCATAGCGTAAGTGAAGGGAATGATACACATCTTCTAGAAGCACAGGTAAAGGGTCTTCATCTTTGACTTTGATGGCTCAAAACACATTAATAGCTACCATATCAACAAACTCTTACACATTAGGGAACAAAACTTCAAAGATGAGTAGATCCCTAATAGTGTCATAGGCTTCCCACTTTTGGGCACTAGCAAAGCCTTGAGCCTTCTTTTCTAGATACTACCTAGGATTTCCTTGTAATTCCCCCCAGCTCTTTATGTTAAGAGCTAAGTCAATAATCATTGTGTTCAACACTTCAGCAAGGTCTTTGGGCTTTGGAAATTGCCCCATGCCTCTATAAAGTCCCTTCTTTTCCTTAGGAGAGTCCAATATCCTCCCAAAATCTTCTATGGTTGGAGCTAACTGAAAGTCTTGGACAAGGAAACATCTGAGAGGTGGATCATAAAATTGGACTACTGTTGTGATGACTTTCTTTTGCACATGAACAAATAACAAGTCTAGCATCTTCCCATAATTAAGGGTAAATGCCTCTCGATGGATATTACTAAACCCATATCTAAATTCTATGAAGTTCTTCACATTTGACACTTTTCCTTTGATTTGGAAGTTTTTCCTCTTTCCAAACTCCATATTGCTTTTGAACACTTAACAATTGCAAATCTCTTGAGATTCCCTAAAAATGAAAGGCTGTAAATGATTTTTGTTATGCAAATGAAATATGAAATATGATGTTATGCAATGATAGAGGTTAAATTTTCACAAAAGTCAAGTGGTATTTGTCTTATGGAGGTTTTCTACACCAAAAACATACAAAGGATAGCTCTAAGGTTGCATTTTTAAGGAAATAACTTAGATTCACAGATCATATTCAAAATTTCACCATGATAATGGGCTATCCACACCATGATAAAAATCTTGAATCAGTATACTCTAAGTGGGATCTTCGTATTACCTTAGTGTGGTGTAGACCCCGCAGGTCAATACTACATAATCTCTCATCCTGACAATAAGTTTTGGCTCTAGAAAAGGTTCCTAGAGTCATGGACCATGTTTGAATTCTCAACACAATAATGGGCTTGCCACATCGTGATGAAAATCTAATAAGATCTACTCTAGGTGGCATCTTTGTATCATTCCAATTAGGTGTAGACCCCTTAATCCACTACTACACAATCTCTTACCCTAATAATAGGTTTTAGGTTCAAGTGGTTCATTGAGTCATGCATCTTAATTGAAATTTCAACACAATAATGGGCTAGCGACACCGTGATGAAAATTCCAAATAGATTTACTCTATGTGGAGTCTTCGTATCGTTCCAATTAGGTGTAGACCCCTCGGTTCAATACTACACAATATCCAATTCTAAGGGTTTACTCAAAGCTCGATTGCGGAGCCTATCTCACCGAATGTATCAAGCAAATAGAGCACCCATCACAGTATCAGAGGAACCAAATGACATATAGCATAAAAAAAACACAATAAGATAAAGATAAAAATATGCAAGAAAGCAATCAAACAAAAATTATTAACAATCATCGTAAATTGAACTAAATTAGGCTTGACTCTCCCTTGCAAGAGCAATGTCCCCAGCAGAGTCGCCAGCTGTCACATAGCGAAAAAATACGACCTTACGAGCATTCGCGCGGAATGATTTAATATAGTCGCTACCTAACTTTATTTATTTCAAAGAATGAAATGAAAAATATTGATAAAACCCATTAAAACAAAATGAAAACTGATCGTCGCAACTAAATTCGGGTTCAAGAGTTATTATGCGTGGGGAAGCTAATAGTACCCCTCACGTCTGTTGTACTCAACGAGAACCATTTAGTTAAATTTGCGATTAGAATGTTAACTTATGTTATTTGATTTATTCAATTGATTAGGAGATTGAAAAGGAAAATAAAAGGGGTTGCAAAAAGGTTTTTACTAGGGTGGTTGACAAGATTTCGGGGTCTCGCTCCTACGTATCCTCAGGTACATTGAGGAATTCAAAGCAACATAGTTTTGCATAGAAAACTATGTATTGGTGGGTTAATTTTATTGAATTATTGTTTAGATCGTGCTGTAGTGTTAAATGTTGTGTCATACCCTAAATTTTGACCCCCTCATTTTAATTATTTTCGTTCATCTAACTGCATTTTCACTTTGCATCATCTGCATAGCATATCATACATTTTATCATGAATAATGCTTGAGTTATCAGCCGGAATAAACTCGTTAAATTTTCAGTCGTTTAGGTCAAAATGAGGGTCGACTGTCCACAAAATTGGTGTACGGGCAATTTTTTAAAATCAAACTTGCATACATCATTTTTTTAATCTATATTTCGCGTACTTTAACCTGGTGTGCTTGTTTTATTTTTCGACTATTTTTCGGTCGTATTTCTGACCCGTCTGAGCCTTTTTACCAGGTAAAATTTATTTCAAAATTCGACGAAACGCTGTATTTTTTAAATACATATATTTTTCGCTGATCATTTTGGTATGTTCATTTTATTTTTTCAGACACTTCGATACCGGACGATTTTATCATTTTTTAACCGATTTCAGTTTCAATTTTAATTAATTTTATTTTTTAATTAATCAGGTTATAATAAACTTAATTTTTATTAGTTTCTTTATTATATTTGATTATTTATTATATTATTTGAATATTATTTATATATAATATAAACTTGTTTTATATTTTTACACTACTAGTCTCCCTCCTATACAAAAACTACACGCCTCCCACCATTCTTTCTATTTCTCAGCATATTTTTCTTCTTCCCACTTGATATCACATACCCCTTTTTCATATTTTCATCATTTATTAGGATGGAATTTTTAACAAACTATCTTTTTTTGGATACAATTTCAAACCTTCATCCTTTATTTTTTATACAATTTCAAATATCATCATCATCTCTAACCATTTTGTCTAACTTCATCGTCATCTTCAATGTTCACTTTTCATTTTCAAATAATACACATACGCTATCATTTTTTTCCCAAATTTCTCATAACCATCATATCCACTCATTTTCCTGATCATAAACATGTCTTTGAACATATGTGAGACAAGCCACTTATATAGGAGTGAAGTACAACACAACATCAATCCTCATTTCTTTTCATAGCGTAAGTGAAGGGAATGATACACATCTTCTAGAAGCACATGTAAAGGGTCTTCATCTTTGACTTTGATGGCTCAAAACACATTAATAGCTACCATATCAACAAACTCTTACACATTAGGGAACAAAACTTCAAAGATGAGTAGATCCCTAATAGTGTCATAGGCTTCACACTTTTGGGCACTAGCAAAGCCTTGAGCCTTCTTTTCTAGATACTCCCTAGGATTTCCTTGTAATTCCCCCAGCTCTTTATGTTAAGAGCTAAGTCAATAATCATGGTGTTCAACACTTCAGCAAGGTCTTTGGGCTTTGGAAATTGCCCCATGCCTCTATAAAGTCCATTCTTTTCCTTAGGAGAGTCCAATATCCTCCTAAAATCTTCTATGGTTAGAGCTAACTGAAAGTCTTGGAAAAGGAAACATCTGAGAGGTGGATCATAAAATTGGACTACTGTTGTGATGACGTCCTTTGGCACAGAAACAGATAACAAGTCTGGCATCTTCCCATAATTAAGGGTAAATGCCTCTCGACGGATATTAGTAAACCCATATCTAAATTCTATGAAGTTCTTCACATTTGACAATTTTGCTTTTGATTTGGAAGTTTTTCCTCTTACCAAAATCCATATTGCTTTTGAACACTTAACAATTGCAAATTTCTTGAGATTCCCTAAAAATGAAAGGCTATAAATGATTTTTGTTATGCAAATGAAATATGAAATATGATGTTATGCAATGATAGAGGTTAAATTTTCACAGAAGTCAAGTGGTATTTGTCTTATGGAGGTTTCCTACACCCAAAACATACAAAGGATAGCTCTAAGGTTGCATTTTCAAGGAAATAACTTAGATTGACAGATCATATTCAAAATTTCACCATGATAATGGGCTATCCACACCATGATAAAAATCTTGAATCAGTATATTCTAGGTGGGATCTTCGTATTGCCTTAGTGTGGTGTAGACCCCGCATGTCAATACTACATAATCTCCCATCCAGATAATAGGTTTTGGCTCTAGACAAGGTTTCTAGAGTCTTGGACCATGTTTGAATTCTCAACACAATAATGGGCTAGCCACACCGTGATGAAAATCCAAATAGATCTACTCTAGGTGGCATCTTTGTATCATTCCAATGAGGCGTAGACCCCTTAATCCACTACTACACAATCTCTTACAATAATAATAGGTTTTATGTTCAAGTGGTTCCTAGAGTCATGCATCTTAATTGAAATTTCAACACATTAATGGGCTAGCGACACCGTGATGAAAATTCCAAATAGATTTACTCTAATTGGTGTCTTCGTATTGTTCAAATTAGGTGTAAACCCCTCGGTTCAATACTACACAATATCCAATTCTAAGGGTTTACTTAAAGCTCGGTTGCGGAGCCTATCTCACCGAATGTATCAAGAAAATAGAGCACCCATCACAGTATCAGAGGAACCAAATGACAGATAGCATAAATAACACAGTAAGATAAAGATAAAAATATGGAAGAAAGAAATCAAACAAAAATTATTAACAATCATCGTAAATTGAACTAAATTAGGCTTGACGCTCCCTTGCAAGAGCAATGTCCCCAGCTGTCACATAGCGAAAAAAAATACGACCTTACGAGCATTCGCACGCTCGTGGAATGATTTAATATAGTCGCTACCTAACTTTATTTATTTCAAAGAATGAAATGGAAAATATTGATAAAATCCTTTAAAACAAAATGGAAAATGATCGTCGCAACCAAATTCGGGTTCGAGAGTCGATTATGCGAGGGGAAGGTAATATCAACCCTCACGTCTGTTGTACTCAACGAGAACTATTTAGTTAAATTTGCGATTAGAATATTAACTTATGTTATTTGATTTATTCAAGTGATTAGGAGATTGAAAAGGAAAATAAAAGGGGTTGCAAAAAGGTTTTTACTAGGGTGGTTGACAAGATTCCGGGTCTCGCTCCTACGTATCCTTAGGTACACTGAGGAATTCAAAGCAACATAGTTTTGCATAGAAAACTTTGTTTTGGTGGGTTAATTTAATTGAATTATTGTTTAGATCGTGATGTAGTGTTAAATGTTGTGTCATACCTTAAATTTTGACCCCCTCATTTTAATTATTTTCGTTTATCTGATTGCATTTTCACTTTGCATCATCTGCATGGCATATCATATATTTTATCATGAATAATGCTTGAGTTATCAGCCGGAATAAACTCGTTAAATTTTTAGTCGTTTAGGTCAAAATGAGAGTCGATTGTGCACAAAATTGGTGTACGGGCAATTTTTTAAAATCAAACTTGCATACATCATTTTTTTAATCTATATTTCGCGTACTTTAACGTGGTGTGCTTGTTTTATTTTTCGACTATTTTTCGGTCGTATTTCTAACCCGTCTGAGCCTTTTTATAAGGTAAAATTTATTTCAAAATTCGATGAAATGCTGTATTTTTTAAATACGTATATTTTTCGGTGATCATTTTGGTTTGTTCATTTTATTTTTTCGGACACTTCGATACCGGCTGATTTTATCATTTTTTAACTGGTTTCAGTTTCAATTTTAATTAATTTTATTTTTTAATTAATCAGGTTATAATAAACTTAATTTTTATTAGTTTCTTTATTATATTTGATTATTTATTATATTATTTGAATATTATTTATATATAATATAAACTTGTTTTATATTTTTACACTACTAGTCTCCCTCCTATACAAAAACTACACGCCTCCCACCCTTCTTTCTATTTCTCAGCATATTTTTCTTTTTCCCACTTGACTTCACATACCACTTTTTCATATTTTCTTCATTTATTAGGATAGAATTTTTAACAAACTATCATTTTTTGGATACAATTTCAAACCTTCATCATTCATTTTTGATACAATTTCAAATATCATCATCATCTCTAACCATTTTGTCTAACTTCATCGTCATCTTCAATGTTCACTTTTCATTTTCAAATAATACACATACCATCATCATCATTCCCACTTTTCATTCTCATAACCATCATCATTCAATTTACAATTTTCAAACTTGTTGATTTAATTTTCTAACTATCATCATTCCATTCCCAATTTCCAATTTCATCATTCCAAAACCATCATCAATCTTTGAAATTTTTGCCACAATACTTAGCTTCCAAGCAATATTTTTGCAATAAAAGAGACACACACTTCACTTTATTACACATACCAAAACATCAATTACACTTCTTACTCCCTCACTTTCTTTATTATTTTCTTTTGTTGCTACTTTAGTTTCTTATCACATTTCACACAAATTCACACTTTCTGCACAATTTAAACATCTTAAAAAACCTTTTGATATTTTTACACCACACAACACATACAAATTTTTATTTGATGAAAATTCAACTCACATGAACATCATACTACATGTTTCACTTTCAAAACACCTCTGCACAACAAAACACTTCCAACAATTTAAAAGATTAATTTGCAAGAACAAGTCACCTGCCGCTGCCAAAACCGAAACCAACAACATCAACAATCAAAGCCGAAACAATCTCGACGCAGCCAAATTCAATAATCTACAACCGACGTCGCCGACACTAAATTCACCGACGAAACCGCAAATGCAGCAACGCAATTCTGTAAAACCCCATATTTTAATTACTCTGGATCATATTAGTTGTGATCAACTGAGTCCTAGTGTACTCTGAGAAATTATCTGCAAAGATAAATAGAGTAATTGTTGAACTTAGAGTAAATCCAATTAATATTATCTGACCCTGAGGTTTTATTATTTGGAGCTTTAGAGACTTTTTGGACATTTAGCAGTATTATTAACTAATAATAGTTACTATATGTTTTCTTTTCTCCCACTTGTGAAAAAAATAGAAAGAGAAGTGGAAAAAGATAGTAAGAGTGGAGAGAAGAAGAGCAAGAGGAGAAAGGAGAAGAGAAAAAGAAGAAAACCTTGGAGGAGAAGAACAAGAGCAAAGACCATCATCCATTCTTCAATCAATCATCTCATCTTGCTAGAGGTGGGTTCTAGTTAGAACTTTAGCTTTAGAGTTTTTGAAATGTTTGATTTAGGTTAGAATTGTGGAATCGATGTTCTAACGGTTGAAATGTGGTAAGAATGTGTAGCATGACTGATATATGTGTGTATATGATGTGTGATAATTGATTTCCATGATCCATTGAGTTTGTATGATTTTGCATTGGGTTTCTATGCTGAAAAATGCAGGTTTTAGAATTCTGTTACAGTGTTAACCGATTAACCAAATGGGTTAACCGGTTAACACGTGAAAAAATCTGACTGTCTACGTGAAAGAAGGATTGGTTAACCGATTAACCAGTTTGGCTAACCGGTTAACGGAGTGTCTCAAAAACTTCATTTTGCCACTGGAACTTGGTTAATCGGTTAACCAAATGTGTTAACCGATTAACACTGTAACTTTTTGGAAAAATAGTTCAAAAATTCATATCTTTTGATCGGTGTCTCCTATTTAAGCGTTATTTATATCGATATGAAGTTAAGGAATATCCAATCTAATGAAAGTGAAAATACTAGTTTTGATGCCCGATTAAATAAATCCGAGGGAACCAAAATTGGTGTGACTTTATGATATGTTGAATTATGTGTTTCCATTATATGATTGACTTGTGTTTACCTATTCTCTTATTGTTAAGCATGTTTGAGAGGGTATGCATGTTAAAATATGAAATAGGTAGGGTGAGGACTATTACCATAACAATGTTGGAACCTAGTAACGGCTAGGAAATTGTTGAATAACATAGCGACGACGCTCGTGCAAGAGAGGCCGAGGCGTGCCTCTATTACCGAATGGTATGAAAATAATTACACTAGTATGGATCAAGTTTTATTGTGTTTAATTGAGAAAGACAAAAGAGGTATTAGGGAAAATGTGGCCTTGTGATTGTCGAATACAATCGCGTTCGGTATATGATCGCGTAATCGTAACCATTTATCTTGAGGTGTAGTTTCATGAGACTCGAGCTCCTCCTCTGAAACGTATGCACAATTACTTAGCAGGTTTGATTCCCGCGTGTAGTACGAATGGAACCTATATGGTAAAGAGACTTGTGATGGTTAACAGACCATGAGAAGTGACGGTTCACGTTTAACACGCCGATGATCCCGAATGTATTTCGTATACCAAGTAACTACAAGGATCCATGACTCGGGTCAACTTCTAGACGTAGAAGCAGACGGGAAAAGTGGATGCCTTGGTAAGGTTATCGATTAGCGAGATTCTTGAGTTAACAGGCTCAGGACTTATCCCATTATGATGTTGTGAGTTAACAGACTCACGAGTGTGGATCCATATAGTGTGTGTGAATACTCAAGGTCACTTCCCTTCCCTTTTGACTTGAGTTAGGTGTGATAGAACCTTGTAAAGTCGAGAGGACCCATAAGATAGGGAACTCACTGAGATTTGATGTGTCTCACCCCACGTTGTTGATTATTTTACAGGTACCACATGTTTGGTGAAGGGTAAGGATAAAGTTGTTTGACTTTCCTTACTATCTTGGCTTTTTGGGGTGACAAGACTTCCGTTGTGGAGATATTTTGAGATCATTATTTGATCTAGTTCTTAGTGTTGGAACATCTTGTATATATAATGTCGTAGTTTTTTGTATTAGGTAGTTTGGCATGTATATGTATAATGTGTTAACTAGGGACTTATGGTATTTCAGTACCAAAGCGTGAATTCATGTATGATATGGATGCTTTGATGTATTATATTATATATGGGTGTTACAGTTGGTATCAGAGAAGGTCGTATCCTCGACCTAGCCATGAAATAGTATAAGTATTTCTTTCCGTTTCATACGCGTGGTGTCGCCATTGGTCTTATGTGTTATATTTATGGTATTGAGCCTGGTTAACTTAATCCTATCTGTATGACATTTAGGAACATGGCCGACGGGCGCAGAAACAACCGTGGTAGACCGAGAACTACTCCAGCTGGGACAAATCCTCCAGTGGTTGTTCCTGAAGCTGCAGGGGGAACCTTTAGGGATATCCTTCATATGAATCCTCCGAAGTTTTAGGGAAGATTGGATCCGGTAAAGGCTCATGAATGGATATTCGATATGGAGCAGATTTTCTTGATAGTTCAGTGCAGTGAGGAAAATAAGGTGGTCTTCGCTTCTCACTAGTTAAAGGGTTCTGCCATGAGGTGGTGGGAGAGTGCTTCAGCCTTAATGACAATTCAAGAGGTACTGAAGGTATGGGAGCAGTTTAAGATAAATTTTATGGAAAAGTATTTTCCAAGATCCTTAAGGTCTCAGAAGGAATTCGAGTTTCAACAGTTGAGACAAGGCAACTTGACCGTGGCTTCTTATGCGGAAAAGTTCGAGATTATGGCTGCTTATTCTAGGCAAGCCATGTATGCTCCTGATGAGAGGTGGAAGATTGATCAGTATTTGTTTGGTTTGAGGGCTGAAATTTCACATAGCGTGTCTCAGAGGGAATTCACTAGCTATGCCGAATTGTTAAGGCAGTGCTACGTGGCAGAGCATAGCTTGAAGAAGGTGCAAGCAGAAGGAGAATTGAGTAGGGTGAATCCAAGTGATCGAGGGAGATCGAATCCACAATTTAGACCGAGATCACAAGCTTTTAAAGGGAAACAAGTTCAGAGTTCCAGGACTAGTGTGCCTCCAGTATGTCGTACTTGTGGTAAGAATCATCATGGTAGGTGCAGTTTGGAAGGAATAAGGTGTTATTAGTGTAATAAGGTGGGCCATGTAGCGAGGGATTGTCCTCAGGGTAGGAATCAGTCACAAGGGAGGAATACCGGCCGAGTATATACCTTGGATGCGAGGAAAACAAAGGGTGACAACTCTTTGATAGCTGGTACGTGTTTCGTTAATGGGCATCCTTGTTTTGTGTTATTTGATTGTGGAGCCACACACTCTTTTGTATCGATGCAATGTGTGAAGCGACTTGGGTTGCAAGCTATTCCGTTGTTTCCACCCATGGTGGTTACTACTGCCATGGATGAGATGGTTGAAACACCTTTAATGGGTGAAAATTGTGTTTTATCTGTGGATGGAAGAGTTTTTCATATTAATCTGATTTGTTTGCCGCTTAAGAAAGTGGATGTTGTTTTGGGAATGGATTGGCTTTCTGCTAATTCGGTATTTATCGGTTGTGAAGAAAAGCTAATCATTATTCCATCCGTAGAGGCTAATCCGAAGGACGTGTTGACTACTATTTTAAAAGGTACGGTTGGAATGATAAATTTCTTATTTGAGGAGGAAAAGTCTGTTCTTTTGATTCTCACTAAGGAGGAGAGTAGCAACTTGCAAGTTTTGAGTATTCCAGTAGTTTGTGAGTTTCCTGAAGTTTTCCCCGAGGATATCACTTCTCTTCCTCCGAAGAGGGGAGTGGAATTCTCTATTGACCTGATACCGGGAACGGCTCCAATATCCGTTTCTCCATATCGGATGGAACCACTTGAATTAAGAGAATTAAAGGATCAATTGGAAGAGTTAATGGCTAAGCATTTTGTTTGACCAAGTGTTTCGCCCTAGGGAGCTCCAGTGTTGTTGGTAAAGAAAAAGGATGGTGGAATGCGGTTGTGTATTGATTACCGTCAGTTGAATAAGGTCACCATCAAGAATAAATATCGATTACCAAGGATCGACGATCTATTAGATCAATTGAAATGAGCCTGTGTGTTCTCGAAGATTGATTTACGGTCGGGTTATCATCAGATTCGTGTGAAGAGCTCGGATGTACCAAAGACTGCATTTAGAACCCGTTACGACCATTACGAATTCTTGGTGATGCCTTTCGGTGTGACTAATGCTCCAGCTGTTTTTATGGATTACATGAACCGTATATTTCAAGCTTACTTGGACCAATTTGTCGTAATCTTTATTGACGACATTCTTATTTATTCTCGTACTCCACAAGAACACGGAGAACATCTGAGAATTGTCTTATCGGTGTTGCAAGAGAAGCAACTTTTCGCTAAGCTAAGTAAGTGCGAGTTTTGGATGTCGGAGGTAAATTTTCTTGGTCATGTTATATCCCAAGGTGGTGTAGCGGTAGATCTATAAAAAGTTGAAGCGGTGATTAATTGGGAGAGGCCGAAGAATGTTTCTGAAGTTAGAAGTTTCTTGGGGCTGACAGATTATTACAGAAGGTTTATCAAAGGCTTTTCTCAATTGGCTTTACCAATGACGAAACTTACTCGAAAGTATTGTTCATATGAGTGGGATTCGGCTTGTGAAAGAAGTTTTATGAGTTTGAAGGAAAGATTGGCGACCGCTCCTGTTTTGATTATTCCCGATCCTAGTAAGTCGTATGAGGTATTTTGTGACGCATCAAAGATGGGATTAGGAGGTGTGTTAATGCAGGATGGTCATGTAGTGGCTTATGCTTCTCGACAGTTAAAAGTTCATGAAGAGAATTATCCAACACATGATTTGGAATTGGCGGCAGTTGTTTTTACTTTGAAGGTTTGGCGTCATTATTTGTATGGGGCACATTTTGAGATGTTCAGCGACCACAAGAGTTTAAAGTACCTTTTTGATCAAAAAGAGTTGAACATGCGTCAAAGGAGATGGATGGAGTATTTTAAGGATTATGATTTGGAACTAAAATAGCATCCGGGTAAAGCGAATAAAGTAGCGGATGCACTGAGTAGGAAAGTGTTGCATAATGCCGAGTTGATGATGTTAGAGTATACCTTATTGGAAAAGTTTAGGGATCTAAATCTTCAATTTGTGTGGACTCCTGATGGTGTAATTATGGGGAATTTGAATGTCAATTCTACTCTAAGAGTTGAGATTCAATAAGGACAATTGTTGGATGAGAAGTTACAAGAAGTGGTAGTACAACCGGGTTTTGTTCAAGCTACCGACGAAATTATTATGTTTAACGAAAGGATTTGTATTTCGGACAATGCGGTGTTAAAAAGAAGGATTTTGGAAGAAGCGCATAAGGGTACTTTTACGATACATCCTGGTTCTTCGAAGATGTATCAAGATTTAAAGAGGGACTATTGGTGGTCCGGGATGAAAAAGGATATTGTGGTGTACGTATCGGAATGTGCAGTATGCCAACAAGTGAAGATTGAACACCAAAGACCGGGTGGCTTGTTGCAACCTTTAGAAATTCTGGTATGGAAGTGGGATAGTATTTCTATGGACTTCGCAGTGGGATTACCCCGTGCCCAAGGCGGTTATGATTCTATTTGGGTAATAGTGGATCGGTTAACGAAATTTGCGCATTTCTTGGCCTTAAAGACTACTTACAAGGCGAGTCATCTCGCAAGGTTGTTCATTTCGAAAATAGTGAGATTGCATGGTATTCCCTCTAGTATTGTTTCGGATAGGGATCCAAAGTTTACTTTGAGATTTTGGAGAGCTTTTCAACAAGCTATGGGAACGAAGTTATGTTTGAGCACGTCGAATCATCCGCAAACGGATGGTTAGACGGAATGGACAATATAAACAATGGAAGATATGTTAAGGGCGTGTGTACTTGAAAGTGGAGGAAATTGGATGGAACTTTTGCTGTTGATTGAGTTTTCATACAACAATAGTTATCATGCAAGTATTGGTATGGCTCCTTATGAGGCATTGTATGGAAGGAAGTGTCGGACGCCATTGTGTTGGGCGGAGGTTAGTGAAGATAGAATTTTGGGACCGAAAATTATCCAAGAGACTACGGAAAAGATTGGGATGATCCGTGAGAAAGTTAAACAAGCACAAGATCGTCAGAAAAGTTATGCAGATAACCGTAGGAGGCCTTTGGAGTTTGTCGAGGGTGATCACGTGTTTTTGAAGGTTACTCCGAGATTGAGGTTGAAAGGACCGTTTAAGTCGCGGAAGTTGAGTCCGAGATACGTGGGTCCGTATCCAATTTTAGAAATAATTGGTGAAGTGGCTTACAGATTAACTTTACCGCCTTCTCTGTAAGAGATGCACGATGTTTTTCATGTATCTCAGCTTCGGAAGTTTGTTCCAAATACTCTTCAGCCAATTCTACCTGATACGATTGAGATAGAAGCAGATTTAACGTTTGAGCCTCAGCCGAGTCGTATCACAGGAAGAGAAACCAAGGTGTTAAGGAATAAAGAGATTCCTCTTATTAAGGTTCAGTGGGATTAGACGCATCCGGGTGATGCAACTTGGAAGCTAGAATCCGAGATGCGAGAAGTTTATCCTAATCTTTTCAGGTAATTGTTTTAATTCGTGGGCAAATTTATATTTAAGGGGGGAGGATGTAATACCCCATATTTTAATTACTCTGGATAATATTAGTTGTGATCAACTGAGTCCCAGTGTACTCTGAGAAATTATTTGCAAAGATAAATAGAGTAACTGTTGAACTTAGAGTAAATCCAAGTAATATTATCTGACCCTGAGGTTTTATTATTTGGAGCTTTAGAGACTTTTTGGACATTTAGTAGTATTATTAACTAATAATAGTTACTATATGTTTTCTTTTCTCCCACTTGTGATAAAAATAGAAAGAGAAGTGGAAAAAGATAGTAAAAGTGGAGAGAAGAAGAGCAAGAGGAGAAAGGAGAAGAGAAAAAGAAGAAAACCTTGGAGGAAAAGAACAAGAGCAAAGACCATCATCCATTCTTCAATCAATTATCTCATCATCTTCATCTCATCTTGCTAGAGGTGGGTTCTAGTTAGAACTTTAGCTTTAGAGTTTTTGAAAATGTTTGATTTAGGTTAGAATTGTGGAATCAATGTTCTAACGGTTGAAATGTGGTAAGAATGTGTAGCATGACTGATATATGTATGTATATGATGTGTGATAATTGATTTCCATGATCCATTGAGTTTGTATAATTTTCCATTGGGTTTCTATGCGGAAAAATGCAGGTTTTAGAATTCTGTTACAGTGTTAACCGATTAACCAAATGGGTTAACCGGTTAACGCGTGAAAAAAATTTGATTGTCTACGTGAAAGAAGGACTGGTTAACCGATTAACCAGTTTGGCTAACCGGTTAACGGAGTGTCTCAAAAACTTCATTTTGGCACTGGAACTTGGTTAATCGGTTAACCAAATGTGTTAACCCATTAACACTGTAACTTTTTGGAAAAATACTTCAAAAATTCATATCTTTTGATCGGTGTGTCCGATTTAAGCGTTCTTTATATCGATATGAAGTTAAGGAAATATCCTATCTAATGAAAGTGAAAATACTAGTTTTGATGTCCGATTAAATAAATCGGAGGGAACCGGAATTGGTGTGACTTTATGATATGTTGAATTATGTGTTTCCATTATATAATTGACTTGTGTTTACCTATTCTCTTATTGTTAAGCATGTTTGAGAGGGTATGCATGTTAAAATAAGAAATAGGTAGGGTGAGGACTATTACCATAACAATGTTGGAACCTAGTAACGGCTAGGAAATTATTGAATAACATAGTGACGACGCTCGTGCAAGAGAGGCCGAGGCGCGCGTCTATTACCGAATGGTATGAAAATAATTACACTAGTATGGATCAAGTTTTATTGTGATTAATTGAGAAAGACAAAAGAGGTCTTAAGGCGAATGTGGCCTTGTGATTGTCGAATACAATCGCGTTGGGTATATGATTGCGTAATCGTAACCATTTATCTTGAGGTGTAGTTTCATGAGACTTGAGTTCCTCCTCTAAAACATATGCACAATTACTTGGCAGGTTTGGTTCCCGCGTGTAGTACGAATGGAACCTATATGGTAAAGAGACTTGTGATGGTTAACAGGCCATGAGAAGTGACGGTTCACGGTTAACAGGCAGATGATCCCGAATCCATTTCGTATGCCAAGTAACCACAAGGATCTATGACTCGGGTCGACTTCTAGACGTAGAAGCGGACGAGAAAAGGGAATGCCTTGGTAAGGTTATCGATTAGCGAGATTCTTTAGTTAACAGGCTCAGGACTTATCCCATTATGATGTTGTGAGTTAACAAACTCACGAGTGTGGATCCATATAGTGTGTGTGAATACTCAAGGTCACTTCCCTTCCCTTTTGACTTGAGTTAGGTGTGATAGAACCTTGTAAAGCTGAGAGGACCCATAAGATAGGGAACTCACTGAGATTTGATGTATCTCACCCCACGTTGTTGATTATTTTACAAGTACCACATGTTCGGCGAAGGGTAAGGATAAAGTTGTTTGACTTTCCTTACTATCTTGGCTTTTTGGGGTGACAAGACTTCCGTTGTGGAGATATTTTGAGATCATTATTTGATCTAGTTCTTAGTGTTGGAACATCTTGTATATATAATGCCGTAGTTTTTTTTTGTATTAGATAGTTTGGCATGCATATGTATAATGTGTTAACTAGGGACTTATGGTATTTCAGTACCAAAGCATGAATTCATGTATGATATGGATGCTTTGATGTATTATATTATATATGGGTGTTACAAATTCCATCAGCAAATTCAATTCAGTTCCAGCAACAACAAAATCGAAACAGAGGCATCAACGTTGCAGCAACAGAACGAGCATCATCAATTTCACAATTGAGACGCAATCAAAATAGAAACGGGAGGGAGCAACATCAAATCGACGCACCTGAAATCACAGACGCAGAGAAACATAAGCAATTCCAATTTCAATGCAATTAAACCTGCACTTACTCAAAATTCAGCAATTAACAATAATTACTAATTCACAACAACTGCATTAAACCGAAGCAAAACAAGAACAGAGGAAGCCACCACGAGCAATCGGACCCGCTCCAGGATCACATAATCGTTGGCAAACGGATGGAGAAACAAAGGAGCCTCTACACAATCGCAGACGGGGGGAGTATAAGACGAAACAGAACCGCGGAGGGCCACCGCGCTGAAGACGAACAGAATCGCGGCGGAGCATCACGAAATCTACGAAATCAATGCCGACGGAGGAAGATTTTCGTGAGAAAGAATGAGCTTCAAGAGGTAAGTTTTTTACTTTTTCTCTTTCAATTCTGCAGAAACACATATTTTTTCTTTCTATTTTATTTGTTATTTTTTCTATTATTAATAAATTTAGGTTTTAAATATGAGATTGGGCTTTGCCCATCTATCAAGCATGAGTCCATTAAAATTACTTTCATACACCCTTAATTTAATTCAATTCTTGGCCCAATCCATGTTTAATTAATTTTCTTTATTAGTTTAATTTAATTAATTAGGCTTTGATATTAAAATTAATTCTTGATTTTTGACTAATTGTGTTTAATTTTAACTTTAGGATATTAATGTTATTTTCGAAAATTAGAGTATATCTTTAACAATTTTTGCTTTGATTTTATTTCTCTGTGACTATTTGATTCAAACTTAATGATATGTGGATATCTCTGATTTTTTCTCTGACATCACGATGTTTTTCCGTGTATATTTTATATTGCATGATGTTTTTTTCCATGAATGATTCTCTGGTTCCAAGATGTTCTTCCGTGTATGTTTATCTTTCACGATGTTCTGCCATGTATATTTTCAATTGCCCTGATGTTTTTTCCATGACTTTCACGATGATTTTCCGTGAATGTTTATATCTTTACACGATGTTCTTCCGTGTATATTTTATCTCCACGATGCTTTGCCATGTATGTTCATTTATTCCGTGATGCTTTGCCACGTATGCATGTTCCCTTAGGATCTCTTAGTTCAAACTTAATTTTTGATTAACTTTGAAGTAAGGTAGACATTAAGATGTTCATCCAAGCATGATAACATTAGGGTAGAATTTCCCTTCAAAACTCAACTTTAGGTCTATCTTTGCATGATAACATTAGGTTAGATTTCCCTTCTTAATCAAACCTTTCCTCTCTTCACCGTGCGATCAAACTTTCCTTTCTGTAGTTCGCGCCCCTTAGGGGTGAATAGGGATGCTCATGGACGGTTAATTTCCATAACCAATCCATAACCATAAATAATCCATATATTATAACCGGTTATTAAAATCAATTGTCATAACCGATTTTCATCTTTTAAAATGGTTATAAACCGGTTATATCCATAACCAATTTTATAATTAGTTTTGATTTAATTTTATTTTAAAATCGATTTTTTCAGGAATTATTTTTTTAAGAAAAATATTTATGTTCAAAAATAATTTTTTTTTTTGGAAAAAATATATTTTTTTTATTTAAAAAAAATAAATTTTTTGAAAAAAAAATATTTACTGAAAAAAATAAAAAATATTTATTTTTTCAAAAAACATAATAATTTTATTTCTTTTTTTTCAGAAAATTGACTAATTTGGTTTTTATTTTGGATATGGATGTCCAAATTATGGATTTGGTTAAAACCATACTAATAATTAACCGGTTTTTAATAACCAGATTTGGATATGGATGTGGATTATTTAAATAACCGGTTTATTTGAGCACCCCTAGGGGTGAACTACGACTGCTCTGAGTTCTCAAGATCCCGTCGAGAATACATAGGCATAAGATCATGAGATCTTAGCGAGCAACCTTTTTTTTATCTTTCTTTACCTCCGACGCTTTCCCGAATATTCATATTCATATTTCCACATCTCTTATCAAATCTTTTCTCTCGCCTCCGTGCAATCAAGATCTTCTCTTTACATCCGACGCTTTCCCGAATATTTCACTATTCTCTATTTCCCTTTTTCACTTTACATCCGAAGTTTTCCTGGAAATTCATCTCTTCAACTTCTCTTTTCATCTGACGCTTTCCCGAATATTCATATTCATATTCATATCCTTAGCCTCCTCTTGGCCTTCATACAAGGACCCGTTGCCTCCTCTTGGCATTCATACAAGGATCCTCAGGCTTCTTAAAAACATCACAAATAATAGGACCCTCCCTTTTACAACCTTTAATCTCTTCACTTTTTTAATCAATCCTCACAAGCTTTGCTTTCAAGCTTTTCCCTTTCGTTGTCTTGGTTCTTAAAAACCCAACAACTCGTAGTCCCCAAGCTACGAATTTCCTTCAAGCTTTTCCCGTATTTTCGAACTACGAACGCTCTGATTTCTCTTTTGAGAATACGTAGGCGCAAGGTCACAACCCTTGGCGAGTACTCTTATTTTCTTTTTCATCCTCTTTTCCATTTTTTTACCAATTTCCTTTTTTCATATATTTTACAAAAAAACAAAAAAACATTTCTCACTCTCTTCATCTCTCAAAAGCAATAAACTTCCCCAAATAATAGCAAATAATTCAACTAATAGCACAAATATATACAAGAGATTCCCGTAGAGTACTACAGATGCTTAGGGTGTTAATAACTTCCCTTAGTATTGTAGCGCGAGTTTTATGTGTGGTTGCAAAACACTATCGCTTTGGTGGTACTACAGTTCGATTCATTTTTTATCCTATTGAAGCTGATGAAGGAAGGGAAATAGATGTCTCCAATTAACCCTGCTTGCATACTGAGTTTGAACAGATGACTGTTGGTTTACAGATGCTACAAAGATTGTGGGTCTCTCTTAGGTTATTTTGTTAAGAACACAGGGTCTAGACTATTGGTAGGGTGTTAGGACTGATGCTTTTCGATTGATGTATGAAGGTACGGGATTTTGGATTTTTGATTAGTGTGCTCGCTAAGATTTTTCAATCTTATGCCTACGTATTCCCGTTTAACGAAACAGGGAAATTAGAGCGATCGTAGTTCCTCCTATTCTATGGGAGGAAATTGTGTTTTGGTGTCTTGTTCAAAGCCCAAGACACGAAGCTAAAGGTGGTTTGTATCTTGTTCAAAGCCAAAGATGTGAAGCTGAAGGGTTTATTTGTATCTTGTTCGAAGCCCAAGATATGAAGCTAAAAGGGTGTTGACTTTAGAGAGAATTTGTCATCTCTAAAGGGGAATATTTGGTCTATTTGGCACAACTTTTGGGTGACTGATTATAAAGGAGAATTACTTTAACTGGGATATGCAAATCCAGCAATGCCATAATTTCGTTTATAGGGGATTTTCAACCTGAAGGAGAAGACTTTAACTCAGTTTAGAGCAATGCCATCTTTCCTTAGGAATTTCTCATGCTAAAAGAGGGACAGTGGCGTGGATGTAAATAATCCAGAGGCTTTCCGCCTACAGCAATTAGACGAGGTAAAAGGAGTTATTGATGTTTGTATGATGTGACCAAAGCATGATTTGATGCTAAAAGGTTAATTGAATCAAACGGGGATTTCTTTATACAAAGCCTAAGAGGAGGCTATTGACCCAACAAGAGGATGCTTTTGTGTCTCGTACGAAGCCCGAGATAGAGGCTAAAAGGGTTGACTCAACAAGAGAGTGTTTTTATATGTGTCTTGTACGAAGCCCAAGACGGAGGCTAAAAGGGTTTGACTCAACAAGAGAGTCTTTTATACTCACCAAGAGAGTGATTTGTATCTCGTACGAAGCCCGAGAAACAGGCTAAAGGAGGATCGACTCAACAAGAGAGTCATTTTATACTCAACAAGCGAGTGTTTTTGTATCTCGTACGAAGCCCGAGATGAAGGCTAAAGGAGCATTGACTTAACAGGAGAGTCTTTTATACTCAACAAGAGAGTGTTTTGTATCTCGTACAAAGCCCGAGATGAAGGCTAAAAGAGGATTGACTCAACAAGAGAGTCTTTTATACTCAACAAGAGGGTGTTTTGTATCTCGTACAAAGCCCGAGATGAAGGCTAAAAAAGGATTGACTCAACAAGAGAGTCTTTTATACTCAACAAATGAGTGTTTTGTATCTCGTACAAAGCCCAAGATGAAGGCTAAAAGAGGATTGACTCAACAAGAGAGTCTTTTATACTCAACAAGAGAGTGTTTTGTATCTCGTACAAAGCCCGGGATGAAGGTTAAAATGTTTGAGTCAACAAGAGAGTTTTTTATACTCAACAAGAGAGTGATTTGTATCTCGTACGAAGCCCGAGATAGAGGCTAAAAGGGGGTTAGCTCCGCTGGGGAGAATCACTGTACAAAGGCCAAGAGGAGGCTATCTATGCTGGTGACTGTTTTAGTTTAGTGACAGGTCCAGTATGTTGTATAAAAGAGAAAATCATTTCTTATAAAGAGACCGATTCCAGGTGAGGATGACCTTTGGTACTGATCAGAAGATCGGGGTTATTTCCTGTTCTTTAAGGAAATGGAAAATCCAAAGGGTATTGAGACTGTCCAAGTCTACTGGTGCTTTGGAGAAATCAATTCTCAGATAGTGAATGATCTTTGCATAATGCCCAAGAGAAGGCTGGGTTACTGCTGAGGTTTAAATCCATAAGCATGCCAAAGGGTGAGGAACTCTCATGAGAGAGGCCGACTTTTGGAGCGATCAGTGTTTTTTTTGATTTGTGAAAGGAACTTGAGAATGCCTTTGAGACTCAAGGGGTTTTTAGACTGTCCAAGTCTAGAGTTTCATCTTTTGTACAATGCCCAAGAGGAGGCACGGGCTTTAAGGGATGAGTATCAACCCTTAAATGGTCGTAGTTTTGACGCTGGAAAGACTGCTCTAGCAAAGGATGATTAAGTTCTGTCTTATACCTTTAAGAGGTTGTCAGGGTCCTTGTATTAAGCCCAAGAGAAGACATGAGAACTTCTAAGAAGCCGAAGGGTCCTTGTACAACGCCCAAGAGGAGGCGGGGATACTTTTAAGAAGCCTGTGGGTCCCCAAATCCCGAGAAGTTCAAGACATGCCATTCACAGAGAATAGATCAAGCCAGGAAAGTCCTAGAATTTGGAAGAAACTCGAGAGATGCCATTCACGGAGAAAAGATCATCTCTGGGGAGTTAGAGTTTCTTTAACAATTTTTAAGGGTGCTTTTAAGAAGCCTGTGGGTCCCCAAACCCCGAGAAGTTTAAGACATGCCATTCATAGAGAATAGATCAAGCCAGGAAAGTCCCAGAATTTGGAAGAAACTCAAGAGATGCCATTCACGGAGAAAAGATCATCTCTGGGGAGTAGAGTCTCTTTGACAACTTCTAAGGGTGACAGTCTGAGAAAGGGTTCACCGAGAATGCTGCCTTTCACGTCTCCATATTGTTTAACCCCAAGAGGAGGGAAGACTGTGTCTGGTAATCCTATGGGGATCTAGTTTTGATTGTATCTAAGAGCGATCAACGGGGCTTTACCTAGTGCTTAGACGTAGTTGCCGGGGAAAACTTTAAATAACTATACTAGTATTACACAGTTGATATTTGACAAGTATATAAAAGTTTGTGAAAGTAGACTTACAGTGAGCAGCCCCACAACACAGTTATATATATATATATATATATGAAAGCGGATAAAGAAAGCGGGTAAACACTTACTCGGTTGTAGAGCTTCCATGTTGTTTTGTTAGTTGTTCAACAAAGAAAGCTTTGATAACAATATCATATTCAAAATCAAAGGAGAAAGTGCTTTGAAAAGATTTTTGGGGCTTACAGCTCAAGGAGAGGCCCAAAGTTTTATCAGTGATTGCACTGTGGAATTTGTACAGGGACTTATACAAATGACTGGAGCCCAAAAAGGTTTTCTGTACAAAGGGATGGGTCTTACACTCTCTCAAGAGGCCCAAAGTTTTATTTTTGTACAAGTGGTGGGGCTTACAGCTCAAGGAGAGGCCAAAAAAAAGGTTTTTGAACGGGCGATCGCGCCGAGATTTTCTTTTAACGCAGAGGGACTTATACAATATCTGAGGCCCAAAATAGTTTTGGTTAAAAGGGTTTGGGTCTTACACGCTAATAGAGGCCCAAAGGTGTTTAAAGAAAAAGAATGGGGCTTAAAACACGAGGGTAGGCCCAAGAGTTTGATTTGTTAGAAAGGCGACGACCGCGCCGAATTTTTTGACGGTATCGGGACTTATACAATACACTGAGGCCCAAATTATTTTGGTTTTCTAAAAGGGTTGGGTCTTACACTCTACTAGAGGCCCAAAGGGTTTGAAAAAGTTTGATGAGGGTTGAATTAATCAAAAACCCTAATTTGTTTCCAAAATGTATTTTAATTGAATAAAAATTCAATTAAAATGATCAAAATTGTTAAACATGTGGAAAACAAATTGTGATCTTGGATTAATGTTTCAAAAATCAAGTTTTGACCTACAAAATGATTAGAAGTCATTAAAATTTGCAAAATCAAGAAGGAAAAAATATTTTAAATGTCAAAAACAATTAAAATATTAATTCTTTGCAAAAATATCAATTATATGAAATAAATAATATTTTTGGGATTTTTTGGTAAAATAAAATATTTTAACATTTTTGTGAATTATTAAAAAAAGAATCAACTCAAAATCATTAAAACTCGGAGAGAAATTAATTTTTGAATCAATTAAATAAAATCACAAAATTCAAATATTCAAATATTTGAAAAAGGGCGTCAAGTACATGGCAAGAACACGCGCCCTTCCTCTTTTTCTGCAGATTTGCGTTTTCTATCCAATCTCACTGAATACTTGATTGTATCATGCAATCTACATATCAATCTACTAGTTTCAACCTCACGATCATGTCTATGGTCTTTAATTTCATTTATTTTAAACATGGAATGAGAAATCAAAGAGAAACCTCAAGAACCCTAAAATTTGCATAAAGGTTCAGAAATTCCATACATGATTCAAACAATGCAATTGATTGAAGGAAAACACTCCATGCATGATTATGAACATATGGCCAAATTATTGTGCAGCAAAAATTGCATGGATCATAGAGTTAGAAGAGCTCATGCTTACCACTTGCAGCTGGTGATCGTGTTTTGTGTTAGAGGTGTTACAACTTGGTTCCAAGGTTATGGACAACTTCCCTAGGTGCTATGGAGTGTGTCTGGATGCTTGGAGTGGATTTATTTGAGCTGAAACTTGATTTGGCACCTCAACTGCAAATCTGTCAAAGGCTTGAGCAGTTGGCTGGTGATTTTGTGATTTTGGTGTTCCAGATGTTATGTGAGTGTTTGGATCACTTATATATGATGTTTATGAGGTGTGTGTGTGTGTGATTGGTTTGATTGGAATTGCTCTCAAACTCAAAACCCGATAGTGACTTGCTTTGGAAGGCAAAATTGGAGTGAAGAAGGAGATTTTGAGGAAAGCATCTGTTTGATGGCTTTGGTGTACTCAAATTGATCATAAATGAGCTCTATTTATAGTAGAGCAAGTTTGTTTTGCAAGGAATAGTGAATGGCAACTGCTGCATAGGTTTGGCCAATGTTGAGCAATGAGAATCCAAGTCTCCTCTAGCCATTGACTAGAGGTTAGGGAATAGGCTGCTGGTTCCCTTGGTCTTGGACAAGTCTTGACTGAATTTAGTTGGCAATGGCTCAGTCCATGTCACCTTGGTGTATGCATTGAATGCTCCAATCCAAAATTGGAGTCTTGTCCCTCTTTTAGGCAATTCTAGGTTTGGCATGCTATTTTTGGTTCCAAAGACTTGGGAGGCTTGGGATCAGAGTTGGTTCCTCCTTGGTCCCCCCTTGAGGTGTTCAGATGGATAGAATTGCTTGCCCTTTGCAAAATTTGGGCAAATCGAGCAAAACTCCAAAATCTGCCTTGCTTTGGCTGTTTTCAGCAAGGCATATTGCCATTGTCATATCTCATGGCCCAAGTGGAATTTGATGGAGTTCTTGGTCATTTTGGAAAGCCCTCATATGATACAACAACTGTTTGATCATAATTGGTTTTGATGCTTTTTGGATCCAAGTGAAAAATGCCCCTACATTTGGAAAAAAGTGAAGGCAGATTCTGACTTAGTGAAAATTTCACTAAGTGTTGGAAAAAAGTAACATTTTCACTTTCCTTGATTTTGATCATTCCATAACTTGAAATCCATGGGGAATTGGAATGAGTGGTAGTTGAAGCTTTTGTAGAGGTTAATGAGAGCTACAAATCCAGCTTTGGATGGGTAAAAATGACCTTGTGGTTTAGGAGTTATGATCCTCCAAAGTTGGTACCCTAGCCACTTTGTTCCATAACTTCGAAAATTTTCTAAGTTTTTTATGGTTACCCCTTTTACAAGTTATCCCACTTTTCTTTATTTTTCTTGATGAATGATGATTCCAAACACACATTAACATCATTTTAGGGTTAAGGAACCATAATTGTGAAAAATCTCAAAAAGTCAAAGTTTGACTTTTGTGCACAGTTGACTTTTTGTCATATGAATTCCAAATTGTGCGATCCTCTATGAAATCCAGTCCTTGACCTAAATCAAACTTGATGGATTGATTTCATAGTTGTTATAGGGTGTATTGAATCATGTCTTAGGGTTTGGGAGCATGTCCTGGTCAAAAGTCAAAGATACAGTTGACTTTTTCTGCGAAACCCTAACTGTGGTTCTGATGAAATTGAAACTTGTTGCTCAAGCTTCTTGGATCAATCCATTGTTACAAATGGATCAATGTGATGTATTTGAGACCCTCAAATCCCCTCTTGAGGTCTTGGCTCATGTTTTGTCCCAAAAGTCAACTTAGGGGTGAATTAGGTCAAGAAACCCTAATTCCTGATTTTTGATGTATGCATCCCCTAAGGCTAAATTGACTTGGTGATTGGGTTCATGAGATCCCTTGGAGCATCATAGGTTATGCTTTGAAGCATTGGCTCATGCCCAGAGGAAAATTTCCATCTAGAGGCCATGGTCGACCAAACCCTAATTTGGTGACACTGGCGATCTTAAGGCTTGATCCACCTAGAAGGGAGAAGCCTTGTGCTTTATCCTTGAAGTGGGAGTCCTCTTGATCCTTTGTGGATGTTTGAGAGGCCAGACAAGTTGAAGATCATGTCATTTCTTGATTGATCCTTTGTCTAAGAGCTCTGAGAGGGCTTGAAACCCTAAGTCTGATTGTAGTGGATGCTCACCCATCTTTGGGGAGACTAATGGTTCATCCATATTGTGATGATGATTTGCACAATGATGGGAAATCTTAGTGGTCAAAATTTGGGGTATGACAAGTATAACCAACCCCTGATTCCAGTTCTCTTTATTTGCATTTTTTTTTTAACAATTGAATTCTTGCAGGGTTTATTTAGATTTTTTCCCATTCCTTTAAAGCTTCATAGGATAAATATAAAAGTTCACATGTGGCAACAATGGCGGTTCACGAAAATCGCACTACACGTTACTTGTGCTCGTGATTGGAGGCTTAAAGCATTTGATTGTATCATGGTAGAAAATGATAAATAGTGTTCTTTTGAAAAGGTCTTCGGTCACGAGGGGGCGAAAAAATAGGTTTGATGTGTTGATTTTGTTTTAAGAGGATGACGAATAATTGAGCAGTGAAGCGTACGCCAACCATTCATTTATTCAAGGAGAAGAAATGTAATACCCTGTAAATTATTTTACTCTGGATAATATTTGTATGATCAACTGGGTTCCGGTGTACTCTGAGAAATTATCGGTTAAGATAATTATAGTAAACTGATGAGCTCAAAGCAGATCAAATTAATATTATCTGACCCTGAGGTTTTACCAATTGATACTTTAGAGACAAATTGGACATTTATGTTAGTGTTACTAACTAAATGATATCTCTACAAATCATTTCAGTTCCTTTCCTCTTCATTTGGAACAAAAGATAGAAAGAAAGAGAGAAGAAGTAGAGAGAATGAGGAGAAAAGAGAAGAGAAAAGAGAAAGAAACCCAAAATGAAGAACAACTTGGATCATCATTTCTTCTTCATCAAATCATCCCAACATCTTCATCATAATCTTGTATTGAGGTGGGTTCTAGTTAGAACTTTTGTTTTAAAAGTTTGGAAATGTTAGAGTTAGGTTAGATATTGTGAGAAAATGAATAATTGTCCTGAATCAAAGAATCTAACGGTTGAAATGCGATATAAACTGGGTAGTATGATCAATATATGTGTGGAACCATCTGTTAATACTTGTTTATGTGTTGGGTTATGTTTTGGATGAAATTTTTTGGCCCTAAGGACCTGCTGTTACGTTGCTGACAATTTTGGGAATTCGCGTGTTCGCAAAGCGAACCAAAGCGAATGGCAAGGTGAATATTCGCCAGGTCTTTGCAAAGCGAACTTTAAGTCCTTTTGGTTCTGACTTGGTTCGCCCAGAGATTCGCAAAGCGAAGGGTAAAGTGAATGCTCGCTGGAGATTCGCAAAGAGAATTTTGTGTCTTTTCAGTTCTGTTTTGTTCCGCCTAGAGATTCGCACGGCGAAAGGGAAAGCGAACGTTCGCTGGGGATTCACCTAGCGAACATGGAAGATTTTCCCATTTTGTTTCCTTTATAACTTTTGATCTGTAACTCGGATCGAGACGTTTTTGGTATCATTGTAAAGCTATGAAAGTGTTTTATGCTATGGAAAGTGAAAATATTGTTTATGAGATGGAATTTATTCGATTATGTTTAATAAATGGAATTAAGTGTTTTATGCAAAAAGGAACTTTTGAAAATTTAAAAGCTTCAAGAGGTGAGTTAGTGAGGAAACCTTAGTACAATAGAATGACTTAGAGAATTGTGCGGCAATGCTTACATCGATACTAGAAGAGTGTCTTTGTTAAGTAGTTGTTAGTGGGGGACCGTAATTCCTTCGATTTGTAGTTTATCCCTTAATAAATACCGTGACCCGTGTTTAATCTCCTTGTGCGGGATGGCCCGGGAGAAGTTACTTAGTGGTTGGTACCGTGACCCGTGTTTAATCCTCTTGTGTAGGATGGCCGGGGAGAAGTACCATTTGTAGATAACCGTGACCCGTGTTAAATCCCCTTGTGCGGGATAGCCGGGGAGAAGATTCCTTAACTAGTTGTCGTTTTGTGAATTGTGCGATTGTTTCTCTAGTAAAAAAAGTTTGAGCTCAACGTCTAGTTCCTTTCCTCCGACTTGAGCTAGACTAAGATAAAACCTTGTAAAGCCGAGAGAATCTATAAGATAGGGAACTCATTGAGATTTGATGTATCTCACCCCACTATTGTTGATTATATTTTAGGTACTTTAGGTTCCGCGAAGGTTAAGGATAAAGCCGTGTGATTATCCTTACTTGTTTGATGGCTTAGCTTCCTTTGTGGAGTTTTTGAGATCATTGTCAATCTAGTTCTTAGTTTTTATCTTTTGTATACATTATGCCTTATTAGTTTCTTTTGTATTAAGTGTTGGGCATAATATGTATATAATGTGTTGACTAGGAACTTGTATATTTCAGTACCAAATACTTGGATTCATGCTTTGAGGTATGATATTATATATGGGTGTTACAAGAAAGATATGCAACTCTTATTCCTTTTTCGTCCAATTTGGAGTTTTGAAAGTTATTTTTGGAAGACAAATATTCGCAGTAGTGAGGAGTGCTCCTCCCACTTACTTACTAGAGGAGTAGAAGGATGTACATCCCCCATTCCCATTTTATCCAATTTTGGTTAGAGTATTTTAATCAGAAGATGAAAGTTCCAATAATATGGTGTGCGCCAATCATTAACTTATTCAGGGAACGGAAGGATGTGCATGGGATAGTATTTCTATGGACTTCGCAGTGGGATTACCCCGTGCCCAAGGCGGTTATGATTCTATTTGGGTAATAGTGGATTGGTTGACGAAATCTGCGCATTTTTTGGCCGTAAAGACTACTTACAAGGCGAGTCATCTCACAAGGTTGTTCATTTCGAAAATAGTGAGATTGCATGGTATTCCCTTTAGTATTGTTTCAGATAGGGATCCAAAGTTTACTTCAAGATTTTGGAGAGCTTTTCAATAAGCTATGGGAACGAAGTTGTGTTTGAGCACGTCGAATCATCCGCAAACGGATGGTTAGACGGAACGGACAATACAAACAATGGAAGATATGTTAAGGGCGTATGTACTTGAAATTGGAGGAAATTGGATGGAACTTTTGCCCTTGATTGAGTTTTCATACAACAATAGTTATCATGCAAGTATTGGTATGGCTCCTTATGAGGCATTGTATGGAAGGAAGTGTCGGACGCCATTGTGTTAGGCGGAGGTTGGTGAAGATAGAATTTTGGGACCGGAAATTATCCAAGAGACTACGGAAAAGATTGGGATGATCCGTGAGAAAGTAAAACAAGCACAAGATCGTCAGAAAAGTTATGCAGATAACCGTAGGAGGCCTTTGGAGTTTGTCGAGGGTGATCACGTGTTTTTGAAGGTTACTCCGAGATTGAGGTTGAAAGGACCGTTTAAGTCGCGGAAGTTGAGTCCGAGATACGTGGGACCGTATCCAATTTTAGAAATAATTGGTGAAGTGGCTTACAGATTAGCTTTACCGCCTTCTCTGTCCGAGATGCACGATGTTTTTCATTATCTCAGCTTCAGAAGTTTGTTCCAGATCCTCTTCAGCCAATTCTACCTGATACGATTGAGATAGAAGCAGATTTAACGTTTGAGCCTCAGCCGAGTCGTATCACAGGAAGAGAAACCAAGGTGTTAAGGAATAAAGAGATTCCTATTGTTAAGGTTCAGTGGGATGAGACGCATCTGGGTGATGCAACTTGGGAGCTAGAATCCGAGATGCGAGAAGTTTATCCTCATCTTTTCAGGTAATTGTTTTAATTCGTGGGCAAATTTCTCTTTAAGGGGGGAGGATGTAATACCCCGTATTTTAATTACTCTGGATAATATTAGTTGTGATCAACTGAGTCCCAGTGTACTTTGAGAAATTATCTGCAGAGATAAATAGAGTAACTGTTGAACTTAGAGTAAATCCAAGTAATATTATCTGACCCTGAGGTTTTATTATTTGGAGCTTTAGAGACTTTTTGGACATTTAGTAGTATCATTAACTAATAATAGTTACTATATGTTTTCTTTTCTCCCACTTGTGATAAAAATAGAAAGAGAAGTGGAAAAATATAGTAAAAGTGGAGAGAAGAAGAGCAAGAGGAGAAAGGAGAAGAGAAAAAGAAGAAAACCTTGGAGGAGAAGAACAAGAGCAAAGACCATCATCCATTCTTCAATCAATTATCTCATCATCTTCATCTCATCTTGCTAGAGGTGGGTTCTAGTTAGAACTTTAGCTTTAAAGTTTTTGAAAATGTTTGATTTAGGTTAGAATTGTGGAATCGATGTTCTAACGGTTGAAATGTTGTAAGAATGTGTAGCATGACTGATATATGTGTGTATATGATGTGTGATAATTGATTTCCATGATCCATTGAGTTTGTATGATTTTCCATTGGGTTTTTATGCTGAAAAATGCAGGTTTTAGAATTCTGTTACAGTGTTAACCGATTAACCAAATGGGTTAACCAGTTAATGCGTGAAAAAAATCTGATTGTCTACGTGAAAGAAGGACTGGTTAACCGATTAACCAGTTTGGCTAACCGGTTAACGGAGTGTCTCAAAAACTTCATTTTGCCACTGGAACTTGGTTAATCAGTTAACCAAATGTGTTAACCGATTAACATTGTAACTTTTTGGAAAAATACTTCAAAAATTCATATCTTTTGATAGGTGTGTTCGATTTAAGCATTCTTTATATCGATATGAAGTTAAGGAAATATCCTATCTAATGAAAGTGAAAATACTAGTTTTGATGTCCGATTAAATAAATCGGAGGGAACCGGAATTGGTGTGACTTTATGATATGTTGAATTATGTGTTTCCATTATATGATTGACTTGTGTTTAACTATTCTCTTATTGTTAAGCATGTTTGAGAGGGTATGCATGTTAAAATATGAAATAGGTAGGGTGAGGACTATTACCATAACAATGTTGGAACCTAGTAACGGCTAGGAAATTGTTGAATAACATAGTGACGACGCTCGTGTAAGAGAGGCCGAGGCGTGCGTCTATTACCAAATGGTATGAAAATAATTACACTAGTATGGATCAAGTTTTATTGTGATTACTTGAGAAAGACAAAAGAAGTCTTAAGGCGAATGTGGCCTTGTGATTGTCAAATACAATCGCGTTAGGTATATGATCGCGTAATCGTAACCATTTATCTTGAGGTGTAGTTTCATGAGACTCGAGCTCCTCCTCTGAAACGTATGCACAATTACTTGGCAGGTTTGATTCCCGCGTGTAGTACAAATGGAACCTATATAGTAAAGAGGCTTGTGATGGTTAACAGGCCATGAGAAGTGACGGTTCACGGTTAACAGGCCGATGATCCCGAATCCATTTCGTATGCCAAGTAACTACAAGGATCTATGACTCGGGTCGACTTCTAGACGTAGAAGCGGACGAGAAAAGGGGATGCCTTGGTAAGGTTATCGATTAGCGAGATTCTTGAGTTAACAGGCTCAGGACTTATCCCATTATGATGTTGTGAGTTAACAGACTTACGAGTGTTGATCCATATAGTGTGTGTGAATACTCAAGGTCACTTCCCTTCCCTTTTGACTTGAGTTAGGTGTGATAGAACCTTGTAAAGCCGAGAGGACCCATAAGATAGGGAACTCATTGAGATTTGATGTATCTCACCCCAAGTTGTTGATTATTTTACAAGTACCACAGGTTCGGCGAAGGGTAAGGATAAAGTTGTTTGACTTTATTACTATCTTGACTTTTTGGGGTGACAAGACTTCCGTTGTGGAGATATTTTGAGATCATTATTTGATCTAGTTCTTAGTGTTGGAACATCTTGTATATATAATGCCGTAGTTTTTTTGTATTAGGTAGTTTGGCATGCATATGTATAATGTGTTAACTAGGGACTTATGGTATTTCAGTACCAAAGCGTGAATTCATGTATGATATGAATGCTTTGATGTATTATATTATATATGGGTGTTACAAATTCCATCAGCAAATTCAATTCAGTTCCAGCAACAACAAAATCGAAACAGAGGCATCAACGTTGCAACAACAGAACGAGCATCATCAATTTCACAATTGAGACGCAATCAAAATAGAAACGGGAGGGAGCAACATCAAATCGACGCACCTGAAATCACAGACGCAGAGAAACATAAGCAATTCCAATTTCAATGCAATTAAACTTGCACTTACTCAAAATTCAGCAATTAGCAATAATTAATAATTCACAACAACTGCATCAAACCGAAGCAAAACAAGAACAAAGGAAGCCACCACGAGCAATCGGACCTGCTCCGGGATCACATAATCGCTGGCAAACGGATGGAGAAACAAAGCAGCCTCTACAAAATCGCAGACGGGGGGAGTACAAGACGAAACAGAACCATAGAGGGCCACCACGCTGGAGACGAACAGAATCGCGGCGTAGCATCACGAAATCTACGAAATCAATGCCGACGGAGGAAGATTTTCGTGAGAAAGAATGAGCTTCAAGAGGTAAGTTTTTTACTTTTTCTCTTTCAATTTTGCAGAAACACGTATTTTTTCTTTCTATTTTATTTGTTATTTTTTCTATTATTAATAAATTTAGGTTTTAAATATGAGATTGGGCTTTGCCCATCTATCAAGCATGAGTCCATTAAAATTACTTTCATACACCCTTAATTTAATTCAATTCCTGGCCCAATCCATGTTTAATTAATATTCTTTATTAGTTTAATTTAATTAATTAGGCTTTGATATTAAAATTAATTCTTGATTTTTGACTAATTGTGTTTAATTTTAACTTTAGGATATTAATGTTATTTTCGAAAATTAGAGTATATCTTTAACAATTTTTGCTTTGATTTTATTTCTCTGTGACTATTTGATTCAAAATTAATGATATGTGGATATCTCTGATTTTTTCTTTGACATCACGATGCTTTTCCGTGTATATTTTATATTACATGATGTTTTTTTCCATGAATGATTCTCTGGTTCCAAGATGTTCTTCCGTGTATGTTTATCTTTACACGATGTTCTTCCGTGTATATTTTATCTCCACGATGCTTTGCCATGTATGTTCATTTATTCCGTGATGCTTTGCCACGTATGCATGTTCCCTTAGGATCTCTTAATTCAAACTTAATTTTTGATTAACTTTGAAGTAAGGTAGACATTAAGATGTTCATCCAAGCATGATAACATTAGGGTAGAATTTCCCTTCAAAACTCAACTTTAGGTCTATCTTTGCATGATAACATTATGTTAGATTTCCCTTCTTAATCAAACCTTTCCTCTCTTCACCGTGCGATCAAACTTTCCTTTCTGTAGTTCGCGCCCCTTAGGGGTGAATAGGGATGCTCATGGACGGTTAATTTCCATAATCAATCCATAACCATAAATAATCCATATATTATAACCGGTTATTAAAACCAATTGTCATAACCGATTTTCATCTTTTAAAATGGTTATAAACCGGTTATATCCATAACCAATTTTATAATTAGTTTTGATTTAATTTTATTTTAAAATCGATTTTTTCAGGAATTATTTTTTTCAAAAAAATAATATTTTTTTAAGAAAAATATTTATGTTCAAAAATATATTTTTTTTTTGGAAAAAATATATATTTTTTATTTAAAATAAATAAATTTTTTAAATTTTTTGGAAAAAAAGTATTTACTAAAAAAAATTAAAAATATTTTTTTTCAAAAAACATAATAATTTTATTTAGTTTTTAAATATTTTTTTTCAGAAAAAAAATATATTTAATTTTCAAAGAAAAAATAATTTATTTTTCAAAAAAAAAATTTATTTTTCAAAAAAAATTTCAAAGTTTTTTTTTTATAATAAAAATTGACTAATTTAGTTTTTATTTTGGATATGGATGTCCAAATTATAGATTTGGTTAAAACCATACTAATAATTAACCGGTTTTTAATAACCGGATTTGGATATGGATGTGGATTATTTAAATAACCGGTTTATTTGAGCACCCTTAGGGGTGAACTACGACCGTCTGAGTTCTCAAGATCCCGTTGAGAATACATAGGCATAAGATCATGAGATCTTAGCGAGCAACCCTTTTTTTATCTTTCTTTACCTCCGACGCTTTCCCGAATATTCATATTCATATTTCCACATCTCTTATCAAATCTTTTCTCTCGCCTCCGTGCAATCAAGATCTTCTCTTTACATCCGATGCTTTCCTGAATATTTCACTCTTCTCTATTTCCCTTTTTCACTTTACATCCGAAGTTTTCCTGGAAATTCATCTCTTCAACTTCTCTTTTCATCTGACGCTTTCCCGGATATTCATATTCATATTCATATCCTCAGCCTCCTCTTGGCCTTCATACAAGGATCCTCAGGCTTCTTAAAAACATCACAAATAATAGGACCCTCCCTTTTACAACCTTTAATCTCTTCACTTTTTTAATCAATCCTCACAAGCTTTGCTTTCAAGCTTTTCCCTTTCGTTGTCTTGGTTCTTAAAAACCCAACAACTCGTAGTCCCCAAGCTACGAATTTCCTTCAAGCTTTTCCCGTATTTTCGAACTACGAACGCTCTGATTTCTCTTTTGAGAATACGTAGGCGCAAGGTCACAACCCTTGGCGAGTACTCTTATTTTCTTTTTCATCCTCTTTTCCATTTTTTTACCAATTTCCTTTTTTCATATATTTTACAAAAAAACCAAAAAAACAAAAAAAACATTTCTCACTCTCTTCATCTCTCAAAAGCAATAAACTTCCCCAAATAATAGCAAATAATTCAACTAATAGCACAAATATATACAAGAGATTCCCGTAGAGTACTACAGATGCTTAGGGTGTTAATAACTTCCCTTAGTATTGTAGCGCGAGTTTTATGTGTGGTTGCAAAGCACTATCGCTTTGGGGGTACTACAGTTCGATTCATTTTTTATCCTATTGAAGCTGTGAAGGAAGGGAAATAAATGTCTCCAATTAACCCTGCTTGCATACTGAGTTTGAACAGATGACTGTTGGTTTACAGATGCTACAAAGATTGTGGGTCTCTCTTAGGTTATTTTGTTAAGAACACAGGGTCTAGACTATTGGTAGGGTGTTAGGATTGATGCTTTTCGATTGATGTATGAAGGTACGGGATTTTGGGTTTTTGATTAGTGTGCTCGCTAAGATTTTTCAATCTTATGCCTACGTATTCCCGTTTACCGAAACAGGGAAATCAGAGCGATCGTAGTTCCTCCTATTCTATGGGAGGAAATGGTGTTTTGGTGTCTTGTTCAAAGCCTAAGACATGAAGCTAAAGGTGGTTTGTATCTTGTTCAAAGCCCAAGATGTGAAGCTGAAGGGTTTATTTGTATCTTGTTCGAAGCCCAAGATATGAAGCTAAAAGGGTGTTGACTTTAGAGAGAATTTGTCATCTCTAAAGGGGAATATTTGGTCTGTTTGGCACAACTTTTGGGTGACTGATTATAAAGGAGAATTACTTTAACTGGGATATGCAAATCCAGCAATGCCATAATTTCGTTTATAGGGGATTTTCAACCTGAAGGAGAAGACTTTAACTCAGTTTAGAGCAATGCCATCTTTCCTTAGGAATTTCTCATGCTAAAAGAGGGACAGTGGCGTGGATGTAAATAATCCATAGGCTTGCCGCCTACAACAATTAGACGAGGGAAAAGGAGTTGTTGATGTTTGTATGCTGTGACCAAAGCATGATTTGATGCTAAAAGGTTAATTGAATCAAACGGGGATTTCTTTATACAAAGCCTAAGAGGAGGCTATTGACCCAACAAGAGGATGCTTTTGTGTCTCGTACGAAGCCCGAGATAGAGGCTAAAAGGGTTGACTCAACAAGAGAGTGTTTTTATATGTGTCTTGTACGAAGCCCAAGATGGAGGCTAAAAGGGTTTGACTCAACAAGAGAGTCTTTTATACTCACCAAGAGAGTGATTTGTATCTCGTACGAAGCCCGAGATAGAGGCTAAAGGAGGATCGACTCAACAAGAGAGTCATTTTGTACTCAACAAGCAAGTGTTTTTGTATCTCGTACGAAGCCCGAGATGAAGGCTAAAGGAGGATTGACTCAACAAGAGAGTCTTTTATACTCAACAAGAGAGTGTTTTGTATCTCGTACAAAGCCCGAGATGAAGGCTAAAAGAGGATTGACTCAACAAGAGAGTCTTTTGTATCTCGTACAAAGCCCGAGATGAAGGCTAAAATGTTTGACTCAACAAGAAAGTCTTTTATACTCTACAAGAGAGTGATTTGTATCTCGTACGAAGCCCGAGATAGAGGCTAAAAGGGGGTTAGCTCTGCTTGGGAAAATCATTGTACAAAACCTAAGAGGAGGCTATCTATGCTGGTGACTGTTTCAGTTTAGTGACAGGTCCAGTATGTTGTATAAAAGAGAAAATCAGTTCTTATAAAGAGACTGATTCTAGGTGAGGTTGTCCTTTGGTACTGATCAGAAGATCGGGGTTATTTCCTATTCTTTAAGGAAATGGAAAATCCAAAGGGTATTGAGACTGTCCAAGTCTACTGGTGCTTTAGAGAAATCGATTCTCAGATAGTGAATGAACTTTGTATAATGCCAAAGATAAGGCTGGGTTACTGCTGAGGATTAAATCCATAGGCAAGCCAAAGGGTGAGGAACTCTCATGAGAGAGGCCGACTTTTGGAGCGATCAGTGTTTTTTTTTATTTGTGAAAGGAACTTGAGAATGCCTTTGAGACTCAAGGGGTTTTTAGACTGTCCAAGTCTAGAGTTTCATCTTTTGTACAATGCCCAAGAGGAGGCACGGGCTTTAAGGGATGAGTATCAACCCTTAAATGGTCGTAGTTTTGACGCTGGAAAGACTGCTCTAGCAAAGGATGATTAAGGTCTGTCTTATACCTTTAAGAGGTTGTCAGGGTCCTTATATTAAGCCCAAGAGAAGGCATGAGAACTTCTAAGAAGCCGAAGGGTCCTTGTACAACGCCCAAGAGGATGGGGGGATACTTTTAAGAAGCCTATGGGTCCCCAAATCCCGAGAAGTTCAAGACATGATATTCACAGAGAATAAATCAAGCCAGGAAATTCCGAGAATTTGGAAGAAACTCAAGAGATGCCATTCACGGAGAAAAGATCATCTCTGGGGAATTAGAGTTTCTTTGACAATTTTTAAGGGTGCTTTTAAGAAGCCTGTGGGTCCCCAAACCCCGAGAAGTTCAAGACATGCCATTCATAGAGAATAGATCAAGCCAGGAAAGTCTGAGAATTTGGAAGAAACTCAAGAGATGCCATTCACGGAGAAAAGATCATCTCTGGGGAGTAGAGTCCCTTTGACAACTTCTAAGGGTGTCAGTCTGAGAAAGGGTTCACCGAGAATGCTGCCTTTCACGTCTCCATATTGTTTAACCCCAAGAGGAGAGAAGACTGTGTCTGGTAATCCTATGGGGATCTAGTTTTGACTGTATCTAAGAGCGGTCAACAGGACTTTACCTAGTGCTTAGACGTAGTTGCCGGGGAAAACTTTAAATAACTATACTAGTATTACATAGTTGATATTTGACAAGTATATAAAAGTTTGTGAAAGTAGACTTACAGTGAGCAGCCCTACAACACAGTTATATATATATATATATATATATATATATATATATATATATGAAAGCGGATAAAGAAAGCGGGTAAACACTTACTCGGTTGTAGAGCTTCCATGCTGTTTTGTTAGTTTTTCAACAAAGAAAGCTTTGATAACAATATTATATTCAAAATCAAAGGAGAAAGTGCTTTGAAAAGATTGTTGGGGCTTACAGCTCAAGGAGAGGCCCAAAGTTTTATCAGTGATTGCACTGTGGAATTTGTACAGGGACTTATACAAGTGACTGAGGTCCAAAAATGTTTTCTGTACAAAGGGATGGGTCTTACACTCTCTCAAGAGGCCCAAAGGTTTATTTTTGTACAAGTGGTGGGGCTTACAGCTCAAGGAGAGGAAAAAAAAAGTTTTTGAACGGGCGATCGCGCCGAGATTTTCTTTAAATGCAGAGGGACTTATACAATATCTGAGGCCCAAAATAGTTTTGGTTAAAAGGGTTTGGGCCTTACACTCTAATAGAGGCCCAAAGGTGTTTAAAGAAAAAGAATGGGGCTTATAACACGAGGGTAGGCCCAAGGGTTTGATTTGTTAGAAAGGCGACGACCGCGCCAAATTTTTTGACGGTATCGAGACTTATACAATACACTGAGGCCCAAATTATTTTGGTTTTCTAAAAGGGTTGGGTCTTACACTCTACTAGAGGCCCAAAGGGTTTGAAAAAGTTTGATGAGGGTTGAATTAATCAAAAACCCTAATTTGTTTCCAAAATGTATTTTAATTGAATAAAAATTCAATTAAAATGATCAAAATTGTTAAACATGTGGAAAAAAAATTGTGATCTTGGATTAATGTTTCAAAAATCAAGTTTTGACCTAAAAAATGATTAGAAGTCATTAAAATTTGCAAAATCAAGAAAGAAAAAATATGTTAAATGTCAAAAACAATTAAAATATTAATTCTTTGCAAAAATATCAATTATATGAAATAAATAATATTTTTGGGATTTTTGGTAAAATAATATATTTTAACATTTTTGTGAATTATTAAAAAAAGAATCAACTCAAAATCATTAAAACTCAGAGAGAAATTAATTTTTGAATCAATTAAATAAAATCACAAAATTCAAATATTCAAATATTTGAAAAATGGCACCAAGAACATGGCAAGAACACGCGCCCTTCCTCTGTTTCTGCAGATTTGCGTTTTCTATCCAATCTCACTGAATACTTGATTGTATCATGCAATCTACATATCAATTTACTCGTTTCAACCTCACGATCATGTATATGGTCTTTAATTTCTTTTATTTTAAACATGGAATGAGAAATCAAAGAGAAACCTCAAGAACCTGTCATACCCTAATTTTTGACCATAAGATTCCACCTCTTTGTGCGGCATCTTGCATATTTGCATGCTTTACTACTAACAGATTTGTGTAGGAACTTTTGTTTCAAGTGGAGATAGTTCTCTTTCTCACAGTTCAGAATTTCAAGACGTGACCAGTTGATTCTGATTAGTTCTAAGGTTTCCAACCTGTCATCTTTCTCAGAGTCTCAGAAGTTTTAGTGTATATTCCAGGAGAATTTTCTGTCCATTGGTGTTGAACATGGTCGTTTGAGGATTGGTTATGGTTTACGTGGCAATCTGCATCACGAGTTGTGAAGATTTCTCAAAGCATGGTTCGCGTATCGGGTTTCATCGTCACCTAAATTTCCGATTATGCGGTCGATCAAGATTGAGTTCTTAGCCATGATGGATCGTCATTTAAGTTCTTTTGATCTTAAGAGAAGGAGTTTGATTTGATTATTGTTAGTTTGTGGTCAATACGTCTTAATGTGTTCAAAGTCAATATATATGATTCATCCAAATGGCAAATTCACATTACTTTGTCTTCCACTTTCAAGCCTTTGAGTCCATGTTCCCCATTTTGAGTGATTCCCGTGAAAAATTAATCGTTTAAAGAGACCCTGCGTAAATTACTTCAAGTTTTGGTTCTAAAATTCAAATAAAACAAGATCTTAATGCAAGGTGAGAGGCAAGTTAGGGAGATGTGCTTTAAGAAGCAAAGTACAAGTTCAAGTCATTATTTTCAAGTTCAAGGATTTATTTTTCTTTATGACGTTAAAAGATTCAAAATGTGACAAAATCCAAGATAAGAATTCACATTAAGGTGCACCAAAGTCCATGCCACTCATCACCATTCAAAGAGAATTTGTTCCATCACAAGGCTATTATATTGAAAGAAATTTACATCAACATTGCCAAATTGTTTCTAAATACAAATGGGAATGGACAGTCATGAATTTGTAATTACACGTGTCACGCAAATAAGGTTTACCCTACCACAGTTGAAGAGTGAGGCATCTATGGAACTAGGTTGTGATCCCTATGTTTATTCACGTGTTATGTATGACCCTGCTGCTATATTTAATACCTCATATGGAGAAGCTTGCACAGTCCAACCTATGACCGGTTTTGTTCAGCTCTTTACAATAACACATGTGCTGCCATTTGCCACAAAGTACTTCAAGTTGGAATTTGAAAAAATGAATAAGACCAGCTTGGATGCTTGAACCTGAAAAAGAAAAGGAATTGGAGTAAATTACCAATAATAATAAGCTTCAAGATTCATAACACGGTCGTTTCATCACACCATGATGCCATGTTTAATGGTAATTAAATGAAAATTGGGGATGAGAACCAAGTTGTCAAGAGCAATCAACAAAAAAAACATTGAATCAAAGGCATTCATTATGAGATCAAGGCATTCAACACTCTGCCAAAACAACAAAGACAAGTTCAAGACAAAATCAAGGAAAAATGGAAGTTTATTTAATATCAACAGCAAGTGTCCCAACATGCTCACATCCTTTCCAAAACAATTCACAGTATGATCAAATTGGGACATGAAATCAGACAGCATTCAAAAGAATCGAAATAGCATTCACTACCAGCCTATGTATTTCCAAAACAGGATCAAACACAATCAGACAAAGGCAATTCAAATTGGCAAGGTTTTATGATTTTCAAGATCAATCAGAATATCACATACATTCAAAACTCTCACACGATTCAAAAAGAATACATTCAAACATCCACATGCACAAACCCGCAGATACGCAGAGCAAGAAACAACGTTGTTTTCATGTTTTCATAGCAGTATCACAAGAAGAAGAAAGTTGTTCGAAACTTTCATCGAACATATGGTGGGCAAAGTGAGAAGTTCGTTACCTTGAAGACGTATTCATTGTCGGGATAATTCGTGCGACAACTCGGTCATATGCAGCAACAGCAAACTACAAAATTTCACAGACACTTGCAGTAGCAACACCACAACACAGGCTACAGAGCATCAAATCCAAGCCAATTCACAGCAGACAACCAAAATTCACATTAGCATACACACTCGCATTGAAGAGGGAGAAGAGAAAGTACCTTCGCAATTACAGACTTTGTCGACACCACCACGACGAATTCTTCAAAGGTACATAATTGTTACAACTCTCACGTTTATGCCTGTGAAATTCTCCTTAGATTACTTCAATTTGTTGTCTTTGATTTGGATTCTTGAATATCGATTACGCTCGGTTGTTGTTCGATCGAGAAGCGAGGATTAGGGATTCGTGGAGAGATTGTGAGCAAGAGTGAGAGCGAGGTGTCTGAGCGAAGGAGAAAGGCTAGCATCATGATTGAGAGAGAACGTTGAACTTGTTTTTTTTTTAATTGATATTTTCTCTGAATGTATGTTTTCGTTGGGCTTCATTCCACGCTGATGTGTTCTTTTGAAGGAGAAGACGGCTAAGGTAAGAACATCAACCGTGTCCCCCTTTTCTTTAGATATTGGTCGGGTTTTGACAACCCAATTAAACAACAACCGCCCCAGCTATTCTTGGATGTGTATTCGCTAGCCAAATTGAGCCTTGATCTGCACCTGGCCCGTGCTCATTCCCTTTTTTTATGTGGTTAGGAATTTAGCTTAACAAGTTATAAGTTTAATTAGGATTTTCTTTGGGTTTAATAATTAATTTAATGAGTTTTTTAATCCAGTACTTAGTATAATTAATTTAATTAGAATTTAATTTAATAAAGTTTATTAAAATTTAGTTCATTTAACTTTTAATTAGATTTAATTTATTTAGCCTCCAATAAGATATTTCATTAGTTTTTTAATTGATTAATTAGTTTTAATTTAAATGCTAGTTTGAATAGTATCGTTTTATCTTGACAATTTACATGTTCCCCTTAATCCAATTCCAAAGGAAAGAATTCCCCCCGTTGATTACCATGTCATCTTAGCCTAACCTTAGGACCATCCCTTAATCCTAGCCTTAGGATCGGAGTCATCGCACTTCATACATGTGTCCTACCATGGACACTTTCTATCCTTTTCAACTTAACTTCAACTTTGGAGTCACCGTACTCCACGTAATGTCTTGCCATAGATGTTACTTCCCCCCTGGAACCTTGACCACCGTCGAGAGTTCCTCACCCTATTTGAGGGGAACTACGAATACTCTGATTCCACTCCTGTTAGGATACGTAGGCACAAGATGCGATGTCTTGGCGAGTATACTTAGATACTAACCCCTAGGTTTTTCCCTTAGGACAGTACCTTTAGCAAGCAAGCAATAGATAACATAAATACTAACAAGAGGTTCCTGTAGAGTACTACAGACGTTTAGGATGCTAATACCTTCCCTAGGCGTAACCAACCCCCGAACCTAGATTCTCTTAACTTCGGTTTTTCGATCTTTAACCTTTCCTTTGGATAAATCAAAGACCGGTGGTGAATTTCAAAAATTGTGATTCAAGTTAATCAATAGCTTGACATCCGATTCTCACCGCGACAGAAATGGCGACTTCACTGGGGATCTTAACTTAGAGGGTTAGGCCTAACTTGTTTAGTATTCTTGTTTTTTCTTGCTTATTTATTACTTTGCTTGTTTATATCTGTTATGCCTGGTTTTACTGTGTGCAGGGGTTCTTGAGTGGTAAGGAGTCCTACACCCGGACTTGAGTGCAATTATGATAGGAGATGATATGGTCAAGGATACTTTGATGGAGTCGATTCCTTAAAAGTTGAATTGAGAAAATCATCGCTCAGTTTAGGTTCTTTTGAAATTAATGTTGTTTGAATGAGTCTATTTGTGAAAATGATATTAATTTCGACCAAGAACCCGTGAGACTGAGGACCGTAGTCCCTTTAACCCCACTTGGCCTTTTAGGATGTAGTGCGGGGACCATGCGGGAGTCTATTTCCAAAATAGTCGCTACGCGATACTACACTCGGACGAGATCCTCTTGAGAATATTATTGACTACCAAGTGATTTGGGAAATCGATAATATCCGAAAGATGGATTGTAGACTCTGGGAACTTTGTAGAACCCGTTCGGCAGGTACATTTGAAACCATAGTACACACTTATTGGGATGGTTAGACCTTGGCTCCATGCTCGTGATCTTCAAACCCAGGCCCTTGCTTGTTTACTTGTATATGTGTATATGTGTATACCTATGTTTATGCATCCATTCATGCATTCATGAATCACCATTCGGTTTCAAGAAACTCAATTGTTCTTTCCCTTGCAAAATCAATAAAAATCATGGATTATAAAATGAAACTTTTTTAGTCTTCAGAAATGTTTGTGACCTACTTTTGAGTTCCTTGAAACCATTGCATTGCATTGCATATCATTTGCATGCATCCGTTATCCCGCAATTCACTTCCAGTTGTCTCTATCTTTAAGTGTCACCTGTGAGTCGTCAAACTGATTCCTCGACACCGATACCGGACTAGAGCTAACTATAGACGCATAATGTCAGAGCAAGAAGCACACAATACTGAGGTCCGAATGGAGATCGATGATCTTAAGTCAAGCATGACAAAGCACATTGAAATGCTCCAGGTTCTGATTGCTAGAGGAGAGCAACCTCAAAGGACTGTCATTCAGGAAGTTTCAAGTGCAGATCCTCCACCTGTCCAAATGCCACCTTCAACTTGGCCCGAGTTTGGTTTGCCACGTAACTACTATCCACCGATTACATCTACTACTATGGTTGATCAGACTACTATGCCCGTTTTTCAAGCTCCAGTTTTTGCCGAGCCTAAACCTGCGGTTCATACTGTTGCCCAGACTACTTGACCTCCATTTGAGAATCCTCTCTATGATCACAATGCTGCCAGATCACAACAAGTGAAGCTTCAGTCGAATTCCGCAGACTATCTTCCGAAAAGCCAGTGTTTCAGATTGGACAGCTCATCTTTGTTTCTGATTAGTCACTAGACCATGTTTCTTATTGTTTGCATTTTCCTTATTTGTATTAGCTGTTTGCTTTCGATTTATGTTTGTACTTTCATAATTAATAAAATGAGCATTGCAACTTTTGGACTCAATTTCATTTGCTTTTGTTATTTACATCTTTACGCTTTATCTAAAAAAACAAAATAAAAAACAAAAAAAAACATTAAAAAAAATTTTTCTTTCTTTTTTTGATTATGCAAAGATTGGAGGGAGGATGATGAAAACAAAATGCTCATAATTGCTGTTGGTTTGCTTTCAAATCAAAACTTTGCTGACGATGTAAGGCATTGTTCAATCCCTAAACACTGGAGATATAAGGAAGATAACCCCTCGTCAACCACTTTGAGCCTAGAAGTTGGAGTTTCTTTCTATACAAAAACCCGCAATCTTAACCTGGGGCAGGGTAGTTCTCAGTTAACTTGATTGTGCATTCAAGACACCTTTCATATAAAAGTTGCATTCACAGTTTCCCTTTGCACACAGCAATCAAATGTTGAAGATGTTTTCAAGTCAGAAGTCAATGATGGTTCTCCGTAATCATTAATTTAGGCATTCACAACCTTTCAACTCTTCCAAAGTAAATGAATAAAAGTTGTACAAGTTGTTCCCAAGGTGATAAATTAAGAAGGATCGCCCAGAAGTCCTTACTCAAAGAATGAGCCGAGTCCCTTTCGAGGCAAAAGCTAAGAAAGATGGGAAGCTCATGACCTTGCCTTATACAAAGAGAAATAAGAACAAGCTTGTATGACAACCGAAAGTTGTTAGGAAGCAGTGACTGTCATTTCAAAGTCCCTTGACTTCTGAACCATCATCATTACTATCATCAGTGCAATTTCTAACCTATTGGAACCTGAGTGCATAGTCTGAGTTAACTGAGCGTAGGACTGAAGATCATCACGAAGATTGGGTGGGTACAAATAGACTTTGAGCCTTTATCCTTTGTTTCTTAAACCATGAACCAGACCACGTTACAACCCTCAAAGGACCTAATTGAAGCAAGGTTATTTTGAAAGCATACTATAGCAAGGTTGCGTAAACTGACTCCTAAATATTTTTGCAAATCAATCGTTTTGGCATTACACCTTTTGCTTAAATTTGTCACTTTAATGTCTTGAACCACCGTGTTCTAGCTGGTGACTCATATGCTTTTACATCTTTCCAAAAATGATTTTGATTTCAAAAGTTGCATGAAATTTGCATTTACTATGTTTGTATGAACACTTTTGTTTGAAAACTGGCTTCCTCTTAAGGAATTTTCAAACAGTTGAGAAACTTGGTCAGTGATCCTATCAGGGGCAAGTTCTTTCCAGATCCTGTTGAGAATCAATTCAAGGTTTGTTACAGTGCAAGTCCTTTTCAGAATTGGTTTATCCGGACTTTTCAAAACTCATGCTGGGGCAAGCTTTCCAAGAGCACAGTGAAACAGTCATTTCAGAATCATACAAACCGAAGCAATAACCAGTTTATCTACAACAGTCAGCTAATTTGGGGCAGTTTACTTGAAGAATCCCCTGCAGCTTTCCATCCTTTCTACCGGGATCACCAACTTGATACAGTTTACCAGTGTGGCAGAGTTATGCTTAGTAGCATCTTTAGCCCCTAAGCAGAATGACAGTGACATCCATGTTGAGGAATCAGTCTTCCAATCTTGTCTTTTCCACAAAGGTGTTGAGCCGTGTCGTCAAAATCTGCATTTACATTTGCATTTAATCATATATCATCTGCATAATTCATATACATATGCATAGAAAGGGTGTCATCCATCATTTGCACTCATTTGCATTCTCCATGGGTCGTATTGTTATCCACATCTTACCTTGGGGTCAAAGTCCAACTTACTTGACACCTACCAAATAGATATTGTTGTACCTATCTGATGTTATTCCGGATATGTACTTTTGTTCTGATGTTCTTCCATAACTCCCTCTGTGTCCATCTGGCGTTCTTCCAGATACAACTTTGTTTCTGATGTTTTTCCAGAACTTATCTGATGTTCTTCCAGATATTACCTTTTATTCTGATGTTGTCCCGAAATCAATCTGATGTTCTTCCGGATATGTATGTTTGTTCTGATGTTCTCCCAGAACCTTCTTTGTGTCTATCTGACGTTCTTCCAGATACGACATTGCGTCTGATGATTTTCTAGATGTGTCTCTTGTTCTGATGTTCTTCCAGAACTTATCTGATGTTTTCCCACATATACCCTTTGATTCTGATGTTCTCCCAGAACCTTCTTTGTGTCTATTTGACGTTCTTCTAGATACGACTTTGCGTCTGATGATTTTCCAGATGTGTCTCTTGTTCTGATGTTCTTCCAGAACTTATCTGATGTTTTCCCAGATATACCCTTTGATTTTGATGTTTTCCCGGAACCTATCCGATGTTTTTTCGGATATGTCTCTATTTCTGATCGAGTCTTTGTTCACATTCATCTAAAGCCATTATTAGATATTGTGATTATGCCTTTCGTTCAAAGCCATTATTGGATGTTTGGCGTCATTTTCTTCCAATGCCATTCTTGGATGATATTATTCCATATCGAGTCTTTGTTCACATTCATCTAAAGCCATTATTAGATATTGTGATTATACCTTTCATTCAAAGCCATTATTGGATGATTGGTTTCTTTGCATTCAATGCCATTCTTGAATGTAGTCTTTGTTCACATTCATCTAAAGCCATTATTAGATATTGTGATTATACCTTTCATTCAAAGCTATTATTGGATGACTGGTTTCTTTACATTCAATGCCATTCTTGAATGTAGTCTTTGTTCACATTCATCTAAAGCCATTATTAGATATTGTGATTATACCTTTTATTCAAAGGTATTATTGGATGACTGGTTTCTTTGCATTCAATGCCATTCTTGAATGTAGTCTTTGTTCACATTCATCTAAAGCCATTATTAGATATTGTGATTACACCTTTCATTCAAAGCCATTATTGGATGACTGGTTTCTTTGCATTCAATGTCATTCTTGAATGTAGTCTTTGTTCACATTCATCTAAAGCCATTATTAGATATTGTGATTACACCTTTCATTCAAATCCATTATTGGATGACTGGTTTCTTTGCATTCAATGTCATTCTTGAATGTAGTCTTTGTTCACATTCTTCTAAAGCCATTATTAGATATTGTGATTATACCTTTCATTCAAAGCTATTATTGGATGACTGGTTTCTTTGCATTCAATGCCATTCTTGAATGTAGTCTTTTGTTCACAGTCATTTAAAGCCATTATTAGATATTATGACTACACCTTTCATTCAAAGCCATTATTGGATGTCGGGTCTCTTTACCATCTGATTCTTTTCCGGATGGGTCGCTCTTTCTGATGTTCTTCCAGATCGAGTCTTTGTTCACATTCATCTAAGGCCATTATTATATTTTGTGATTATACCGTTCATTCAAAGTCATTATTGGATGTCTGATGTCTTTTTCATCCAATGCCATTCTTGGATGATGTTTTCCATATTTTTTTCGCTTTGTGATTCTGATGCTTTCCCGGAATGACATTGCCTTTTCCCTAGCTATACTTTTCCCTATGGCTCCATTCCCCATAGGATCCTTGTCTTTGCATTCATCTCATATCATATCATTTCATGTCACATCATATGCATTTGTGGCATCTTAGGACCAAAAATTGTGCATGTTTATATTTAAGTCTCTCCTATCTCGTCAAGACGAAGTTTCAATCTCCATATCTCCGGATAGATGAAACTTAAATAGGGGCATCTCTCATACCCTAATTTTTGACCATAAGATTCCACCTCTTTGTGAGGCATCTTGCATATTTGCATGCTTTACTACTAACAGATTTGTGTAAGAACTTTTGTTTCAAGTGGAGATAGTTCTCTTTCTCAAAGTTCAGAATTTCAAGACGTGACTAGTTGATTCTGATTAGTTCTAAGGTTTCCAACCTGTCATCTTTCTCAGAGTCTCAGAAGTTTTAGTGTATATTCCAGGAGAATTTTCTGTCCATTGGTGTTGAACATGGTCGTTTGAGGATTAGTTATGGTTTACGTGGCAATCTGCATCACGAGTTGTGAAGGTTTCTCAAAGCATGGTTCGCGTATCGGGTTTCATTGTCACCTAAATTTCTGATTATGCGGTCGAGCAAGATTGAGTTCTTAGCCGTGAAGGTGGATCGTCATTTAAGTTCTTTTGATATTAAGAGAAGGAGTTTGATTTGATTATTGTTAGTTTGTGGTCAATATGTCTTAATGTGTTCAAAGTCAATATATATGATTGATCCAAATGGCAAATTCATATTACTTTGTCTTCCACTTTCAAGCCTTTGAGTCCATGTTCCCCATTTTGAGTAATTCCCGTGAAAAATTAATCGTTTAAAGAGACCCTGCGTAAATAACTTCAAGTTTTGGTTCTAAAATTCAAAGAAAACAAGATCTTAATGCAAGGTGAGAGGCAAGTTAGGGAGATGTGCTTTAAGAAGCAAAGTACAAGTTCAAGTCATTATTTTCAAGTTCAAGGATTTCTTTTTCTCTATGACGTTAAAAGACTCAAAATGTGACAAAATCCAAGATAAGAGTTCACATTAAGGTGCACCAAAGTCCATGCCACTCATCACCATTCAAAGAGAATTTGTTCCATTACAAGGCTATTATATTGAAAGAAGTTTACATCAACATTGCCAAATTGTTTCTAAATACAAATGGGAATGGACAGTCATGAATTTGTAATTACACGTGTCACGCAACTAAGGTTTACACTACCACATTTGAAGAGTGAGGCATCTATGAAACTAGGTTGTGATCCCCATGTTTATTCACGTGCTATGTATGACCCTGCTGCTATGTTTAATACCCCATGTGGAGAAGCTTGCACAGTCCAACCTATGACCGGTTTTGTTCAGCTCTTTACAGTAATACATGTGCTGCCATTTGCCACAAAGTACTTCAAGTTGGAATTTGAAAAAATGAATAAGACCAGCTTGGATGCTTGAACCTGAAAAAGAAAAGGAATTGGAGTAAATTACCAATAATAATCAGCTTCAAGATTCATAACACGGTCATTTCATCACACCATGATGCCATGTTTAACGGTAATTAAATGAAAATTGGGGATGAGAACCAAGTTGTCAAGAGCAATCAACAAAAAAACATTGAATCAAAGGCATTCATTATGAGATCAAGGCATTCAACACTCTACCAAAACAACAAAGACAAGTTCAAGACAAAATCAAGGAAAAATGGAAGTTTATTTAATATCAACAGCAAGTGTCCCAACATGCTCACATCCTTTCCAGAACAATTCACAGTATGATCAAATTGGGACATGAAATCAGACAGCATTCAAAAGAATCGAAATAGCATTTACTACCAGCCTATGTTTTTCCAAAACAGGATCAAACACAATCAGACAAAGGCAATTCAAATTGCCAAGGTTTTATGATTTTCAAGATCAATCAGAATATCACATACATTCAAAACTCTCACACGATTCAAAAAGCATACATTCAAACATCCACACGCACAAACCCGCAGATACGCAGAGCAAGAAACAACGTTGTTTTCATGTTTTCATAGTAGTATCACAAGAAGAAGAAAGTTGTTCGAAAATTTCATCGAACATATGGTGGGAAAGTGAGAAGTTCGTTACCTTGAAGACGTATTCATTGTCGGGACAATCCGTGCGACAACTCGGTCATATGCAGCAACAACAAACTACAAAATTTCACAGACGCTTGCAGTAGCAACACCACAACACAGGCTACGGAGCATCAAATTCAAGCCAATTCACAACAGACAACCAGAATTCACATTAGCATACACACTCGCATTGAAGAGGGAGAAGAGAAAGTACCTTCGCAATTACCGACTTTGTCGACACCGCCACGACGAATTCTTCAAAGGTACATAATTGTTACAACTCTCACGTTTATGCTTGTGAAATTCTCCTTAGATTACTTCAATTTGTTGTCTTTGATTTGGATTCTTGAATATCGATTACGCTCGGTTGTTGTTCGATCGAGAAGCGAGGATTAGGGATTCGTGGAGAGATTGTGAGCGAGAGTGAGAGCGAGGTGTCTGAGCGAAGGAGAAAGGCTAGCATCGTGATTGAGAGAGAATGTTGAACTTGTTTTTTTTCAATTGATATTTTCTCTGAATGTGTGTTTTCGTTGGGCTTCATTCCGCGTTGGTGTGTTCTTTTGAAGGAGAAGACGGCTAAGGTAAGAACATCAACCGTGTCCCCCTTTTCTTTAGGGATGGGTCGGGTTTTGACAACCCAATTAAACAACAACCGCCCCAGCTCTTCTTGGATGTGTATTCACTAACCAAATTGGGCCTTGATCTGCACCTGGCCCGTGCTCATTCCCTTTTTTTTTTATGTGGTTAGGAATTTAGCTTAACAAGTTATAAGTTTAATTAGGATTTTCTTTGGGTTTAATAATTAATTTAATGAGTTTTGTAATCCAGTACTTAGTATAATTAATTTAAATAGAATTTAATTTAATAAAGTTTATTAAAATTTAGTTCATGTAACTTTTAATTAGATTTAATTTATTTAGCCTCCAATACGAAATTTCATTAGTTTTTTAATTGATTATTTAGTTTTAATTTAAATGCTAGTTTGAATAGTATCGTTTTATCTTGACAATTTACATGTTCCCCTTAATCCAATTCCAAAGGAAAGAATTCCCCCCGTTGATTACCATGTCATCTTAGCCTAACCTTAGGACCATCCCTTAATCCTAGCCTTAGGATCGGAGTCACCGCACTTCAGACATGTGTCCTACCATTGACACTTTCTATCCTTTTCAACTTAACTTCAACTTTGGAGTCACCGTACTCCACGTAATGTCTTGCCATAGATGTTACTTCCCCCCTGGAACCTTGACCACCGTCGAGAGTTCCTCACCCTATTTGAGGGGAACTACGAATACTCTGATTCCATTCCTGTCAGGATACGTAGGCACAAGATGCGATGTCTTGGCGAGTATACTTAGATACTAACCCTTAGGTTTTTCCCTTAGCACAGTACCTTTAGCAAGCAAGCAATAGATAACATAAATACTAACAAGAGGTTCCTGTAGAGTACTACAGACGTTTAGGATGCTAATACCTTCCCTAGGCGTAACCAACCCCCGAACCTAGATTCTCTTAACTTAGGTTTTTCGATCTTTAACCTTTCCTTTGGATAAATCAAAGACCGGTGGTGAATTTCAAAAATTGTGATTCAAGTTAATCAATAGCTTGACATCCGATTCTCACTGCGACAGAACCCTAAAATTTGCATGAAGGTTCAGAAATTCCATACACAATTCAAATAATGCAATTGATTAAGGGAAAACACTCTATGCATGATTATGAACATATGGCCAAATTATTGTGCAGCAAAAACTGCATGGATCATATAGAAGAGCTCATGCTTACCACTTGCAGCTGGTGATCGTGTTTTGTGTTAGAGGTGTTACAGCTTGGTTCCAAGGTTATGGACAGCTTCCCTAGGTGCTATGGAGTGTGTCTGGATGCTTGGAGTGGATTGATTTGAGCTGGAACTTGATTTGGCACCTCAACTGCAAATCTGTCAAAGGCTTGAGCAGTTGGCTGGTGATTTTGTGATTTTGGTGTTCCAGATGTTATGTGAGTGTTTGGATCACTTCTATATGATGTTTATGAGGTGTGTGTATGATTGGTTTGATTGGAATTGCTCTCAAACTCAAAACCCGATAGTGACTTGTTTGGAAGGCAAAATTGGAGTGAAGAAGGAGATTTTGAGGAAAGCATCTGTTTGATGGCTTTGGTGTACTCAAACTGATCATAAATGAGCTCTATTTATAGTAGAGCAAGTTTGTTTTGAAAGGAATAGTGAATGGCAACTGCTGCATAGGTTTGGCCAATGTTGAGCAATGAGAATCCAAGTCTCCTCTAGCCATTGACTAGAGGTTAGGGCACAAGCTGCTGGTTCCCTTGGTCTTGGATAAGTCTTGACTGAATTCAGTTGGCAATGGCTCAGTCCATGCCACCTTGGTGTATGCATTGAATGCTCAAATCCAAAATTGGAGTCTTGTCCCTCTTTTAGGCAATTCTAGGTTTGGCATGCTATTTTTGGCTCCAAAGACTTGGGAGGCTTGGAATCAGAGTTGGTTCCTCCTTGGTCCCCCCTTGAGGTGTTCAGATGGAAAGAATTGCTTGCCCTTTGCAAAATTTGGGCAATTTGAGCAAAACTCCAAAATCTGCCTTGCTTTGGCCGTTTTCAGCAAGGCATATTGCCATTGTCATATCTCATGGCCCAAGTGGAATTTGATGGAGTTCTTGGTCATTTTGGAAAGCCCTCATATGATACAACAACTATTTGATCATAATTGGTTCTGAAACTTTTTGGATCCAAGTGAAAAATGCCCCTACATTTGGAAAAAAGTGAAGGCAGATTCTGACTTAGTGAAAATTTCACTAAGTGTTGGAAAAAAGTGACATTTTCACTTTTCTTGATTTTGATCATTCCATAACTTGAAATCCATGGGGAATTGGAATGAGTGGTAGTTGAAGCTTTTGTAGAGGGTAATGAGAGCTACAAATCCAGCTTTGGATGGGAAAAAATGGCCTTGTGGTTTAGGAGTTATGATCCTCCAAAGTTGGTACCCTAGCCACTTTGTTCCATAACTTAGAAAATTTTCTAAGTATTTTATGGTTACCCCTTTTACAAGTTATCCCACTTTTCTTGATTTTTCTTGATGAATGATGATTCCAACCACACATTAACATCATTTTAGGATAAGGAACTATAATTGTGAAAAATCTCAAAAAGTCAAAGTTTGACTTTTGTGCAAAGTTGACTTTTTGTCAGATGAATTCCAAACTGTGCGATCCTCTATGAAATCAAGTCCTTGACCTAAATTAAACTTGATGGATTGATTTCATAGGTGTTATAGGGTGTATTGAATCATGTCTTAGGGTTTGGGAGCATGTCCTGGTCAAAAGTCAAAGATTTAGTTGACTTTTTCCGCGAAACCCTAACTGTGGTTCTGATGAAATTGAAACTTGTTGCTCAAGCTTCTTGGATCAATCCATTGTTGCAAATGGATCAATGTGATGTATTTAAGACCCTCAAATCCCCTCTTGAGGTCTTGGCTCATGTTTTGTCCCAAAAGTCAACTTAGGGGTGAATTAGGTCAAGAAACCCTAATTCCTGATTTTTGATGTATGCACCCCTTGAGGCTAAATTGACTTGGTGATTGGTTTCATGAGATCCCTTGGAGCATCATATGTTATGCTTTGAAGCATTGGCTCATGCCCAGAGGAAAATTTCCATCTGGAGGCCCTGGTCGACCAAACCCTAATTTGGTGACACTAGCGATCTTAAGGCTTGATCCACCTAGAAGAGAGAAGCCCTGTGCTTTATCCTTGAAGTGGGAGTCCTCTTGATCCTTTGTGGATGTTTGAGAGGCTAGACAAGTTGAAGATCATGTCATTTCTTGATTGATCCTTTGTCTAAGAGCTCTGAGAGGGCTTGAAACCCTAAGTCTGATTGTAGTGGATGCTCGCCCATCTTTGGGGAGACTAATGGTTCATCCATATTGTGATGATGATTTGCACAATGATGGGAAATATTAGTGGTCAAACTTTGGGGTATGACAGATGCCCCTATTTAATCTTCTTGGACCCGAAGGTGTGAATGGCGAAGGTATTCGGGCATTCGGGGTGCAAGAGGATTAAATATCGGAATACCTGAAATTTTGATGGTGGTTATGAATGGAAGTTCGCGCATCCTTCCTCTTTTGCTAAGCAATGATACTTAGAAAAGGTAAACTTCCCCTCGATCCTGGTTTCCTACAAAGGAACCGGTCTTAGTTTCTAAAATAAACCTCCCCTCGATCCTGGTTTCCTACCAAGGAACTGGTCTCAGTTTCTGATTTAAACTTCCCCTCGATCCTGGTTTCCTACCAAGGAACTGGTCTTAGTTTCTGATTTAAACTTCCCCTCAATCTTGGTTTCCTACCTAGGAACTGGTCTTAGTTTCTTTTGTCAATAAACTTTATCGACAAGGGACGCTATGCGTAGCGGTTTTCCTCAAACTTCTCGCCAAATTTTCCTGGGGAGATGCTATTTGATGGAAAAAATTTTGATGTCAGACTTGTTGGGGAACCCATCTGTCTGAATTGTAGAGGTGTACAAACTTCTCTATTGGAGACGCCATTTGTCTACTCTACTGGGGAAAGTAGGTCTCTTGAGAGACTGCTGTCGCTTGGGGATATTACATCATACTTTTCTTCGAGATCTTCCCGGAGAAATGCCATATGATGCGATCCAATTTTGAGGTGCTGATGACTTCATTAACATCGACTCCCCGGAGAGCAAAATCAATGTGTTGTTGAAAGTCTTTTGTTGTGAGGCTTTCTATGGTTTTTCAGAGGTTCAAGTTATCAAAGTGGCCAAGGGCCGACTTCATCCCAGAAATAAACTGGAAGAGAGAGGTAGTGCAGATGCAACATTTCCTAACGAGGAAAGAACCGACAACTCGATTGTGGAGACTTTTATCCCTAGGGGACAAGACCGACTAGAGTGATAGTGATGCAACATGAATGCAAATGTAAATCAATAATGCATGATGTATGTATGAGTATGCTAACAAAACTGACACGACATACAGACTAGTGGATGAACATGACTGGATACTCGGCCACTGCAGGGGACAAAAAGTATCGCTGGTTCAAGATAGCAATTCTGCCTTGCTTAGGAGAAGTAGTCCATGCGGGGGAACAACCGTTGGTCGGGCTTGGGAGATGAGAACTCGGCCGAGGATTTCAGATGGAGTATTCGCATCTGACATAGTCAATCTTTCCTTCAGGCGCACTGGTTCAGAAGGAGTACTTTGATTCTGCACTTTGAAGCTCGCTTACTTCGGGAGAAGCGATCGATGTTCTTTCGATGTTCAATAGTCAAAAGAAATTGCCATCTTTATTTTAAAGTAGAAAAATTTTAACAAGTAAATTAATTTTGTTTCGTTTCAAGAATCATTGATCATGTTAAAATGTCGTTCTATAAAGCTAAAACAAATAAGAATTGCAAACAAAAGCACAAGGGCTCAAATTGTATTGATAGGATAGAAACCAACCAAACGCGTGATTCCATAGAGTATTTACAAATTTTGAAAATGGTAATTTAAGGGAAAAGGACTACATTGAAACATAACAACCGTTATCCTTCTACCAACTTTGAATTCTGGACATCCTGAGCTTCCATCGAAGATGACCGTGACTGGAGTTTTTTTATGGATGGCAGGACTGCCGCTAGGGAATTTACCCCTATTGGACGTAGTTACTTGCCATTATCCCTAGTTTTTGCCTGGATTGTACTATGATGTTTCCAATCCACCGGGATGATTTTTGATTATGTCTCTAATTTTTTCCTGGACCGCCCTTTCGGGTTTTCAATCCACCGAGACGTTTTTTTTAGTTTAGGCGAAGTATTTCTTGACTACATCAACATTTGTGGGGTAGGCAAATTCTTCTTCATCCATGGTTGCAAGTCTCAAGGCACCGCCTGAGAAAGCGTTCTTGACCACATAGGGGTCGTCATAGTTTTGAGTCCATTTGCCCCGAGAATCAGTGAGAAATGATTGTATCATTTTGAGCACAAGGTCTCCATTCCTGAAGACGCGAGGTCGGAGCTTTTTGTCGAACGCCTTCTTCATTCTTTGCTGATACAACTGACTGTGGCATAGTGCCGTGATTCGCTTTTCCTTAATCAGATTTAGTTCGTCGTGTCGACTTTGACACCATTAAGCTTCTGTAAGCTTAGCTTCCATCAATACCCGGATTGATGCCCCTATTGAAGTGCAGACAGATGTGCGATAACCGTGAAGAGCAAAGGGCAGCATCTCGTGCCAATCTTTGTAGGTTACAACCATCTTTTGAACGATCCTTTTGATGTTCTTGTTAGCCGCTTCTACCGCTCCGTTCATCTTGGGTCGGTAGAGAGATGAGTTATGGTGTTCGATTTTGAACTCAACGCACAACTCTTTCATCATTTTATTGTTCAAGTTAGATCCATTATTCAAAATGATCTGGCTCGGCACACCATAACGGCAAATGATATTGTTTTTGATAAATCAGACCACCACTTGTCGGGTTACATTGGCGTATGAAGCTGCTTCTACCCACTTGGTGAAGTAATCAATGGCTACCAGGATGAACCGATGTCCGTTTGAAGCTTTGGGCTCAAACATGCCAATCGTGTCGATTCCCCATATGGAAAAAGGCCACGGGGAAGAAAGAACTTTGTGATGCGTTGGCGGTACATGGATTTTGTCGGAGTATATCTGACACTTGTGACACCTCCTCATGTACTTGTAGCAGTCGGATTCCATTGTCAACCAATAGTACCCGACCCTAAGAATTTTTTGGCCATTGTGTGTCCGTTGGCATGAGTTCCAAAGGATCCTTCGTTAATTTCTTTTATCAGCATGTTTGCTTCTAGTCTGTCTACGCATCAGAGCAAGACCATGTCGAAATTCCGCTTATAGAGTGTATCACCGCTCAGAAAGAAACTGTCAGCCAACCTTATGAGGGTTTTTCTGTCTTTCCTTAGTTCCCCAGGTGGGTACTCTTGTTTCTGAAGGAAGCATTTGATATCGTGATACCAAGGTTTGTCGTCTATGACTGCTTCAATCGTGATGATGTAAGCGTGCCGTTCAAGGCGCATTATGTCGATCTTAGGTAGGTCATTCCATTGACCTACACTAATCATGGAAGAGAGGGTGGCTAATGCATCAGCCATGTGATTCTCATCACGAGGGATGTGATGAAACTCGATTCTATTGAAGAAGGGTAACAACCTTCTTGCATAGTCTTTGTAAGGAATCAATCCTGATTGGTATGTGTTCCAATCTCCTTTGATCTGATTGACGACCAAAGCTGAGTTGCCATATGCATCTAAGTTCTTGATCCTCAAATCAATCGCTTCCTCGAGACCTATGATACAAGCTTCATATTCGGCCTCATTGTTTGTGCACTTGAACGTAATTCTAGCGGTGAAGGGAATGTGGGTACCCTGAGGTGTTATAATAATTGCCCCAATTCCGTTTCCGTAATGATTGACAGCTCTGTCAAACATTAGTCCCTATTGCGAACCTGGTTCTAGCCCTTCACTGGGTAGCGGTTCATCGCAGTCTTTCATTTTTAGATACATGACATCTTCGTCTGGGAAGTCAAAACCGACTAATTCCTGATCGTCAATAGGTTGATGAGCCAAATGATCAGCTAAAACACTTCCTTTAACAGCTTTCTGATCGTGGTACTCTATGTCATATTCTGATAACAACATCTGCCAATGGGCAATCCTTCCTGTGAGAGCAGGCTTTTCAAAGACATACTTGATTGGATCCATTTCAGAGATTAACCAAGTGGTGTGACGAATCATGTACTGGCGAAGACGTTTGGCTGCCTAAGCTAGAGCGCAGCAAGTTTTCTCGAGCATAGTGTACCGAGTCTCGCAGTCGGTGAATTTCTTGCTCAAATAGTAGATGGCAGACTCTTTCCTTTTTGTTTCGTCTTGTTGGCCTAGTACACAACCCATGGAGTCTTCCAAGACTGTTAAGTAGATGATCAGTGGTCTTCCTTCCACTAGAGGTGATAGAATCGGTGGGTTCAACAGATATTCCTTAATACTGTTGAAAGCAGTTTGACAGTCTTCTGTCCAAACGCAATCCTGGTTCTTTTTGAGTAATTTGAAAATCGGCGCACATGTCGCGGTTATGAGGAATATGAATCTGGAGATGTAGTTCAAACGTCCTAGGAATCCTCTGACTTGTTTTTCAGTTTTCGGAGAAGGCATTTCTTGAATGGCCTTGACCTTGTCGGGATCAACCTCAATTCCTTTTTGGCTGACGACGAACCCTAAAAGTTTCCCTGAACGGACACCGAAGGTGCACTTATTGGGATTCAAGTGGAGTTTGTACTTTCTCAACCGCTCGAATAGTTTTGATAGGTGTGTCACATGCTTCTCCTCTGTTTTAGATTTTGCAATAATATCATCGACATACACTTCGATTTCTGTATGTATCATGTCATGAAACAGAGTAGTCATGGCCCTCTGATAGGTTGCCCCGGCGTTCTTCAAACCGAACGACATTACCTTGTAACAGAAGGTACCCAAGTGGGTAATGAACGAAGTTTTCTCCATGTCTTTCGGCACCATTTTGATCTGGTTATAGCCTGAGAATCCATCCATGAAGGAGAAAACTTTGAACTTTGCTGTACTGTCTACCAGCATGTCAATGTGTGGTAAGGGAAAGTCGTCCTTTGGACTTGCCTTGTTCAGATCTCGGTAGTCGACACACATTCTGACTTTTTCGTCCTTTTTTGGAACTGGTACTATGTTGGCTAACCATTGAGGATATTCTGACGTAGCAAGGAAACCCGCGTCAATCTGCTTCTGTACCTCCTCTTTGATTTTGATAGCCATGTCTGGATGAGTCTGTCTCAACCTTTGTTTTACCGGCGGACATTCTGATCTCAACGGTAGATGATGTTCCACGATGCTGGTATCTAACCCTGGCATATCCTGATAGGACCAAGTGAACACATCGGGAAATTCTCTGAGAAGCTTTGTCAAACTTTCTTTGATAGTCGGACTGAGTAGTGCCCCAATCTTGACTTCTTTACTCTCTTCTTCTGAACCCAAGTTGACAGTATCCAACGGCTCTTTGTGAGGTTCAATGGACCTTTCCTCTTGTCGGAGTAATCGGGAGATCTCTTCTGGAATTTCGGCGTCAACTTCTTCTTCAACCCCAAATACCGGGAACTCAAAGTCAGGAGAAGGCATCGGATCGTATGTTTCAACGGGGTTTAAAACAAGCAATCTGCATGACGTGATGATTTGTGTTTAGAAGAGGTAGAGAAAATGCAAGTGTGTGCAGTGTATTTCTTTTACTGCTTGTTTCGATTATTGAGTTATTTTTTAGGATTTCCATTTTCTGAAAAACGAAAAGAGAAAACAACAATTAATGCGGAAATTATAGAACGACGTTACTTTATTAATGAACAAGTCGATTCTTGAAACTACATCCCTATAAAACAAAACTCTGTCGCTTTGGGCGAAGCGAAGAGGGAAATTTACAGAAAGTGAGCCCTATCAAAACATCCATTTCACCTGGGCAGGGCGAAAGGTTAAAGACGACAATTACTTTGACTTATGAACAATCTTCGGAACATCGACAGCAACCCATTAGCGGCGAACTCCTCGGTGAATCACAAAGTCTGGTACCTTCCTTGATTTGTTTTCAGAAATAACGCTGATTTCTGGCGGAGCAGGATCATTGGAATCTGTCTCCCAGACAAAGTTGTCGTAGGAGGATTCCTCTGTTGTATTTTACATAGTATTTATGCTCTCAAGTATATCTCCTCATCCAGTTCGGTGGATGTCTTCGAGCCTGATATGAGAGCTTTCGGGAGCGGTGTACTTGACCATGAAGTCAAATTTTCCACTTGGTTGTTGTAACACCCCACTTTCCCCATTTTGAAAATAAACAAAAGATTAAAGATAAATCAGAGTTTTCACCAAAAAGTGGAATGCCACATTAAAATCCAACAAATAAACTCCTTTATTAAATGAAATAGCGGAAATAATTTTATTCATTCAATTCACGACCACCTGCCAACAACTTATAAAAATCCCACATAAAATCGTGGTTCACCAAAAATACAACGAAAACATGATATGTAACAAATAAAAGAATAATAAATAACAGATGGTTTAAAATCCCCCAAATAATTCCCGTGTTACGTATCAGAGCACTCCTATGGACTCGATCAGCAACACCAATATCCAAGCTACCTAAGTACCTGGATTATCTGTACTTCCGGAGAAGCACAGACACAACAACAACAAAGGGGTGAGAAATCACGTTCAAATATTATAGGTGAATAAATACATGATAAATAGGTAGTCATCATACACAAGCACCATCAATCATCAAACACGACCTACTGCCCAGTATCAATAATGTATGCAACTCAACACATGCAATGCGGTACCGACTCATTTGTTCATTCAATCGAACCCTGGATAGATCACATACACCTCTACTTGGCAATGATCTATCCCCACCATTCTCCTTAAAGGAGTACGGATGAATCACATACACTCCTCCTGAGCAACGATCCCTCCCACCAATCACCATGAAAATGCATGAAATATGATGCACAATAACACATGTATAATATCAGAAACACATGTACACGATCCTCCTGATCACACCTTATCATAACATCAACACCATCAGTACATAAATGTGTCAAGCACACCAAACATCTAAATTATTAATTAGTCTCTTAAAATTATTAAAATTATTATTTCCATCACCAATTTATTATTCCTCAACAACTGACTACTACCCTCAACCTCTCAAACCGTTAGAAATCGAAACCGGTGCGAAAACGGGAAAGAAATCGCTAAACGGTAAAATTCTGCACACAGCCAGTCCATACGCGTATTGACCTAGGTCATACGCGTATGACTCATTTCCTCACTCATCCATACGCGTAAGGCTCCATCTGATACGCGTATGCTCACCCTTCCCTACTCTACCCTAAGCGTACTACCCACGATCATACGCGTACGAGCAGAGGCTCTCTTTCCAAGAAAATCTCATTTTCAGATCCCCATACGCGTATGGCTACTCCATACGCGTATTGCCCTGCCAAGCATACGCAAACCATACGCGTACGGGCAGAGGGCCATGTAATTCCCTCCTTTCCCACTTCTCTTACGCGTAAGGCTCCATCCTCCTTGGTCTCATACGCGTACGGCCTCCATTGTTACGCGTACGGCCAGATCTCATACGCGAACGGCTAGAGAGCTCATCTTCCTTCTCCCTGCTGCGTTTTCATCACTTATTCACTCTCAACTAGTCCTATAATCTCTTCTACTTTGATTTTAGGTTCAAATCTTCTTCTTTCACTTGCATCCTATGATTACTACATCAATTATGGATCCAACACTTCGAATCGTTCTTCCAAAGTAGAAGCAATACACCACATACCAGATCAGATTCAAACACCACAGCATTATCAACAAGAATTTCAGAAATACATATCAACACATGTACGAATTCATAATTAAATCAGACATACTCTACAATTCATCACAACACAATCATGGATATGAAACCCTACGGGATTAAGGACTTCCCACTACCCTATCATGAATAAATCACCAATATTTAACAGTTCCCTCCCCCCCCCCCCCCCTTACCTTGAATTCTACAGCAAAATTGACAAATTGGGGAAGATGGTTCAAGCCCTAGCACTTGTTCTTTCTCTTCTCCTTTGTTCTCTCTTTTCGTTAATCGTGAAACTCTTCTCTTAATTCCCTAAACCTCTCTTAATCCCTTAATTTCTTATTTTAATTAACTCCTAATAATAATAATAATAACAATATTTCTATTATTAATAAAATTATGATTATTATTTAATTATGTCTCTATTATTATTAGTCTAAGGTTTTATTCCAATAATCTACCTTCTAAGCCAAGGTCAACAAGTAAACGCACTCAGACACTCTCCCAAACAAGGACACGCTTAAAGATTAATACAAGATGACTAAATAACTAAAATGGGTGTTACAACCCTCCCCCACTTAAATTATTTTCGTCCTCGAAAATTACCTGATGGAAACAATTCTGGATACGACTCTCGCATCCTGCTTTCCAATTCCCAGGTCACACTGCCTCCTGCAGCACCTCCCCAAGCTACTCTCACCAGAGGTATCTCCTTTTCTCTGAGTTGTTTCATCTTACGATCATCGATCCTCAACGACATCGTCTCTACGGTAAAATTCTCCCTAATCTGAACCTCGTCTCTTTGAATCACATGAGACGGATCTGGAACATACTTCCGAAGTTGCGACACATGAAACACATCATGCAAGTTCGAAAGCTCCGGTGGCAATGCCACTCTATAAGAAACTGTACCAATTCTCTGCAAGATTTGATACGGTCCAATAAACTTAGGATCCAACTTCTTAGATTTCAAAGCACGACCCACACCGGTCACTGGGTTAACTCTTAGGAATACGTGATCACCTTCACTGAATTCCAACTCCTTCCTTCGATTATCGCGATAACTTTTCTGCCTACTCTGAGACGCCTTCATCTTCTCACGGATCATTTGAATCGTCTCAGTAGTCTGTTGGACAATTTCTGGTCCAAGCACCACATTCTCACCTATTTCATACCAACACAGAGGTGTCCTACACTTCCGTCTATACAAAGCTTCAAAAGGTGCCATTCCGATGCTAGAATGGTGACTGTTATTATACGTGAACTCGATCAATGGCAAATGAGTATCCCACGCACCACCTTTTTCCAATACACAGGCTCTCAGCAAATCCTCCAACGACTGAATGGTCCTCTCTGACTGACCATCGGTTTGTGGATGATAAGCTGAGCTCAACTTCAACTTAGAACCCAAGGCTTCCTGCAGACTCCTCCAAAATTCTGAAGTAAACCTCGGATCTCTATCCGACACTATGCTCGACGGGACACCATGCAACTTCACAATTATCCTGATATAAATTTCTGCCAGGTTCGACAATGGAAAACTGATGTTAATTGGTATAAAATGTGCGGATTTCGTAAGTCGATCCACCACTACCCAAATAGCATCAAAGCCTCTCGCCGTATTTGGCAAACCAGTCACAAAATCCATCGCAATACTGTCCCATTTCCACTCAGGGATTTCCAACGGCTGCATTAATCCCGAAGGCTTCTGATGTTCCACTTTTGATTTCTGACATGTCAAACAGACATAGACAAACTGAGCTATGTCCCTCTTCATACCGGGCCACCAAAACAACTTCTTCAAATCATGGTACATCTTTGTAGCTCCCGGGTGAATGCTCAAGCTACTCCGATGACTTTCCTCTAAGATTTCCCTTTTCAATTCTTCGTTATCCGGTACACAAATTCTGCCCCGGAATCTCAGCACACCAACATTATCCACTTTAAAGTCACTATCAGGGTCATCTCCTTCTGTAGGCATCAAGTCTACTAACTTCACATCCAGTTTCTGATTGTCCTTAATCACATCCAAGAAGTCATTATTCACTTTCAGCATACCCAATCTGATACTTCCTGGTGTAGTTTCACAAACCATGCTCAAATCTCTGAATTGTTCAATAAATTCCATTTCCTTCACCATTAACGCAGACATATGGATTGTCTTCCGACTCAGAGCATCTACCACAACATTAGCCTTTCCCGGATGGTAACTCAAATTAAAGTCATAGTCTTTCAAGAATTCTAACCACCTTCTCTGCCTCATATTTAATTCCTTCTGGTCGAACAAATATTTCAAACTCTTGTGATCACTAAACACTTCAAATCTCGATCCATACAAATAATGCCTCCAAATTTTTAACACGAACACCACTGCAGCTAATTCAAGATCATGAGTAGGATAGTTCCTCTCATGCACCCTTAACTGTCTTGAAGCATAAGCCACAACCTTTCCACCTTGCATCAACACACCGCCTAATCCCATCTTAGACGCATCAGAATACACTACGAAAGAATCATTCGGACTTGGTAAAATTAACACTGGTGCTGTAGTCAATTTCTTCTTCAGTTCCTCAAAACTTTCCTCACAGGCAGCATCCCAGACAAAAGCTTGATTCTTCCTGGTCAACTGAGTCAATGGCAACGCCAATTTAGAAAACCCTTCAATGAATCTTCTATAGTAACATGCTAAACCCAAAAAGCTTCTAATCTCCGTTGCGGTCTTCGGAGTTTCCCACTGAAGTACTGCACTCACTTTAGAGGGATCCACCGCTATACCATCACCAGAAATCACATGACCCAAGAAACTCATGGTCTTCAACCAAAATTCACACTTCGAGAACTTTGCAAATAGTTTATTATCTTTCAACACCTGCAATGCAATTCTCAAGTGACCTGCATGCTCTTCGTCAGACTTAGAATAGATCAGTATATCATCAATAAATACCACAATAAACTGATCCAGATAAGAATGGAAAATACGATTCATATATTCCATAAATACACCCGGCGTGTTAGACACTCCGAAAGGCATCACTGCATATTCGTAATGTCCGTAGCGAGTTCGGAAAGCAGTCTTCTGAATATCACCTTCCTTTACTCTAATCTGATGGTAACCCGACCTCAGATCAATTTTGCTGAAGACTCGAGCTCCTACCAGCTGATCCATTAAGTCATCAATCCTCGGAAGTGGATACTTATTCTTAATGGTTACTTTATTCAACTGACGGTAATAAATGCACAGGCGCATACTACCATCCTTCTTCTTCACCAACAACACGGGAGCTCCCCACGGCGACACACTTGGTCTTATAAACTTCTTATCGAGCAATTCCCCGACCTGAGACTTCAACTCTGCCAACTCTGATGCAGACATCCTGTACGGTGCCATAGAGATAGGTCTGGTACCCGGTACAAGATCAATAGCAAATTCAACTTCCCTTGTCGGTGGCAATTCTGTTATGTCATCTGGAAACACTTCAGGAAATTCTTTAACTACTGGCAATTCATTAACGGAAGTCTTGCTTTCAACAGATAACGAGGCAAATACTGCAAACAGCTTCGCTTCGTCTTCCAACAACGCCCTCAACTCATTGTTAGATAGCGAATCTGCTAATGCTTCCTCTTTAGGAGTAAGAAACAGCAACGTCTTCCTGAAGCAATCAATATACACCCGGTTGAACTCCAACCAGTTCATCCCCAAAATAACATCAAGATTACCAAGTGGGAAACAAATCAAGTCCACTCTGAAATCTCTACCAAACACGGTCAGCGGACACTTCAAACACACCAAAGAAGTAACCACGGAACCGATAGATGGAGTTTCAATCGTCATCCTTTGCTCTAGAGTAGACGGCACAATCCCTAATCTCTTCACATAATCAACAGAAATAAACGAGTGTGTTGCACCCGCGTCAATGATAGCAATCAAAGGAACATCATTAATAAAGCAAGTACCTTTGACGGAACGCTCCTCCTCAATGGATTGGGCTCCCACCAAGGCAAACACCTTCCCACTGTTTGAGATGCCTGAGACTTCATCGGCTTCTCACAGTGAGTGCTGATGTGACCCTTCTCTCCACAATTGTAACAAGTAGGCATAGTGGCTCTGCAATCAGCTATAACATGACATGCCTTGCCACACTTGAAACACTTCTTCACCTCTTTCTGATAGTCGTTAGCACGGTGACCCGCGCCACCACATCTGAAGCACTTGAGAGTATCAGCACCTGCTCCCTTCTCCTTTGGCTTCTTCCCCCCCATCAGTTTTCTGTTTCCCCTTATCAGCTGGAGCATTGTAAGGAGTACCCCCAAATCTCTGTTTATTTTTCTTCTCATTCACAGCCTTGTAATGAGCAATCCTGGCTCTGTTGTCATTATCATAAATTCTGCTTCTGCTTACCAGCTCTGGATAGTTCCTTATCTTTTGACAAGCAATACCCAATTTGATCTCGGGACGCAGCCCGTTCTCAAACTTCAAACACTTCAACGTCATAGCTTCTTCAGTATTGTAATGAGCACAATACTGAACCAGCTCCTTAAACTTAGCGGCATACTCAGCCACAATCTTATCACCATGTTTCAACTCCAGAAATTCAACCTCTCTCGCACTACGAATTTATTCCGAAAAATACTTTTCCAGAAACTCCGTTTGAAACACCGCCCAAGTAATCTCAGTACCTGCAGCTTCCAATCTCTGACGACTATTGTCCCACCAAGCCTCAGCTTCTCCTTCCAGCATATGAGTACCAAACCGTACCTTCTGAGCATCACTGCATTCCATGGTCCTGAAGATCTTCTCCACAGCCTTCAGCCATTTCTGTGCAGCCTCTGGGTCCAAGATACCTCCCTTATATGTAGGTGGCTTATTGCTCTGAAACTGTGCTAAGTCGCGAAACTGAGCACCTCCACCCTGGTTGGAATTCTCTACAGCTTGTGCCATGGCTTGCATAGCAGCAACAAGAGCAGCATCATTCCTTCATGCCATACTGGACAACAATCATCACAAGGTCAGAACACAAAATCAACTCCTATTCTAAGGACAGACTTAACTATAACACCTGGCCGGACGGACCGACCTGCTCTGATACCAATTGTAACACCCCACTTTCCCCATTTTGAAAATAAACAAAATTAAAGATAAATCAGAGTGTTCACCAAAAAGTGGAATGCCACATTAAAATCCAACAAATAAACTCCTTTATTAAATGAAATAGCGGAAATAATTTTATTCATTCAATTCACGGCCACCTGCCAACAACTTATAAAAATCCCACATAAAGTCGTGGTTCACCAAAAATACAACGAAAACATGATACGTAACAAATGAAAGAATAACAAATAACAGATGGTTTAAAATCCCCCAAATAATTCTCGTGTTACGTATCAGAACACTCCTATGGACTCGATCAACAACACCAATATCCAAGCTACCTAAGTACCTAGATTATCTGTACTTCCGGAGAAGCACAGACACAACAACAACAAAGGGGTGAGAAATCACGTTCAAATATTATAGGTGAATAAATACATGATAAATAGGTAGTCATCATACACAAGCACCATCAATCATCAAACACGGCCTACTGCCCAGTATCAATAATGTATGCAACTCAACACATGCAATGCGGTACCGACTTATTAGTTCATTCAATCGAACCCCGGATAGATCACATACACCTCTACTTGGCAATGATCTATCCCCACCATTCTCCTTAAAGGAGTACGGATGAATCGCATACACTCCTCCTGAGCAACGATCCCTTCCACCAATCACCATGAAAATGCATGACATATGATGCACAATAAAACATGTATAATATCAGAAACACATGTACACGATCCTCTTGATCACACCTTATCATAACATCAACACCATCAGTACATAATTGTGTCAAGCACACCAAACATCTAAATTATTAATTAGTCTCTTAAAATTATTAAAATTATTATTTCCATCACCAATTTATTATTCCTCAACAACTGACTACTACCCTCAACCTCTCAAACCGTTAGAAATCGAAACCGGTGCGAAAACAGGAAAGAAATCGCTAAACGGTAAATTTCTGCACACAGCCAGTCCATACGCGTACTAACCTAGGTCATACGCATATGACTCATTTCCTCGCTCATCCATACGCGTAAGGCTCCATCTGATACGCGTATGCTCACCCTTCCCTACTCTACCCTACGCGTACTACCCACGATCATACGCGTACAAGCAGAGGCTCTCTTTCCAAGAAAATCACATTTTCAGATCCCCATACACGTATGGCTACTCCATACGCGTATTGCCCTGCCAAGCATACGCAAACCATACGTGTACGGGCATAGGGCCGTGTAATTCCCTCCTTTCCCACTTCTCTTACGTGTAAGGCTCCCTCCTCCTTGGTCTCATACGCGTACGGCCTCCTTTGTTACGCGTACGGCCATATCTCATACGTGAACGGCCAGAGAGCTCATCTTCCTGCTCCCTGCTGCATTTTCATCACTTATTCACTCTCAACCAGTCCTATAATCTCTTCTACTTTGATTTTAGGTTCAAATCTTCTTCTTTCACTTGCATCCTATGATTACTACATCAATTATGGATCCAACACTTCGAATCGTTCTTCCAAAGTAGGAGCAATACACCACATACCAGATCAGATTCAAACACCACAACATTATCAACAAGAATTTCAAAAATACATATCAACACATGTACGAATTCAGAATTAAATCAGACATACTCTACAATTCATCACAACACAATCATGGATATGAAACCCTACGGGATTAAGGACTTCCCACTACCCTATCATAAATAAATCACCAATATTTAACAGTTCCCCCCCTTACCTCGAATTCTGCAGCAAAATTGACAAATTGGGGAAGATGGTTCAAGCCCTAGCACTTGTTCTTTCTCTTCTCCTTTGTTCTCTCTTTTCGTTAATCGTGAAACTCTTCTCTTAATTCCCTAAACCTCTCTTAATCCCTTAATTTCTTATTTTAATTAACTCCTAATAATAATAATAATAATAATAATAATAACAATATTTCTATTATTAATAAAATTATGATTATTATTTAATTATGTCCCTATTATTATTAGTCTAAGGTTTTATTCTAATAATCTACCTTCTAAGCCAAGGTCAACAAGTAAACGCACTCAGACACTCTCCCAAACAAGGACACGCTTAAAGATTAATACAAGATGACTAAATAATTAAAATGGGTATTACAGTTGTCCCAAGGTGTCCCACACTTCTTTGGAACTGGAGGAGTCGTCCCTTTCGATGACGTTGACCTCGGGAAAAGCATAGTTGATGAATTCTAGTCCGGCAAGCTTTGCCAATTCATCGTCGTACAATATATTTTCTGAATGACCTGAGTGTTGATCCCATGACAAGGTGGGGACACAGGTATTCTGTTAAATGATGTTCAGCTGATTTTCATTGTTCGGCTGATTTTCTTGCCCCGAGTATCCTGGGTACGGCTGCCAGATAGACAGGCCATCCATCGGGCCATAATAGTCGTGGTCAAAGTTGTCCTTCATCAGAGTGTCTTCCTCTAATGAATTTGGTGGAGCACGACATCCTTCCGGATCACATTCTCCATATATCATTTCGACGTCTGACCTGGGTATAAATCTCGGACTCTGTGCGGGATAGCAAAATGGCGTAGGCACCTCTTCCTGAGACATATAACCGTACTCGTTGAGATTGGACTTCCACTCCTTATCCGTATCAGAGGGATCCTCCTCGTTGATAGTATGGACTGTTTGAGGCATTGGGTGAAGGAAACCTCCACTGTGGAAGAAGTCTTGAATGGGATGAAGACTTTCATCGTTAGCAGCTGTTTGGGTGCAGGTTGCAGAAAAACCAAGACCCTTCTTTGTTTTATTATTAGTAGGAATGACAAGCTGTCCCCATCCTTTTGCATTGTTATTCTCGATCACTTTGAGAGCATCTCTGTATGAGGAAATAGAGGTTCCTTTCTCTGATTGATTCTCATTGCTCACCGAAAGTGCTTGGAACTGAGTCCCAACAACCTCCTCGGATTCTACACAAGTAGATAATGACAAGTTACTCACGAGCAAGACTTGTTCTCCACAAATCGTGACGAGTTGATCGTTCTTGACGAACTTCAGTTTCTGGTGCAGCATCAAAGTGACTGCCCCAGCCTGGTGTATCCAAGGTCTTCCTAATAAACAACTGTACGCTGCCTGGACGTCCATGACCTGGAAAGTGATTAGGAAAGTGTGAGGACCAATAGTTATGGGAAGGCCAACTTCGCCGATAACGGCTTTCCGAGACCCGTCAAATGCTTTGACGATAACCTCACTGCCCCTCATCGGGGATCCTTTGAATGATAGTAGCATTAAAGTGGACTTCGGCATAACGTTGATGGCCGATCCTGTGTTTACCAGTACGCTGGCTAAAGCATCGTCCTGGCAGTTAACTGTGATAGTGAGCGCCATGTTGTGGCTTTTGCCCCCCTCTGACAAATCCTCATCACTGAATCCTAAGTTGTTGCAGGAAATGATGTTAGAAATGATGCTATCAAACTGTCGTATTGACACATCCTGTTCCACAAAGGCCTACTCTAAGACTTTCTGTAGAGCCTCTCTGTGGGCTTCGAAACTGAGTAAAAGTGATAGCACAAAGATCTTTGAAGGAGTTTTTAATAGTTGGTCAACAATTTTGTATTCACTCCTTTGGATGAGCTTCAGCTTCTCATCATTATTTTTCGAAAGGTTGGATTTACTGGATTGACCGACTGGTGGATCGGAAGCTTCTGTCTGACGTTCCTTTTCTTTGTTAGGTTCTCCAACTCCTCGGTTGAAGATTCGACCGCTCCGTGTTACTCGACTGATGTCTGCAATATTCACGACGGAGGGTAATGGAATTTCCTTTACATTTTCAATTATCATTGCACCGTATTTGTAAGGGATCGCCTTAGCTGATTCATACGATAATGGTCCTGGCAGATAGATAACTACAGGAGACTTTTGATTTTTCTGACTGTCGTAATTAACCTCAATCAGTTCCTTGCTAAGAACTTTTGATTCGTCCAGTAGAGGGATGATGGTACAAACATCCTTGTTCCTCTCAGGGTCAGAGATTACAACCACGTCTCTGATCTGATCAGCAAAGTAGTCTGGCGTCCAGTCAACAGACCCTGAAGCTAGGTTTGGGTGAATCTCTTTGCGATCCAACTGACCTTGAAGAGTTGCTCGCACGAGGTAGCATCATTGGTTATTCTCCAAGCAGACTCTACAACGTTCATAGTCGTGTGGTGGCACCTGGCCACGCCCGCTTTGATTACAATGCAACCTCACTAGATCTGTTTCCGTAGATCGGACATCCTGACTTTGATGCCGAGTAGGGTTCCCGTCAACCACACTGATTAGTTGCGTGTCTTCATCCATATAGATTGGAAGCCACCAGTGGTTTAACAAGTGTTGTAAAGTTCTTTGAATGAGAGCGCACCCTTGGTTACTCTCACAACATCCTTTACAGTTCTGATAATTATGCAAAATGAGAAAACCGAGTTAGACCTGCCTGGCATGTAATTCCACCAAGCTGGTATTCATCAAACGAATATCAAATATTTGAATCATGTTGATCTGATAGGGATTCCTATCATGGTAGTCCTGGATCCATCCTAGATCCATCTGACGCTGGAGGGCCTCTTGTACAAAAGAGCATCCCTGTTTGTTTACCGAGCAAGTCAGATAGGAATTATAATCGTGCCGCGACAGATTATGATATTGGCTTTGCCTTGAGTGAATTGCCACCAAGTTGACATTCATTGTACGGATGTCGTGGTTCTGAATGATGTTGGAATTCGTATAGGTCATGTTGACTCCATGAACTCGATGCTCTTGGATCCATCCGAGATCCAATTGTTCCTGTAGAGCTGATTGCACCACAGAACATCCCTGATTGTTTTTAGAGCAAATATCACACTGGTGATAATTATGAGGTGGCACATGGTCATATCCATTATGTCTACAATGCATCTTGACCAAATTGGCCCTTAACAAGAGTACATCATGAATTTGATAGTTGTCGCTAGACTCTCCCTCTATCAAATTAATTGTAGCTTTCTCGTGTTGAGGCAGCGGGTTCGTGAGAACGTTCAGATTCGTATCTTTGAAAGATAAGACCCCGCTCCTAACAAGCTTTTGTACATCGGATTTGAAACTGAGACAGTTCTCTATGTTATGCCCTGGTCCTCCTTGATGGTAAGGACAGGTTTGATCCACTTTGAACCAAAAAGGCGGATTTTCCGGGACTGTAAGAGGAGACTTAGTCTGGACGTGCCCCTTGACCAGTAGTAACGGAAATAGCTCTGCGTACAACACAGGTATAGGGTCAAACCCTGGTGGTCGTGTTGTACGATTGTTGTTGTACGGAGGACGAGCCTGCTGAAGAGGCTGTTGTGTCCTTTGCTGATATTGCTGTTGATTAGGTTACCTCTGCGCAGCCTGAGGTTGATACGTAGGAACATGTGTAGGGTTGATAGCAGGAGTTACAGCTGCTACTGGTTGATATCGCCGCCTTTGCTTTCCGAGAAAGATATTCCCAATATCCTGCTCTTTTTTCTTAGGGAGAGCACTACCGTATCATTTTGTATTACTTGATGATCTAGCGTCTTTAACTAAACGTCCTTCTCGGACGGCCTGCTCAAGACGAACTCCCATGCCCACCATCTCGGTGAAGTCACTGGGTGCACTGGCGACCATTCTGTCATAGTAAAATGAGCTTAAGGTCTTTAAGAAGATCTTTGTCATCTCTTTTTCCTCAAGAGGTGGACAAATCTGGGCGGCAATTTCACGCCATCTCTGAGCGTACTCCTTAAAGGTTTCCTTGTCCTTTTGTGACATCGATTTGAGTTGATCTCTGTTGGGTGCCATGTCCAAATTGTATTTATATTGTTGAACGAAAGCAGCGCCAAGATCTCTGAATGTGCCGATCGTAGCGTGGTTTAAACCCATGTACCATTTTAATGCGGCACCGGTTAAACTATCTTGAAAGTAGTGAATCAGTAGCTCCTGGTTCTCTGTTTGAGCGGACATTCGTCGAGCTTACATCACCAGATGACTCTGAGGGCAAGAATTACCCTTGTATTTTTCAAAGTCGGGCACTTGGAACTTATGTGGGACTTTCACATTGGGGACCAAGCAAAGGTCTGCGGCGTCCTTTCCAAATAAATCCTGACCGCGAAGGGCTTGCAGTTCTTTCTGCATCTCCAGGAATTGTTCATGGAATTCATTCATTCTGTCGATCATGTTGTCATTTCCACCAGAAGGTATCTGTGGAATCTGTCCTTCTGGGACAGTGTGTACCACAGGTGGTGGTATAGTCATTATGGCCGAGTATCTCGGTGCCTCCCGAAGTTTGTAACCTTCAGGAGTTGCTGCCATGCCCCTGGCATCCTCGCTTTCCCGAAGTTTGTAACCTTCAGGCCCAGCGGCTCCTGCTGCAGTTCCTTGATCCTCATTGATCAGCGGAACATATCCTTCCGGGATATAGTTAAGTGGCATGCCTAGGGGAGATCTTTTGGCATCTTGTACCTAGGATCATACTTCTCCACTATGGGCGTTGATGTGATCTCCGAGATCACAGTCCTTTGTTGTTGCATTTGAGCTTCTGCTAGAGCTTGCATGTCGTTATGGAGCTTTCTCAGATCCTCTTTCAGAGTGTCGATCTCTTCTCTCAACTCTTTGTTCTCTTCCTCGAGATCATCCATCTTTTTCTGACGATTTTCCCAAGTATTGTACGAATGAGACAGTTTGACTCTAGAATCGAGACGCAAACGTGAGATTCGTAGGTAAGAAGAATACGTTTATGATGAATGCAATGATTATTAATTATTTTTGTTTATTCAAAGTAAACTTCGACAATTGGATTGCAAATATCAAACAATGGGGAGAACCCCGTTTTATTGAATTCAAAGGATTGCGGAAATGGAAATACAGTAGATTACAAAGTGCTGGAAAAGGAAATCTAAACTAATGGATCCTGAGTCCTCTCTGAAGAGGGCTCAAGTGCTGGTTCGGGTACTTTCCTTTTCTTTGACCGGGGCTCTTGGGCTGTTGTTGGGTTGTCATTCCTTTGCCAAGTGAAAGGAGCGAGCAAATTCCTTTGGTCATCCTGATTTTCTACAGCATGTTGCTCTAAAATCTTAATCAGAGCGTCTTTCTCTTTTAATAGCTTCTGTATTTTCTTACGCTCCACATTGAGAATACGGTACTTGTTCCTCCAAGACCTCTTCTCCTGCTGAACTTTGCTGAGAGTAACTTGAAGTTTTTCCGTCTCAAACATAAAATAAAGGGAAGAGTCCCTTAGTGGAAGAACTTCTTGACGAGGGTAAGGCATCCTCAGCTTGAGAGCTCTAGTTTGCACCCAATGGAGATAAGGCTCCATCGAGACACAGTCTGGTTTTGCTAGAGACTCTCGTCCTTTCCTATGAACGTGTTTCCAAGCGTGCACTATTTCCGTCTTTAGTGCCCTGTCATTTTCTCCTTCCTTGAAGAAAAGATCTTCCAGATGAGCACTGCGCGGGACATGCCTCGTCGGGTATCCAAATTGACGACGAACTAAAACCGGATGATAGTTGATTCCCCCCTTAGTTCCTATAAGGGGTACATTTGGGAAATTTCCACAACGGTCAATGATTCTGATCCCGCCGTAGATTCGATTGTACCAATCGATGTCCGAGTTGGTAAGAGACATGACTCTCTGCGACCAACGTAAAGTATTCTTTTGATCCTAAAATGCAGCAGATTTGGACAAATGGGAAGTGAACCATTTGTATAGCAGGGGTACACAGCACGTGATCATTCCTCCGTTGTATAAATTCCTTAAATGTACCGAATGGTACGTATCTGCGAGTAAGGTCGGTACGGGGTTTCCAATCAGGAAAATCTTAATGGTATTGATATCTACAAAGTTATCGATGTTGGGAAACAAAAATAACCTGTAGGTGAGAAAAACAAAGATGTTCTCGAAAGCAGCCACGTTCCTTATACTGGCAAAGTACAGGGTTTTCTTTGTCAAGAACAGGGCTGACAAACCTTGGATGCCACCCTTAGTGGTCATGTGAGTCCTGACTTCTGACTCGTCCAAATAAATTGCTCGTGCAATAGTCTGATCCTTTGGAATTTCTTCCAGTCCAGAAAATGGAGCTTGATCATTGATATGTAAATCAGTCAGGTGAGAATACTCCTCTAGCGTTGGTGTAAGCTGATAATCTGGAAATGTGAAATAGTGATAGACTGGATCGTAGAACTGGATTAACTTGGACAGGATTCCTTCAATTACGTGGACCCTTAACAAGGACAGCAGTCCTCCATACTTAGCTCTGAAAGCCTCATGGTTGGTGATCATTCTCACCAAACCTCACAAATCCTCTAACTTTGGAACCTTGAAGGTGTACTTATGAGTTTTCCTTCTACTGAAATCCATTAGCGCAATCTCCTTTCTATGATATTTGCAGTCATTGTCTCAGTTTAATTTGAAAAAAAGAGACTAGAAGAGAATATTTTCTTTGTTTTAAGGTTTTTTAGATGAATGTATGAATGCAACACACAAAAACATAGAAAAAACATGGGGTCAAAGGATCGGTGTCATGAAGTCAAGGCTCTACCCCCCCAAAGGTTTATACTGGTGATTTTTTGTACCTGTCCGCAAAATCATTGACCCCTCTGCGATAACAACAGCAAGCGGATAGCCAGCGAGCTGATGTATCCTAGAGTGATCTCAGACGAGGGTAGTATCGCGTGACAACTATTTCCGATAGCTTCCGCACTACAAAATGGCTTAAGTCTACTAAAAACCTCAGCTTCTCAGATAACCTAGTCGACCACACTACTTTCAACAACCGAAGTCGTATAGGCAATGTATCTGCAAAGGGAGTCTCCACTGAGTTTGATGGTCGATCGGGGGCTCTTAACTGGAATTCACTCCCAGTAAGATTACCCACATTTCCATCACCTATCTTAGGTGTATACTCAATCTTTCCACATGCGGCATCACACGCATTCCCATTAGCAGAAAAATAAACACAGATATCAATTAGGAAAAGCAGTATATATATTTGTCTTAATTATCCTAGACCTCTAGTCTTATGATCCTATACAGACAATGACACCCCAGCAGAGCAGTCATTTCTGTGATATGAATGTGAACTCAAGGTCTCTGCCTAAGAGATGGGAACATCTGATAAGGACAAGACACTCCCCAACAGAGTCGCCATTTTTCTATAGCGCGAGTTTTATGTGTGGTTGCGAAGCACTATCGCTTTGGGGGTACTACAGTTCGATTCATTTTTTATCCTATTGAAGCTGATGAAGAAAGGGAAATAGATGTCTCCAATTAACCCTGCTTACATACTGAGTTTGAACAATTGACTGTTGGTTTACAAGTGCTACAAAGATTGTGGGTCTCTCTTAGGTTATTTTGTTAAGAACACGAGGTCTAGACTATTGGTAGGGTGTTAGGACTGATGCTTTTCGATTGATGTATGAAGGTACGGGATTTTGGGTTTTTGATTAGTGTGCTCGCTAAGATTTTTCAATCTTATGCCTACGTATTCCCGTTTAACGAAACATGGAAATCAGAGCGATCGTAGTTCCTCCTATTCTATGGGAGGAAATGGTGTTTTGGTGTCTTGTTCAAAGCCCAAGACATGAAGCTAAAGGTGGTTTGTATCTTGTTCAAAGCCCAAGATGTGAAGCTGAAGGGTTTATTTGTATCTTGTTCGAAGCCCAAGATGTGAAGCTAAAAGGGTGTTGACTTTAGAGAGAATTTGTCATCTCTAAAGGGGAATATTTGGTCTGTTTGGCACAACTTTTGGGTGACTGATTATAAAGGAGAACTAGTTTAACTGGGATATGCAAATCCAGCATTGCCATAATTTCCTTTATAGGGGATTTTCAACCTAAAGGAGAAGACTTTAACTCAGTTTAGAGCAATGTCATCTTTCCTTAGGAATTTCTCATGCTAAAAGAGGGACAGTGGCGTGGATGTAAATAATCCAGAGGCTTGCCGCTTACAGCAATTAGACGAGGGAAAAAGAGTTATTGATGTTTGTATGTTGTGACCAAAGCATGATTTGATGCTAAAAGGTTGATTGAATCAAACGGGGATTTCTTTATACAAAGCCTAAGAGGAGGCTATTGACCCAACAAGAGGATGCTTTTGTGTCTCGTACGAAGCCCGAGATAGAGGCTAAAAGGGTTGACTCAACAAGAGAGTGTTTTTATATGTGTCTTGTACGAAGCCCAAGACGGAGGCTAAAAGGGATTGACTCAATAAGAGAGTATTTTATACTCACCAAGAGAGTGATTTGTATCTCGTACGAAGCCCGAGATAGAGGCTAAAGGAGGACCGACTCAACAAGAGAGTCTTTTTATACTCAACAAGAGAGTGTTTTTGTATCTCGTACGAAGCCCGAGATGAAGGCTAAAGGAGGATTGACTCAACAAGAGAGTCTTTTATACTTAACAAGAGAGTGTTTTGTATCTCGTACAAAGCCCGGGATGAAGGCTAAAAGAGGATTGACTCAACAAGAGAGTCTTTTATACTCAACAAGAGAGTGTTTTGTATCTCGTACAAAGCCCGAGATGAAGGCTAAAAGAGGATTGACTCAACAAGAGAGTCTTTTATACTCAACAAGAGAGTGTTTTGTATCTCGTACAAAGCCCGAGATGAAGGCTAAAAGAGATTGACTCAACAAGAGAGTCTTTTATACTCAACAAGAGAGTGTTTTGTATCTCGTACAAAGCCCGAGATGAAGGCTAAAAGAGGATTGACTCAACAAGAGAGTCTTTTATACTCAACAAGAGAGTGTTTTGTATCTCGTACAAAGCCCGAGATGAAGGCTAAAATGTTTGACTCAACAAGAGAGTCTTTTATACTCAACAAGAGAGTGTTTTGTATCTCGTACAAAGCCCGAGATGAAGGCTAAAATGTTTGACTCAACAAGAGAGTCTTTTATACTCAACAAGAGAGTGATTTGTATCTCGTACGAAGCCTAAGATAGAGGCTAAAAGAGGATTGACTCTACAAGAGAGACTTTTATACTCAACAAGAGAGTGTTTTGTATCTCGTACAAAGCCCGAGATGAAGGCTAAAAGAGGATTGACTCAACAAGAGAGTCTTTTATACTCAATAAGAGAGTGTTTTGTATCTCGACAAAAGCCCGAGATGAAGGCTAAAATGTTTGACTCAACAAGAGAGTCTTTTATACTCAACAAGAAAGTGATTTGTATCCCGTACGAAGCCCGAGATAGAGGCTAAAAGGGGGTTAGCTCCGCTGGGGAGAATCACTGTACAAAGCCCAAGAGGAGGCTATCTATGCTGGTGATTGTTTCAGTTTAGTGACAGGTCCAGTATGTTGTATAAAAGAGATAATCAGTTCTTATAAAGAGACTGATTCCAGGTGAGGTTGTCCTTTGGTACTGATCAGAAGATCGGGGTTATTTCTTGTTCTTTAAGGAAATGGGAAATCCAAAGGGTATTGAGACTGTCCAAGTCTACTGGTGCTTTGGAGAAATCGATTCTCAGATAGTGAATGATCTTTGTATAATGCCCAAGAGAAGGTTGGGTTACTGCTGAGGATTAAATCCATAGGCAGGCCAAAGGGTGAGGAACTCTCATGAGAGAGGCCGACTTTTGGAGCGATCAGTGTTTTTTTCAATTTTTGAAAGGAACTTGAGAATGCCTTTGAGACTCAAGGAGTTTTTAGACTGTCCAAGTCTAGAGTTTCATATTTTGTACAATGCCCAAGAGGAGGCACGGGCTTTAAGGGATGAGTATCAACCCTTAAATGGCCGGAGTTTTGACGCTGGAAAGAATGCTCTAGCAAAGGATGATTAAGTTCTGTCTTATACCTTTAAGAGGTTGTCAGGGTCCTTGTATTAAGCCCAAGAGAAGACATGAGAACTTCTAAGAAGCCGAAGGGTCCTTGTACAACGCCCAAGAGGAGGCGGGGATACTTTTAAGAAGCCTGTGGGTCCCCAAATCCCGAGAAGTTCAAGACATGCCATTCACAAAGAATAGATCAAGCCAGGAAAGTCCAAGAATTTGGAAAAAACTCAAGAGATGCCATTCACGGAGAAAAGATCATCTCTGGGGAGTTAGAGTTTCTTTGACAATTTTTAAGGGTGCTTTTAAGAAGCCTGTGGGTCCCCAAACCCCGAGAAGTTTAAGACATGCCATTCATAGAGAATAGATCAAGCCAGGAAAGTCCGAGAATTTGGAAGAAACTCAAGAGATGCCATTCACGGAGAAAAGATCGTCTCTGGGGAGTAGAGTCTCTTTGACAACTTCTAAGGGTGACAGTCTGAGAAAGGGTTCACCGAGAATGCTGCCTTTCTCGTCTCCATATTGTTTAACCCCAAGAGGAGGGAAGACTGTGTCTGGTAATCCTATGGGGATCTAGTTTTGACTGTATCTAAGAGCGATCAACGGGGCTTTACCTAGTGCTTAGACGTAGTTGTCGGGGAAAACTTTAAATAACTATACTAGTATTACACAGTTGATATTTGACAAGTATATAAAATTTTGTGAAAGTAGACTTACAGTGAGCATCCCCACAACACAGTTATATATATATCAAAGCGGATAAAGAAAGCGGGTAAACACTTACTTGGTTGTAGAGCTTCCATGTTGTTTTGTTAGTTGTTCAACAAAGAAAGCTTTGATAACAATATTATATTCAAAATCAAAGGAGAAATTGCTTTGAAAAGATTTTTGGGGCTTACAGCTCAAGGAGAGGCCCAAAGTTTTATCAGTGATTGCATTGTGGAATTTGTACAGGGACTTATACAAGTGACTGAGGCCCAAAAAGGTTTTCTGTACAAAGGGATGAGTCTTACACTCTCTCAAGAGGCCCAAAGGTTTATTTTTGTATAAGTGGTGGGGCTTACAGCTCAAGGAGAGGCAAAAAAAAATGGTTTTTGAACGGGCGATCGCGCCGAGATTTTCTTTTAACGCAGAGGGACTTATACAATATTTGAGGCCCAAAATAGTTTTGGTTAAAAGGGTTTGGGTCTTACACTCTAATAGAGGCCCAAAGGTGTTTAAAGAAAAAGAATGGGGCTTATAACACGAGGGTAGGTCCAAGGGTTTGATTTGTTAGAGGGGCGACGACCGCGCCGAATTTTTTGATGGTATCGGGACTTATACAATACATTGAGACCCAAATTATTTTGGTTTTCTAAAAGGGTTGGGTCTTACACTCTACTAGAGGCCCAAAGGGTTTGAAAAAGTTTGATGAGGGTTGAATTAATCAAAAACCCTAATTTGTTTCCAAAATGTATTTTAATTGAATAAAAATTCAATTAAAATGATCAAAATTGTTAAACATGTGGAAAACAAATTGTGACCTTGGATTAATATTTCAAAAATCAAGTTTTTACCTACAAAATGATTAGAAGTCATTAAAATTTGCAAAATCAAGAAGGAAAAAATATTTTAAATGTCAAAAACAATTAAAATATTAATTCTTTGCAAAAATATCAATTATATGAAATAAATAATATTTTTGGGATTTTTTTTGGTAAACTAAAATATTTTAACATTTTTGTGAATTATTAAAAAAAGAATCAACTCAAAATAATTAAAACTCAGAGAGAAATTAATTTTTGAATCAATTAAATAAAATCACAAAATTCAAATATTCAAATATTTGAAAAAGGGCGCCAAGAACATGGCAAGAACACGCGCCATTCCTCTGTTTCTGCAGATTTACGTTTTCTATCCAATCTCACTAAATACTTGATTGTATCATGCAATCTACATATCAATCTACTCGTTTCAACCTCACGATCATGTCTATGGTCTTTAATTTCATTTATTTTAAACATGGAATGAGAAATCAAAGAGAAACCTCAAGAACCCTAAAATTTGCATGATGGTTCAGAAATTCCATACACGATTCAAACAATGCAATTGATTGAAGGAAAACACTCCATGCATGATTATGAACATATGGCCAAATTATTGTGCAGCAAAAATTGCATGGATCATAGAGTTAGAAGAGCTCATGCTTACCACTTGCAACTGGTGATCGTGTTTTGTGTTAGAGGTGTTACAGCTTGGTTCCAAGGTTATGGACAGCTTCCCTAGGTGCTATGGAGTGTGTCTGGATGCTTGGAGTGGATTTATTTGAGCTGAAACTTGATTTGGCACCTCAACTGCAAATCTGTCAAAGGCTTGAGCAGTTGGCTGGTGATTTTGTGATTTTGGTGTTCCAGATGTTATGTTAGTGTTTGGATCACTTCTATATGTTGTTTATGAGGTGCGTGTGATTGGTTTGATTGGAATTGCTCTCAAACTCAAAACCCGATAGTGACTTGCTTTGGAAGGCAAAATTGGAGTAAAGAAGGAGATTTTGAGGAAAGCATCTGTTTGATGGATTTGGTGTACTCAAATTGATCACAAATGAGCTCTATTTATAGTATAACAAGTTTGTTTTGCAAGGAATAGTGAATGGCAACTGCTGCATAGGTTTGGCCAATGTTGAGCAATGAAAATCCAAGTCTCCCTAGCCATTGACTAGAGGTTAGGGCACAGGCTGCTGGTTCCCTTGGTCTTGGATAAGTCTTGACTGAATTCAGTTGGCAATGGCTCAGTCCATGCCACCTTGGTGTATGCATTGAATGCTCCAATCAAAATTGGAGTCTTGTCCCTCTTTTAGGCAATTCTAGGTTTGGCATGCTATTTTTGGTTCCAAAGAATTGGGAGGCTTGGGATCAGAGTTGGTTCCTCCTTGGTCCCCCCTTGAGGTGTTCAGATGGATAGAATTGCTTGCCCTTTGCAAAATTTGGGAAAATCGAGCAAAACTCCAAAATCTGCCTTGCTTTGGCAGTTTTCAGCTAGGCATATTGCCATTGTCATATCTCATGGCCCAAGTTGAATTTGATGGAGTTCTTGGTCATTTTGGAAAGCCCTCATATGATACAACAACTGTTTGATTATAATTGGTTTTGATACTTTTTGGATCCAAGTGAAAAATTCCCCTACATTTAGAAAAAAGTGAAGGCAGATTCTGACTTAGTGAAAATTTCACTTAGTGTTGGAAAAAAGTGACATTTTCACTTTTCTTGATTTTGATCATTCCATAACTTGAAATCCATGGGGAATTGGAATGAGTGGTAGTTGAAGCTTTTGTAGAGGGTAATGAGAGATACAAATCCAGCTTTGGATGGGAAAAAATGGCCTTGTGGTTTAGGAGTTATGATCCTCCAAAGTTGGTACCCTAGCTACTTTGTTCCATAACGTAGAAAATTTTCTAAGTTTTTTATGGTTACCCCTTTTACAAGTTATCCCACTTTTCTTGATTTTTCTTGATAAATGATGATTCCAACCACACATTAACATCATTTTAGGGTTAAGGAACCATAATTGTGAAAAATCTCAAAAAGTCAAAGTTTAACTTTTGTGCACAGTTGACTTTTTGTCAAATGAATTCCAAACTGTGCGATCCTCTATGAAATCAAGTCCTTAACCTAAATCAAACTTGATGGATTGATTTCATAGGTGTTATAGGGTGTATTGAATCATGACTTAGGGTTTGGGAGCATGTCCTGGTCAAAAGTCAAAGATACAGTTGACTTTTTCCGCAAAACCCTAACTGTGGTTCTGATGAAATTGAAACTTGTTGCTCAAGCTTCTTGGATCAATACATTGTTACAAATGTATCAATATGATGTATTTGAGACCCTCAAATCCCCTCTTGAGGTCTTGGCTCATGTTTTGTCCCAAAAGTCAACTTAGGGGTGAATTAGGTCAAGAAACCCTAATTCCTGATTTTTGATGTATGCATCCCCTGAGGCTAAATTGACTTGGTGATTGGGTTCATGAGATCCCTTGGAGCATCATAGGTTATGCTTTGAAGCATTGGCTCATGCCCAAAGGAAAATTTCCATCTGGAGGCCCTGGTCGACCAAACCCTAATTTGGTGACATTGGCGATCTTAAGACTTTATCCACCTAGAAGGGAGAAGCCTTGTGCTTTATCCTTGAAGTGGGAGTCCTCTTGATCCTTTGTGGATGTTTGAGAGGCTAGACAAGTTGAAGATCATGTCATTTCTTTATTGATCCTTTGTCTAAGAGCTCTGAGAGGGCTTGAAACCCTAAGTCTGATTGTAGTGGATGCTCACCCATCTTTGGGGAGACTAATGGTTCATCCATATTGTGATGATGATTTGCACAATGATGGGAAATCTTAGTGGTCAAAATTTGGGGTATGACAAGTATAACCAACCCCTGATTCCAGTTCTCTTTATTTGCATTTTGTTTTTTTTAACAATTGAATTCTTGCAGGGTTTATTTAGATTTTTTCCCATTCCTTTAAAGCTTTATAGGATAAATATAAAAGTTCACAAGTGGCAACAATGGCGGTTCACGAAAATCGCACTACACGTTACTTGTGCTCGTGATTGGAGGCTTAAAGCATTTGATTGTATCGTGGTAAAAAATGATAAATAGTGTTCTTTTGAAAAGGTCTTCAATCACGAGGGGCGAAAAAATAGGTTTGATGTGTTGATTTTGTTTTAAGACGATGACGAATAATCGAGCAGTGAAGCGTATGCCAACCATTCATTTATTCAAGGAGAAGAAATGTAATACCCTGTAAATTACTTTACTCTGGATAATATTCGTATGATCAACTGGGTTCCGGTGTACTCTGAGAAATTATCGGTTAAGATAATTAGAGTAAACTGATGAGCTCAGAGCAGATCAAATTAATATTATCTGACCCCGAGGTTTTACCAATTGATACTTTAGAGACAAATTGGACATTTATGTTAGTGTTACTAACTAAATGATATCTCTACAAATCATTTCATTTCCTTTCCTCTTCATTTGGAACAAAAGATAGAAAGAAAGAGAGAAGAAGTAGAGAGAATGAGGAGAAAAGAGAAGAGAAAAGAGAAAGAAACCCAAAATGAAGAACAACTTGGATCATCATTTCTTCTTCATCAAATCATCCCAACATCTTCATCATAATCTTGTATTGAGGTGGGTTCTAGTTAGAACTTTTGTTTTAGAAGTTTGGAAATGTTAGAGTTAGGTTAGATATTGTGAGAAAATGAATAATTGTCCTAAATCAAAGAATCTAACGGTTGAAATGCGATATAAACTGGGTAGTATGATCAATATATGTGTGGAACCATCTGTTAATACTTGTTTATGTGTTGGGTTATGTTTTGGATGAGATTTTTTGGCCCTAAGGACCTGCTGTTACGTTGTTGAGAATTCTGGGAATTCGCGTGTTCGCAAGCGAACCAAAACGAATGGCAAGGTGAATATTCGCCAGGTCTTTGCAAAGCGAACTTTGAGTCCTTTTGGTTCTGACTTGGTTCGCCCAGAGATTCGCAAAGCGAAGGGTAAAGTGAATGCTCGCTGGAGATTCGCAAAGAGAATTTTGTGTCTTTTCAGTTCTGTTTTGTTTCGCCTAGAGATTCGCACGGCGAAAGGGAAAGCGAACGTTCGCTGGGGATTCGCCTAGCGAACATGGCAGATTTTCCCATTTTGTTTCCTTCATAATTTTCGATCTGTAACTCGGATCGAGACGTTTTTGGTATCATTGTAAAGCTATGAAAGTGTTCTATGCTATGGAAAGTGAAAATATTATTTATGAGATGGAATTTATTCAATTATGTTTAATAAACGGAATTAAGTGTTTTATGCAAAAAGGAACTTTTGAAAATTTAAAAGCTTCAAGAGGTGAGTTAGTGAGGAAACCTTAGTACAATAGAATGACTTAGAGAATTGCGCGGCAATGCTTACATCGATACTAGAAGAGTGTCTTTGTTAAGTAGTTGTTAGTGGGGGGCCGTAATTCCTCCGATTTGTAGTCTATCCCTTAATAAATACCGTGACCCGTGTTTAATCTCCTTGTGCGGGATGGTCGGGGAGAAGTTACTTAGTGGTTGGTACCGTGACCCGTGTTTAATCCTCTTGTGTAGGATGGCCGGGGAGAAGTACCATTTGTAGATAACCATGACCCGTGTTTAATCCCCTTGTGCGGGATGGCCGGGGAGAAGATTCCTTAACTAGTTGTCGTTTTGTGAATTTTGCGATTGTTTCTCTAGTAAAAAATGTTTGAGCTCAACGTCTAGTTCCTTTCCTCCGACTTGAGCTAGACTAAGATAGAACCTTTTAAAGCCGAGAGAATCCATAAGATAGGGAACTCACTGAGATTTGATGTATCTCACCCCACTATTGTTGATTATATTTCAGGTACTTCAGGTTCCGCGAAGGGTAAGGATAAAGCCATGTGATTATCCTTACTTGTTTGATGGCTTAGCTTTCTTTGTGGAGTTTTTGAGATCATTGTCGATCTAGTTCTTAGTTTTTATCTTTTGAACATTTTGTATACATTATGCCTTATTAGTTTCTTTTGTATTAAGTGTTGGGCATAATATGTATATAATGTGTTGACTAGGAACTTGTATATTTCAGTACCAAATACTTGGATTCATGTATAGGATTCATGCTTTGAGGTATGATATTATATATGGGTGTTACAAGAAAGATATGCAACTCTTATTCCTTTTTCGTCCAATTTGGAGTTTTGAAAGTTATTTGTGGAAGACAAATATTCGCAGTAGTGAGGTGTGCGCCTCCCACTTACTTACTAGAGGAGTAGAAGGATGTACATTCCCCATTCCCATTTTCTCCAATTTTGGTTAGAGTATTTTAATCAGAAGATGAAAGTTCCAATAATATGGTGTGCGCCAATCATTAACTTATTCGGGGAACGGAAGGATGTGCATCCCCCATTCCTTTTTCAACCATATTTAATTGCAAAAAGGTTTTAACTTAACATTTAAGTTTGAAAAGCTTTGGTTATGAAAATGTTCTAATTAGGCATTTAATTTCATAAAACACACCCGAAATGAATTGAGGTTCGATCCGCGCTAATTTGAAATTAATCGAAAGAACAAATTTTAAAATCTCACTTAACATTAGATCAAGGGTTTTAAAATATTTGAAAATATTTATTCAACTATCACCATTTATTGAATTAATTATCACAATTAAAAATATATATTAAAAAAATGAAATCAAGCAATGGAGGTGTAAGATAGAATTAGGAATGAAATAGAGGGAAATAGCAAGTAAGTTGTTAGAGGAATTGGAGGGAAGAATGAATTAGTGATCCGTGTGAACTTTGATGAGAGGTTGAGATGGATTAAGGAAAATGTTTGCTAGAATATGTGCTTCTTTGGGGAAATTGAGTTAATTGGTATGTATGTTGATTAACTAATGGCATAGATGTGTGTTTCACGCGTTTGTTTGCACAAAGTAACTATGAATTTTTGCTTTTTCGTTTTATTAATTCTAATATTTCTGATGTATGTCTATGGTACGTAAGATGTTTCATGATGCTCATTTGGTCTCTTCTTATGCTGCTACGTATGTGTTGCTTGATAAAGGGATGATGATGCTTATGCTGCTATGTTGGTATGGTTATGGTTATGAGTTCACATATTTTGTGCTTGATCTTTTTCAACTGATTCTTTTTAGGTGCTATGTATGTATGTTGTTAGGGCATGTTGATGAGTGGGGAACTTATATGTTCATGTTGTTGATGCATGATATGGAAAGATGGTGCTTTGGGATGGTGTTGAAACAAGCATGAGCTGATGATAATGAATGTAAAGGGAGGTGATGAGTTGATGAATGGTGGTACGAGGTGATAGTGCATAAGGCATGCGTGGAAGGGGAAGATGTGTGAGCCTCCAACAAGATTGGAAATTCTTTCCTTGGATTTTTTTGTCTTATTATATATATTACCAACATAATTTTCTGATATTCGAGAATATGAAAAATTAGAAGAAATTAAGCAAATGGATCTAGATATATTACCAATAAGAACTCTAATAGAAAAATATGGAAAGTATATAGGACAAACAGTCCGAATACAAAAAAAATCCATAAATCTAGTGTAGAAATAGGTGTAGCAAAAAAGAAAGGTAGAGTTCCTTTATTAACCAAAGAAATAGTAAATTCAATATTAAAAACTATGGATAAAAATAAAAAGGATAAAATGAAGGTAGTAGATTTAATTAAAGTTCAAGTTATGATAAAAGGATATTTTCAGGAAAAATTAGATTCACCAATAACTATGTATTTAATTGATGAAAGGATTAAACACGATATACAAGATGCTTTGTTTGGTGCTGTTATGGGAAACTTATATTTTGGAAAAATAATATTCAAATATGAACCTAATTTTAGTATTTCGATAAACGACAAAAATTTAGATAAGGCTCTAGTATTATATCATAAACTAGAAAATTTCGAAATGCCACAAGGAAGTCATTGTTATTCAATAATGTAATGCCCTGTATAATATATACCTAGAATAATACTATACAAGCATTTTATTTGGTACTCACACCATCATAAGTGCCTAATGGCGTAATTCACATGCTTGACCATTTTTAAAAACATAATACAATCTATGGTACAAGATATGGAAACTAGCCAAAATAATAAAAAAAATAAGATCAATATACAATATCCTCAATTGTATATAACAAATACACAGCGGAAAAACTAAAGCTAAGCTTCTCTTGAAACATCCAAGCATAGCTCCACTTTTAAATCAAACCAGCAAACAACACCTGAAAAATAACAACAACAATGGGGTGAGATATTAATCCCAGTGAGTTCCCTATCTTATGGGTTCTCTCGGCTTTACAGGGTTCTAGCCAAATCCTAACTCAAGTCAAAGGGAAGGGAAATGACCTTGAGTTCACAATCTCACACTATATGGAAACATGTTCATGACTTCACCAACTCAAAATATCACTAATCGATAACCTTACCAAGGCATCCCCTTTTCCCGTCCGCTTCTACGTCTAGAAGTCGACCCGAGTCATGGATCCTTGTAACCTACTTGACATACGAATGGATTTGGGTTCTACGGGCCATTAACCGTTATGAACCTTCACTTCACACTGGCCATTAACTGTCACAAGCATACACCCCACGGGCGCCATTCGTACTGCACACGGGAATCAAACCTGCCAAGTAGTCATGCATACGTTCCAGAGGAGCCCGAAGCTCATGAAACTGCAACTCAAGGGAAACGGTTACGATTAAGTGATCATAAAGACAAACGTGATTGTATTCGACAATCAGAAGGCTACAATTGCCTTAATCACAAAGAACACAAAGGTTCACACACATGTTTCATACTAGTGTCTCACTCTCCTCTAGACTATTACTCGTCAAGGATGCACATCTAGGCATCGAATGCACGAGCATCACCATCCTGGTTCTCTACTCTAGACCATTACTCGGCAAGGATTCACCTTTCTACATCGAATGCACGAGCATCGCCATCTAGAGTTTCTATCATAATCCTATTCATAATCTAGAATCATATAATTTGTTTTGGGGTAAGGTTTCCTCACTCTTCCTAACTCGTTTTAAGCATGCATATTCTCTCATTCATACTTAACAATAGTCAGTTAGACATGGTATAACATAATTTACATAAGTAAAACATTTATCACAACATATCACATAAACATCATTTTCATTTAATTTCCACCAAATAATTAATCCCACCTCATACTCAATATTTTCACTTTTTATTGGGTATAGGGTCGTCATAGCTTTCTAACGATACCAAGAACGCTTCGATCGGAAACACAGTTCGAAAGTTATGAATTTTCTAAAGTATTTTTCATCAACTAACCGTGGTAACCGGTTACCTCAGAATGAGTAACCGGTTACTCAAGTTCATTTCTCAAAACAGAACCAAAATCTCAATATGGTTACCGGTTACCTCAAAATGAGTAACCAGTTACTTAGTTCATTTTTCACACAGAATACCATTTTTTCCTGCATGTAACCGGTTACCTCAAAATGAGTAACCAGTTACCACTGAACCAGAAACCTAAAAACCTAATTTTAATGGTGTAAACTCAATCCAATCTCAATCAAAACATGTTGGTACTTAACAATAAGTATCACCAATTAAATTCATTCATAACCCGATTATACTATGCAATTTATTCCACATTTTAACCGTTAGAACATCGATTCCACACATATTATTCATTTTCTCCAATTCTAACCTAAGTTCTAAACAACTCCAATTTCTAGAACTTAAGTCTCTAACTAGAACCCACCTGATAATCGAAGAGGAGGTTGAAGAAGATGATGAAGATCCAAGTTCTTCCTCTCTTCTTCTCTCTGTTTTCCTTTTTCTCTTGTTTCTCAAACTTTCTTCTTCTTCTTCTTTCCTAACTTCTTCTTTTATATAAATATAATACCAATATTATATAATATAAATCCAATAGAGTAAAATATCTCCAATTGATATTTTGTCATCTAACACCAATTGATCAATTATTAGAGTCACCTTAAAATATTCTCTTGGACTAATATAATTTATCTGTCTCTTTCATCAATAATTGATGTCTTCAGAGTTCACTAGTTGCTCTATTGATTCCAATTGACAATACATAGAGTACTTAGAAGATTCCATTATTCCAATTGATCAGAGATAGAGCACACAAAAGCTCATCTGATCTCATCTGATATCCAATTGATCGTTTAGATAATATGGGGTATTACACTCCCCCCCCCTTAAATTGAAATTCGCCCATGAATTTCCTCCACTCAACAATAACCGCAACTTGTATCCTTGGCTTCGATCCATACTTAACTTTACTCCCGTTCGAAGTTCAGACGTATTCCAATTCCAACTTGACTTCACAAACCAAAATCCCTATTTTCACAAATTATCAGACTTCACGTCCTTAGTCATACTATTGTTCCAATATTAGGTTAACTTTCAACTTGCTTTTCCATGATTCATCTGTTGTTTCATACTAAAAGACTTGGTCGCATATACCTTCGGAAAGAATGTACCATTCTATACTCTTTTACTGAGTCACAAACAAAACTATACCATCTTATCTTGATTTGGGATAACAACACTCATCATATTCGCGAGATAGTTCAGTGATTTCTTTCCTTTATACAATTACCGACAAATATCCTTTCATAAATCCTTTAACATTCAAACCACTTCATACCTAGTCAAACGACTTCTTTACCAGTTCCATTTGGTCTGATGCTATACATTGTATCCGTCTATACCCGATATTTCATATCTTTCGTATCACACCAAAAGGTAACACACTTAGGACAAGATCTTCTTATTTCTATACTTATAAGCAACAATCTTCAATTCCTTATTATTCTGACTGAACTCTTTCATTTGTCACCTTCCACAGGGTAATCCAAAATCTAACAATGGAGAAATACACTTCTCCACTGGGGTTCTTACTAACCAACGGCGCAAGAAACTTAATGACGTCCTATGGTAGAACAATTTCCTCGCCGACACACAATATTATAACATCCGTCCAACCCTCTCCACACGATAAAGGCACAGGAGTTACACTGCTACAACCATAACATATACAACTCCAAATCTGGTCTAAACTCGAAACAATTCATCCCAAAACCACCTTAACAATATCTGGTTCTGGTTACCACATTCTATATTAATTCTTCTTACGGTTTTCCGACTCACTCAAGGTTTCTTGTTGACACGAGATCTCAACCAATAACAACGTAACACCATAGCGGAACTTCAAGCATATGCGAATCACCACTACCAAAAATTAAACCATCCAAAGTGCAATTGTAAGTTTCCATACTACTCACCAATCCATATACAACACTCCACATACACACACACCTTCGAAGTCCATACCGCACTTCTCAATTGAATCCACCTCTCTCAATCGTTTTGTTCCATATACGATCCAAGCCACATACTTAACTTCGGAACATCCCATTCTCACTCTTACTTGAGAGAATAACTTTCAAGTTCCCTCTTCTAGTTAAGGTGCAACTGTACACATCTAGTACCACTCTCGCGGAGTCTAAATCCGATGCCATGAACTCGCGGAAAGTAATAAATACTAAACTCTGACCAACCGTTCATACCGTATTAACACCATAATTAAAAATACCGAAATATTCCTTGCGAGACCGATACTTCGTGAGTATTCTCTAACTTCGTCCTTAAGGCTCTCAACAGTAACGATAACAATATACTTAAGGCTTTCTCACACTCAACACTATTCGCAAGATCACTTCCCCAAGGTCAAATTCCCTTGTCGTCTAAATAGATGATCGACTAAGTAACACCCTTCCAAAAGTTTCGATTTCCATACATAAATCTGTATTCCATTTACTTGCAATCCAGTTTTCCATTCACACGACACTCTCTAATCGGAGTAACAAAAGGTAACAAAACACAGATGATAGTTCTCGAGGAATTTCACAATTTTCACATGTTAATCGATTAACCGTCTGAGGTTAATCAGTTAACTCCCCAAAATTCAGCGCAAGGAACCATCCTTGCACGTGTCAATCGGTTAACCACATTGTGTTAATCGCTTAACACTGTTACAGAAGCTAAAAACCCAATTTCTCATAAGTCAAAAACCATCCCTACTCAAAACCATCAATCCGGCTTGCTCTAACCCATAACATCATTCTCAACTCACGGCTCTTAACTTGTATAACATGCACTAACCATGATCCACTCAAGGTAATACCGAACAAAGTCAAATCATGCAGATGACACACTCCAACCAAGTGACAAGGCAAAATTCCAAATTCTGTCGCGGTCATATGACAAATCTTCGGCGGGATAGTTCATTCTCTACTCAAACAACTACACTAGCGGGAAGCCAATAATGACGACATCCTAAGGTTTTAGCCACAACTCATACTTGATTCGTCCATAAGCAAAATCCAACACACAACCATTAAACGGTACCACAAAATGGCGGACATAACACGTCAGTACACAACCTTGTTCTCCCACGTGAACTCCTTGGTGAAAGTTAAAAAAACAACGTTCTTAGTCCAACAAAAGGCAGATTCTGAATATTCCAATCATTCACAAATACAGAAGTTTCTCTATACTTGAAAATAAATCGGGGCAATGCATCCTCTTGAAGAACCTTTCGATCACTTTGTACACATTAGCCAGAATTTCTTACCTTCCACTAACCATAGCACACCACACATACTTCAAATTCAATTAATGAAAGATTCGCAATTGCCAATTCTCATCGACGATTTACACAACCCATCCGATACAAATCGTTTCATGATTTACACTTAGTCCGTAATAAGTCTTGGTTTGCTTCACGTTGTTTTACCGCAATCTTGCTTCTTAAAATACAATATTCACTGTTCCATAAGGTACGTCCCTTCATACTTGTCTCAAGAATAAGAATCCATCATGTACACTTGTGACCACGGTGCTACACTATGCTTATTATTAATACCAAGGTGTAACTTTTCTCATTTCACATCCTACTACCAGAGCCTTAATAGGTGAATCATCCTTAATTACACTTCCTTAATTTTATCTTAATCGCATCTTAATAGCTCTATTACACATTCGTCCAAATTACAACCGTTGTCACTTCCTCATAACATACAGTTAATACCATTTTCCACACTGCATTTACTTCGCTCTCCATTGTAATCCGCTTAGGTCCAAATATAAAACCATCATACTAAAATTTCCTCAAATCCAAGATACTTACTCTGTTTCTTAATACAAACTTCTTCCAATCCGTATCACTACACTTTCCGTCACTAAATGAAGCTCATTCTTTCTCCGAACAATAACTTATAATGTTCCTTGGGTAATTTAACAATTCCAAATTGGTCTCTTACCAAAAACAGATATCCTGAAGTATTAACCTGAACTTGATCTCCCTACATGACTGAATACGCGCAACTTATCTCCTACCCTTCATTCGACATATACTTGTTTCACTTGAAGCATGTAAACACATCCTTGTGTTCCCTTTCACACTTCTCTACTACTTTCGGTTCCCATATAAGTCGAACTTCCTTAACTCTCAACTTTTAACTAGTTGGAAGACATTGCTCCGAACACATTCCTTAAGGTACTCTCGTCCATTCAAGATACCCTAGCGATCTTAGAAACTGAAGCACCAATAGTTATCTCACTTCCGGATCTTACGTCACACGTTCCAACAAAACAACTTTTCTTTTTCACGGGATGAGATTATTTGAAATCCTTATCCATACTAGTGGTCAATCCAGCTCTACTAGCGATTTTACATATTCCTTGATACCTTGACCAATCGTTCGATAGAGATCCTTAACTTTCAGACTCCATCCTTCCCAAGGATTGCTTGAACATCACACCACTCTTCATTTCCATGCTACCCAAAGCACGACTTCTACTAAGATCTCAACTGAGCTGACAAAAACTCCTCACTGCTAACTCTTTGATTGAGTCTACCCTCATAACACAAGTTTCGACAACACTTCGGAGTCCTCGTGGTCGCTCAACCATGATTCTACCTATCACATACATAGTATTAGGTTGATCAGGCCCAACACTAGATAATATGATATTAAGAGTCATGCTGGCAAGACACACTTAAGAGGCAGGAATAGATTTACTTATGATGTTTCAGGGCTAGGTCGAGGACACAACTAGGTTCAGATACCAACTGTAATGCCCTGTATAATATATACCTAGAATAATACTATACAAGCATTTTATTCGGTACTGACACTAGCGTAAGTGCCTAATGGCATAATTCACATACTTGACCATTTCTAAAATAATAATATAATCTATGGTACAAGATATGGAAACTAACCAAAATAATAAAAAATTAAGATCAATATACAATATCCTCACTTGTATATAACAAATACACAGCGGAAAAACTAAAGCTAAGCTTATCTTGAAACATCCAAGCATAGCTCCACTTGTAAATCAAACCTGCAAACAACACCTAAAAAATAATAACAACAATGGGCTGAGATATTAATCTCGGTGAGTTCCCTATCTTATGGTTTCTCTCGGCTTTACAGGGTTCTAGCCAAATCCTAACTCAAGTCAAGGGGAAGGGAAATGACCTTGAGTTCACAATCTCACACAATATGGAAACTTGTTCATGAGTTCACCAACTCAAAATATCACTAATCGATAACCTTACCAAGGCATCCCCTTTTCCCGTCCGCTTCTACGTCTAGAAGTCGACCCGAGTCATGGATCCTTGTAACCTACTTGACATACGAATGGATTCGGGTTCTACGGGCCATTAACCATTATGAACCGTCACTTCACACGGGCCATTAACCGTCACAAGCATACACCCCACTGGTGTCATTCGTACTGCACACGGGAATCAAACCTGCCAAGTAGTCATGCATACATTCCAGGGGAGCCCGAAGCTCATGAAACTGCAACTCAAGGGAAACGGTTACGATTACGTGATCATAAACACAAATTTATTGTATTCGACAATCACAAGGCTACAATTTCCTTAATCACAAAGAACACAAAGGTTCACACACATGTTTCATACTAATGTCTCACTCTCCTCTAGACCATTACTCGTCAAGGATGCACATCTAGGCATCGAATGCACGAGCATCGCCATCTAGGTTCTCAACTCTAGACCATTACTCGGCAAGGATGCACCTTTCTACATCGAATGCACGAGCATCGCCATCTAGAGTTTTTATCACAATCCTAGTCATAATCTAGAATCATATCATTTGTTTTGGGGTAAGGTTTCCTCACTCTTCCTATGTAATACCCCGTATTTTTATTTTGCTCTAGATAATATTAGTTTTGATCAACTGGGTTCCGGTGTACTCTGAGAAATTATCAGTAATGATAATTTGAGTAATTGATGAACTCAGAGCAGATCAAATTAATATTATCTAACTCTGAGATGCTAGCATTTGGTGCTATAGAGATATATTGGACATTCAAGTTAGTGTTACTAACTAAATGATATCTCTACATATCATTTCATTTCATTTCCTCTTCATTTGGAACAAAGATAGAAAGAGAAGTTAGTAAGAGTAGAGAGAAGGAGGAGCAAGAATAGAAAAAGAGAAAGAAACCTAGAAGAAGAAAGCTTGGATATTCATCATCTCTTCTTCAAATCATCTCTCAATCTTCATCATCATCTTGTCTAGAGGTGGGTTCTAGTTAGAACTTGAGTTTTAAAATTTTTGGAAATGCTAGAGCTTAGGTTAGAAATGTTGGGTTGTGAATAATAATACGAACTCGATGTTTCTAACGGTTAAAATGTGGAAATAGTCGGGAAATGTAGTCTGGTTTTGTGTATATTGAACCTAATATGCTTGCTTTGATGTTTCTAAGAGTTTTGATGGGTTTCCATGGGTGTTTATGCTCAAAATAGAAGGTTTTTGATTTCTGACTCAGTGGTAATCGGTAATCCATTATTGAGTAACCGGTTACATGCAGGAAAAGTTAAGTTTTGTGGGAAAAATGAACTGAGTAACCGATTACTCATTTTGAGGTAACCGGTTACCCAATTGTGCCTCTAAACGTGAATTCAGTTCTATTTTGGAAATTTGGCTTGAGTAACCGGTTACTCATTTTGAGGTAACCGGTTATCACTGTTAGTTGATGAAAAATATTTTTTGAAAATTCATAACTTTTAAACCGTGATTCCGATCGAGGTGTTCTTGGTACCGACGGAAAGTTGTGGATATATTCTACACTATGAAAGTGGAAAATATCGGTTTTGTTACCCGTTTAAATAATCGAAGGAAAACCCGAGTATGTATTAATTTTATGAATTGAATTACTATGTGCAATTTTGTTATACTATCGTATTGTGTTACATTTAGCCCCTTATTGTGAAAGAAAGTGAGTGATAACATGCTTAACATGAATTAGGAAGAGTGAGAACCCTTACCCCAAACCTAATGTTATGATTCTAGGTTGTGAATAGGATTGTGATAGAGAATCTAGATGGCGATGCTCGTGCGTTGATGCCTAGGTGTGCATCTTCGACGAGTAATAGTCTAGGAGAAAGTGAAACACTAGTATGGAACATGTGTGAACCATTGTGATTATGAGAAAAGGCAAAAGAGGCCTTAAGGTGAATGTGGCCTTGTGATCGTCGAATGCAATCACGTTTGTGTGTGTGAGATCACGTAATCATAATCATTTCCCTTGAGTTGCAGTTTCATGAGTCTCGAGCTCCTCTGAAACGTATGCATAATTACTTGGTAGGTTTGATTCCCGCGTGTAGTACGAATGGATCCTATATGGTAAAGAGACTTGTGATGGTTAACAGGCCATGAGAAGTGACGGTTCACGGCTAACAGGCCGATGATCCCGAATCCATTTCGTATGCCAAGTAACTACAAGGATCCATGACTCAGGTCGACTTCTAGACGTAGAAGCGGACGGGAAAAGGGGATGCCTTGGTAAGGTTATCGATTAGTGATATTTTGAGTTGGTGAACTCATGAACATGTTTCCATATAGTGTGAGATTGAGAACTCAAGGTCATTTCCCTTCCCCTTGACTTGAGCTAGGAATGGTAGAACCTTGTGAAGTCGAGAGAGTCTATAAGATAGGGAACTCACTGGGATTTAATATCTCACCCCATGTTGTTGATTATATTACAAGTTCCGCGAAGGGTAAGGATAAGGTCGTTTGATTATCCTTATTTATCTTGGCTTTTGGGATGGCATGGCTTCCGTTTGTGGAGTTTCATTTTGAGATCGCTTGTTGATCTAGTTCATAGTGCATTGGAACATCTTGTATATATTATGCCATAGATTTTTTTTTGTATGTTGTATTGGGCATGTAATGTATACAATGTGTTAACTAGGAACTTATGGTATTTCAGTACCAAGACTTGGATTCATGTATACATTATATGCTTTGATGTATGTGATTATATATAGGTGTTACAGTTGGTATCAGAGCTGGTCGTATCCTCGACCTAGCCATGAAATAGTATAAGTATTTCTTTCCGTTTCATATGTGTTATGTCGCCATTGGTCATAAGTGTTATATTTATGGCATTGAGCCTGATCAACTTAATCCTATCTGTATGACCTTTAGGAACATGGTTGACGGACGCAGAAGCAATCGTGGTAGACCCAGAACTACTCCTGTTGGGACGAATCTGCCGGGCGGCGACGAGTATGTCCCATGGCCCTATTTTTTACAACAGATGCAGCAGCAGCAGAACTAGTTCATGCAACAGATGGTACAACAGATGAATGGGAATCTTCATCCTCCAGTAGTTGTTCCAGATACTATAGGTGGGAGTTTTTGGGATTTCATCCGCATGAATCCTCCAAAATTTCATGGCGGATTAGATCCTGTGAAAGCTCATGAATGGGTAGCTGGCATGGAGAGATTTTTTCTGATAGTCCAGTGTAGTGAGGAGAACAAGATGGTGTTCACTTCTCACTCGTTGAAGGGTCCTACTATGAGGTGGTGGGAGAGTGTCTCAACCCTAATGACTATTCAAGAGGTACCTAAAGTCTGGGAGCAATTTAAGATTTCTTTTATGGAGAATTATTTCCCTAGTTCGTTGAGGACCTAGAAAGAATTTGATTTCCAACAGTTGAGACAAGGTACTTTGATTGTGGCTGCTTATGCTGAAAAATTTGAGATCATGGCTGCTTACTCTGGGCAAACCATGTATGCTCCAGATGAGAGGTGGAAAGTTGACCAATTTATTTTTGGATTAAAAGTTGAGATTTCCCATAGTGTGTCTCAAAGAGAGTTCACTACTTACGTTGAGTTGCTTAGACAATGTTATGTGGCTGAAAACACTCTAAAGAAAGTTCAAGCAGAGGGGGATTTGAGTAGGTCGAATTATAATGATCGTGGGAGATCAAATCAATAATTTAGGCCTAGACAACAAGCTTTCAAAGGGAAGCAAGTTCAGAATTCTAGGACTAATGTACCTCCCATGTGTCATACTTGTGGCAAGAATCATCATGGTAGATGTGGTTTTGAAGGAATGAGATGCTACCAATGTCATAAAGTGGGTCATATGGCGAGGTATTGTCCTCAGAGTAGGAACCAGACGCAAGGATAAAGTACCGGTTGAGTTTATACGTTGGATGCAACGAAGACCAAGGGTGACAACTCTTTGATTGCTGGTACGTGTTTCGTTAATGGGAATCCTTGTTTTGTATTATTTGATTGTGGAGCAACACACTCTTTTGTGTCAATGCAATGTATGAAGCGACTTAGGTTGCAAGCTATTCCGTTGTCTCCACCCATATTGGTTACTACTGCCATGGACGAGATAGTTGAAACACCTTTAATGTGTGAAAAATGTGTATTATCTGTTGATGGAAGAGTTTTTTAGATTGATCTCATTTGTCTGCCACTTAAGAAAGTAGATGTTGTTTTGGGAATGGATTGGCTTTCTGCTAATTCAGTATTTATAGGTTGTGAAGAAAGGCTAATCATCATTCCATCTATTGAAGCTACTTCGAAATATGTGTTAACTACCATTTTAGAAGGTACGGTTGGAATAATAAATTTTTTGTTTAAGAAGGAAAAATATGTTCTTTTGGTTCTCACTAAGGAGAAGAGTAATGACCTTCAAATTCTGAATATCCCTATAGTCTGCGAGTTTTACGAAGTTTTCCCCGAGAATATCACTTCTCTTCCTCCAGAAAGGGAAGTTGAATTCTCTATTGACTTGATACCGGGAACGGCTCCTATATCCGTTTCTCCGTATCGGATGGAACCACTTGAGTTAAGAGAATTGAAGGATCAATTGGAAGATTTAATGGCTAAACATTTTGTTCAAGCCGGTGTTTCTCCCTAGGGAGCTCCAGTGTTATTGGTAAAGAAGAAAGATGGTGGAATGCGGTTATGTATTGATTACCGACAGTTGAATAAAGTCACCATCAAGAACAAATACCCATTACCCAGGATAGACGACCTGTTAGATCAATTGAAATGAGCCTGCGTGTTCTCGAAGATTGATTTAGGGTCGGGTTATCATCAGATCCGTGTGAAGAGTTCAGATGTATCAAAGATCGCGTTTAGAACCTGTTATGGCCATTATGAATTCTTAGTAATGCCTTTTGGTGTGATGAATGCTCCGGTAGTTTTTATGGATTATATGAATCAGATATTTCAACCTTACTTGGACCAATTTTTAGTGATCTTTATTGATGACATTCTTATTTATTCTTGTACTTCTCAAGAGCACGAAGAGCATTTAAGAATCGTTTTATCGATCCTACAAGAGAGACAACTTTTTGCTAAGCTAAGCAAGTGTGAGTTTTGGATGTCAGAGGTTAGTTTTCTTGGTCATGTCATATCTTAAGGAGGTGTGGCGGTAGATCCATCAAAAGTGGAAGCAATGATTAATTGGGAAAGACCAAAGAACGTTTCCGAAGTTAGAAGTTTCTTGGGACTGATAGGTTATTACAGAAGGTTTATCAAAGGCTTTTCGCAATTGGCCTTACCAATGACTAAACTTACTCGAAAGGATTGTCCTTATGAGTGGGATTTGGTTTGTGAACGAAGTTTTAGGAGTTTGAAGGAAAGGTTGACGACTGCTCCTGTGTTGATCATTCCTGATCCTAGAAAGTCGTATGAGGTATTTTGTGATGCATCAAAGATGGGATTAGGAGGTGTATTAATGCAAGAGAGTCACGTGGTAGCTTATGCCTCCCGACAATTAAAAGTTCACGAGAAGAATTATCCAACGTACGATTTGGAATTGGCGGCAGTTGTATTTACACTGAAAGTGTGGTGTCATTATTTGTATGGGATACTTTTTGAGATGTTCAGCGACCACAAGAGTTTAAAGTATCTATTTGACCAAAAAGAGTTGAACATGCGTCAAAGGAGATGGATGGAATATTTGAAGGATTATGACTTGGAACTAAAGTACCATCCGGGGAAAGCGAATAAAGTGGCAGATGCATTAAGCCAAAAAGTGTTGCATAATGCCGAGTTGATGATGTTAGAGTATGTCTTATTGAAAAAGTTTAGAGATCTTAATCTTCAATTTATTTGGACTCCTAATAGTGTGATTATGAGAAACTTGAATGTTAACTCTACTCTAAGAGAGGAAATTCAAAAAGGACAAGTGTTGGATGAGAAGCTACCAGAAGTGTTAGTTTAACCAGGTTTCGTGCGAGCTACTAATGGAATAATCCTATTTAACCAAAGGATTTGTGTTCTGGATAATGCAATGTTGAAAAGATGAATTTTGGAGGAAGCGCATAAGGGTGCTTTTACTATACACCCTGGTTCTTTGAAGATGTATCAAGACTTAAAGAGGAACTATTGGTGGTCCGGTATGAAAAAAGATATTGCGCTGTATGTATCGGAGTGTGCGGTAAGCTAACAAGTAAAGATTGAGCACCAAAGGTCGGGTGGGTTATTGCAACCGTTAGAAATTCCGGTGTGGAAATGGGATAGTATTTCTATGGACTTTGCAGTTGGATTACCCCGTACGCAAGGTGGTTATGATTCTATTTGGGTGATTGTGGATCGGTTGATGAAGTCTGCGCATTTCTTAGTCGTAAAAACTACCTACAAGGCAAGTCATCTTGCAAGGTTGTTTATTTCGGAAATTGTGAGGTTGCATGGTATTCCCTCTAGTATTGTTTCGAATAGAGATCCAAAATTTACTTCAAGATTTTGGAGGGCTTTTCAATAAGCTATGGGAACAAGGTTGTGTTTGAGTACGTCGAATCATCCTCAAACGGATGGTCAGACGGAACAGACGATACAAATGATGGAAGATATGTTAAGGGCATGTGTGCTTGGAAGTAGAGGAAATTGGATAGAACTGTTACCGTTGATTGAGTTTTCGTACAACAATAGTTATCATGCAAGTATTGGTATGGCTCCTTATGAGGCATTGTATAGAAGGAAATGTAGGACGTCTTTGTGTTGGATGGAAGTTGGCGAAGATAGAATTTTGGGACCCGAAATTATTCAATAGACTACGGATAAGATTAGAAGGATCAGCGTTAAAGTTAAACAAGCGCAAGATCGTCAGAAGAGTTATGCAGATAATTGTAGAAGACCTTTAGAATTCGATGAAGGTGATCACATGTTTTTGAAGGTTACTCCAAGATTGAGGTTGAAAGGACTAATTAAGTCGCGAAAGTTAAGTCCGAGATACGTAGGACCGTATCAAATTTTAGAAAGGATTGGGGAAGTAGCTTATAGATTAGCCTTACCGCCTTCTTTATCTGAAATGCACAATGTTTTTCATGTATCTCAACTCCGAAAGTTTGTTCTAGACCTTCTTCATCCAATTCTACCATATACAATTGAGATAGAAACAGATTTAACGTTTGAACCTCAACCAAGCCGTATCACAGGAAGAGAAACTAAGGTACTAAGGAATAAAGAGATTCTTCTAGTGAAAGTTCAGTGGGATGAGATGCATCCGGGTGATGCAACTTGGGAACTAGAATCAGAGATGCGAGATGCCTGCCCTCACCTTTTCACGTAATCTTTAAATTCGAGGACGAATTTCTATTTAAGGAGGGGAGGATGTAATACCCCGTATTTTTATTTTGCTCTGTATAATATTAGTTTTGCTCAACTGGGTTCCGGTGTACTCTGAGAAATTATCAGTAATGATAATTTGAGTAAGTGATGAACTCAAAGCAGATCAAATTAATATTATCTGACTCTGAGATGCTAGCATTTGGTGCTATAGAGATATATTGGACATTCAAGTTAGTGTTACTAACTAGATGATATCTCTACATATCATTTCATTTCCTTTCCTCTTCGTTTGGAGCAAAGATAGAAAGAGAATTTAGTAAGAGTAGAGAGAAGGAGGAGCAAGAAGAGAAAAAGAGAAAGAAACCTAGAATAAGAAGAAAACTTGGATATTCATCATCTCTTCTTCAAATCATCTCTCAATCTTCATCATCCTCATCTTGTCTAGAGGTGGGTTCTAGTTAGAACTTGAGTTTTAGAAATTTTGGAAATGCTAGAGTTTAGGTTAGAAATGTTGGATTGTGAATAATAATATGAAATCGATGTTTCTAACGGTTAAAATGTGGAAATAGTCGGGTAATGTAGTCGGGTTGTGTGTATATTGAACCTAATATTCTTGCTTTGATGTTTCTAAGAGTTTGGAGGGGTTTCCATTGGTGTTTATGCTGAAAAGAGAAGGTTTTTGATTTCTAACTCAGTGGTAACCGGTTACCCATTATTGAGTAACCGGTTACATGCAGGAAAAGTTGAGTTTTGTGGGAAAAATGAATTGGGTAACCAGTTACTCATTCTGAGGTAACCGGTTACCCAATTGTGCCTCTAAACGTGAATTCAGTTCTGTTTTGGAAATTTGGCTTGAATAACCGGTTACTCATTCTGAGGTAACCGGTTACCACTGTTAGTTGTTGAAAAATATTTTTTGAAAATTTATAACTTTTGAACCGTGATTCCGATCGAGGTGTTCTTGGTACCGACGGAAAGCTGTGGAAATATTCTACACTATGAAATTGGAAAATATCGATTTTGTTACCCGATTAAATAATCGGAGGAAAACCCGAGAATGTATTAATTTTATGAATTGAATTACTATGTGCAATTTTGTTATACTATCGTATTGTGTTACATTTAGCCCCTTATTGTGAAAGAAAGTGAGTGATAACATGCTTAAAATGAATTAGGAAAAGTGAGAAACCTTACCCCAAACCTAATGTTATGATTCTAGGTTGTGAATAGGATTGTGATAGAGAATCTAGATGGTGATGCTCGTGCGTTGATGCCTAGGTGTGCATCTTCGACGAGTAATGGTCTAGGAGAGAGTGAAACACTAGTATGGAACATGTGTGAACCATTGTGATTATGAGAAAATGCAAAAGAGGCCTTAAGGCGAATGTGGCCTTATGATTGTCGAATACAATTACATTTTTGTGTGTGAGATCACGTAATCGTAACCGTTTCCCTTAAGTTGCAGTTTCATGAGTCTCGAGCTCCTCTGAAACATATGCACAATTACTTGGCAGGTTTGATTCCCGCGTGTAGTACGAATGGAGCCTATATGTTAAAGAGACTTGCGATGGTTAACAGGCCATGAGAAGTGACAGCTCACGGCTAACAAGCCGATGATCCGGAATCCATTTCGTATGCCAAGTAACTACAAGGATCCATGACTCGGGCCGACTTCTAGACGTAGAAGCGGACGGGAAAAGGGGATGCCTTGGTAAGGTTATCGATTAGTGATATTTTGAGTTGGTGAACTCATGAACATGTTTCCATATAGTGTGAAATTGAGAACTCAAGGTCATTTCCCTTCCCTTTGACTTGAGCTAGGAATGGTATAACCTTGTAAAGCCGAGAGAATCTATAAGATAGAGAACTCACTGGGATTTAATATCTCACCCCATGTTGTTGATTATATTACAGGTTCCGCGAAGGGTAAGGATAAGGCCATTTGATTATCCTTATTTATCTTGGCTTTTGGGATGACATGGCTTCCATTTGTGGAGTTTCATTTTGAGATCACTTATTGATCTAGTTCTTAGTGCATTGGAACATCTTGTATATATTATGCCATAGATTTTTTTTGTATGTTGTATTGGGCATGTAATGTATACAATGTGTTAACTAGGAACTTATGGTATTTCAGTACCAAGACTTGGATTCATGTATACATTATATGCTTTGATGTATGTGATTATATATGGGTGGTACAGTCTTAACTCATTTTACGCATGCATATTCTCTCATTCATATTTAACAATAGTTAGTTAGACATGGTATAACACAATTTACATAAGTAAAACATTTATCACAGTGGGATTCGGCTTGTGAACGAAAGTTATGAATTTTCTAAAATATTTTTCATCAACTAACAGTGGTAACCGGTTACCTCAGAATGAGTAACCGGTTACTCAAGTTCATTTCTCAAAACAGAACCAAAATCTCAATATAGTAACCGGTTACCTCAGAATGAGTAACCGGTTACTTAGTTCATTTTTCACGCAGAATACCAATTTTTCGTGCATGTAACCGGTTACCTCAGAATGAGTAACCGGATACCATTGAACCAGAAACCTAAAAACCTGATTTTAATGATGTAAACTCAATCCAATATCAATCAAAACATGTTGGAACTTAACAACAAGTATCACCGATTAAATTCATGCATAACCCGATTATACTATGCAATTTATTCCATATTTTAACCGTTAGAACATCGATTCCACACAAATTATTCATTTTCTCCAATTCTAACCTAAGTTCTAAACAACTCCAATTTCTAAAACTTAAGTCTCTAACTAGAACCCACCTGATAATCGAAGAGGAGGTTCAAGAAGATGATGAATAGATGAAGAAATGATGAAGATCCATGTTCTTCCTCTCTTCTTCTTTCTGTTTTCCTCTTTCTCTTCTTTCTCCAACTTTCTTCTTCTTCTTCTTCTTTACTAACTTCTTCTTTCTCTTTCTAATAAATATATATCTATATATATAATACCAATATTATATAATATAAATCCAATAGAGTAAAATATCTCCAATTGATATTTTTTCATCTAACACCAATTGATCAATTATTAGAGTCATCGTAAAATACTCTCTTGGACTAATATAATTGATATGTCTCTTTCATCAATAATTGATCTCTTCAGAGTTCACTAGTTGCTCTATTGATTCCAATTGACAATACATAGAGCACTTAGAGGATACCATTATTCCAATTGATTAGAGATAGAGCACACAAAAGCTCATATGATCTCATCTGATATCCAATTGATCGTTTAGATAATATGGGGTATTAGAAATAACGTACAGAACAATATTTGGTATTAGTCCAAGTCATCACTTTGGTAATATAAACAAATTGATAAAAGAAATTCAAATCTGAAAAAAAATGAAGTTTAAAGAAATTTTTGATGGATTAATTGAATGAATACCCCCTAGAAGAGTTAAACCTGAGCAGTTAACCTATATAGAAGAAATAAGAACTGATGATCTACCTATTGAAATCGAAAAATCAGGAATAATAGCAGGAGATAAAAACCTAGCAATTATCCAAAAAAAAAAGTCGGAAAGAAAAGGTTCAAAAATAAGGAATCTAGAAATTTGAAGAAAAAACCTAGATTTAACCGAGAAAAAAGGAAGAGGTAGTATCCAATATTTTATTAATATAGGAATAAAATTAGGACGAAATCCTATTAAATGTTTACTAGATACAGGAGCAGGAACTAGTCATATTACCATATATTTAATACATGGAATTGGAATACCAATAAAAGAATTAGAAAATAAATATTATTATCTAGATTATTATAATAACAAACATCATATAACCCATAAAGCAGAAATAGTAATATTAGTAAAAGAATTCGAAATTCCTCTAAACATAGAAGTAGAAGATAGCGTGAGTACGGAATTTTTATTAGGAATGGATTTCCTATGTAGTTTTGAGGACTATACAATAAAAGATATGTACCTTGAATTATGCTACGATGGAAGAACAATTAAAATTAGTAGTGTAAAAAGATCACAAGAAGACGAAATTCTCTTATAATTCAAGTTATACATGAAAGAAAAATATATCATGCTTTAATAGATTCAGGATCAGGTTTTAGTATTACAAGTCATCACTTTGGTAATATAAACAAATTGATAAAATTGTAGGAAGAGATATTCATAATAAGGAAACCATATTTAATCAAGGATATGAAAATTTTTGGATTACTATTGGAAACTTAAAAGTAAGATTTGAGAAAATCTATTATTATACCTATATAGTCTATGATTTCTTATTAGGACAAGATTTTATAAATAGAAATTTACCATTTATATTAGATACAATGAAAGCCTATTTTACAAGTCCATGTGGCACTCAGTTTTTGGAACGTCTAATATATCAACCGTATAGACATAATTATACGCACAACCAGCGTGGTGAGATACTACCTATTTATTTAAACCAAAGTAATCAAAAAGATAAAAAAGATCACTTTTATATTAAACAATTTTTTTTTGAATTATTAGAATAATGTTATGAAGAAGACCCACAAGCTTTTTCCAAAAGAAAACAATATTACGCTAAAATTGAACTATTAACTGAAAAACCTATCTGTGAAAAACCAATGTTATATACAAAGGAAGACGAAAGTGATTGTGAAAATATTATCCAAAAACATTTAAGATATAATTTAATACGGGATACTAAAAGTAATTATAACTCTGCAAGTTTTCTAGTTAGAAACCATAATGAGATAAAAAGAGGAGAACCAAGGAGGGTAATAAATTATAAACCTCTACATAAAGTTGTAAAAGATTACCCTTATCCATTACCTAGAAAGGATGTGATTTATGAAAAGATTAAAAATGGAAAGATATTTTCAAATTTTGATTTAAAATCAGGATTATAACAAATACTATTAGATGAAAATAGTAAATCTTGTACAACTTTTAGTACACCTCAAGGTAGGTATGAATGGAATGTATTACCAATGGGTTTAAAAACAAGTCCTGGAATATTTCAAGGACGATTGGATAAAATCTATAAAGATTGCTATACCTTTATAATTATCTATATTGATGATATATTAATATTTAGTCAAAACCTTAGTGACCATAGTAAACATTTATTTATCTTTGCTAAAGGAATTATAGAATTACAATCCCATATCTCTGAAAAAATTCTAGAATTTCCGAACCAATTAAAAAATATTAAACAAGTTCAATCCTTTTTAGGACATATTAATTATGATTCACAATTTATCAAGGATTGCGCTAAATTGAAAAGTAGATTGCAGGCCAAGATAAGAAAAGATCAGAAGTTTGAATGGAATGAAGAAGATACATTATGGGTAAAAACTATTAAAGAAAAGGTAAAACACTTAGAAAAACTTCCTTTCCCAAAAGAAGAAGATGAACTTTATATTAAGACAGATGCCTCAGATAGATTTTGGGGTGCAGTATTAAGACGTCAAGGAGACAATTTAATTCTTAAATATACTTCAGGAACTTTTAGAGGAGCTGAATTAAATTATGATATCAATGAAAAGGAAGTATTAGCAGTTATTAGAGCTATCAAATATTTTTTTCCTGAAATATCGATTTTTAATATTATATTTCTTAAAATTACTTTTCTTAAATTTCCACTTCTGTCTTTCCTTAGAGTATTTATTATAGCATCCATATTGTCCTATTTTATTATTTTTTGAGCAACATAATTGTTGTTTTTGATATTTATAAATTTTTCTTTGATCTCTAACTTCTATACAATAATCCGTTATCTTCTTCTTTGCAAACCATGTTTTTGCTCCTAAAGTGGATTTTTCTACATTTTCTTTCTTCATTTGCTCAGTGTAATAAGCTATTAATTTAGATCTAAAAGGTTCTGGTAGTTTTTCATAATACATTTTACTATAGAATTCATACTCAGGTGAAGAGTCTTTAAATTTGGCTTTATAGAACCATTCGGTATATTCACAGGTATATTGATCGAAATAACACATATTGCAGATACCGATATTCATCATTTTTTTTATTGCACTTTCCCTATCTACTTCCCAAAACTGTTTAGTATCTTGGTAATATCCTAAAAATTCTCCTCTTATTAATTTTTCAAGATTACTAAGGAATTTTACTAGAGTTCCTGATTCGGTTTTTAGAGTTTCATAACTTGTTCCTAAACTTTCAATATATCGATCTATGCTTCCTTGCATGGTTCTTCTTAGGAATTCCATACCTTGTTCTTTAGTCATTCCTTCCTTATTTATTACTGCACCATTTTCTTTTATCCACACGGTGAGCATTTTTTCTCTATCCACGACACAATCTAGATCTAAGTAAATCCCTGTTGGGTTTAAAGCTTGTGGTTCCTTATGATAAGGAACATATTTCATAGGGACGTAATTACTTGATTTATTCGTATAGTATTATCTCCGGTCAATATATTTCCTAGTTAAAATTGGCTGTTCTTCCTCATTTACTCTCCAATGAGGGTTAAACGTATTACTAGCCGAACTCGAAGTTTGCCTTTGATTTACAACAGTCGATGGTTCTAAGTTTGGTTTAATATCAACACAAATGTTTTCTGTACCAATTTCTTCATTTATTTCTAGGCTTTTTAATTTTTTTATTATTTCATCTTCATATTCACTATCGTTTTCCATTTCTAGGTATTAATCAATGTTAACTTTATTATTTTCTTCCCTAGAACTTTATTCTGTACTTGAATTACTGTCTATATTTATTTCCGGGTTTACTTCATTAATCTCATTTCAATATAACCCTAAGATAGTGGGTGACATATGCTCTTTATTTTCTAATAACTTATCAATAATAGATTTTTGTTTTTCTATATTGGGTTTTGGAGGTCTTCCAATAATATTTTGAATAAATTTCTTTTCCATTTCATCATCCAACATAATATTAGTAATTTCTAATTTTTTCTTTATTATTTCTAATGGATCATTTAAATATTATAGCCTTTAATGATTAATTTGTGTTAAAAAATATTGTTTAGTCTTATCTATTTCTAAAATTTCTATTTCTTCACGCAATGCTTTTATTCTATCCATATTAAATTTTTTGTAACATAGTATAGATCTGTCCCAATATTTCTTTCTAAGATTCATCTGTTTCTTTCCCAATTTACTTTAGGATACTGGTTTTCACTTGAGTTTTATCGTGTATAATATAGATTTCTAACTGTAAGATACCATCAGAGTTAAAATCGTATATATATCGTTTCCTTCTGTAGTAATAATGGGTAATCCTACACCTTGTAATCTATCATAACGATTTTAATTAGAACTACTCTCTATATTTTCTTTTTGTTGTTTTTTTCCCTAATCTTGTCGGGCTCTGATCCCATTAATAACTTGTCGGGTTGTTCTTCTTTTAATTCCTCTTTTAACCTACACGGACAAGGACATCCACAATATATTTTTAAACATAGATGGGTTGAACAATAACCACATCCTGGACATTCATGTTGTTTTTTATTTGCTAATTCATTTTTCCTTGCTATTAATCGTTCTAATGCACTCATAAGATCCCTTTTTCGTTCTTGGATAAATTGTGCATCTTGAATCATATAAATAGTCATTTCTACTATATCATTATAACTGTCAAAGGTTCGGTAATAATTATTATCAATAACATAATCTTCGTTTACCTCATTATATAAAGCATCTATCTCATCTTGGTTTAACATATTAGCTTGATCCATAATATCTTCGAATTCAGTTTGTGTCAAAGAGCTCACTTTTAAAAAACATTTCTTACTTTCTGGGTTTGTTTATGATATTTTGTGTATATCGGCTTCCTACTAAAAGTAAAAATGAATAGTAATTTAAGAGGGATAATGGGCCTTACCACACTTCTCTGGTAATTAATTGAGCTTTCCGTCCCTTTCAACACCAAAACAACGCCAATACTGGCTTTATAACGGTGGACAATGGACCTCGGGCTCCGATTACTATTGAAACATAGCTCATTCCCGTCCTTCTGGGGTGTTTACTATATCCTTACTTTAACTAAGTAAGCATGAGAAAATATAACTAAAACACAAATTTCAGAAACTGATAAATTTATTTAGAACATGATTATTACACACATACAAAGGCTTATCATTGAGTGCTCGTGTTCTTTTATATTACTAAGACGAGCTTATATAGGAAAAGTTTAAACATAACTATGGTTACATTATAAAACAACTAGAGTTGAATCTTATCTCTATCTTTACTACTTTTCTTTATCTACCAAAAGCTCTTGTCGGCCATAATATTTGCTTGTCGTTTCTGCTCTTGTCTTTTCATCTTTTTATCTTCTTCAATTATTTTTGCAATAATAACATTTGTGGCCCACTACCTTTTACTAGGCGACAAAACTCTTGATGAGTCTCTGGCTGTCCTTGGAAATTATTGTGCTCAACCTTTTGGGTAAATATTTGTAGGGTCCTTAAAATCCCTGGTTGTTGATCCTTGTCCTTTTTACAAATAACGATTGCCTGGTCACTCATTGAATAACTCCAAAATTTTGCTTGTTCATAAGTCTGCTTCATTATCATCAGGATTACATGAAATCCTAATGCTCTTCTTCTAGTTATCCATGCCTTATCAATTACTGGTTTTTTTCTTTATTAGATAATTGTTGAGCTGATATTTCTTCATCATTTAGGATTCCAATCTTGATAAAATAAACAGCTTCGCCATCTTCATCAGGACTTGCTGTATAAATTTTTACAAATATGGTTTTCTGGGGATTTACTCCTTTGATGTATCCTCGAATTCCATTTAAAATTTGTTCTGGAAAATATTTTAACTTGGATAAATCATTACTCTTGGGATCAATGTAAATAGAATCAATAAATCCATATCTTAAAAGATCAGTAAAAAGATTAACATCTTCCCAATCATCTAAGATTATTAATATTCTTGGGTATATGCCTCTATACTCTATGAGGTAACTATCGAGTTCACTTGGATTTCCTTGGTAAATAAAATCAACCATCTTTTGATAAATTGTAAGAAATTTATCAATAGGTTCCTTGGAGGGGGCAATTAATTAATTTATCTTTAAACGTAGAATTGATAAATCTCAATTTTCTAGGAAATCCTCTTTCTTTTCCTAAAAAACTGGATGAACTTGGTATATCTCTTGGAGATTCAGAATATAATGTAACATTAAGAACCCGAAGGATCTCTTGCTTGGTTATATTTAAATATTTTGAATATGATTCCATCTTGCTATCGACTTTGACAAATAATTCATCAATTTCAACAGCCATGAGATGAAACTGATTATTCATTTCTTCGAGTTTGTTCATTATAACCTTGGTTTTATCATCTTGGAGTTGACTATCCATTTGGTCTGGATAATTGATCTGCAAAACAATTGTCAGTTCCTTTTATGTAAATAATTTTAAAAGTAAAAGGGATAATTCTCATCTCCCATCTAATTCTTCTTCGATTAACAATATTGTCTTTAATCTTATTCTCCAAGAATGCTTTAACCTGAGTATTATCGGTTTTAATAATAAATTCTTTCTTAGCTAACCAGATCTTAAAAGATTCGATAGCTCTAATAACTGCTAATACTTCCTTTTCATTGATATCATAATTTAATTCAGCTCCTCTAAAAGTTCCTGAAGTATATCTAAGAATTAAATTGTCTCCTTGACGTCTTAATACTGCACCCCAAAATCTATTTGAGGCATTTGTCTCAATATAAAGTTCATCATCTTCTTTTGGTAAAGGAAGTTTTTCTAAGTGTTTTACCTTTTCTTTAATAGTTTGTACCCATAATGTATCTTCTTCATTCCATTCAAACTTCTGATCTTTTCTTATATTGGCCTGCAATCTACTTTTCAAATTAGCGCAATCCTTGATAAATTGTGAAGCATAATTAATATGTTCTAAAAAGGATTGAACTTGTTTAATATTTTCTAATTGGTTCGGAAATTCTAGAAATTTTTCAGAGATATGGGGTTGTAATTCTATAATTCCTTTATCTATTATCAGTCCTAAGTAACTAATTTTTTCTTTAGCTATTTCATATTTCTTCCTACTTAATACTAAACCATTCTCATAAGTTACCGTAGCAAAGATAAATAAATGTTTACTATGGTTACTAAGGTTTTGACTAAATATCTATATATCATCAATATAGATAATTATAAAGGTATAGCAATCTTTATAGATTTTATCCAATCATTCTTGAAATATTCCAGGACTTGTATTTAAACCCATTGGTAATACATTCCATTCATACCTACCTTGAGGTGTACTAAAAGTTGTACAAGATTTACTATTTTCATCTAATAGTATTTGATAGAATCATGATTTAAATCAAATTTTGAAAATATCTTTCCATTTTTAATCTTTTCATAAATCATATCCTTTCTATGTAATGGATAAGGGTAATCTTTTACAACTTTATTTTGAGGTTTATAATTTATTGCCATCCTTGGTTCTCCTCTTTTTATCTCATTATTGTTTCTAATTAGAAAACTTGCAGATTTATAATTACTTTTAGTATTCTCATGGCTGTTGAAATTGATGAATTATTTGTCAAAGTCGATAGCAAGATGGAATCATATTCTAAATATTTAAATATACCCAAGCAAGAGATCCTTCGGGTTCTTAATGTTACATTATATTCTCAATCTCCAAGAGATATACCAAGTTCATCCAATTTTTTGGGAAAAGAAAAAGGATTTCCTAGAAAATTGAGATTTATCAATTCTACGTGTAAAGATAAATTAATTAATTGCCCCTCCAAGGAACCTATTGATAAATTTCTTACAATTTATCAAAAGATGGTCGATTTTATTTACCAAGGAAATCCAAGTGAACTCGATAGTTACATCATCGAGTATAGAGGCATATACCCAAGAATATTAATAATCTTAGATGATTGGGAAGATGTTAATCTTCTTACTGATCTTTTAAGATATGGATTTATTGATTCTATTTACATTGATCCCCAAGAGTAATGATTTATCCAAGTTAAAATATTTTCCAGAATCAATTTTAAATGGAATTCGAGGATACATCAAAGGAGTAAATCCCCAGAAAACCATATTTGTAAAAATTTATACAGCAAGTCCTGATGAAGACGACGAAGCTGTTTATTTTATCAAGATTGGAACCCTAAATTATGAAGAAATACAAGCTCAACAATTATCTAATAAAGAAGAAAAACCAGTAATTGATAAGGCATGGATAACTAGAAGAAGAACATTAGGATTTCATGTAATCCTGATGATAATGAAGCAGACTTATGAACAATCAAAATTTTGGAGTTATTCAATGAGTGACCAGGCAATCGTTATCTGTAAAAACGACAAGGATCAACAACCGGGGATTTTTAGGACCCTGCAAATATTTACCCAAAAGGTTGAGCTCAATAATTTCCAAGGACAACCAGAGACTCATCAAGAGTTTTGTCGCCTAGAAAAAGGTAGTGGGAGCCACAAATGTTATTATTGCAAAAATAATTGAAGAAGATAAAAAGATGAAAAGACAAGAGCAGAAACGACAAGCAAATATTATGGCCGATAAGAGCTTTTGGTAGATAAAGAAAAAGTAGTAAAGATAGAGATAAGATTCAACTCTAGTTGTGTAATAATGTAACCATAGTTACGTTTAAGCTTTTCCTATATAAGCTCGTCTTTGTAATATAAAAGAACACGAGCACTCAATGATAAGCCTTTGTATGTGTGTAATAATCATGTTCTAAGTAAATTTCACAGTTTCTGAAATATGTGTTTTAGTACTATATTATTTCATGCTTACTTAGTTAAAGTAAGGATATAGTAAACACCCCAGAAGGACAGGAATGAGCTATGTTTCAATAGTAATCAGAGTCCGAGGTCCATTGTCCACCGTTTTGAAGCCAGGATCGGCGTTATTTTGGTGTTGAAAGGGACGACAAGCTCAATTAATTACTAGAGAAGCGTGGTAAGGCCCATTATCCCTCTTAGTTTACTATTCATTGTTACTTTAAGTAGGAAGTCGTTGTACACAAAAAATCAGAAACTAAACCAGAAAGAAATAAATGTTTTCTAAAAATGAGCTCTCTGACACAAACTAAATTCGAAGATATTATGGATCAAGCTAATATGTTAAACCAAGATGAGATAGATGCTTTATATAATGAGGTAAACGAAGAATATGATATTGATAATAATTATTACCGGACCTTTGACAGTTATAATGATATAGTAGAAATGACTATTTATATGATTCAAGATGCAGAATTTATCCAAGAGCGAAAAAGGGATCTTATGAGTGCATTAGAACGATTAATAGCAAGGAAAAATGAATTAGAAAATAAAAAACAACATGAATGTCCAGGATGTGGTTATTGTTCAACCCATCAATGTTTAAAATTATATTGTGGATGTCCTTGTCTGTGTAGGTTATAAGAGGAATTAAAAGAAGAACCACCCGACAAGTTATTAATGGTATCAGAGCCCGACAAGATTAGGGAAGAAAAACAACAAATAGAAAATATAGCGAGTAGTTCTAATTCAAATCGTTATGATAGATTACAAGGTGTAGGATTACCCATTATTACTATAGAAGGAAACGATATATACGATTTTACCTCTGAAGGTATCTTACAGTTAGAAATCTATATTATACACTATAAAACTCAAGTGAAACCCAGTATCCTAAAGTCAATTGAGAAAGAAACAGATGAATCCCAGAAAGAAATATTGGAACAGATCTATACTATGTTACAAAAAATTTAATATGGATAAAATAAAAGCATTGCGTGAAGAAATATAAATTTTAGAAATAGATATGACTAAACAGTATTTTTTAACATTAATTAATCAAGAAAGGCTAGAATATTTAAATTATCAATTAGAAATAATAAAGAAAAAATTAGAAATTACTAATATTCTCTTGGAAGATGAAATGAAAAAAAAATTTATTCAAAATATTATTGGAAGACGTCCTAAACCCAATATAGAAAAACAAAAATCTATTATTGATAAGTTATTAGAAAATAAAGAGCATATGTCACCCACTATCTTAGGGTTATATGGAAATGAGATTAATGAAGTAAACCCTGAAATAAATATAGACAGTAATTCAAGTACAGAAGAAAGTTCTACGGAAGAAAATAGTAAAGTTAACATTGATCAATACCTAGAAATGGAAAACGATAGTGAATACGAAGATGAAATAATAAAAAAAATTAAAAAGCCTAGAAATAAATGAAGAAATTGGTACAGAAAACATTTGTGTTGATATTAAACCAAACATAGAACCACCGACTGTTGTAAATCAAGGGCAAACTTCGAGTTCGGCTAGTAATACGTTTAACCCTCATTGGAGAGTAAATGAGGAAGAACAGCCAAATCTAACTAGGAAATATATTGACCGGAGACAGTACTACATGAATAAATCAAGTAATTACGTCCCTATGAAATATGTACCTTATGATAAGAAACCACAAGCTTTAAACCCAACAGGGATTTACTTAGATCTAGATTGGGTCGAGGATAGAGAAAAAATGTTCACCATGTGGATAAAAGAAAATGGTGCAGTAATAAATAAGGAAGGAATGACTAAAGAATAAGGTATGGAATTCCTAAGAAGAACCATGCGAGGAAGCGTAGATCGATATATTGAAAGTTTAGGAACAAGTTATGAAACTCTAAAAACCGAATCAGGAACTCTAGTAATATTCCTTAGTAATCTTGAAAAATTAATAAGAGGAAAATTTTTAGGATATTACCAAGATACTAAACAGTTTTGGGAAGTAGATAGGGAAAGTGCAATAAAAGGAATGATGAATATCGGTATCTGCAATATGTGTTATTTTGATCAATATACCTGTGAATATACCGAATGGTTCTATAAAGCCAGATTTAAAGACTCTTCACCTGAGTATGAATTCTATAGTAAAATGTATTATGAAAAACTACCAGAACCTTTTAGATCTAAATTAATAGCTGATTACACTGAGCAAATGAAGAAATAAAATGTAGAAAAAACCACTTTAGGAGCAAAAACATGGTTTGCAAAGAAGAAGATAACGGATTATTGTATAGAAGTTAGCGATCAAAGAAAAATTTATAAATATCAAAAACAATTATGTTGCTCAAAAAATAATAAAATAAGACAATATGGATGCTATAATAAATACTCTAAGAAAAGAAAGAAGTGGAAATTTAAGAATAGTAATTTTAAGAAATATAATATTAAAAATCGATATTTCAGGAAAAGAAGATTCAATAGAATAAAAAATAGTTATAATAGTTATAGTAAAGATAAAAATAGTGTTAATAAACCCAATAACTATTCAGAAAAACCTAAAACATGTACGTGCTTTATTTGTAAACAAGAAGGACACTATGTTAATCAATGTCCAAAGAGAAATAAGCAGAATATAAAGATTTTAGATGAAATATATGATTATGGTTTATAGAATCCGAAATAGAATCAGATTATAGCCTATATAGTCACTACGCCAAAATTGATTTTTTGTATCGCCTAATTTAATAGCACTTTTAAAGAAAGTGCTATTAAAAAGGAAAAAACATATCTTTAATAGCACTTTATGGTCGGGCGCTATTATAGGATACAGACAATATGATTTTGATAGCACTTTGTGACAAAATGCTATTATTATACTTCACTAAGATAGCGCTTTGCATATAAGCGCTATTATAGGATATTAAAAAAAAATAAAAGAAAAATAAGACAGATGTTTAATAGCGATTTCATGTGAAACGCTAATAAAAGGGTATTCATATAATAGCAATTTGTTAGAAAGTGCTATTATAAAGCTTTCAACAAAATTATGAAAAATGACGGAAGGTGGTCGCGTGTTCGATCCATGTAGATGACATTTTTATTTTGCTGTAACCAAAAACTTTAAGATAATATTTCTTTTTCCTTTTAAAAAATATAATAAAAAATACACACCATTTTTTTTGTTGTATTGTGTCACTTACTCACCTTCACCCTCACCTTATTCATCGAACTCAAAACTTTACCATCATCCTCCATGAACAAATTCCGTTGTTTTCTCCAAATCTAGGGTTAGGAATTCAACTGCATCACTTGTCTCAACCTTCTATGTGAAACCTTTGCCCTTCTCCGCCAGGATACTAAGAGACCACAACTTCTCGGCAAGTCTACCACCGTGAGATCTGGAACACACAATCTCAACTACTTCCCCATCACAACTATGAGTTTCATTCACCTTGATACTTAATTGGAAGGGTAAGTCTCTCTATTGTTTCAAATCCCAATTCCCAATTGAAATTAGTTTTTGAAATTAACAACTTTTGTTTAATTAGGGTTTTTGAATATACAGAAATTAAGCGTGATGTTGACCATGAGAGAGGATTTCATTCTCATTGTCTTTGTCCAACATGGATGCCTCATCGTCCTCTTCGTTCGCATTTCTCGACTTGCTTTGTTTGCATTTCTCCCGTATGATTCTTCTTCTACTAATTTCTTGTGATTTATTTTGATTTTCATTTGAGATTTGTTAGGTTTCATACAATTCTCATCTTTTCTAGGTTTACTACACAATCAACCATGCTCATATTCCTATGTGGTAAGTTGTTGAATATAATTTGAATTCATAACACATTTTAAACTTTAAATCCTATATCTTTCATATTATTGATTGCTTTGAAGTTTGAGTAATCTAGATTCTAGCATTTAGGTTTTATGCTTATGTTTTTATAGTAAAATTGATAACTTCTTCTAGTTTTGCTTTGCACAAGCTACTATTTTATGTTTAACAGTGTTTAATACCTTCAAACCCAAAGAAAGAGGATCTTATGAAACTTGAAGAGGCTGTAGATTTTGTCCCTGCTATTGTCATATATTTAGTAGTTTTAATTATTCGTGCACAATAACTTATATCATTTGACATTTTTTTTCTATTGTGGTGAAGTTAAGTAAATTTAGTAAATACTTTATATTTGTGTAAGTATATCCCCTCTGTACTTTCTGCTGAGGATGCTCATCTTACCCCTGTTTTACGTCTTGGAGCTGGAGCATGTGTTGGAATAATTGCTATGCCTGCAACTTATCTAAGGGATATGGTCCGAGACAGGATAACTCTACAGGTCCATTTTTCAATTTAGCAAATGATTGTTTTTTTGTTGTGAATTATAAGGGTGGTTATAATAATAATTGGAGAAAGTATATGTGGTCCCTAAGTTTGGTAGAAAGCTTTTTGCCTCGTATTTGCAAACCGAGAAATCCCCTTATCACTACCGAGGATCATAAAGCATGGTTAGTTTCCAAATGTTCCATTCCACCAACAAATGTGACATCTGGTGATGTAATTCTCAAGATCATTGATGAAGAGGTCGGCGAGCAAAAGACATTATTTTAGCCACTTCATTTTGTTGGTAGAGAAGAACAAAAAAGGTGATATAAACCTGGTGGTGGTTTTGTCATTTGTACATAGTTAAAAATTTAGAAACAAAATATTTTGCCTTTTTCATACCAGAAGCAGATGCATTCAACATTTGAAGTGGATGACAATTTTTCTGCTATTTAAGACAAATAGGTTGTTAGTTCTTGCAGGGAAAAAAGCTGGTGTGATTATGCTACAATATTGGTTTATCTTGTTCGAGAAACTTTATTATAAAAGAGGTTATTCTCAACTATGCAGTTCTTGCAAAATTGGTACAATTATGCTCAACTATTTAGGCCATTTGATTTGAAGCCAACACAAAAAGAGGTCTTTCACCAGCTAAAAAAGGTGGCAAGGTGGTCTTTCATCGAAAGTAGCATTGAGATTCTATGTTGTTTCAGTTGGAAAATTTATCATCCATGGTGACTGGTGTTTGGAGTGGTGATAATAATTTGCATCTTGAGGCAACGACTCATTTTTGAAAGCTCATTTCTATTGGTTTGAAATTTGATTAACTACTCTTATTTACAGTGTACTTTTGATTTATTAGTTAAAGCATCTTTGATTGACTTGGGTACAACATACGCCACAACTTGCGACTGCGTTATTGAGTAGGTTGGTATCAGATGAGTCAATTAAGCAAGCTTGACATAACACTTGTTTTGGGCTGTCAAGGTCGTCGTGTAGAACAACGACGTCGATGAAGTTGATCTTATCGGCAAATTCGGACCAACAATTGCGTACATAATTACGCTTTGAGGTATTCAATATCACTGTTTATAAATAACAATTGGGTTAATTTCCAATGTTTATGTTGAAGTTTTTCATATGTTTGTATAATAGACGTGCTTTGTTGGATGACGCTTACCGTCTATTTGATGAAATACCTGAGGGAAACTTAGTTTCATGTATAACAGATTTTCCATTTTAATGTGTTGTGTATTCTGTTAACTTTAATTATTCATTTTAGAGTTACATTCATAATGTGTTTTAGGAGGTAAAGATAGGCGATCAGCTAGACGAATCTAGAGAGAATGCTTTTGTCGGAGGAAAAAATCGCTGGAAGTAAGTATATCCTGTTTTGTTTCAACACTGACTAGACTTTTACAGCAGTGTTGAACTAAATAACATGTTTATCTGTTGTAGGTACTCCACCTTTGTTAATTGGGAATTGTGGTGGCAAAACTTCCCTATCTTGGCAATGATGGTAAGTTGGTAACTTCTCGATGCTATCCCAAGTTATTTTTTGCCTTGTTTGTGTATCGAAAAATTTGATGGATGCGTTGCTTCTTTCAACTTTTCTCCCCAGGAAAGAGACCTTTGACTGATGTATATGCCTTAGACATAGTTGTCAAGCCATATGAATGGCGCAAGTTAGAGCCCGAAGGAGAGGGCCCACCTCCATGCATGTATGCTTTGATCTCCTTAAATTTTGCCTTTCTATATTGATCTTTTGACATCATTGTGTACATATCAGTTTCAAATTCTTAAGAACACGAGATAGTGTTTGTTTACTTTTTTTAGCCTTTGACCTATTGTATTAGATTCTGGAAACACAAAATTCCAGTTAGATTTGTATAGAAATATTAGTTGATTGAATTACCATGTTTTTGTGGGTTTAATTTAGTTGTTAGATTTGTTTCATATTTATATTTTATAAACTATTTTCTCAAATCTCCATTTTTTTCTCTCCACTCTTTTTCGAACATAATTTTTTAAAATTGAACAGGTATATTATTTTTTGATTAACTTATTTTTGTATGAGCATTATGATTGTAGGATAGGAACCCTTTAGTTTTTTTTCATTATCTTTATTGTTGAGAACTTGAAAGTGTTAGACTGCAGACTTGAGTAAGTTTGAATTGAAGCTCACCTTAACTTGACCTTCTATTTAGCATTAATACTTTAATACAATGAATTTGTCTTATTATCACTGTTTCTGCCAATGAATTTGTCTTATTATCACTGTTTCTGCCAAAGAATTTGTCTTATTTATGAAAGATTTTCATTTTGAAGGTCCAGCAGCTTGATCAAATTGCTCCAGCAGGAAAATTTATTGGTGGTATTCGTAGTAGTGATCATTTTAGGTTTAGTTAAGATGTCTATGGGCAGTTGCTCTTATCAATATCTTCTTTCCATTTTAAGGCTTGCTCTTACTCAAACTAACTCTAATTAAAAAACCTGTTTTATTTCTGTTGACATTTTTTGTGTGGTTATTTGTATAGCGTTTTCTCCTAAGCATTACTACAAATATCATTTTACCACTTATATTGCAGTCCTTGGCTAGTGCATATGGACTTGCTAAGCATAGAGATGGTCGTTGGGAATGGGCAATTGCTCCTGGTGTCTCACCATTTCCAAGATATCAGCATGCATCGGTTAGATTCAGTTTCTATTTTTTTTTTCTCATTTTCTCTTAGTTGGCTATACATTCAAGGATCATGCTTAATTTAATGGTTCTATGTATTTGTTAATGCAATGCTACATGTGTCTGGTGGGGCTCTAAGTGGAGGACGGATGGTTGAAGATTCGTCAAGTGTTGCAGGTAACTCAATTCGGGTTGCTTAATATTTTTTATTGATAGTTGCTCCAAGTACCATATGGAATGCATGCAATTGAAATATCTATTGTTTTTATCCCCTAATACTATCTTCTTGCCCCACTCTTGATATGTGCATATGTATATTTCCAAAATTTGAATTGCAAGTGCTTTTTTATTCTATAATATAGTATCTGAAATTAAAGTTTCACTAAATTCTTTTGGTTAAATTACTAATTTTGATCTTATTTTATATCGCTTCATATCCGATTTGATTTATGAGGTTGTTTTGGTTGAATAATTGAAAATTTTGTTACAGATCATTACTCCTAACTCGGATTGTTGCTGAAATTGTTTTTGACAACAATCAATAATTGTTAATGTCAACAAATCCATGCAACTCATTCTGAGATTGAATTTTATATTCTATAAGGTGTAATATACTCTCTTACCAAGTCTTTTAGATGGGGCATAGATAACACTATCGAGCTTTGAAGGTTTGTCCTTTTTTTGCCTCCGTATTGTATGGTTAATATTACCGTGTCACTGGTTTAGTTTTCTATATTTCTACATGATTTATTTATGGTTTATACATTATTTAGTTTGCAAGTGGTTTAATTTTTTTATCAATCTTTGTGTGTTAGGTTGTTTGTACACTAGTGGGTATGAGTACCTACCGACCAATACGAGTATGGCAAAATTTCTAAAAATTAGGATATATGTACAGTAGTATGAGGTATTGTATAAAAAGCATACAAATGTAATAAATTAATTAAAATCATAGGAAATATATGAACAAGACAAAAGTTTTGAAGCAAACCAAATTACTTTGTAGCAAAACTGGGTGTTTTACATGGACTGGCTTGTACTTCATTATTCGATCATGTATTTGGAACTACATGTTGTTTTTTACTTGTTATATATACATATATATATATATATATATATATATATATATATATATATATATATATATATATATATATATATATATATATATATATATATATATATATATATATATAGGTTTATTTTTTGACAAATTTTTTTTTCATCAATACAATTTAAGTTTATTTGTTATATGATAAATTGTTATTTCTTATATAATATATTGTTGATATTTGAATTTTTAGAAGAAATTTTTTTTACATTTTTTAGTATATTGAATCACTCATAAACATCAAAGGTATATATATATATATATATATATATATATATATATATATATATATATATATATATATATATATATATATATATATATATATATATATATATATATATATATATATATATATATATCGCTTTTTGGGAAAGTGCTAATGAAGATAGGTAATTAATTTGTATACCAAAAGAAGGATTATGTGTAAAAAAAAATGTGTACTACAATAGCGTTTTATAGAAAGAGTGCTATTAATGAAACATCCTATAATAGCACTTTTATAGAAAAGCGCTATCAAACATGTGTCTTATAATAGCGCTTTGTTTGGAAGTGCTATCAAAATCAAATCAAAATAAGTATTATAATAGCACTTTTATGGAAAAACGCTATTAAATACTAGTACTATAATAGCGCTATTGAAAAAACGCTATTAATTACCAGTACTATAATAGCGTTTTTAAAGTGCTATCAAACGAAAATATTTACAATAACAGCGTGGTTAATAGCGCTTTTAAGCGCTATCAAAAACAAAAAAAAAACGCTATTAAATAGCTTTTTTGTAGTAGTGAGTGCTAGTATTAACTCCGAAGACACGAGTGATAATGAATAAGACGAAAGAAGAGATAACTGAAGAATCAACAGAATTTTCTGATATTCGAGAATATGAAAAATTAGAAGAAATTAAGCAAATGGATCTAGATATATTACCAACAAGAACTCTAGTAGAAAAATATGGAAAGTATATAGGACAAACAGTCCGAATGCAAAAAATCCATGAATCTAGTGTAGAAATAGGTGTAGCAAAAAAGAAAGGTAGAGCTCATTTATTAACCAAAGAAATAGTAAATTCAATATTAAAAACTATGGATAAAAATAAAAAGGATAAAATGAAGGTAGTAGATTTAATTAAAGTTCAAGTTATGATAAAAGGATATTTTCAAGAAAAATTAGATTCGCCAATAGCTATGTATTTAATTGATGAAAGGATTAAACACGATATACAAGATGCTTTGTTTGGTGCTGTTATGAGAAACTTATATTTTGGAAAAATAATATTCGAATATGAACCTAATTTTAGTATTTCGATAAACAACAAAAATTTAGATAAGGCTCTAGTATTATATCATAAACTAGAAATTTTCGAAATGCCACAAGGAAGTCATTGTTATTCAATAACGTACAAAATAATATTTGGTATTAGTCCAAGTCATCATACGATGAAATTCAAATCTGAAAAAAAGAAGTTTAAAGAAATTTTTTATGGATTAATTGAATGGATACCCCCTAGAAGAATTAAACATGAGCAGTTAACCTATATAGAAGAAATAAGAACTGATGATCTACCTATTGAAATAGAAAAATCAGGAGAAATAATAGGAGATAAAAACCTAGCACTTATTCGAAAAACAAAGTCGGAAAGAAAAGGTTCTAAAATAAAGAATCTAGACATTGGAAGAAAAACCCTAGATGTAATAACCCGTAATTTATTTTGCTCTGGATAATATTAGTATGATCAACTAGGTTCCGGTGTACTCTGAAAAACTATCTGTTAAGATAATTAGGGTAACTGATGAACTCAGAACAGATGAAATTAATAATTATCTGACTCTGAGGTGTTAGCATTTGGTGCTATAGAGATATTTTGGACATTTATTAGTGTTACTAATTAATTGATATTCTCTATATCATTTCTTTCCATCACTTGTGCCAAAGTTAGAAACAAAAAGTTGGAAAGATAGAGAGAAGAAGTAGAGAGAAGGAAAGCAAAGGAAAAGATAAAGAAAACCTAGAAGTTGAAGAACAACTTGGATCTTCATCTCTTCTTCATCAAATCAACCCAACATCTTCTTCATCTTGTTGTTGGTGAGTTCTAGTTAGAACCCTAAGTATAGAAACTTAGGTTAGAAGTTGGATAAAAATGGTGAAATTGGATTAATCATGCTAAATGTTGTTTGCTATGGTTGATATATGAAATAGAACACATTATATGATTGGGTTGTGTGAGAAATTGATGTTTGATACTTGCTATTATGATGAGCTATGTGTTGATGAGTTTCCATTGGATTTCATGTTAAAAATAATAGGTTTTTGACCTCTAGTTCAATGGTAACCGGTTACTCGATTTGGGGTAACCGGTTACTTGCAGGAAAATGACAGTTTTTACTCAAAATTGAACTAAGTAACCAGTTACTCATTTTGAGGTAACCAGTTACCTGATTGAAAATTGGCTACTGTAATGCGAAGTGAGAATGGGTAACCGGTTACTCATTTTGAGGTAACTGGTTACCACTGTTGTGTTTTTGAAAAATCTTGAAAAATTAATATCTTTTGAACCGTGTTTCCGATCGAGGCATTCTTGATACAGATGGAAAGCTGCGGAAATATCCTACGGGATAAAAGTGAAAAGTATCGATTTCGGTACCCGATTAAATAATCAGAGGGAAACCAAGAGTTATGTAACTTATGATTGAATTATTATATGTGATTCTATTATGCAAATTGTATTATGCTATGTGTAATCAATTGTTGTTAAAAATGATTGAGGTATGCATGTTAAAATATGGAATAGGTAGAGTGAAGAAATCTTACTATGAACCTATATTAGAACCTAGTAATGGGCTAGGAAATTGATAAATAATCTAATGACGACGATCGCACATATGAGGCCGAGGCGTGTGTCCAATACCGAATGGTATAGAAAGAATAATACACTAGTATGGAACATGTGTAAACTAAGTTAAGTATTGAGAAAAGGAAAAAGAGGCCTAAAGGCGAATGTGGCCTTGTGATTGTCGAATGCAATCATGTTTGCATGTGAATCACGTAATTGTAACCATTTCCCTAATATGTGTCGTTTCATGAGTAACGAGCTCCTCTGAAATGAATGCAAGATTTCTTGGTAGGTTTGATTCCCGAGTATACACTACAAGAAAAATGGCCTACGGCCACGCTAAATTTTTCCACAACTCAAAAATTGTGGCCACATACAAGCTTTGGCCAGGGTTTTCAAATCGTAAACATATGTTTAGAAATATTGAATCCGGAGTGTGAAACTGTAGCCTTTTCTTCAATTGCCACGGTTACAAAATCACACTTATATTTAAGCCACGGTCAGAAAACTGTAGATATTTTAAGCCACAAAGAAAAACCGTGGAATTATAATTTTCACTACCCCGCCAGAATTTCCCTCTCATTTTTTAGTTTCCCTCACGTTAATTATTTTCTTTTCTAATTTTTTTTTAAATTAAAAAAGAAAAAAAAATTGAAAAACTAAATTAGGTTAGAGAAAAACCTCACGCCACTCATCTCTCTCTCTGATCCTCTCACGTTTCAAACCCTTTTCTCTCTCTCACGGCTCATCAATCCTCGCCTACACGACCTTCTTCCTCCGTCTCCAACTTCAAAAGCTCATACCACTTTCGTTCCAGAAATCAAAATGAAACCCTCTTCCCTAAACTAAACCCTAACGGTGAAATTAAGAAACAAAGCAAACGAGGTTTCAGAAATGCATAGCGATTCAAACACATACATGGGAAAACGAAAGCAAAAGAGTAAAAAAAGGCGATTTAGGGTTACCTATCGGAGACACTCTGATGGTGCTTCACGGCGACGGGACGATGAAGTCCGGTAATATCATTCCTTGCTCCTACGTGTGTGTATGTTATGAAAATTAAAGAGGTACCTCTTTCCAGCGCTTACACGAATGCTCAGGTAATCTCTTCGATTCCTCTTCAACCGTCGTCGCTCTTTACGAATTAGTGCTTACGTGTAATGTTCTCATGGCTTTGTGCGTGGTGATGAGAATTCTTCTTGTTCTGAGCGATGTTATGCTTTCACTGCTACTGCCTGGTATTTGTGTGGATTTGACGTTGAAGAACTGGTATTCTTTGTATGAACTCTGTGGTATTTTTGATTTGAAATTGCGTGTTTTTACTCTTTTTGCATACTGTGTGGTGTGAATTTCTCTGGTGTGAATGTATTTTTGAGAATGAGTTTTATTGTTGTGATGTTGTATGAATGTTCTCTTTGGAATCGTGTGAATTTCTCTGGTGTGAATGTATTTTTGAGAATGAGTTTTATTGTGTAAAGTTAAATTAGTATTTGTAATGTGGAATTTGGTGTTTTCTATTATTGACATTGTTGTTGCTGTGAATGCAGTGATTCGGTCATGTCCAAATCTGACAAAGTTGTTGCTGGAAACTGCCATTTTTGGAGGACTGTAGGCTGGGAGATGTCTATCCTCCTCACGAACTTTAGGGCAGGAAAATTGGTATCACTCTCTCTTTCTCCCTGCTTTTGCTTTTCACTATTTTTTTTTTTTTGCAAAGTATAGTTCTTTTGAATTTGATGTGATATTCAGCTAGTGCTGCAATTACTTGCAAAAATGAGTTAGAGAAGATTAATGAGGAAATTCTTCACAAAGTTTCTGAACAGCTTAGGCAAGCAATGATTGCTACTTCTCAGAAGCCTCCTGGGATGGATTGGAGCAAGATACCCGGTGAATCAGAAATCTGTTGTAAACCAGAAGAATTCGGAGATGATCGTGTCTCCGAATGCAGCCGTTTCATTGTTGTTCATGGAGCAGGTTCCTCGGTTTTTTTCCTCTTTCTAGTTTAAAATTTCACATTCTATTAATGATAATATTATATGTATTATATCTTACAAATATAGCTTATACCTTAATATGAAAACAATTTGACCTTATTTTATCTTTTGCTTTAGAAATGATTATGCTATAAGCGCTTAATTAAGTTGTTTATTGAAAAAAGACCTTAAGAAGTTTTGCACTTGAAGTGCTTTGTTGCTACGCGAATATCTGTTAGTAATCATTCATTACCAATTTTATAAGATCTCTAACAATTGTATTTATGGAATTTTTAAAGGTGAGTTTGAAATTTTGACTGTTATATAAATTCATCTGCCACCTATGAGTTAAATTCTTTCTCCAAACTCAAGTCGATGCTAATCTAGCTTACTCTTGAACTTCATACCGAAACTTGGCAAAAATGTTCAGTTTGTAAAGTTGTTGTGTTTTAGTTTCATCACTCTCAATCCCTATATTTTGGTATCTAAATGTGATACCATGCTTAGCATTCCATTTGATTTTAATTTCAGGTAACCACTCTCAATCTTGAAATCGTTAGAGCACTAGCCAGAGGTAGTTTCGTTATTATTGCAATCTTTAGTTTCCTGTTGGATGAAAACATTGGTTATTTATCTTTAGTTTCAAGCTTTTCTACTATCATGTAGTCGGTTGGTCATAAGTAACTTACCCAATGTTATCATTGCTATCAGCATGCCTACATCTAACATTTTCTGCCATATCAAGATTTGTCTCATGTGCAAGTTGTAACTGCGGGAAATTCCTACAGTAGGGAATCCGGATCTTCATTACGCTAAAACTTAATATTTTCAGCTATTTGTTACTTTTACTTCACTCTTTTTTGGCTTCAAACACTTTACAAAAAAGTATTGAAATTCATTATTCTAAATTTTTTTTCTCTTTGCAGAGGGCATTCCTTCAGTTGGAATGTCACCTTTCTCATGTGGATGGATTACTGTTGAAAGATATGTTAGTAAACTCTCAACTGATATATGTCGGATCGTATTCATTAACAATGTATTATAGTCTTGTTTTGTCTTGCTTTTCAGTATCACAGGACCAGCTAAACAGTATATATGCATTGCATAATCTCCACATTTGCCGCAATATACTATTTCCTCTTCAAAACCTTCATCGCCACACGTAAGACAAACAGACACCTTAAGAAACTTAGTTTTCCATGATTCATTGCTTCTAATTATGACGATTTTGATTCCATTTTGAATGTTTCTGTTTATACATTGCAGCAAAGAATCTTTGATGCAAACTTGGGCTAAGATCCTTTAAAGATCGTAAGAACTTGGGGAAGTCCGTTGGTGCAAGAATGGTGAGTGACGAGTCCATTATAGACGCCTCATGACACTTTATGGTTTAATTTGCATATGCTATTGAATCGGTGACTAGGACAGAACTTGAGATTAGGATATCAACAACCCGCCGCTAATGAAAGAATTGTTTTGTGGATGCTGATGTTCCACAATGTAGACAATTAGCAAAGTAAATGCAGAACCTTGGCCATCAGCAGAACTTGACCACTCTAGAGGTGACCATGCTGGTATAATTCAGGTAATAATTTCTTCAACATTATCAATTAATTGGTTGTGTCTTGTATGTAATGATAACAATGTAGTGTTTTATGTGCACTACTATAGAGTTTGAATCATACAAGTAATTTATTCAATATGATCAACTACTTGATGTTGTGTCTTGTGTGTAATAATAATAATAATAATGTTGTGTTTTATGAGTGTTACTATACAGTATAAACAGAAGATATTAGACATCACTACTAAAGAGTTTGAATCTTAGATTTAGGCAACTTCTTCAACATTATCAACTGCTTGGTGCTGTGTCTTGTGTGTAATAATGTACTATTTAATACTAAGTGTTTGAAGCATAGATTTAGGTATCTTCTTCAGCATTGTCAACTACTTGGTGCTGTGTCTTTTGTGTAATATTGTAATGTTTTATACTAATGTAGTGTCTGATGCATAAAGTATCATTATCTTAGTGTTGTGTCTTATGTTTAATAATAATAATAATGTTGTATTTGTTAATCTGTTTTTGCAGGCAATGTTGGCTCCACCAAATGTAGAACCAGAATATGGCACAGAAGCTAATGGAGAGAACTTGATTGACTCAACAGATGTTGATGTTAGGTTGCCAATGCTTGTTTATGGTTAAGTGATTGCAATTGTAAGTTTTCTGTTTTATTGATGGATTTAGTTGCTAAGAATTATTTGTTAAATATATGGGAGACGCAAAATCGGTAATTACACTCTTTTATCACAAGAAATATTTTGTTGCATATGTAGGGAAATCTCATGATAATTACACTCTTTTACATTTGCATTTTCCTACCGCGGAGGGGGAGAAATTGCCTTCTACTACTACTGTTACTAGGTTGTTCTGCAATAGCAGTAGCAGGCACCAAGCATGTGTTATAATTTTATTTTCATCCTTGTAATCGGTTGATTGCTATTTTGTGTGGTTCTTTGATATTTGATACTTGTTGTCATAGTTATCAATATCATATAATACATGTGAATGGTAAGTTAATTCAATACTAAATCTCAGATTTGATAACTATGTTATTTTGCCTGTTTAGTTTATTTTGAGCATTAACATTTTACATTATGTTGTGTCAAAATTCACCATGAATGAAATCTTATATAATAACTGTTGATAATACTATGTAGCTACTTTAAGGTTTAGCCATTGCATGTATGTTAGTGATACACTGTACTTTTCAAATTATGCATAACATCAACAAAATACAGTGTCTTGTACTTGTAATACACTGTAAGTTAGTGATTGCTATAGTTATTTATTTTAAAATGGTATTAATTAGTTCTTACTTAAATTGTTAATATTTTTAGGACTCATTATTCTTGTTGAATTGTGTTATTATTCATCTTCTATTTAATATTTTGTAGGTGAAGATTAAAAATTAGTATTGGAGACTTGAAGATGAAAACTTGAAGATGAAAGTTATAGGTCATTAAGTGGACACAATTTGTTTTTAAGTTGAAATTTGTAACTTATTTTATGATCACAAAACTATCTTTTTTTTGTTATTATTATTATTATTATCGTCTAAAGTAATCTAGGATTAACTTTATTTATCTATCTTTAATCTTAATTTTGTAAGACTTAGTTAATTTTCTGTCTATCTATAAATAAATGGTGTAACATTTTTTGTTACAATTTGTTTCCTATATATGCTTAATAATTGCTTAGTACAAGGAGTGTCTATGTAAAGCTAAAAAATTGATGAATATATTATTGAAAATTAAATGTCATGAAGAACAATATGGTTACAACTATGCGGCACAAAAACAAATCGTGGCCTACTTAAATGGTGTAAAACCATGAGCAAAATGTAGCCGCGGTTTTAATTAGTGGCCATAAATTAGTGGCCACTGTTAAGAACCGCGGCTCATGATAAACCGTGGCCTTAACCTAGATACCTAAACCGTGGCCTATTCAATCCACGGATGTATATAAAACGTGGCACAAACACAAAAACCGCGGCTTATTCTTTAGGCCACGGCTGCATATCCCACAGTCGATTTCTCGTGGCCAAACTGTGGCTAAAGCTTTCAACCACGGTTATTTTACATATAACCGCGGTTTTCTGTCCGTGGCGGATGACCTTTTTTTTTGTAGTGATAGTACGGATGAAGCCTACGGGTAAAGAGACTTGTGATGGTTAACAACCCATGAGAAGTGACGGTTCACGGTTAACAGGCCGATGATCCCGAATCCATTTCGTATGCCAAGAATTCTACGAGGATCCATGACTCGTTCCGACTTCTAGACGTAGAAGAGGACGGGAAAAGGGGATGCCTTGATGAGGTTACCGATTAGTGATAAATTTTGAGTTAACAGACTCATGAACATGTATCCATATAGTGTGAAAGTGTGGACTCAAGGTCATTTCCCTTCTCTTGACTTGAGTTAGAATGATAGAACCTTGTAAAGCCGAGAGAATCTATAAGATAGGGAACTCACTGAGATATAATATCTCACCCCATGTTGATAATTATATTACAAGTGCTTCAGGTTCCGCGAAGGGTAAGGATAAGGCCGTTTGATTATCCTTACATACCTTGGCTTTTTGGGATGGCAAGACTTCCGTTGTTGGAGATTAATTTTTGAGATCATTGTATTGATATAGTTCTTAGTGCATTGGAACATCTTGTATATAGTATGCCATAGATTTTAGTATTTTGGGCATGTGATGGATACAATGTGTTAACTAGGAACTTATGTTATTTCAGTACCAAATACTTGGATTCATGTATAATATATATGCTTTGATGTATGTTGTTATATGTGGGTGTTACAGTTGGTATCAGAGCAGGTCGTATCCTCGACCTAGCCATGAAATAGTATAAGTATTTCTTTCCGTTTCATATGCGTTATGTCGCCGTTGGTCTTAAGTGTTATATTTATGGCATTGAGCCTGATCAACTTAATCCTATCTGTATGACCTTTAGGAACATGGCTGACGGACGCATAAATAATCATGCTAGACCCAGAACTACTCCTGTTGGGACGAATCCGCCGGGCGGCGATGAGTATGTCCCATGGCCCTAGTTTTTACAACAGATGCAGCAGTAGCAGAACCAGTTCATGCAACAAATGAATGGGGGTCTTCATCCTCCAGTATTTGTTCTAGATGCTGTAGGTGGAAGTTTTCGGGATTTCATCCGTATGAATCCTCCAGAATTTCATGGCAGATTAGATCCTGTGAAAGCTCATGAATGGGTAGCTGGCATGGAGAGAATTTTTCAGATAGTTCACTGTAATGAAGAGAACAAGGTGGTGTTTGCTTCTCACTCGTTGAAGGGTCCTGCTATAAGGTGGTGGGAGAGTGTTTCAGCCCTAATGACTATCCAAGAGGTGCCTAAGCTCTGGGAGCAATTTAAGATTACTTTTATGGATAATTATTTCCCTAGTTCTTTGAGGACCCAGAAAGAGTTCGATTTCCAACAGTTGAGGCAAGGTAATTTGATTGTGGCTGCTTATGCTGAGAAGTTTGAGATCATGGCTGCTTACTCTAGGAAGGCCATGTATGATCCGGATGAGAAATGGTAGATTGACCAATTCCTCTTTGGATTGAAAGCTGAGATTTCTCACAGCGTGTCTCAAAGTGAGCTTACTAGTTATGCTGAATTACTAAGGCAATGTTATGTGGCAGAGAACAGTTTGAAGAAAGTTCAGACAGAAGGAGATTCGCGTAGGTCGAGTCAGAATGATCGTGGGAGATCAAACCAACAGTTTAGGCCTAGGCAGCAAGCCTTCAAGGGAAAACAAGTTCAGGATTCTAGATCAAGTGTGCCTCCTGTATGTCGTACTTGTGGTAAGATGCATTTTGGTAGATGTAGTTTCAAAGGAATGAAGTGTTATCAGTGTCAGAAAGTGGGTCATATGGCGAGGGATTGTCCTCAGAATAGGAACCAGACGCAAGGGAAGAGTATCGGTCGAGTTTATACTTTGGATGCGAAGAAAGCAAAGGGAGATAACTCTTTGATTGCTGGTACGTGTTTCGTTAATGGGAATCCTTATTTTGTATTATTTGATTTTGGAGTGACACACTCTTTTTTGTCGATGCAATGTGTGAAGCGACTTGGGTTGCAAGTTATTCCTTTGTCTCCACCCATGGTGGTTACTACTTCCATGGATGAGATGGTTGAAACATCTTTAATGTGTGAAAATTGTGTTTTATCTGTGGATGGGAGAGTTTTTCAGATTGATCTTATTTATTTGCCTATTAAGAAAGTAGATGTTATTTAGGGAATGGATTGGCTTTCTGATAATTCAATATTTATTGGTTGTGAAGAAAAGCTAATCATCATTCCATCCGTTAAGGCTACTCTGAAGGATGTGTTGACTACTATTTTAGAAGGTACGGTTGGAATGATAAATTTCTTGTTTGAGAAGGAAAATTCTGTTCTTTTGGTTCTCACTAAGGAATAGAGTAGCGACCTTCAAGTTCTGAGTATTCCTGTAGTCTGTGAGTTTTCTAAAGTTTTCCCCGAGAATATCACTTCTCTTCCTCTGGAAAGGGAAGTGGAATTCTCTATTGACCTGATACCGGGAACGGTTCCTATATCTGTTTCTCCGTATCGGATGGCCCCACTTGAGTTAAGAGAATTGAAGGATCAATTAGAAGAACTAATGGCTAAGCATTTTGTCTGACCTAGTGTTTCGCCCTGGGGAGCTCCAGTGTTATTGGTAAAGAAGAAGGATGTTGGAATACGGTTATGTATTGATTACCGGTAGTTGAATAAAGTCACCATCAAGAACAAATACCCATTACCCAGGATAGACGACCTGTTAGATCAATTGAAAGGAGCCAGTGTGTGTTCGAAGATTGATTTACGGTCAGGTTATCACCAAATCCATGTGAAGAGTTCAAATGTATCAAAGACCGCGTTTAGAACCCGTTATGGTCATTATGAATTCTTAGTAATGCCTTTCGGTGTGACGAATGCTCCGATAGTTTTTATGGATTGTATGAATCAGATATTTCAAGCTTACTTGGATCAATTTGTAGTGATCTTCATAGATGACATTCTTATTCATTCTCGTACTTCTCAAGAGCACGAAGAACATTTAAGAATCGTTTTATCGATCCTACAAGAGAGACAACTTTTTGCTAAGCTAAGCAAGTGTGATTTTTGGATGTTAAAGGTTAGTTTTCTTGTTTATGTCATATCTCAAGGAGGTGTGGCGGTAGATCCATCAAAAGTGGAAGCAGTGATTAATTGGGAAAGACCGGAGAATGATTTCGAAGTTAGAAGTTTCTTGGGACTGGCAGGTTCTTATAGGAGGTTCATCAAAGGATTTTTTCACTTGGCCTTACCAATGACTAAACTTACTCGAAAGGATTGTCCTTATGAGTGGGATTCGGATTGTGAACGAAGTTTTATGAGTTTGAAGGAAAGATTGACGACTGCTCCTGTTTTGATCATTCGTGATCCTAGCAAGTCGTATGAGGTATTTTGTGATGCATCAAAGATGGGATTTGGAGGTTTATTAATGCAAGAGAGTCACGTGGTAGCTTATGCCTCCCGACAATTAAAAGTTCACGAGAAGAATTATCCAACACATGATTTGGAATTAGCGGCAGTTGTATTTACACTGAAAGTGTGGCGTCATTATTTGTATGGGGTACGTTTTGAGATGTTCAGCGACCACAAGAGTTTAAAGTATCTATTTGAGCAAAAAGAGTTGAACATGCGTCAAAGGAGATGGATGGAATATTTGAAAGATTATGAATTGGAACTAAAGTACCATCCGGGTAAAGCGAATAAAGCAGCGGATGCTCTGAGTCGGAAAGTGCTACATAATGTCGAGTTGATGATGTTAGAGTATGCCTTATTGGAAATGTTACAAGATCTTAATCTCTAATTTGTTTGGACTGCTAATGGTGTGATTATGGTAAACTTGAATGTTAATTCTACTCTTAGAGAGGAAATTCAACAAGGACAAGTGTTGGATGAGAAGTTACAAGAAGTGTTAGTTCAACCGGGTTTCGTGCGAGCTACCGATGAAATTATTCTGTTTGACCAAAGGATTTGTGTTATGGATGATGCAGTGTTGAAAAGAATAATTTTAGAGGAAGCGCATAAAGGTGCTTTTACTATACATCCTGGTTCTTCAAAAATGTATCAAGACTTAAAGAGGGACTATTGGTGGTCCGGTATGAAAAAGGATATTGCAGTGTATGTATCGGAGTGTGCGATATGCCAACAAGTAAAGATTGAGCACCAAAGGCCGGTGGCTTATTACAACCATTAGAAATTCCGATATGGAAGTGGGATAGTATTTCTATGGACTTTACAGTTGGATTAACCCGTGCACAAGGTGGTTATGATTCTATTTGAGTAATTGTGGATCGGTTGACGAAATCTGCACATTTCTTAACCATAAAGACTACTTACAAGGCGAGTCATCTCGCAAAGTTGTTCATTTCAGAAATTGTAAGGTTACATGGTATTCCCTCTAGTATTGTGTCCGATCGAGATCCAAAGTTCACTTCAAGATTTTAGAGAGCTTTTCAACAAGCTTTGGGAACAAAATTGTGTTTGAGTACGTCGAATCATCCTCAAACGGATGGTTAGACGGAACGAACGATACAAACAATGGAAGATATATTAAGAGATTGTGTACTTGGAAGTGGAGGAAATTGGATAGAATTTTTATCGTTGATTGAGTTTTCATACAATAATAGTTATCATGTGAGTATTGGTATGGCTCCTTATGAGGCATTATATGGAAGGAAGTGTAGGACGCCTTTGTGTTGGGCGGAGGTTGGCGAAGATAGAATTTTGGGACCCGAAATTATTCAATAGACTACGGATAAGATTAGAATGATCCGTGACAAAGTTAAACAAGCACAAGATCGTCAGAAGAGTTATGCGGATAACCGTAGGAGACCTTTAGAGTTTGATGAAAGTGATCACGTGTTTTTTAAGGTTCTCCGAAATTGAGGTTGAAAGGACCGTTTAAGTCACAGAAGTTGTGTCCGAGATACGTGGGACCGTATCAAAATTTAAAAAGGATTAGTGAAGTAGATTACAGATTAGCCTTACCGCCTTCTCTGTCAGAGATGAACGATGTTTTTCATGTGTCTCCACTCCGAAAGTTTGTTCTAGATCCTCTTCAACCATTTCTACCAGATACAATTGAGATAGAAACAAATTAGACGTTTGAACCTCAATCAAGCCGTATCACAGGAAGAGAAACTAAGGTACTAAGGAATAAAGAGATTCCTCTAGTGAAGGTTCAGTAGGATGCGACGCATCCGGGTGATGCAACTTGGGAACTAGAATCAGAGATGCGAGATGTTTACCTTCATCTTTTCAGGTAATCTTTAAATTCGTGGACGAATTTATATTTAAGGAGGAGAGGATATAATACCCCATAATTTATTTTGCTCTGGATAATATTAGTATGATCAACTGGGTTCCGGTGTACTCTGAGAAATTATCTGTTAAGATAATTAGGGTAACTGATGAGCTCAGAACATATAAAATTAATAATTATCTGTCTCTGAGATTTTAGCATTTGCTGCTATAGAGATATTTTGGACATTTAGTAGTGTTACTAATTAATTGATATTCTCTATATCATTTCTTTCCATCACTTGTGCCATTGTTAGAAACAAATAGTTGGAAAGATAGAGAGAAGAAGTAGAGAGAAGGGAGAGCAAAGAGGAAAAGAGAAAGAAAACCTAGAAGTTGAAGAACAACTTGGATCATCATCTCTTCTTCATCAAATCCACCCAACATCTTCTTCATCTTGTTGTTGGTGAGTTCTAGTTAGAACCCTAAGTATAGAAACTTAGGTTAGAAGTTGGATAAAAATTGTGAAATTGGATTAATCATGCTAAATGTTGTTTGCTATGGTTGATATATGAAATAGAACACATTATATGATTGGGTTGTGTGAGAAATTGATGTTTGATACATGCAATTATGATGAGCTATGTGTTGATGAGTTTCCATTAGATTTCATGTTGAAAATAACAGGTTTTTGACCTCTGGTTCAGTTGTAACCGGTTACTCGATTTGGGGTAACCGGTTACTTGCAGGAAAATGACAGTTTTTACTCAAAATTGAACTAAGTAACCGGTTACTCATTTTGAAGTAACCGTTTACCTGATTGAAAGTTGGCTACTATAATGAGAAGTGAGAATAGGTAATCGGTTACTCATTTTGAGGTAACCGGTTACCACTGTTGTGTTTTTGAAAAATGTTAAAAAATTAATATCTTTTGAACCGTGTTTCCGATCGAGGCATTCTAGATACCGATGGAAAGCTGTGGAAATATCCTATGGGATAAAAGTGAAAAGTATCAATTTCGGTACCCGATTAAATAATCTGAGGGAAACCAAGAGTTATGTAACTTATGATTGAATTATTATATGTGATTCTATAATGCAAATTATATTATGCTATGTGTAATCAATTGTTGTTAAACATGATTGAGAGAGTATGCATGTTAAAATATGGAATAGGTAGAGTGAGGAAATCTTACTATGAACCTATATTAGAACCTAGTAATGGGCTAGGAAATTGATAAATAATCTAATGACGACGATCACACATATGAGGCCGAGGCGTGTGTCCAATACCGAATGGTATAGAAAGAATAATACACTAGTATGGAACATGTGTAAACTATGTTAAGTATTGAGAAAAGGCAAAAGAGGCCTAAAGGCGAATGTGGCCTTGTGATTGTCGAGTGCAATCACGTTTCTATGTGAATCACGTAATCGCAACCATTTCCCTAATATGTGTCGTTTCATGAGTAACGAGCTCCTCTGAAATTAATGCATGATTTCTTGGTAGGTTTGATTCTCGAGTATAGTACGGATGGAGCCTACCGGTAAAAAGACTTGTGATGGTTAACAAGCCATGAGAAGTGACGGTTCACGGTAACAGGCTGATGATCCCGAATCCATTTCGTATGCCAAGAATTCTACGAGGGTCCGCGACTCGTTCCGACTTCTAGAGGTAGAAGAGGACGGGAAAAGGGGATGCCTTGATGAGGTTACCGATTAGTAATAAATTTTGAGTTAACAGACTTATGAACATGTGTCCATATAGTGTGAAAGTATGGACTCAAGGTCCCTTCCCTTCCCTTGACTTGAGTTAGAATGATAGAACTTTGTAAAGCCGAGAGAATCTATAAGATAGGGAACTCACTGAGATTTAATATCTCACCCCATGTTGTTGATTATATTACAGGTGCTTCAGGTTCCGCGAAGGGTAAGGATAAGGCCGTTTGATTATCCTAACTTACCTTGGATTTTTGGGATGGCAAGACTTCCGTTGTTGGAGATTAATTTTTTAGATCATTGATTGATTTAGTTCTTAGTGCATTGGATCATCTTGTATATAGTATGCCATATATTTTAGTATTTTGGGCATGTGATGTATACAATGTGTTAACTAGGAACTTATGGTATTTCAGTACCAAATACTTGGATTCATGTATAATATATATGCTTTGATGTATGTTGTTATATGTGGGTGTTACAGTTGGTATCAGAGCAGGTCGTATCCTCAACCTAGCCATGAAATAGTATAAGTATTTCTTTCCGTTTCATATGTGTTTTGTCGCCACTGGTCTTAAGTGTTATATTTATGGCATTGATCCTGATAAACTGAATCCTATCTGTATGACCTTTAAGAACATAGCTGACGGACGCAGAAGCAATCATGGTAGACCCAGAACTACTCCTGTTAGGACGAATCCGCCGGGCGGCGACGAGTATGTCCCATGGCCCCAGTTTTTACAACAGATGCAGCAGCAGCAGAACTAGTTCATGCAACAGATGGTACAACAAATGAATGGGGGTCTTCATGCTCCAGTAGCTGTTCCAGATGCTGTAGGTGGAAGTTTTCAGGATTTCGTCCGCATGAATCCTCCAGAATTTCATGGCGGATTAGATCCTGTGAAAGCTCATGAATGGGTAGCTGGCATGGAGAGAATTTTTCAGATAGTCCAGTGTAATGAAGAGAACAAGGTGGTGTTCGCTTCTCACTCGTTGAAGGGTTCTGCTATCAGGTTTAATTCTTCTAGGGGGTATCCATTCAATTAATCCATCAAAAATTTCTTTAAACTTCATTTTTTCAAATTTGAATTTCATCGTATGATGACTTGGACTAATACCAAATATTGTTCTGTACGTTATTGAATAACAATGACCTCCTTGTGGCATTTCAAAATTTTTTAGTTTATGATATAATACTAGAGCCTTATCTAAATTTTGTCGTTTATCGAAATACTAAAATTAGGTTCATATTCGAATATTATTTTTCCAAAATATAAGTTTCCCATAACAGAACCAAACAAAGCATCTTGTATATCGTGTTTAATCCTTTCATCAATTAAATACATAACTATTGGTGAATCTAATTTTTCCTGAAAATATCCTTTTATCATAACTTGAACTTTAATTAAATCAACTACCTTCATTTTATCCTTTTTATTTTTATCCATAGTTTTTAATATTGAATTTACTATTTCTTTGGTTAATAAAGTAACTCTACCTTTCTTTTTTGCTACACCTATTTCTACACTAGATTCATGGATTTTTTGTATTCGGATTGTTTGTCCTATATACTTTCCATATTTTTCTACTAGAGTTCTTGTTGGTAATATATCTAGATCCGTTTGCTTAATTTATTCTAATTTTTCATATTCTCGAATATCAGAAAATTCTGTTGATTCTTCAGTTATCTCTTCTTCCGTCATATTAATTATCACTCGTGTCTTCGAGTTAATACTAGCACTATATAGGCTATAATCTGATTCTATTTCGGATTCTATAGGTTCAAAACCATAATCATGTATTTCATCTAAAATCTTTATATTATGTTTATTTCTCTTTGGACATTGATTATCATAGTGTCCTTCTTGTTTACAAATAAAGCATGTACATGTTTTAGGTTTTTCTGAATAGTTATTGGGCTTATTAACACTATTTTTATCTTTACTATAACTACTATAACTATTTTTTATTCTATCGAATCTTCTTTTCCTGAAATATCAATTTTTAATATTATATTTCTTAAAATTACTTTTCTTAAATTTCCACTTCTTTCTTTTCTTAGAGTATTTATTGTAGCATCCATATTGTCCTATTTTATTATTTTTTGAGCAACATAATTGTTGTTTTTTATATTTATAAATTTTTCTTTGATCTCTAACTTCTATACAATAATTTGTTATCTTCTTCTTTGCAAACCATGTTTTTGCTCCTAAAGTGGTTTTTTCTACATTTTCTTTCTTTATTTGCTCAGTGTAATCAACTATTAATTTAGATCTAAAAGGTTCTGGTAGTTTTTCATAATACATTTTACTATAGAATTCATACTCAGGCGAAGAGTCTTTAAATCTAGCTTTATAGAACCACTTGGTATATTCACAGGCATACTGATCGAAATAACACATATTGCAGATACCGATATTCATCATTCCTTTTATTGCACTTTCCCTATCTACTTCCCAGAACTGTTATTTATCTTGGTAATATCCTAAAAATTCTCCTCTTATTAATTTTTCAAGATTACTAAGGAATATTACTAGAGTTCCTGATTCGATTTTTAGAGTTTCATAACTTGTTCCTAAACTTTCAATATATCGATCTACTCTTCCTCCCATGGTTCTTCTTAGGAATTCCACACCTTGTTCTTTAGTCATTCCTTCCTTATTTATTACTGCACCATTTTCTTTTATCCACATGGTGAACATTTTTTCTCTATCCTCGACACAATCTAGATCTAAGTAAATCCCTGTTGGGTTTAAAGCTTGTGGTTCCTTATCATAAGGTACATATTTCATAGGGACGTAATTACTTGATTTATTCGTATAGTACTGTCCCCGGTCAATATATTTCCTAGTTAGATTTGGTTGTTCTTCCTTATTTACTCTCCAATAAGGGTTAAACGTATTACTAGCCGAACTCGAAGTTTGCCCTTGATTTACAATAGTTGGTGGTTCTAAGTTTGGTTTAATATCAACACAAATGTTTTCTGTACCAATTTCTTCATTTATTTCTAGGCTTTTTAATTTTTTTATTATTTCATCTTCATATTCACTATCATTTTCCATTTCTAGGTATTGATCAATGTTAACTTTACTATTTTCTTCCCTAGAACTTTCTTCTGTACTTGAATTACTGTCTATATTTATTTCCGGGTTTGCTTCATTAATCTCATTTCCATATAACCCTAAGATAGTGGCTGACATATGCTCTTTATTTTCTAATAACTTATCAATAATAGATTTTTGTTTTTCTATATTGGGTTTAGGAGGTCTTCCTATAAAATTTTGAATAAATTTCTTTTCCATTTCATCTTCCAACAGAATATTAGTAATTTCTAATTTTTCCTTTATTATTTCTAATTGATCATTTAAATATTCTAGCCTTTCATGATTAATTAGTGTTAAAAAATACTATGTAGTCTTATCTATTTCTAAAATTTATATTTCTTCACGCAATGCTTTTATTCTATCCATATTAAATTTTTTGTAACATTGTATAGATCTGTTCCAATATTTCTTTCTGGAATTCATCTATTTCTTTCTCAATTGACTTTAGGATACTGGTTTTCACTTGAGTTTTATAGTGTATAATACAAATTTCTAACTGTAAGATACCTTCGGAGTTAAAATCGTATACATCGTTTCCTTCTGTAGTAATAATGGGTAATCCTACACCTTGTAATCTATCATAACGATTTTAATTAGAACTACTCGCTATATTTTCTTTTTGTTGTTTTTTTCCCTAATCTTGTCGGGCTCTGATCCCATTAATAACTTGTCGGGTTGTTCTTCTTTTAATTCCTCTTTTAACCTACACGGACAAGGACATCCACAATATATTTTTAAACATAGATGGGTTGAACAATAACCACATCCTGGACATTCATGTTGTTTTTTATTTGCTAATTCATTTTTCCTTGCTATTAATCGTTCTAATGCACTCATAAGATCCCTTTTTCGCTCTTGGATAAATTCTGCGTCTTGAATCATATGAATTGTCATTTCTACTATATCATTATAACTGCCAAAGGTTCGGTAATAATTATTACAATAACATAATCTTCGTTTACCTCATTATATAAAGCATCTATCTCATCTTGGTTTAACATATTAGCTTGATCCATAATATCTTCGAATTCAATTTGTATCAGAGAGCTCATTTTTAGAAAACATTTGTTACTTTCTGGTTTAGTTTCTGATATTTTGTGTACAGCGGCTTCCTACTTAAAGTAATAATGAATTGTAAACTAAGAGGGATAATGGGCCTTACCACGCTTCTCTAGTAATTAATTGAGCTTGCCGTCCCTTTTAACACCAAAACAATGTCGATCCTGGCTTCAAAACGGTGGACAATGGACCTCGGTGTAATACCCCGTATTATCTAAATGCTCAGTTGGATATCAGATGAGACCCGATGAGTATCTATGTGCTCTATCCTTGGATAAGTGGATTAATGGAATCCTCTAAGTACTTTAAGTATTGACATTTGGGATCTATAGAGCAACTGGTGAACTCTGAAGAGATCAATTACTTTAATTCAAGAATGGGTTTTTATGGTAACTTTAATAATTGATCAATTTGTGTTAGACGACAAAATATCAATTGGAGATATTTTGCCCTGTTGGATTATATATTATTACAAGTTTATATATATATATATATATATATATATATATTTTTTTTTTTTTGTTATAAGAAAAAGAAAAAAAAAAGAAGAAGTTAGTAAGAAGAAGAAGAAGAAGAGAGAGAAAGAGGAAGAAGAGAGAAAAGCCATGGATCATCCTTAAAGTTCATCATCTTCTTCAACCTCCTCTTCGATTATCAGGTGGGTTCTAGATAGACACCTTAAGTTCTAGAAATTCTTGATATTGAACTTAGGTTAGTTTCATACCCCAAAATTTGACCACTAATATTTCCCATCATTGTGCAAATCATCATCACAATATGGATGAACCATTAGTCTCCCCAAAGATAGGTGAGCATCCACTACAATCAGACTTAGGGTTTCAAGCCCTCTCAGAGCTCTTAGACAAAGGATCAATCAAGGAATAACATGATCTTCAACTTGTCTAAACCTCTCAAACATCCACAAAGGATCAAGAGGACTCCCACTTCAAGGATTAAGCACAAGGCTTCTCCCTTCTAGGTGGATCAAGCCTTAAGATCGCCAGTGTCACCAAATTAGGGTTTGGTCGACCAGGGCCTCCAGATGGAAATTTTGCTCTAGGCATGAGCCAATTCTTAAAAGCATAACCTATTATGCTCTAAGGGACATCATAAACCCAATCATCAAGTCAATTTAGCCTCAGGGGATGCATTCATAAAAAAATCAAGAATTAGGGTTTCTTGACCAAATTCACCCCTAAGTTGACTTTTGGGACAAATCATGAGCCAAGACTTCAAGAGAGGATTTGAGGGTCTCTAACACATCACACTGATCCATTTGCAATAATGGATTGAGCCAAGAAGCTTGAGCAACAAGTTTCAATTTCATCTGAACCACAGTTAGGGTTTCGCGGGAAAAGTCAACTTTAGCTTTGACTTTTGACCAGAACATGCTCCCAAACCCTAAGACATGATTCAATACACCCTATAACACCTATGAAATCAATCCATCAAGTTTGATTTAGGTCAAGAAGTTGATTTCATAGAGGATCGCACAGTTTGGAATTCATTTGACAAAAAGTCAACTGTGCACAAAAGTCAAACTTTGACTTTTTGAGATTTTTCACAATTATGGTTTTTTAACCCTAAAATGATGTTAATGTGTGCTTGGAATCATCATTCATCAAGGAAAATCAAGAAAAGTGGGATAACCTGTAAAAGGGGTAACCATAAAAAACTTAGAAAATTTTCTAAGTTATGGAACAAAGTGGCTAGGGTACCAACTTTGGAGGATCATAACTTCTAAACCACAAGGCCATTTTTCCCCATCCAAACCTGGATTTGTAGCTCTCATGGCCCTCTACAAAAGCTTCAACTACACCTCATTCCAATTCATTATGGATTTTGAGTTATGAAATGCCACTTTTTCCAACACTTAGTGAAATTTTCACTAAGTCAGAATCTGTCTTACTTTTTACAAAATGTAGGGGCATTTTTCACTTGGATCCAAAAAGTATCAAAACCAATTATGATCAAACAGTTTTTGTATCATATGAGGGCTTTCCAAAATGGCCAAGAACATCATCAAACTCAACTTGAGTCATGAGATATGACAATGGCAAAATGCCTTGCTGAAAATTGCCAAGGCTAGGCAGAATTTTGCACTTTTGCTCGATTTGGCAAAATCAGATCATTCCAAGCCTTGTCATCACTTTGGACACATCTGAGAATCAAATCTAAAGGGAACAAACACTGATCCAAGCCTCCAAAGTCTTTGGAACAAGAAGTAGCATGACAAACCTAAAAATCCCTAAAAGAGGGACAAGACTCCAATTTTGGATTGGAACATTTAATGGATGCTTAGAGGTGGCATGGACTGACACATTTGCAACTGAATTCAGTTAAGAATGATCCAATAACTAGGGAACCAAAGGCATGTGCTCTAAACTCTAGTCAATGGCTAGAGGAGACTTGGACTCTCATTTGCCAACATTGGCCAAACCTCTGCTGTGATTGCCATTCACTAATGATCCGAAAACAAACTTGGTCTACTACAAATAGAGCTCATTTATGCCCAGTTTGAGTACACCAAAGCCATCAAACAGATGCTTTCGTCAAAATCCCTCTCTTTAGGCCAAAATGCCTTCTTTAGCAAGGTAACTCTGAGTTTTTGAGTTAGAGATCATTTCCATTACAGATCATGATCCTAACACCTCCAATATATCATATCTAAGCTATCCAAACTCTCACAAGTGACCTGTAATCCTTAAATCACAAAGTCACCTCTCAAAACCTCAAAATAGTACTTTAGTACATTTTTCAAGCCATGCCTTGATTCAGTCACTTTTCAAACCAGATAAAACCTCAAACACACTCCAAATATCATCCTTGAACTATCCCAAATGGTTCCCCCCATCTGGAACACCATTTGAGGGAGTTACTATTTTGGCCATTTTAACCCCTTTTGCAAGAAAGGGCCAGTTTGTGTTTTTGCAGGTTCCAGCTGATTCCATTCATCCTAAAAGCTTCTAAGGGGTCATTTGAGAGTGTTCAAAGCATCAAAGCATCAAGAGAGGTAGGCATCATGACTTAAACTTTCCAAAATATGCATTGCTTTGAAGTCCACTGATCATGCACATCTCATACATGTTATATATGTTGTGTTTGAACCAATTCATCAAGTAATTCATGCCTGTACCAAAGTGTAGCATAGAAAATGCAATCATAGGCCTATTTCAAAACCACCATCGGATTTTGAGGAGGGAGCATGATCTGAAAAAAAATACCACCACCATTGGATTCCTTGTGAAATTCTAGGCCAGATGCATATAAATTTTGTCCCCAACCATGGAGAAATGAGAAAGTTATGGACCTTCCCATTTCTTCCCAAAACTTGTCTTGCCTTGCCTTGGTCAGGCCTAGAAAACAAGGCAAGCCTTGTATATTTGTTGGTTTATTTTAATCAACGGATGTATCACCACCCCAGTGGTAAGGCGCGCGCCCTATAACCTTGAGGTCGTGGGTTCAAACCCCACCCATGCCATTTTGTGTTTTCTCACATTTTGCTATTTTTTCCAATATTTTCATGTTTTGTTAATTAATTGGAAAATTAATAACTCCCTCAATTTTAATTATTTTTCATTGGTTCTTTTTGCAAAAAATCACAAAAATGTTGAAATATTTTATTCCCCAAAAAAATTAGATTTATATTATTTATTTAATATAATTAGTATTTTTGTGAATAAATGTCTTTTATTTGTTTTTAAACTCTTTTAAAAATAAATATCCATTTTGGAAAATCAAAACCAAGTAGGTTTTAATTCATATTGTGATGAAAACCTAATTTTCAAACCTTCAACAAAAATCACAAGTGGTTTATTCAAACTTATTTGGTATTTTTTATCATTTTATTTGATTTTCTTTAAATATTTCCTTTTAAAAGAAAACAAATTTAGGGTTTCCTTGATTTTCACTCAAACAAACTTTTTTCAATCACTCATGGGCCTCTAATAGAGTGTAAGACCCAATCCTTTGTAAATACAAACCTCTTGGGCCTCACTTATTGTATAAGTCCCATTGTATTTCCAAAGTTCGGCGCGATCATCGTCCGTTTAAAACAAACCATATGGGCCTCTCCTCGAGCTATAAGACCCATTCAAAATCTTTGGACCTCTTGAGAGAGTGTAAGACCCATCCCCTTTTACAGAAAACCTTTCTTGGGCCTCAGTCACTTGTATAAGTCCCTGTACAAAACGACAGTGCGATCACTGATAAAATTCGGGGCCTCTCCTTGAGCTGTAAGCCCCAATTTTCCTTTCAAAAGCACTTTCTCCTTTGATTTTGAATATAATATTGTTATCAAAGCTTTCTTTGTTGAACAAACTAACCAAACAACATGGAAGCTCTACAACCGAGTAAGTGTTTACCCGCTTTCATTTACCGCTTTCATATGTATATAATTGTACTGTGGGGCTGTTTCACTGTAAGTCTTCTTTCCTAAACTCATATCGACTGTGTAATACTAGTATAGATATTTAGAGTTTCCCCGGCAACTACGTCTAGAACTAGACAAAACCTTGTCTCCCTACATCCTACGTTATACCGGATATTTCAACATAACCTAAACCATGAGAATTTTCTTTCACAACAATTTTAGATAACTAGATCTAAGAAATCTCCCCCTTGAACAGTTCATATACAGAAGGCCAATGTTCCAAGTGAAACCCCTTCTGGAACTGTTCATCAGCCTCCTCTTGGGCTTAGTGCAAGGACCCACAGGCTTCCTAAAAGCATCCCCGCCTCCTCTTGGGCGTTATACAAGGACCCATCAGCTTCTTAGAAGTTTTCACAGCCTCCTCTTAGGCTTCGTATAATGATTCTTCCTCCGGGAAGATAGCCTCCTCTTGGGCTTCGTACAAATTGTCCCTCGGCTTCTTAAAAGTTCTCTCGCCTCCTCTTGGGCTTCGTACAAATTGTCCCGACGACATCTTAAAGGTATAGGAACAGAAATTAGTCATCTTAATAGAACAGACTTTCAAGGAGTCTAGATCTTTCTACCGCAAACGTACTGTCTCTTGATCTCTCTTAAGCATAGTACAAAAGATAAAACTCTAGACTTGGACAGTCTAATCTCCTTGAGTCTCGAAGACATTCTCAAGTTCCGTTCAAAAGTAGGGAAAACCCCGTAGACTCGGACAGTCTAAAGCTCTTTTGGATTCCCGATTCCTTAGAGAACAGGAAATAATCCCGATCCTCAGATCAAATCCATGAGTACACAATTACCCATATAAGAACTGATTTTCTCTTTTATCCAACATACTGGACCTGTCACTCAACTGAAACAGTAACCCTAGCCTTCTCTTGGGCTTTGTACAAATGATTCTCCCCAGCGGAGCAAACCTTTTAGCCTCCATCTCGGGCTTCGTACTAGATACCAAATCACTCTCTTGTTGAGTATAAAAAGCACTCTCTTGTTAAGTCAAACCTTTAGCCTCCATCTCGGGCTTCGTACGAGATATAAAAACACTCTCTTGTTGAGTATAAAAGACTCTCTTGTTGAGTCACTTCCCTTTCAGCCTCCATCTCAGGCTTCGTACGAGATACAAAACACTCTCTTGTTGAGTATAAAAGACTCTCTTATGGAGTCAATCCTCTTTTAGCCTCTATCTCGGGCTTCGTACGAGATACAAATCACTCTCTTGGTGAGTATAAAAGATTCTCTTGTTGAGTCAAACCCTTTTAGCCTCCATCTTGGGCTTCGTAGAAGACACATACAAAAGCACTCTCTTGTTGAGTCAACCCTTTTAGCCTCTCTCTCGGGCTTCGTACGAGACACATAAAAACACCCTCTTTTTGGGCCAATAGCCTCCTCTTAGACTTTGTGTAAGGAAACCCCGATTGAGTCAATCAACCTTTTAGCATCAAAGATGTGCCTCGTTCACAGTATACAAACATCAACAACTTCTTTCCCCTTCATCTAATTGCTGTAAGCGGCAAGCCTCTGGATTATTTACATCCACGCCATTGTCCCTCTTTTAGCATGAGAAATTCCTAAGGAAAGATGGCATTGCTCTAAACTGAGTTAAAGTCTTCTCCTTCAGGTTAAAAATCCCATATAAAGGAAATTATGGCATTATTGGATTCACATATCCCAGTTAAAGTAATTCTCCTTTATAATCAGTCACCCAACAGTTGTGACAAACAGACCAAATACCCTCTTTAGAGATGACAAATTCTCTCTATAGTCAAAACCCTTTAGCTTCACATCTTGGGCTTCGAACAAGATACAAATAGACCCTTCAGCTTCACATCTTGGGCTTTGTTCAAGATACAAACTACCTTTAGCTTCATGTCTTGGGCTTTGAACAAGACACCAAAACACCATTCCTCCCATAGAATAGGAGGAACTACGATCGCTCTGATTTCCCTGTTTCGGTAAATGGGAATACGTAGGCATAAGATTAAAAGAGAAATCTTAGCGAGCACACTAATCAAAAACCCAAAATCCCGTACCTTCATACATCAATCGAAAAGCAGCAGTCCTAACATCCTACCAATAGCATAAGTCCCGTCATTTCAGTCTTAACAAAATAAGCAGAAAGGGGTCCCACTTCCATATAGCATCCGTAACCTAACAGACCGTTGTTTAAACTCAGAATGTAAGCAGGGTTAGTTGGAGACATCTATTCCCCTTCCTTCATCAGCTTCAATAGGATAAAAAATGAATCGACCTGTAGTACCTCAGAGCGGCAGTGCTTAAGAACCACGTCCAAAATCGCTCGCTTCAGAAAAGTGGCGCCCACCGTGGGGCCCGTATTTCTTTCTTACAATTTAAGGTGAAAACCTTGGACAAGTTATTTTCGTAACAGTTCCATCGAGGAATTTCATTATTGCTAGGATCGGCCCTCACTAGGATCTTAGGTCAAAAACCTTTAACTTGGGAAGGTACCACAGAATGGCGACTCCGCCGGGGAGCCATTTTCTATTAGGATCATAGGATTCATAGCTCTTAAAAAGTCTAGGACATTAGGGCAAATATATATACTGCTTTTCCTAATTGATATCTGTGTTTATTTTTCTGCTAATGGGAATGTGTGTGATGCTGCATGTGGAAAGATTGAGTATACACCTAGGAAAAACCTCTTTCAGTAGTGCGGAAGCTATCAGAAATAGTTGTCACGTGATACTACCCTCTTATGAGGTTCTTAGAAATAACACCACCTAGCACGGTTCCCAGCCCGCTGATGTTATCTCAACAAGAATCAATGATTTTGAGAGACAGGTATAAAAATCACTAGTATAAACCTTTGGGGGGGGGGGGGGTAGAGCCTTGACTTCATGACACCGACCCTTTGACCCCATGTTTTTTCTATGTTTTTGTGTGCTGCATTCATGCATTCATAAAAAAAAACATTAAAAAATTTTCTCTTCTAGTCTCTCTTTTTCAAATTAAACTAAGACAATGATTGCAAATGTCAGAGAGAAAAGGATTGCGCTCATGGATTTCGGTAGACGAAAAACTCACAAGTATACCTTCAAGGTTCCAAAACTAGAGGATTTGAGAGGATTAGTAAGGATGATCACTAACCCTGATGCTTTCAGAGCCAAGTACGGAGGTCTGCTACCTCTGTTAAGGGTTCATGTAATTGAGGGAATCCTGGAGGCACTCATTCAGTTTTACGATCCGGTCTATCACTGTTTCACATTCCCGGATTACCATCTCGCACCAACGCTGGAGGAGTATTCTCATTTGATTAATCTACCCATTACTGATCAAGCTCCCTTTTCTGGACTGGAAGAAATTCCAAAGGATCAGACCATTGCAAGAGCAATTTATTTAGACGAGTCAGAAGTCAGGACTCACATGACCACTAAGGGTGGCATCCGGGGTTTGCCAGCCCAGTTCTTGACAAAGAAAGGCCTGTACTTTGCTAGTATAGGGAACGTGACTGCTTTCGAGAGCATCTTTGTTTTGCTCACCTACGGGTTATTTTTGTTTCCCAACATTGATAACTTCGTTGATATTAACGCCCTTAAGATTTTCCTGATTGGAAACCCTGTACCAACCTTGCTCGCAGATGCGTATCATTCTGTACACTTAAGGAATTTATACAGCGGAGGAATGATCAAGTGCTGTGTACCCCTGCTATATAAATGGTTTATCTCCCATTTGCCCAAGTCTGCTGCATTTTGGGATCATAAAAGTGCCTTACGTTGGTCGCAGAAAATTATGTCTCTTACCAACTCTGACATAGAATGGTACAATAGGATTTATGACGGGATCAGAATCATTAACCATTGTAGAAACTTCCCCAACGTACCCCTCATAGGAATTAAGGGAGGAATCAATTATCATCCAGTTTTAGTTCGTCGTCAATTTGGATACCCGATGAGGTATGTCCCGCGTAATGCTCATCTGGAAGGTCTTTTCTTCAAGGAAGGAGAAAATGACAGGGCACTAAAGATGGAAATAGTGCAAGCATGGAAACATGTTCATAAGAAAGGACGGGAGTCTCTAGGAAAACCGGACTGTGTCTTGTTGGAGCCTTATCTCCACTGGGTACAAACTAGAGCTCTCAAGCTAAAGATGCCTTATCCTCATCACGGAGTTCTTCCGCCAAGGGAATCTGTCATGTACTTCATGACTGAGACGGAAAAACTTCAGGTTACTCTCAACAAAGTTCAACAGGAGAGGAGGTCTTGGAAGAACAAATTCCGCATTCTCAATGTGGAGTGTACCAAAATACAGCGACTGCTGAAAGATAAGGATGCTTTAATTGAGATTTTGGAGCAACATGCTGTAGAAAATCAGGATGACCAAAGGAATTTGCTCGCTCCTTTCACTTGGCAAAGGAATGAAAACCCGACACTGGCCCAAGAGCCCCGGTCCAAGAAAAGGAAAGTACCAGAATCAGCACCCGAGTTCTCCTTAGAGAGGACTCAGGACTCATTAGCTTAGGTTTCAGTTTCCGTACCTTGTAATTTACTGTATTTCAATTTTCGTAATCCCTTGAAATCAATAAAATGGGGGTGTCCCCACTGTTTGATATTTGCAATCTAATTGTCGAAGTTTATTTTGATTAAACAAAAAAAAAACAATTAATATAATCATTGCATTCATCATTCTCACGTCGCGTATTCTTCTTACCTACGAATCTCACGTTTGTGTCTCGGTTCTAGAGTCAAACTGTCTCATTCGTACAATACTCGGGCCAATCGTTAGAATATGATGGTTGATCTCGAGGAAGAAAACAGAGAGTTGAAAGAAGAGATCAATGCTCTGAGAGAGGATATGAGAAACCTTCGTAATGACATGCAAGCCATGGCAGAAGCTCAGCTACAAAGAACTATGATCTCAGAGATCACCTCAACGCCCATAGTGAAGAAGTATGATCCTAGGTATCAAATGTCGAAAGGTCATCCCTGGGGCATGCCTGTTAACTATATCCCGGAAGAATATGTTCCGCCGATCACTGAAGATCAGGGAACCGCAGCAGGAGCCGCTGGGCCTGAAGGTTACAAACTTCGGGAAAGCGAAGATGCCAGGGGCATGAGAGCAACTCCTGAAGGTTACAAACTTCGGGAGGCACCGAGAGTCTCGGCCATAATGACTATACCACCGCCCGTGGTACACACTGTCCCGGAAGGACATATTCCACAGATACCTTCTGGTAGAAAGGAAAGTATGTTTGATAGAATGGATGAATTCCAGGAGCAGTTCCTGGAAATGCAGAAGGAACTGCAAGCTATTTGCGGTCAGGATTTATTTGGAAAAGACGCCGCAGACCTTTGCTTGGTCCCCAATGTGAAAGTCCCGCACAAATTCCAGGTGCCCGACTTTGAAAAATGCAAGGGTAATTCTTGCCCTCAGAGTCATCTGGTGATGTACGCTCGGTGAATGTCAGCTCAGACAGAGAACCAGGATCTACTGATTCACTACTTTCAGGATAGTTTAATCGGTGCTGCATTAAAATGGTACATGGGTTTAAATCTACGATTAGCACTTTCAGAGATCTTGGCACTGCCTTCGTCCAACAATATAAATACAATTTGGACATGGAACCAGACAGAGATCAACTCAGATCAATGTCGCAAAAGGACAAGGAAACCTTTAAGGAGTACGCTCAGAGATGGCGTGAAATTGCCGCTCAAATTTGTCCACCTCTTGAGGAAAAAGAGATGACAAAGATTTTCTTAAAGACCTTGAGCTCATTTTTCTACGACAGAATGGTTGCCAGTGCGCCCAGCGACTTCGCCGAAATGGTCGGTATGGGAGTGCGTCTGGAGGAATCCGTTCGAGAAGGACGTCTAGTCAAAGACACTGGGTCGACAAGCGGTACTAAAAAATACGGTAGTGCTCTCCATAAGAAAAAGGAGCAAGATATTGGGAATATCTCTCTCAGAAACCAAAGGCGAAGGTACCAACCAGTAGCAGCTGTAACTCCTGCTATCAACCCTATGCCTAGTTCTACGTATTAACCTCAGGTTGCTCAAAGCCAACCGCAGTCGCAACAATTTTAGCAAAGGACACAACAGCCTCTTCAGCAGGCTCGTCCTCAATACAACAACAATCGTACAACGCGGCCACCAGGATTTGATCCTATACCCGTATCGTACGTAGAACTATTTCCATTACTACTGGCCAAGGGGCATGTCCAGACTAAGTCTCCTCTTACAGTATCGGAAAATCCGCCTTTTTGGTTTAAGGTGGATCAGACTTGCCCTTACCATCAAGGAGTACCAGGGCATAACATAGAAAACTGTCTCAGTTTCAAATCCGACGTGCAAAAGCTTGTTAGGAGCGGGGTCTTATCTTTCAAAGATACGAATCCGAATGTTCTCACGAACCCGCTTCCTCAACACGAGAAGGCTACAGTCAATCTGATAGAAGGAGAGCCTAACAACACCTATCAAATTCATGATGTACTCTTGTTAAGGGCCAACTTGGTCAAGATGCATTGTAGACAGAGTGGATATGGCCATGTGCCACCTCATAATTATCACCAGTGTGATATCTGCTCTAAAAGCAATCAAGGATGTTCTGTGGTGCAATCATCTCTACAGGAACAGATGGATCTCGGATGGATCCAAGAGCACCGAGTTCGTGGAGTTAACATGGTTTATACGAATTCCAACATCATTCAAAACCACGATATCCATGCGATGAATGTCAACCTGGTGGCAATGCACTCAAGGCAAAGCCAATATCATAATCTGCCACGGCATGATTACAATTCCTGTCTGACTTGTTCGGTAAACAAACAGGGATGCTCTTTTGTATAGGAGGCCCTCCAGCGTCAGATGGATCTTGGATGGATTCAAGACTACCATGATAGGAATCATTATCAAATCAACATGATTCAAATCTTCGATATTCGCTTGATGAATACCATCCTGGTGGAGTTACATGCTAAACAGGTCCGGTATCACATGATTATCAAGGCTGTAAAGTGGGTTGCGAAGACGATCAGGGTTATGCCCTTATCCAGGAAACACTTCATCACTTGTTGAACCACTGGTGGCTTCCAATCTATATGGATGAAGACACCTAGCAAATCAGTATCACTAACGGGAATCCTACTAGATATCAAAGTCAGGATGTTCAGTCGATGGAAACAGATCTAGTAAGGTTACACTGTATTCAAAGCGGACGTGGCCAGGTGTCACTACACAACTATGAGCGGTGTGGAGTTTGCTCAGTGGATAATCAAGGATGCTACCTCGTGCGAGCAGCCCTTCAAAGTCAGTTGGACCACAAAGAGATTCAACCATGGTCAAGTTCTTGATCAGTCAACTATTTCGCTGACCAAGTCGAGGACGTCGTTGTAATCTCTGATCATCAGAGGACTAGGGATGTTTGTACCATTATCCCTCTACTTGACGAATCGAGAGTTCCCAACCGGGAACGGATCGAAATTACTTACAATTGTCAGAAGAATCAGAAGGCTCCTGTAGTTATCTATTTACCGGGACCACTACCGTATGAATCAACTAAGGTTATCCCTTACAAATACGGTGCAACAACAGTTGAGAATGGAAAGGAAATTCCATTACCCTCCGTCGTGAATATTGCAGACATCAGTCGAGTAACACGGAGTGGTATAATCTTCAACAGAGGAGTTGGAGAACCTAACAAAGAAAAGGAACCTCAGACAAAAGTTCCAAATCCATCAGTCGGTCAGTCCAGTAATCCCGACCTTTCAAAAAACGATGATGAGATGCTAAAGCTCATCCAAAGGAGTGAATACAACATTGTTGATCATCTGTTACAGACTCCTTCAAAGATCTCGGTATTATCACTGTTACTTAGTTCAGAAGCGCACAGGGAGGCTCTACAAAAATTCTTGGAGCAGGCCTTTGTGGAACAGGATGTAACAATTAGACAGTTCGATAGCATTTTCTCTAACATCACTTCTTGCAATAACATGGGATTTAGTGATGAGGAATTACCTGAAGAAGGTCGCCGTCATAACATGGCGCTCAACATTGCAGTCAATTGCCAGGACGATGCTTTAGCCAGCGTACTGGTAGACACAGGGTCAGCCCTGAATGTTATGCCGAAGTCCACTTTGATGTAATTATCATTCAAAGGACCTCTGATGAAAACCAGCGAGGTCGTCGTCAAAGCATTTGACGGATCCAGAAAAACGGTTATCGGCGAAGTCGAACTTCCCATAACTATCGGTCCTCACACTTCCAAGTCACTTTCCAGGTCATGGACATTCGGGCAACATACAGTTGTTTACTAGGAAGACCTTGGATACATCAGGCTGGGGCGGTCACTTCGACCCTCCACCAAAAGCTAAAGTTCGTCCAGAACGACCAACTTGTCACAGTCTGTGGAGAACAAGCCTTGCTAGTGAGCAACTTGTCATTATCTACTTGTGTAGAACCCGAGGAGGTTGTTGGAACTCAGTTCCAAGCACTTTCGGTGAACAATGAGAATCAATCAGAGAAAGGAACCTTGATTTCCTCATACAAAGATGCTATCAAAGCGGTCGAGGGTACCAACACAACAGGATGGGAGAAGCTTGTCATTCCTAATGACAATAAGAAAAGGAAAGGTCTTGGCTTTTCCTCAACCTGTACACAGGCTGCTACCAACGATGAAAGTCTTCGTCCCATTCAGAACTTCTTCCACAGTGGAGGTTTCCTTCACCCAGTGTCTCAAGAAGTATATACCATCAATGAAGATGATTCCACCAATACGGAGGAAGAATGGAAGTCTTATCTTAACGAGGACGGTTATACGTCTCAGGGCGAAACACAGACTCCCTTTTGCTTTCCTGCACAGAGCCCGAGATTTATACCGAGGTCAAACGTCGAAATGGTATATGGAGATTGTGATCCGGAAGGATGCCATGCTCCGCCAAACTCATTAGAGGAGGACACTCTGATGAAAGACAACTTTGACACCAGCTACTATGGCCCGATGGATGGTCTGCCTATCTGGCAGCCTTACCCAGGAAACTTGGGGCAAGAAAATCAGCCGAACAATGAAAATCAGCTAAGCATCATTGAAAAGAATACCTGCGTCCCCACCATGTCATGGGATCAACACCTAGGTTATCCTTAAAATACCCAACACGACGATGATTTCGCAACGTTTGCAGGACTAGAATTCATTAACTATGCTTTTCCCGAGGTCAACGTCATCGAGAGGGATGACTCCTCCAGTTCCAAAGAAGTGTGGGACACCTTGGGACAACCAAGTGGAAAATTTGACTTCATGGTCAAGTACACCGCTCCTGAAACCTCTCGTATCAGGTTCGAAGACATCCAGCCAACTGGATGGGGAGATTTGCTTGAGAGCACAAATACTATGTGATCAGTGGTTTTCACTCGTATGTTTTTGGGACTTTTTGTGTCTATTTCAGTTGTGTCTCGTTTGCATTTGAATTCATGTGGTTATTTTTACTTAGTGTTTATGTTCTTATTTAAGTTAGTCTAAGTTTCAATATTATTTCTTTCATAGACCTTTTATGCTTTGATTTGGTAGTATTTTCTGTGCTTTTCAGGTATACATGAATAGACAATGATCGAACATACGAGCGATGAAGTTTCGGAGCTTAAAGATGACTTTTCAGCAGCATCACAGAAGCCTGACACGGGTGCCCGTGTCACAGGACACGGCCCGTGTCAGGGCCCCTGAAGTGGAACACACGGGACAACAATAAAGCATGCCTAACACGGCCGCCCGTGTCAAGGGACACGGCCCGTGTCAGGACTCCTGAAGAGCTGCTGAGTAAGAAGCAAGGGGCAGCAAGAAAGCATGCCTAACACGACCGCCCGTGTCATGGGACACGGCCCGTGTCAGGAGCCCTGGAGACCAAAAATTTGTGATTTTTCCTGTTTTGCTAAAACACTTATCTGAGGGGTATTTTGGGTATTTACTGGAATGTAAGGACAGATCAAAGTTATTTAAGTTAGGTCTAGAGGAGGGAAAAATATCATCTTGGATTTTACGAACAATTGTACGAGAAAAGTTCATGCTTGGGAGAAATCCGGGAGAGCGGAGATCATAAATTCGCGGAAGCAATTGAGATCAAAGTAATCCTATACTCTTTGTAATGTCTTTCTTGTATCTTTCCCTTGTTTTTGTTTTAATTATGAACATGAGAGGCTAAACCCCCCAATGCTAGGGGGGTGTCCCTGATTTCCTTATGTAATGACAATTGAATCTTTTTAGTAGTAATTGTACTATTTATTTTATTAATCTTGTTATGCGATGTTCTTCATACAAATCTTTATTGGAAAATTGGATTTGAATTACGGTTGAATTTAGGTTGGAAAACCCTTTTAATGCTTTCGTATAACAATATCATATTCGATATCGCCGAGGAATTGGGATATCGTATTTTAACCGTATTACTTTTGTTAAACAAAAAAGACTTGGGATTCTCGATATACCACCAAGGAATTGAGGTATAGAGAGAATACCACGGGGTTTTCTCTAAAGGAATTTTGGAAAACTAATCTAAAGAGGCGGTGATAATAAAATTTACAGTATTATTGCACACATAGGAAAAACTGTTATTATAAGGGATTTCATACACCTCTCCTAGCATTATTTTCATAATCGTCTAAAACCTTAATTATATTTACATTTATTTTCGTTGTTAAAATTACTACTCATCAACTCTTACCAAAGAAACTTTTGTTTAATTGAAAATACATTTGGCATTATAAATTCTGACAGTCCTCAAGAGATCGACTTCGGGGAAAACCCCTTTTATTACTACACTGATAAATAGTACACTTGCTATTTACCGGTCAAGTTTTTGGCGCCGTTGCCGGGGACTGCCAAATTCATAGTGTCTAATTTATTTTAATTGAAATTTTGTCACTCCGTGACCAAAATTATTTATTTTTATTTTTTTCTGTTAATTGTTATTTTTATTTGTTCTAATAATTTTCTAACCTTTGCATGCGAGGTAAGGCCTCAGCTGAACTTTCTTTTGACGCAGAACCTGAGAGATTCTTACACGCCAGACGCCGTCAAGCAAGAATAGAGAAACTGGCAGCATCAGTGTCAGAACCAATCATTGTTGAGCCAGAGAAAGAAGAGTCAGTTTCAGGACATTCAGAGCATACAGATTCCGGTACTGACTCAGAGCCGGAAACTATTACCATGGCGGAAGATCCACCTGCCGAATGACTTCTCGGTGATTATGGCCGAGCAAATGCTCCAGCAGTACGGTTGACAATCATTAATCAACCAGTTACTATTGCACAGTTCCAGCTGCACCCGTCTACCATCCGACAGCTTCAGAGTAAGCCGTTTTCAGGAAGAATCAATGAAGATGCCAACAAGCACTTGCAAAGGTTCCTTACCATGAGCACGTCCTTGAAGATTGAGGGACACTCTGAAGAAGCAAAGAAGTTAGTGATGTTCCCGTTCACTTTATCCGATGACGCCGAAGAGTGGTTTTATTCACTACCCGCTGGGAGTATTACTACTTGGCAAGAGATGGAGACTACATTTCTGAACGAGTATTTTCCTGCATCTGTATACATCCGAAAAAGATATGACATTGTTAATTTCAAGCAGAAAGAAGGAGAATCACCCGGAGATGCTTACAAGCGATTTAAGAGGTGTTTGGTTGCATGTCCCACCCATAATATGGACGCAACCGAACAAATGCAGAATTTTGTGAATGGGTTAAGGATGAAGACAAAGCAGCTTATTGATACAGCTGTCGGTGGTTCTACAAATTTTTCAACAGCCACTGGTATTAAAAAGATAATTGAAGCGATTGCAGCAAATGAGCACCTGGAGCTGTATGATCGCAGTGTTAGCCAACCTGAGAAGAAAATTAACTTGAAGCTGACAGAACAGGTTGTGAAAATGGAAGACCAGATTGCGCCTGAAGTGGAGAGAAGGTTAAAGAAAATGAGTCTAGATACACAGACGGTAGAACAAGTGCAACCGGTTCAAGCGGTGAATTGTGAAATTTGTGGAGGTCCTCACTTTGCCATGCATTGTGTGGCTACAGCACAACAGGTTGAGGCAATCAATTTTCTGAAGCAGAACAATCCGTATTCGAACACATATAATCCAGGATGGAAAAATCATCCAAACTTTTCCTGGAAGGATCAACAAGGAAATGTTCTTAAGCAAGGACCTGCTCCATACCCGAACCAGCCCCAACAACAGCAACCACTGCCACAACAGCAACAATATCAGCAACAACCTCAACAGTACTACCAACCTCAACAACAGGTCCAAAAGAAAGCGGATTCGGAAATTGCCATTGAGAAGATGGCAGCTCAAAGCTCTCAATTCCAGGAAGAGACACGAAGCAATCTTAGGAATACAGGTGCCTCCACAAAAATCTAGAGGTCCAGATGAGCCAAATAGCTCAACAGTTAGCAAGTTCTCAAGCACAGAGTACTCTTCCAAGTTCAACGGTAACCAACCCGCGAGAGCATAATAATGTTAGTGCGGTATCCACGAGACGTACCAAACCTCAAGATGACACCGAGAAAGAATCTGAGGGTGAAGACCGGTTGCTTGAAGTTGAGTTGGAAATTAAGGAAAATGAGGTTGTGAATGAAGAAGTGATTATACCTGAGCAAGTAACCAAGGAGAAGATCATTGAGCCCAAACAGAGCATCAAGCTCCCCTTTCCAACTAGAAACAAAAAGAAGGGGCAACACGAGAAAAATTTTAAAAAATTCTTGGAAATGTTCAAGAAGCTTGAACTCAATATTCCTTTCCTGGAGGCACTCGAACAAATGCCTACTTATGCCAAGTTCATGAAGGACATCATTTCCAAGAAGAGATTCGTCGATTCGGAACCTATTATTCTAACCGAAACGTGTAGTGCTATTTTGTAGGGAATGAAGATTCCGGTGAAAAAGAAAGATAGAGGCTCGGTCACTATTCCATGCACTATTGGAGATAGGTCTTTCAATAAGGCTCTTATTGATTTGGGGGCAAGCGTAAGCCTTATGTCGTTGTCCATATACAAAAAGTTGGGGATTGGGACTGTACAAGACACTAAGATGACTTTACAATTTGCCGATAATTCTGTTAAGAGGCCTTATGGAATAGTAGAAGACGTTCTAGTGAAGATTGATAAGTTTGTGTTCCCGGTGGACTTTGTTATTTTAGAGATGCCAGAGGACGAAGAAATACCACTCATTTTGGGAAGACCATTTTTGGAGACCGAACGATGTTTGATAGACATAGAAGAGGGCACTATGACTCTTAAGGTCTATGATGAGGAGTTGAAGATTGATGTGCGAAACACTATGAAGCACAAGGATGATATTGGTATTAGCCATACTATAGAGGTGATAGATCAAGTGATTGATAATGAGAATCCGGTAAATGCACAAAAATTACCGTTGGAAAAAGTGTTGAGTTTATCAATTTTTGAAGATAGTGAAGAAGCCGGTGAAAAAGAGTTGGAAGTGATTTCCATGATGGAAGTTCAACCTCCATTTAAGGGACCTCGAAAGCACCGGTGGGAAGATCTTAGGACACCTCAACTCACGAAAGTTGGTGAAGAGACTAAAAAGGGGACTGAATTGAAAGAACTATCCGAAAGCCTCAAGTATGTTTTCCTCGATACCGAAGGTAAATGTCCAGCCATCATAAGTGCTAGCCTGAAAACTTTCCAAGAAGATAAGTTGATTGAAGTTCTTAAAAAGTACAAGGGAGCTATGGGTTGGAAAATTGAAGATTTGAAGGGTAACAGTCCTACTGTTTGTATGCACAAAATTCTCATGGAGGATGATCATAAACCAGTTGTCCAACCTCAAAGAAGACTTAATCCTGCCATGAAAGAAGTTGTAAGAAAAGAGGTGGTGAAATTGCTTGATGCGGGTTTGATTTACCCAATATCTGACAGCTCGTAGGTGAGCCCTGTCCATGTAGTGCCCAAGAAAGGAGGAACCACCGTCATTAAAATGAGAAAAATGAGTTGATTCCTACGAGGACGATCACAGGGTGGCGTGTGTGTATTGACTACCGGAGGTTGAATTTAGCTACCAGGAAAGACCACTTCCCTTTGCCCTTCATTGATTAAATGTTGGAGAGGTTAGCGGGTCATGATTATTACTGTTTCTTGGATGGATACTCAGGGTACAACCAAATTGCGGTTGCACCGGAAGATCAAGAAAAGACAGCCTTTACTTGCCCTTATGGAGTCTTTGCTTATAGAAGAATGCCATTCGGGCTATGTAACGCTCCGGCCACCTTTCAGAGGTGCATGACTTCCATTTTTGCTGACATGCTTGAAAATCATATGGAAGTCTTCATGGACGACTTTTCGGTATTTGGCTCTTCCTTTGATAATTGTTTAACTAACCTTTCTCTTGTTTTACAAAGATGCTAGGAGAGCAACTTGATTCTCAACTGGGAGAAGTGCCATTTTATGGTGCGTGAAGGTATTGTTCTCGGTCACAAAATCTCACATAAGGGGATGGAAGTTGACCAAGCCAAAGTAGAGGTAATCTCAAAGCTCCCTCCTCCTGTGAATGAAAAAGGTATAAGAAGTTTCTTAGGACATGCGGGTTTTTACCGCCGGTTCATAAGAGACTTTTCTAAAATAGCCAAACCTCTAACCACTCTCTTAGTTAAGGATAGGGCTTTTGTGTTTGACAAAGAGTGTGCTGATGCATTTGAGACACTTAAAAATAAACTTGTGTCGGCACCTATTGTGATTGCCCTCGATTGGTCTCTTCCATTTGAGATCATGTGAGATGCTAGCGACATTGCCATAGGGGCTGTTTTGGGGCAGCGAAAAGAAAAGCTTCTTCATGTTATTTATTATGCTAGTCACGTTTTGAACCCTGCACAGATGAATTATGCAACTACCGAAAAGGAGTTGTTAGCGGTGGTGTACGCCTTTGATAAATTCAGGCAATATCTGTTGGGTTCAAAAGTGATTATTTATACTGACCATGCTGCCTTGAAATATATTTTTGCTAAGCAGGATTCCAAACCAAGGCTCTTGAGATGGATTCTACTCCTTCAGGAGTTTGATGTGGAGATTCGTGACAAGAGAGGATGTGAAAACACCGTGGCTGACCACCTCTCTAGGATGTCACCCATTGCGGAAACCGAAGACAAGCGTCCAATAAAGGATGAGTTTACTGATGAACGCATCCTGGCTATTATTGGTGTTCCTTGGTTCGCAGATTACGCGAACTATTTGGTGGGTGGTATCATACCTGACGATTTTGACTCTAACCGAAGAAAAAAGTTTGTTCATGATTGCAGGTTCTATGTATGGGATGACCCGTTTCTCTACAAAAGAGGAGTTGATGGATTGGTTAGACGACGTGTGCCAGAGGAGGAACAGAGGGATGTGCTAAAAGCGTGTCATGACTCAGAATATGGAGGACACTTCAGTGGTGACAGAACCGCATCCAAAGTCCTTCAGTCGGGGTTATATTGGCCCTCATTGTTCAAGGATGCTCAAGAATTGGTTAAAGAATGTGACAAATGTCAGAGGATGGGGAACATCTCCAAAAGGAATCAGATGCCCCAAAACTCCATGCTAGAAGTTGAGTTGTTCGATGTTTGGGGGATAGATTTTATGGGGCCATTTCCATAATCTTTCGAAAAGAATTATATCTTAGTAGCGGTGGATTATGTGTCCAAATGGGTGGAAGCGGTGGCTTTACCTACGAATGATGCTAAGGTTGTTGTGAGGTTCTTAAAGGAGAATATCTTTGCGAGATTTGGGGTACCAAGAGCTTTGATTAGTGATTAGGGAACACACTTCCTTAATCACCTAATGGAGAGGTTACTAAAAAAATACAATGTTAAACACCGAATTGCCACTCCTTATCATCCCCAAACAAGCGGCCAAGTAGAAGTCTCAAATAGACAACTTAAGCAAATTTTGGAGAAGACTGTAAGTTCTTCTAGGAAGGATTGGGCGACAAAATTGGATGATGCCCTGTGGGCATATAAAACATCTTTCAAGACACCAATCGGTATGTCACCGTATCAGTTGGTCTATGGGAAGGCTTGCCATCTACCTTTAGAATTAGAACACAAGGCATTTTGGGCAACCAAATTCTTGAACATGGATCTATCTCAGGCTGGGAGTTCCCGGATTCTTCAACTTCATGAGTTGGAAGAATTTCGGAACCACGCATATGAAAATGCCAAGATGTATAAGGAACAAACCAAGAAGTGGCATGATAAAAGAATCCAGAAAAAAGACTTTTGGGAAGGACAATTGGTTCTTTTATATAATTGACGTCTGAAGTTATTTCCTGGAAAATTAAGGTCTAAATGGTCAGGACCGTTTGTTGTGCATAAAGTGTTTCCACACGGCACGGTTGAGATAAAGAACCAAGCTAATGGAGATGTATTCAAGGTGACTGGGCAGAGGTTGAAGCCCTACTTCCAAGGTCAACTAACTGGTCAGGTTGATGTCACTCGTCTTACATAATAGGACGGACGACCGTCGAGCCATGCGACGTTAAACGAAGCGCTTTGTGGGAGACAACCCATAGTTTTATTTTAATTAATGGAGTGTGTGTGTGTTTATTTAGTTGTTTTGCAGGGTTTGCGTAGATAATCAGAAAGGAAAAAGTTCCAGCATAACGGGCAGGAGAGAAACTGCAGAACAAAAAAAAAACGGGGAAGATGTGCTCTGACACGGCCACCCGTGTCACGGGACACGGACCGTGTCAGACCCCCTTTGTTGCTGGTTGGTGGAATGGAAGACTTTTTGTTACAGCACACCTGACACGGCCGCCCGTGTTACAGGACACGGCCCGTGTCAGGAAGGGCAGACTTCTCAATTTTTTTAATTTTTGTTTTTTTGTTTTATTTTTGCATTTATTTTGATTATTTTGAATTTGATTTAGTGGAACCCACACCATTTATTCTTTTTATTTACTTTTATTCTATATTTTTATGTTTTTTCTTACTAACTTCTCTCATCTTCTTCCTCCACTCTCTTTGCAAAACCTAAAACTCCATTTCCTCTCTTCACAAAACCCTCATTTTCCCAAGCACCCACTCACCTAAACCCATACCTTGCTTCACAAAAGTTGTTCCTCTCATCTTCCTCGTCAAGTCTACGGTAATTTTTTTTCCTAATTCCTGTTTTCAGTTTTCTTGATTTTTTAGGGTGACGAAAATGCCCCCGAAGAGAGGAGACAAAGGTAAGAAGGCCGCTGATGAAACCTCCCGTTCTCGAAAGCGAAATGTCCGCCAGCCAAATGCTCACGACATTATATTTGATAACGACGATCATGAGCGGAGGTACGCCTTGCATGTTAAACGCAAAATCACACCCACCAGGTTGTATGATAATGACCATGAGCTGACCGTGGAAGAGGTGGGGAATATTTTGAAACTTCCGACTGTTGGCCCTGGATTTGTGCCTGAAGATTTGAGGCAAGAGAATTCTGGAGGGCAATTACCGGCCAACCAAAATATGTGGCCAAGGGAGCCAAGGCTTCTGGGATTCAGAATCCGTGTTTTCATTATGCGCAGAAATGTTTGGCTTACACTTTGTTTGGCCGTGGTGACAGCACCGGGGTGGTAACCCAGAAAGAGTTGTTCTTCTTATATGCTATGGCTAACAATATCAAGGTAAGTGTTGCAGCCTTTGCGGCTGACTATTTAGGACGAGTTGGTCGGGCTCCTTCGGGAGGAATTTCTGTTGGGGGTATGATTACCCAGATAGCCGAGCACTTGGGATATGACCAAGTTACGCTTGATGAGACTCCAGTTTCAGGTAACACCCATCTTGACATGAATGCGCTAGTCCAACAGCGTATGATTGCTTTTAATAATGGGAATTATTCTTTATTATGTTCTGGTCAATTTTTTATGGTTTTACCTAACCCCCACAGAAGTGGGATTCAAGACATTGATAATTGGGTTTATGGAGGTGTCTTCGTAACTGTTACGGACGAGCAGGATGGGGATAATGTTGATGCAGGTATTCTAGCTCAAGAAGGTGTTAGGGTGGAACCTGAACCTTATCAGACTGTTCCCCCTCGTGAAGGAGCATCAAACACTAGAGCCAGATCTTTTTCTATGTCACCAGATCAGTGGACATGGCTGCAGAATGAAATTGGTGAAATCAGGGAGGAGTAGTCCCACCAAAGGAATGAACTTTCTCGCCAAGGCAATGAACAGGTTCGGCAAGGAGAGATGATGCGAGAAGTGCATGAGTGGATGCAGCAGATGAGGCTGCACTTCCCACCTTCTCAGTAGAATTTTGTGAGTCCCCTCTCACATTTGTCTGACAACAGTGAGGTCACTGTTGAATTCAAGTGTGTGTGGGGGGGGGGGGGGGGGGGTTTACTTGTTTTGTGTTTGTTTTTTGTCAATTTTCTTTTGAGTTTTTAGTTATGTTTTGTTATGTTTGAAGTTGTGTCAGAAAACCACTGTGAAACCCGTTCCCCGAATTGAAAACATTTTTGCAGGGTTTGTTAAGTCTTGTATTCATGAGTGAGGGAGAAGAAAGTATATAGAGTTTGAGGGAAAAGAAGCTTAGTGTGAATTTTTGGAAAATTTTGAAAACGTCAGTATACTACAAACACCCCAGATCCTCTGAGTATGGGAACGAGTCTAACGTGTAGATTTGTGCCATAGTGCTTCATTCTGAGAAGTACTCCCCGAGTAGTTTAAAATGACAGTCTGGCATACCTATAAGAATTGTGTGTACAAAGTTGATTGAAAAAAAAAAAGAGTCAAGGCACCGAAAAAAATGTGAATAATGGTAATTAGACGACTTGTCCTTCTAAGTTGGGTAACCCTTACCCGGTTATTTAGTCTAACGGCGGTCGAACCTAAGAGCCATCCCTAAGTGGACAAACAAATGCCAATGTGCAAGAAAAATAAGGGTGCCTAGAAAAATAAACTTTGATCAATTGTGCACATGTGAGGAAAAATCATCATTAATGCCTTAAAAGTGATTGTCCGAACAAAAGGGGTAGAAAATCGAGGAAAGACGTAAGCCCAAAGCATAGTTGGAGAGGTAACCGAAAAGGGGGTTGAGGTCCGTGGTTTCACCGCGGTGTAGTGTTTGTGCGATACTGATGTTGACGGAGAAGTACCAAGATTCCTTGTTGAGAAACTTGGAACGAAAAACTCACGTATGAGTATTATCACCTCCACTCGTGAATATTTTACTTTGTGATGGTTCACTGGCATTTTAACTCTTTATGCAAGCTTATTGCTTGAGGTCAACCAAAAGTTTAAGTTTGGGGGAATTTGATCAGTGGTTTTCACTCGTATGTTTTTGGGTCTTTTGTGTCTATTTCAGTTGTGTCTCGCTTGCATTTGAATTCATGTGGTTATTTTTACTTAGTGTTTATGTTCTTATTTAAGTTAGTCTAAGTTTCAATATTATTTCTTTCATAGACCTTTTATGCTTTGATTTGGTAGTATTTTCTGTGCTTTTCAGGTATACATGAATAGCCAATGATCGAACATACGAGCGATGAAGTTTTGGAGCTTAAAGATGACTTTTCGGCAGTATCACAGAAGCCTGACACGGGTGCCCGTGTCATAGGACACTGCCCGTGTCAGGGCCCCTGAAGAGGAACACACGGGACAACAATAAAGCATGCCTGACACGGCCGCCCGTGTCATGGGACACGGCCCGTGTCAGGACTCCTGAAGAGCTACTGAGTAAGCAGCAAGGGGCAGCAAGAAAGCATGCCTGACACGGCCACCCGTGTCATGGGACACGGCCCGTGTCAGGAGCCCTGGAGACCAAAAATTTGTGATTTTTCCTGTTTTGCTAAAACACTTATCTGAGGGGTATTTTGGGTATTTCCTGGAATGTAAGGACATATCAAAGTTATTTAAGTTAGGTCTAGAGGAGGGAAAAAGATCATCTTGGGTTTTACGAACAATTGTATGAGAAAAGTTCATGCTTGGGAGAAATCCGGGAGAGCGGAGATCATCGATTCGCAGAAGCAATTGAGATCAAAGTAATCTTATACTCTTTGTAATGTCTTTCTTGTATCTTTCCCTTGTTTTTGTTTTAATTATGAAAATGAGAGGCTAAACCCCCCAATGCTAGGGGGTGTCCCTGATTTCCTTATGTAATGACAATTGAATCTTTTTAGTAGTAATTGTACTGTTTATTTTATTAATCTTGTTATGCGATGTTCTTCATACAAATCTTTATTGGAAAATTGGATTTGAATTACGGTTGAATTTAGGTTGGAAAACCCTTTTAACGCTTTCGTATAACAATATCATATTCGATATCCCCGAGGAATTGGGATATCGTATTTTAACCGTATTACTTTTGTTAAACAAAAAAGACTTGGGATTCTCGATATACCACCAAGGAATTGAGGTATAGAGAGAATACCACAGGGTTTTCTCTAAAGGAATTTTGGAAAACTAATCTAAAGAGGCGGTGATAATAAAATTTACAGTATTATTGCACACATAGGAAAAATTGTTATTATAAGGGATTTCATACACCTCTCCTACCATTATTTTCATAATCGTCTAAAACCTTAATTATATTTACATTTCTTTTCGTTGTTAAAATTACTACTCATCAACTCTTACCAAAGAAACTTTTGTTTAATTGAAAATACATTTGGCATTATAAATTCTGACAGTCCTCAAGAGATCGACTTCGGGGAAAACCCCTTTTATTACTACACTGATAAATAGTACACTTGCTATTTACCGGTCACTATGAAAAATACAACAGAGGAATCCTCCTACGACAACTCTGCCTGGGAGATAGATTCCAATGATCCTGCTCCGCCAGAAATCAGCGTCATTTCTGAAGACAAATCAAGGAAAGTACCAGACTTTGTGAATCACCGAGGAGTTCGCCGCCAATAGGTTGCTGTCGATGTTCCGAAGATCGTCCATAAGTCTAAGTAATTGCCATCTTTACTTTAACCTTTCACCCTGCCCAGGTGAAACGGATGTTTTGATAGGGCTCGCTTTCTGTAAATTCTCCCTCTTCGCTTTGCCGAAAGCAACAGAGTTTTGTTTTTTAGGCCTGTAGTTTCAAGAATCGACTTGTTCATTAATAAAATAACGTCGTTCTGTAATTTCTGCATTAATTGCTATTTTCTCTTTTTGTTTTTTTCAGAAAATGGTAATCCTAAAAAACAACTCAATAATAAAAACAAGCAGTTTTCAAAGAAAAATACACCGCACACACTTTTCCATTTTCCCTCTATCTCTTCTAAACACAAATCATCACGTCATGCATATTGCTTGTTTTAAACCCCATTGAAACATACGATCTGATGCCTTCTCCAAAAACTGAAAAACAAGTCAGGGGATTCCTGGGACGTTTGAACTACATCTCCAGATTCATATTCCTCATGACCGCGACCTGTGCGCCGATCTTCAAATTACTCAAAAAGAATCTGGATTGCGTTTGGACAGAGGACTGTCAAACCGTCTTCGACAGTATTAAGGAATATTTGTTGAACCCACCGATCCTATCACCTCCAGTGGAAGGAAGACCACTAATCATCTACCTCACAGTCCTAGAGGACTCCATGGGTTGTGTGCTTGGCTAACAAGATGAAACTAAAAGAAAAGAGTCTGCCATCTACTATTTGAGCAAGAAATTCACCGACTGCGAGACTCGGTACACTATGATCGAGAAAACTTGCCGCGCTCTGGCTTGGGCAGCCAAACGTCTTCGCCAGTATATGATTCGTCACACCACTTGGTTAATCTCTGAAATGGATCCAATCAAGTATGTCTTTGAAAAGCCTGCTCTCACGGGAAGGATTGCTCGTTGGCAGACGTTGTTATCAGAATATGACATAGAGTACCACGCTCAGAAAGCCGTTAAAGGAAGTGTTTTAGCCGATCATTTGGCTCATCAACCGATTGACGATCAGGAATCAGTCGGATTTGACTTCCCAGACGAAGATGTCATGTATCTAAAAATGAAAGATTGCGATGAACCGCTACCCAGTGAAGGGCCAGAACCAGATTCCCAATGGGGACTTATTTTTTACGAAGCTGTAAATCATTATGGAAATGGAATTGGGGCAATCATCATAACACCTCAGGGTACCCACATTCCTTTCACCGCCAGACTCACATTCAAGTGCCCAAACAACGAGGTCGAATACGAAGCTTGTATTATGGGTCTCGAAGAAGCAATCGACTTAAGGATTAAGAACTTGGATGTATATGGCGACTCAGCTTTGGTCGTCAATCAGATCAAAGGAGATTGGAATACATGCCAATCCGGACTAATTCCTTACAAAGACTACGCAAGAAGGTTGTTACCCTTCTTCAACAGAGTCGAGTTTCATCATATCCCTCGTGAGGAGAATCACATGGTCGATGCATTAGCCACTCTCTCTTCCATGATTAGTGTAGGTCAATGGAATGACTTACCTAAGATCGACATAATGCGCCTTGAACGGCCCGCTTACATCTTCACGATTGAAGCAGTCATAGACGATAAACCTTGGTACCACGATATCAAATGCTTCCTTAAAAAACAAGAGTACCCACCTGGGGCATCCTAGAAAGATAGAAAAACCCTCAAAAGACTGGCTGGCAGTTTCTTTTTGAGCGGTGATACACTTTATAAGAGAAACTTTGACATGGTCTTGCTCCGATGCGTAGACAGACCAAAAACAGACATGCTGATAAGGGAAATTCACGAAGGATCCTTTGGCACTCATGCCAACGGACACACAATGGTGAGAAAAATTCTAAGAGCAGGGTACTATTGGTTGACAATGGAATCCGATTGCTATAAGTACATGAGGATGTGTCACAAGTGTCAGATATACTCAGATAAGATCCATGTGCCACCAACGCATCTCAAAGTTCTTTCTTCCCCATGGCCTTTTTCCATATGGGGAATCGACATGATTGGCTTGATTGAACCCAAAGCTTCGAACGGACATCGGTTCATCCTGGTAGCCATTGACTATTTCATCAAATGGGTCGAAGCAGCGTCATACGCCAATGTAACCCGACAAGTGGTGGTCCGGTTTATCAAAAACAATCTCATCTGCCGTTATGGTGTTCCAAGCCAAATCATTACGGATAATGGATCTAACTTGAACAATAAGATGATGAAAGAGTTGTGCACTGAGTTCAAGATCGAACACCATAACTCGTCTCCTTACCGACCCAAGATGAATGGGCGGTAGAAGCGGCTAACAAGAACATCAAGAAGATCGTTCAAAAGATGGTTGTAACCTACAAAGACTGGCACGAAATGCTACCCTTTGCTCTTCACGGTTATCGCACATCTGTCCGCACTTCAACAGGGGCAACCCCTTTCTCTTTAGTATATGGCATGGAAGAAGTGCTCCCCATCGAAGTAGAGATCCCATCAATCCGGGTATTGATGGAAGTTAAGCTAACATAAGCTGAATGGTGTCAAAGCCGACACGATGAACTAAATCTGATCGAAGAAAAGCGAATAACGGCACTATGCCATGGTCAGTTGTATCAGCAAAGAATGAAGAAGGCATTCGACAAAAAGGTCTGACCTCGCGTCTTCAGGAAAGGAGACCTCGTGCTCAAGAAGATACAATCATTTCTCACTGACTCTCGGGGCAAGTGGACTCCGAATTATGACGGCCCCTATGTGGTCAAGAAAGCTTTCTCAGGCGGCGCCTTGAGACTTGCAACCATGGACGGAGAGGAATTTTCCTACCCCACAAATGTTGACGTAGTCAAGAAATACTTCGCCTAAACTAAAAAAAAAACGTCTCGGTGGATTGAAAACCCGAAAGGGCGGTCTAGGCAAAAATTAGAGACATGATCAAAAATCATCCCGGTGGATTGGAAACCTCAAAGTACAATCCAGGAAAAAATTAGGGATAATGGCAAGTAACTACGCTCGACAAAGGGGCAAGTCCCTCGGCAGCAGTTACATCATCCGTTAGGAAAACTCCAGTCAAGGTCATCTTCGACAGAAGCTCAGGATGCCCCGAAGTCAAAGTTGATGGAAGGATAGTGGTCGTTATGTTTCGACGTAGCCCTTTTCCTTGTAAATACCATTTTCTAACTTTGTAAATACTCTATGGAATCACGTGCTTAGCTGATTTCCATCCTATCAATAAAATTTGAGCCCTTGTGCTTTTGTTTGTAATTCTTATTTGTTTTAGCTTTACAAAACGCCATTTAAACATGATTAACGATTCTTGAAACGAAACAAAAATGAATTTACTTGTAAAACTTTTTCTGCTTTTAAAATAAGGATGGCAATTTCTTTTGACTGTTGAACATCGAAAGAACATCGATCGCTTCGCCAGAAGTAACCGAACCTCAAAGTGCAGAATCAAGGTATTCCTTCAAAACCAGTGCGCCTGAACGAAGGATCAACTGTGTCGAAGACCGTGTTTCATTCGACATCCTCGGTAGAGTTCTTATCACCTAAGCCCGACCAACATAGCTCCCCACAGGGACTACTTCTCCTAAGCAAGGCAGGATTACTATCATGAACCAGTGATACTTTTCATCCCCCACTGTGGCCGAGTATCCAGTCGTGTTCATCTACTAGTCTGTATGTCGCGTCATTTTTGTCAGCATATACATACATGCACCATGCATTATTGATTCACATGCATAATCATATTGCATCACTATCACTCTCGTCGGTCTTATTCCCTAGCGATAACAGTCCTCTCAATCGAGTTGTCAGTTCTTTCCTCGTCAGGAAATGATGCATCTGCACTACCTCTCTCCTCTAGTTTATTTCTGGGATGAAGTCGACCCTTGACCACTTTGATAACTTGAACCTATGAAAAACCAGAGAATCCTCGGCCAGCATCATTCTTCGCCATTGAAGATGATGTCTTCGCTTTCCCGGATTAAGGAAGATCCCTAGAGAAATCCTCTCAACTAAAGACTTTCAGTAACACATTGGTCCTTCTATCCAGAATGTCAATGTCAACAAAGTCATCGGCACCTCAAAATTGGACCACGTCATATGGCATTTCTCTGAGAAGATCTCCGAGAAAAGTATAATGTAAATACCCAAGCAGAAGCAGTCTCTCAAGAGACTCGGTTTCCCCAGATAGAGTCAACGAATGGCATCTCCAATAGAGAAGTTTGTACACCTCTACAACTCAGACAGATGGGTTCCCCAGCGAGTCTGACATCAAACGTTTCTCCCATCAAATGGCATCTCCCCAGGAAAATTCGGCGAGAAGTTTGAGGAAAACCGCTATGAATATCTTCCCTTGTCAAGAAAGTTTATTGACAAAAGAAACTGAGACCAGATCCTTGGTAGGAAACCAGGATCGAGGGGAAGTTTATTTCAGAAACTGAGACCAGATCCTTGGTAGGAAACCATGATCGAGGGGAAGTTTATTTCAGAAACTGAGACCAGTTCCTTGGTAGGAAACCAAGATCGAGGGGAAGTTTAAATCAGAAACTGAGACCAGTTCCTTGGTAGGAAACCAGGATCGAGGGGAAGTTTAAATCAGAAACTAAGACCAGTTCCTCGGCTGAAGACTAGGATCGAGGGGAAGTTTACCTTTTCTAAGCATCGTTGCTTAGCAAAAGAAGAAGGATGCGGGAACTGCCATTCTTAACCACCATCAAAATTTCGGGTATTTCGATATTTAATCCTCTTGCACCCCGAATACCCGAATACCTTCGCCATTCACACCTTCGGGTCAAAGAAGATTAAATAGGGGCATCTGTCATACCCCAAATTTTGACCACTAATATTTCCCATCATTGTGCAAATCATCATCACAATATGGATGAACCATTAGTCTCCCCAAAGATGGGTGAGCATCCACTACAATCAGACTTAGGGTTTCAAGCCCTCTCAGAGCTCTTAGACAAAGGATCAATCAAGGAATGACATGATCTTTAACTTGTCTAAACCTCTCAAACATCCACAAAGGATCAAGAGGACTCCCACTTCAAGGATTAAGCACAAGGCTTCTCCCTTCTAGGTGGATCAAGCCTTAAGATCGCCAGTGTCACCAAATTAGGGTTTGGTCGACCAGGGCCTCCAGATGGAAATTTTCCTTTGGGCATGAGCCAATGCTTCAAAGCATAACCTATGATGCTCTAAGGGACATCATAAACCAAATAATCAAGTCAATTTAGCCTCAGGGGATGCATTCATAAAAAAAAATCAAGAATTAGGGTTTCTTGACCTAATTCACCCCTAAGTTGACTTTTAGGACAAATCATGAGCCAAGACCTCAAGAGAGGATTTGAGGGTCTCTAACACATCACATTGATCCATTTACAACAATGGATTGAGCCAAGAAGCTTGAGCAACAAGTTTCAATTTCATCTGAACCACAGTTAGGGTTTCGCGGGAAAAGTCAACTGTAGCTTTGACTTTTGACCAGGACATGCTCCCAAACCCTAAGACATGATTCAATACACACTATAACACCTATGAAATCAATCCATCAAGTTTTATTTAGGTCAAGGACTTGATTTCATAGAGGATCGCACAGTTTGGAATTCATCTGACAAAAAGTCAACTGTGCACAAAAGTCAAACTTCGACTTTTTGAGATTTTTCACAATTATGGTTTTTTAACCCTAAAATGATGTTAAAGTGTGATTGGAATCATCATTCATCAAGGAAAATCAAGAAAAGTGGGATAACTTGTAAAAGGGGAAACCATAAAAAACTTAGAAAATTTTCTAAGTTATGGAACAAAGTGGCTAGGGTACCAACTTTGGAGGATCATAACTCCTAAACCACATGGCCATTTTTCCCCATCCAAAGCTGGATTTGTAGCTCTCATGGCCCTCTACAAAAGCTTTAACTACACCTCATTCCAATTCATTATGGATTTTGAGTTATGGAATGATCAAAGTGGCTGAAAACATGAAATGCCACTTTTTCCAACACTTAGTGAAATTTTCACTAAGTCAGAATCTATCTTACTTTTTACAAAATGTAGCGGTATTCTTCACTTGGATCCAAAAAGTATCAAAACCAATTATGATCAAACAGTTGTTGTATCATATGAGGGCTTTCCAAAATGGCCAAGAACATCACCAAACTCAACATGAGTCATGAGATATGACAAGGGCAATATGCATTGCTGAAAACTGCCAAGGCTAGGCAGAATTTTGCACTTTTGCTCGATTTGGCAAAATCAGATAATTCCAAGCCTTGTCATCACTTTGGACACATCTGAGGATCAAATCTAAAGGGAACAAACACTGATCCAAGCCTCCAAAGTCTTTGGAACAAGAAGTAGCATGACAAACCTAGAAATCCCTAAAAGAGGGACAAGACTCCAATTTTGGATTAGAGCATTTAATGGATGCTTAGAGGTGGCATGGACTGACACATTTGCAACTGAATTCAGTCAAGAATGATCCAACAACTAGGGAACCAAAGGCCTGTGCTCTAACCTCTAGTCAATGGCTAGAGGAGACTTGGATTCTCATTTGCCAACATTGGCCAAACCTCTGCTGTGGTTGCCATTCACTATTGATCCCAAAATAAAATTTCTCTACTATAAATAGATCTCATTTGTGCTCAGTTTGAGTACACCAAAGCCATCAAACAAATGCTTTCCTCAAAATCCCTCTCTTTAGGCCAAAATGCCTTCTTTAGCAAGGTAACTCTGAGTTTTTGAGTTAGAGATCATTTCCATCATAGCTCATGATCCTAACACCTCCAATATATCATATCTAAGCTATCCAAACTCTCACAAGTGACCTGTAATCCTTAAATCACAAAGTCACCTCTCAAAACCTCAAAATAATACTTTTGTGCATTTTTCAAGCCATGCCTTGATTCAGTCATTTTCCAAACTAGATAAAACCTCAAACACACTCCAAATATCATCCTTGAACTGTCCCAAATTATTCCCCCCATCTGGAACACCATTTGAGGGAGTTGCTATTTTGGCCATTTTAACCCCTTTTGCAAGAAAGGGCCAGTTTGTGTTTTTGCAGGTTCCAGCTGATTCCATTCATCCTAAAAGCTTCTAAGGGATCATTTGAGAGTGTCCAAAGCATCAAACCATTTCTGGAACAAGAAACTTGGCAGATTCCACAAAAACTCCAAAAGCTCAAAAGAGAGGTAGGCATCATGACTTGAACTTTCCAAAATATGCATTGCTTTGAAGTCCACTGATCAACCAATTCATCAAGTAATTCATGCATGTACCAAAGTGTAGCATAGAAAATGCAATTATAGGCCTATTTCAAAACCACCATCGAATTTTGAGGAGGGAGCATGATCTGAAAAAAAATACCACCACCATTGGATTCCTTGTGAAATTCTAGGCCAGATGCATATAAATTTTGTCCCCAACCATGGAGAAATGAGAAAGTTATGGACCTTCCCGTTTCTTGCCAAAACTTGCCTTGCCTTGGCCAGGCCTCGAAAACAAGGCAAGCCTTGTATATTTGTTAGTTTGTTTTAATCAACGGATGTATCACCACCCCAGTGGTAAGACGCGCGCCCTATAACCTTGAGGTCGTGGGTTCAAACCCCACCCATGCCATTTTGTGTTTTCTCACATTTTGCTATTTTTTCCAATATTTTCATGTTTTGTTAATTAATTGGAAAATTAATAACTCCCTCAATTTTAATTATTTTTTATTGGTTCTTTTTGCAAAAAATACAAAAATGTTGAAATATTTTATTCCCCAAAAAAAATTAGATTTATATTATTTATTTAATATAATTAGTATTTTTGTGAATAAATGTCTTTTATTTGTTTTTAAACTCTTTTAAAAATAAATATCCATTTTGGAAAATCAAAATCAAGTAGGTTTTAATTCATCTTGTGATGAAAACCTCATTTTTCAAACCTTCAACAAAAATCACAAGTGGTTTATTCAAACTTATTTAGTATTTTTTATCATTTTATTTGATTTTCTTTAAATATTTCCTTTTAAAAGAAAACAAATTTAGGGTTTCCTTGATTTTCACTCAAACAAACTTTTTTCAATCACTCATGGGCCTCTAATAGAGTGTAAGACCCAATCCTTTGTAAATACAAACCTCTTGGGCCTCATTTATTGTATAAGTCTCGTTGTATTTCAAAAGTTCGGCGCGATCATCGCCTGTTTATAACAAACCATCTGGGCCTCTCCTCGAGCTATAAGACCCATTCAAAATCTTTGGGCCTCTTGAGAGAGTGTAAAACTCATCCCCTTGTACAGAAAACCTTTCTTGGGCCTCAGTCACTTGTATAAATCCCTGTACAAAACGACAGTGCGATCACTGATAAAATCCTGGGCCTCTCCTTGAGCTGTAAGCCCCAATTTTCCTTTCAAAAGCACTTTCTCCTTTGATTTTGAATATAATATTGTTATCAAAGCTTTCTTTGTTGAACAAACCAACCAAACAGCATGGAAGCTCTACAACCGAGTAAGTGTTTACCTGCTTTCATTTACCGCTTTCATATGTATATAATTGAACTGTGGGGATGCTTCACTGTAAGTCTTCTTTCCTAAACTCATATCGACTGTGTAATACTAGTACAGATATTTAAAGTTTCCCCGACAACTACATCTAGAACAAGACAAAACCTTGTCTCCCTACATCTGATGTTATACCGGATATTTCAACATAACCTAGACCATGAGAATTTTCTTTCACAACAATTTTAGATAACTAGATCTAAGAAATCTCCCCCTTGAACAGTTCATATACAGAAGGCCAATGTTCCAAGTGAAACCCCTTTTGGAACTGTTCATCAGCCTCCTCTTGGGCTTAGTGCTAGGACCCACAGGCTTCCTAAAAGCATCCCCGCCTCCTCTTGGGCGTTATACAAGGATCCGTCGGCTTCTTAGAAGTTTTCACAGCCTCCTCTTAGGCTTCGTATAATGATTCTTCCTCCGGGAAGATAGCCTCCTCTTGGGCTTCGTACAAATTGTCCCTCAGCTTCTTAAAAGTTCTCTCGCCTCCTCTTGGGCTTCGTACAAATTGTCCCGACGACCTCTTAAAGGTATAGGAACAGAAATTAGTCATCTTAATAGAACAGTCTTTCAAGGAGTCTAGATTTTTCTACCGCAAACGTACTGTCTCTTGATCTCTCTTAAGCATAGTACAAAAGATAAAACTCTAGACTTGGACAGTCTAATCTCCTTGAGTCTCGAAGACATTCTCAAGTTCCGTTCAAAAATAGGAAAAAACCCGTAGACCCGGACAGTCTAAAGCTCCTTTGGATTCCCCGTTTCCTTAGAGAACAGGAAATAATCCCAATCCTCAGATCAAATCCATGAGTACAACATTACCCATATAAGAACTGATTTTCTCTTTTATCCAACATACTGAACCTGTCACTCAACTGAAACATTAACCCTAGCCTTCTCTTGGGCTTTGTACAAATGATTCTCCCCAACGGAGCAAACCTTTTAGCCTCCATCTCGGGCTTCGTACGAGATACCAAATCACTCTCTTGTTGAGTATAAAAAGTACTCTCTTATTGAGTCAAACCTTTAGCCTCCATCTTGGGCTTCGTACGAGATACAAAAACACTCTATTGTTGAGTATAAAAGACTCTCTTGTGGAGTCAATCCTCTTTTAGCCTCTATCCCGGGCTTCGTACGAGATACAAATCACTCTCTTGGTGAGTATAAAAGATTCTCTTGTTGAGTCAAACCCTTTTAGCCTTCGTCTTGGGCTTTGTAGAAGACACATACAAAAGCACTCTCTTGTTGAGTCAACTCGTTTAGCCTCTCTCTCTCGGGCTTCGTACGAGGCACATAAAAACACCTTCTTGTTGGGCCAATAGCCTCCTCTTAGGCTTTGTGTAAGGAAACCCCGATTGAGTCAATCAACCTTTTAGCATCAAAGTTGTGCCTCGTTCACAGTATACAAACATCAACAACTCCTTTCCCCTTCATCTAATTGCTGTAAGCGGCAAGCCTCTGGATTATTTACATCCACGCCACTGTCCCTCTTTTAGCATGAGAAATTCCTAAGGAAAGATGGCATTGCTCTAAACTGAGTTAAAGTCTTCTCCTTCAGGTTAAAAATCCCCTATAAAGGAAATTATGGCATTGCTGGATTCATATATCCCAGTTAAAGTAATTCTCCTTTGTTATGATTCATCCAACAGTTGTGGCAAATAGACCAAATACCCTCTTTAGAGATGACAAATTCTCTCTAAAGTCAAAACCCTTTACCTTTACATCTTGGGCTTCGAACAAGATATAAATAGACCCTTCAGCTTCACATCTTGGGCTTTGAACAAGATACAAACCACCTTTAGCTTCATGTCTTGGGCTTTGAACAAGACACCAAAACACCATTTCCTCCCATAGAATAGGAGGAACTACGATCGCTCTGATTTCCCTGTTTCGGTAAATGGGAATACGTAGGCATAAGATTGAAAGAGAAATCTTAGCGAGCACACTAATCAAAAACCCAAAATCCCGTACCTTCATACATCAATCGAAAAGCATCAGTCCTAACATCCTACCAATAGCATAAGTCCCATCATTTCAGTCTTAACAAAATAAGCAGAAAGAGGCCCCACTTCCACATAGCATCCGTAACCTAACAGACCGCTGTTTAAACTCAGTATGCAAGCAGGGTTAGTTGGAGACATCTATTCCCCTTCCTTCATCGGCTTCAATAGGATAAAAAATGAATCGACCTGTAGTACCTCAGAGCGGCAGTGCTTAAGAACCATGTCCAAAATTGCTCGCTACAGTTAGTTTTGAGAGAAAATGATTAAACGGACAAATCAGTGAAATCTAACGGATAAAATTCGATATAAATCGCATGGTGTAGTTTTAATATGCATGTGATCAATTGATGATGCTTGTTTTAATGTTTGGAAATGATCTAGTATGGAAAGGGTGAGCTTTGGAGTATTTTGGAACCCTAAAAACGCAGAGAAAGAATTCTGGTTCTGATGCGATTCGCCAGGCGAATTAGGATTCGACAGGCGAATTCGGTCTCGCCACTGTTTCGCCAGGCGAAGTACTGGCGAAGGGGAATTCGCCAGGCGAAATCCATACTCGCCAGGCGAAAATGAAGAAACAGAACATGTGTTGGCTACTGGAACTTTTGGGTTTTATAAAATTAGGCTTCGCCGCTGCGTCACCGGGCGAAGTGCTGGCGAAGAGGGATTCGCCAGGTGAAATCCTTGCTCGCCAGGCGAATCTGGCTGTTTCTCAATAATTTTCTTTTCTTAAAAAATACACAACTTTTGATCCGTAACTCGGATCGAGACGTTCTTGGTACCGTTGGAAAGCTATGACAATCCTCTACCCAATAGTGGCATTTGAATGATAACAATGTTACGTGATATGTAGAAATCCATATCTTTTGGATCGTAAGTCCGATCGAGGCATAATTACAGCCGATGTAAAGCTGTGGAAATATCCTACAGGATAAAAGTAAAAAGTATTGATTTCGATACCCGATTAAATGAATCGGAGGGAACCGAAAGTGACATTTTATTTGACATGTTATGCTAGCTTGTGTGTTTATGTGATTCTATTATGCAATTGTGATATGTTTTGCCTGACATTAATGTTAACCTGATAAGAGAATATGCATGCTTAAAATATGAATTAGGAAGAGTGAGGAAACTTTACCCCAAAACAAATGGCATAGTTTAATGATAGTGGAACCTAGTAATGGCTAGGAAATTGATGAATAACAAAATGACAACGCTCGTGCAAAAGAGGCCGAGGCGTGTGTCCATTATCGACTGGTATAGAAATGAATGCACGATTTCTTGGTAGGTTTGATTCCCAATGTTATAGTACGAATGGAGCCTACGGGTAAAGAGACTTGTGACGGTGTACGGGCCGTGTGAAGTGACAATTTAAGCTGATAATGTGTTCCTTATTTATGAATCCATTTCGCATGCCAAGAAATCTACGAGGGTCCATGACTCGTTCCTACTTCTAGACGTAGAAGAGGGCGGGAGAAAGGGGATACCTTGAAAAGGTTATCGATAAGTGAATGTTTTGAGTAACGGGCTCAATAACGTGTTTCCATATAGTGTGAGATTGTGAACTCAAAGTCATTTTCCTTTCCCCCGACTTGAGTTAGGCTAAGGTAGAACCTTGTAAAGCTGAGCAAATCTATAAGATAGGGAACTCACTGAGATTTGATGTATCTCACCCCACTATTGTTGATTATTTTCGGGAAGTAATTACAGGTTTGGTTTACAAGTGGAGCTATGCTTGGATGTTTTAAGAGAATCTTAGTTGAGCTTATTCCGCTGTGTATTATTTTCTTGTACAATGAGGAATATTGTATAGTGATATTAGATTTTATTATTTTGGCTAGCTTCCATGACTTGTGCCATATGTTGTATTTATGTTTTAGAAATGGACAAGTATGTGAATTATGCCAATAGGCACTTATGATGGTGTCAGTACCACAATAAAATGCTTGTATTGTATTATTCTAGATAAATATTATATAGGGCGTTACACTCGGGGGTGTTTACTATATCCTTACTTTAACTAAGTATGCATGAGAAAATATAGTACTAAAACACGGATTTCAGAAACTGAGAATTTATTTAGAACATGATTATTACACACATACAAAGGCTTATCATTGAGTGCCCGTGTTCTTTTATCTTCCAAAGACGAGCTTATATAGGAAAAGCTTAAACGTAACTATGGTTACATTATTACACAACTAGAGTTGAATCTTATCTCTATTGTAATACCTCATATTATTTAAATGCTCAATTGGATATCAGATGAGATCAGATGAGTATCTATGTGCTCTACCTCTGATCAATTAGAATAACGGAATTCTTTAAGTATTGTTAAGTGGGATCATTAGAGCATTTAGTGAGATCTGAAGAGATAAATTATTTAATGAAAGAGACAAATCAATAATGATTAGTCCAAGAGAGAATTTTATGGTAACGCTAATAATTGATCATTGGTGTTAGACGATAAAATATCAATCGGAGATATTTTACTCTATCGAATTATATTATATAATAAAGTTTATATATGAATGTTAGAAAAGAAAAGGAAAAGAAGAAAGAAAGTTAGTAAAGAACAGAAAGAAGAGAAGAGGAGAAAGAGAGGAAAAGGGAAAATGAGAAGAGAAGATGAAGTTCATGGAAGAGGAAGAGAAGGCTTGGATCATGATTCATCATCTTCTTCAACCTCCTATTCTGTTATCAGGTGGGTTCTAGTTAGAAACTCTATGTTCTAGAAATCCATGATTTTGAACTTAGGTTAGAGTTTGAGAGAAAATGATAAAAATTGATAAATTGATGTTTCTAACGGATAAAACGTGAAATAAACCGCGTAATATAGTCGAGTTATACGTGGAATTAATTAGGAATACTTGTTGGTATGTTGGAATGTGTTTTGGTTGATTTTGAATTGGAAATATACCATTAAAAGTAGCTTTTTTTTACTCTGGTTCAGTGGTAACCGGTTACTCATTTTGAGGTAACTGGTTACTTGAAGGAAACTTTGAATCCTGCGTGAAAAATGAACTGAGTAACCGGTTACTCATTCTGAGGTAACCGGTTACCAGAAAGTGCCTCTAACTCTCATTTTTCTTCTGTTTTGAACAGTAACACTTGAGTAACCAGTTACTCACTTTGAGGTAACCGGTTACCACTATTGTGATTTTTGAAAAAATGTTTGAAAATTCATAACTTTTGAACCGTGATTCCGATCAAAGCGTTCTTAGTATCATTAGAAACCTATGACGATCCTCTACCCAATTATTTAGTGGCAATTGAATGAAATAATGTTTATATGATATGTTGAAAATTCATATCTTTTGGATCGTAAATCAGATCGAGGCATGGTTATAGCTGATGTAAAGCTGTGAAAATATCCTACGGGATATAAGTGAGAAATATTGATTTTGATACCCTATTAAATGAATCGGAGGGAACCCGAGAAATTATGTTAACTTTATGAGTTGAATTATTACATGTAATTCATTACAAATTGTATTATGCCATATCTATCTAGTTGTGAAATTGTGATGAGAGAAAATACATGTTTAAAATATGGAGTAGGAAGAGTGAGGAAACCTCAACATGAAACTATAGTGGAACCTAGTAATGTCTAGGAATTTATAGAAACTCTAGATGGCGATACTCGTGCATTCGATGTAGAAAGGTGCATCCGCGACGAGTAATGGTCTAGAGTAGATAACCTAGATGACAACGCTCGTGCATGTAGGGCCAAGGCGTGTGTCCAATACCGAATGGTATAGAAAAGAATAAGACACTAATATGGAACATGTGTGACCCTTGTGTTTTTGAGAAAAGGCGAATGTGGCCTTAAGGCGAATGTGACCTTGTGATTGTCGAATACAATCATGTTTGTGTGTAAAATCACGTAATCGGAACCGTTTTTATCCCTTCATAAATATCCGTGACCTGTGTCCATAACTCTTTGGAAGGGCTGGCCGGGGAAAATGTTTATTAAGTAAGTGATTGTGACCCGTGTTGAAGATCCTCTTGTGTAGGCTGGCCGGGGAAAGTTACTTAGTGGGTGGTATTAGTGACCCGTGTTGAAGAGCCTCTTGTGAAGGCTGGCCGGGGAAAGTACCATGTGTAGGTAACCGTGACCCCTGTTGAAAGGACTCTTGAGTAGGCTGGCCGGGGAAAGTTATCTATGTTAGCTTCCGAGACCCGTGTCCATAACCCCTTGGAAGGACTGACCGGAATGGATGTCTACGTTTTTAAGGATTTGTGACCCATGTTGAACTCTCTTGTAGGGTTGGCCGGGGAAAGATACCTTGGTATGTGTTACCGATTAGTGATAATAAATTTTGAGTTGGTGAACTCATGAACATGTTTCCATATAGTGTGAGATTGAGAACTCAAGGTCATTTCCCTTCCCCTTGACTTGAGTTAGGATTTGGCTAGAACCCTGTAAAGCCGAGAGAATCCATAAGATAGGGAACTCACTGAGATTTAATATCTCACCCCATTATTATTATTATTTTTCAGGCATTGGTTGCAGGTTTGATTTACAAGTAGAGCTATGCTTGGATGTTTCAAGAGAAGCTTAGCTTTAGTTTTCCGCTGTGTATTTGTTATATACAATTGAGGATATTGTATATTGATCTTAGATTTTTGTTTTGGCTAGTTTCCATATCTTGTACCATAGATTGTATTATGTTTTTTAATGGTCAAGTATGTGAATTACGCCATTAGGCACTTATGATGGTGTCAGTACCAAACAAAATGCTTGTATAGTATTATTCTAGGTATATATTATACAGGGCATTATAGTTGGTATCAGAGCAGGTCGTGTCCTCGACCTAGCCTTGAAACATCATATGTAAATCTATTCCTGCCTCTTAAATGTGTCTTGCCAGCATGACTCTTAATATCATACTATGTAGTGTTGGGTCTGATCAACCTAATACTATGTATGTGATAGGTAGAATCATGGTTGAGCGACCGCGAGGACTCCGAAGTGTTGTCGGAACTTGTGTTGTGAGGGTAGGCTCAAGCCAAGAGTTAGTGTGTGGATTTTTTATCAACTCGGTTGAGGTCTTAGTAGAAGTCATGCTTTAGGTAGCATGGAATTGAAGAGTGGTGTGTTGTTCAAGCAATCCTTTGGAATGGATAGAGTCTGAAATTTAAGGATCTCTATCGGACGATTGGTCAAGGTATTGAGGAACGTGTAAAATCGCTAGTAGAGCTGGATTGGCTACTAGAATGGATAAGGATTTCAAGAAATCTCATTCCGTGTAAAAGATTAGTTATTTTATGAAACGTGTGACGTAAGGTCCGGAAGTGAGATAATTATTGGTGTTTCAGTTCCTAATGTCGCTATGGCATCTTGGATGGACGAGAGTGCCTTAAGGAATATGTTCGGACCAATATCTTTCAACTGGCTAAAAGTGAAGAGTTAAGGACGTTCGGCTTTTTATAGGAACCTAAAGTAGTATAAAAGTGTGAGAAGGAACACAAGGATGTGTTTGCATGCTTCAAGTGAAACAAGTGTGCGCCGGATGTAGAGTATGAGACAAATTGTGTATCTTCAGATATGAAGAGAGATTAAGTTTGAGATGTTACATTAGGATTTATGTATTCAGTAAGAGACCAATTTGGAATTTGTCAAATTACCCAAGGAACAGTATAAGGTATTGTGTTGGAGAAAGAATGAGCTTCATTTAGTAACAAATAGTGTAGTGATACGGACCGGAAGAAGTTTGTATTAAGAAACAGAGTAAGTACCTTGAATCTAAGGGAATCTTAGTAAAATGGTTTTATATTTGGACCTAAGAGGATTACAATAGAGAGCGAAGTAAACGCGGTGTGGAAAAAGGTATCAATGGTATGTTATGAAGAAGTGATAACGGAACGTATTTTAGACGAGTGTACAAGGAATTTATTAAGACGTTGTTAAAGCTAAAATTAAGGAAGTGTAATTAATGATGGTTCACCCATGAGAAGCCTAGTAGTATGAGGTGGAATGAGAAAGTTATACCTTGGTATTAAGAACAAACGTAGTGGTAACGCCATGGTCACAAGTGTACGTGATGGATTCTTATTCTTGAGAGAAGTGTGAAGGGACGTACTTTATGGAACAGTGAGTATTGTATTCTAAGAAGAAAGACTGCGGTAAATCAACGAAAAGCAAATCGGGACTTATTACGGACTAAGTGTAAATCATGGAACAATTTATACCAGAAGAGTTTTGTAAATAGTTGATAAGAATTGTCAGTTGCGAATCTTTCACTTAGTGAATTTGGTGTAAGTGTGATGTGTAATGGAGAGTGAAGGGTAAGAAATCCCGGTTAATGTGTACGTAGTGATGGAAAAGTTCTTCAAGAGGATGCATTGCACCGATTTATTTTCAAGTATAGAGAAACTTCTGTATTTGTGAATAATTGGAATATTCGGAATCTACCTTTTGTTGGACTAAGAACGTTGTTGTTTTATTTCCCACCAAGGAGTTCGAGTGAGAGAACAAGGTTGTACGCTTGACATGTTATGTCTGCCGTTTTGTGGTACCATTTTATGATTGTGTGTTGGGTTTTGCTTATGGACGAATCAAGTATGAGTTGTGACAAAAAACCAGGATGTCGTCATTATTGGCTCTCGGCTAGAGTAGTTGTAAGAGCAGAAGATGAACTATTCCACTGAAGTTTTGTCGTGTGACTGCGTCAGAATTTGGAATTTTACCTTGAGTGGATCATGGTTGGTGAATGTTATACAAGTTAAAAAGCCACGAGTTGAGAATAATATTATGGGTTAGAGCAAGCTGGATTGATGGTTTCGAATAGGGATGTTTTTTTTTTTGAATTAGAAGAAATTGGTTTTCAGTTTCTGCAGAAGTGTTAACGGATTAATGCCATGTGGTTAACCGATTAACACGTGCAAGGATGGTATTTTGCGCTGAACTTTGAGGAGTTAACCGATTAGCTCAGACGGTTAATCGATTAACATGTGTGTAAATTGTGAAATCCCTTAGGAACCGTCATCTGTGTTTTGTTACCTTATGTTCTTCCGATTGATATGTGTTTGGAGAATAGAAAACGGGATTGCAAGTAAATGAAAGAAGGATTTGTGTTCCAAAATCGGAACTTCTGAAGGGTGTTGCGTAGTTGACCATTTGTTCAGACGACAAGAGAGTTGACCTTAAGGGTGAAGTTGGAAAATACTCACAAAGTATTGATCTTGCAAGGAATATTTTAGTGTGTAATTATGGTATTAGTATGGTATGAACGGTTGGTCAGAGTTAGTAATTGTTATCTTCTGTGAGTTCATGGCATCAGATTTAGACCGTGAGAGTGGTACCAGTTGTGTGCAGTTGTGTTTTACCAAGAGAATGAAATTTGAAAGTTATATTTCCAAGTACGAGTAAGAATTGGACGTTCCGAAGTTAAGCATGTAACTTGGAATCGGTTATGAAACAGAACGAGTGAGAGAGGTGGATTCAATTGAGAAACGTGGCATGGTCTTCAAAAGTGTGGGTGTATGTGGAGTGTTGTATGTGAATTGGTGAGTGGTATGGAAACTCATAATTATGCCTTGGATGGATTACATTTTGATAAGTGGTGACTCGCACATGATTGAAGTTCTGTGATGGTGTTATGTGAGACTAGCTGAAATCTTGTGTCGACAAGAAACCTTGAGTAAGTTGGAGACCCCGTAAGAAGAATTAATTTGGAGTTATGTATTCTATGGTTGTAGTAGTGCAACTCCTACACCTTTATCGTCTGGAGAGTGTTGGAAGGATGTTATAATATTGTGTGTTGGCGAGGAAATTGTTCTACCATAGGACGTCAGTAAGATTCTTGTACCGTTGGTTAGTAAGGACCCCAGTGGACAAGTGTGTTTCTCCGCCAACTGTTAGTTACCTAGTAGTGCTTGAGAATTTATGGCATTCCATTGATGAATTTTGGATTGCACAGTGGGAGGTGTCAGATGAAAGAGTTCAGTCAGAATAATGGGAATTTGGAAAATTGTTACTCATAGGTATGGAAATGAGAAGATCATGTTGGAAGTGTGTTACCTTTTGGTGTGATACGAAAGAGATGGAATATCGGATTTAATGAGTACCCTGTACAGCATCAGACCAGATGGAACTGGTAAAGAAGTCGTTTGACTAATTATGAAGTGGTTTTGGATGTTGAAGGATTTATGAAAAGATAAATCGTCGATGATTGCATGAAGTTAAGGAATCATCGAATTACCTTATGAGAATTTGATGAGTGTTTGTTATCCTGAACCAAGATAAGGTGTTACGGTTTTGTTTGTGACTCAGTAAAGGAATATAGAAAGGTATTTTCTTCTGAAGGTAAGAGGCGACCAAGTGTTTTAGTATGGGATAAACAGAAGAATTATGGAGAAAGAAAAGTTCGAAGTTAACCCGTTATTGGAATAAGAGTAAAACTAAGAACACGAAGTTGATACTTTATGAAAATACGGATTTTGGTCTGCAAAGTCAAGTTGGAATTGGAATACGTCAGAAATTTTAGCGGAAGTAAAGTTAAGTGTGGATCTAAGACAATGATGCAAGTTGTGGTTATTGTTGAGCGAAGGAAATTCGAGGGCGAATTTCAATTTAAGGGGGGGGGGGGAGTGTAATACCCCGTATTATTTAAATGCTCAATTGGATATTAGATGAGATCAGATGAGTATCTATGTGCTCTATCTCTGATCAATTGGAATAACAGACTTCTTTAAGTATTGTTAAATGGGATCATTAGAGCATTTAGTGAGTTCTGAAGAGATAAATTATTTAATGAAAGAGACAGATCAATAATTATTAGTCTGAGAGAATTTTATGGTAACGCTAATAATTGATCATTAGTGTTAGAGGATAAAATATCAATCGGAGATATTTTACTCTATCGAATTATATTATATAATAAAGTTTATATATATATATATATATATATGTTAGAAAAGAAAAGGAAAAGAAGAAAGAAAGATAGTAAAGAAGAGAAAGAAGAGAAGAAGAGAAAGAGAGGAAAAGGGAAAATGAGAAGAGAAGAAGAAGTTCATGGAAGAGGAAGAGAAGGCTTGGATCATGATTCATCATCTTCTTCAAATCCTATTATGTTATCAGGTGGGTTCTAGTTAGAAACTCTAAGTTCTAGAAATCCATGATTTTGAACTTAGGTTAGAGTTTGAGAGAAAATGATAAAAATTGATAAATTGATGTTTCTAACGGATAAAACGTGAAATAAACCGCGTAATATAATTGAGTTATACGTGGAAATAATCGGGAATACTTGTTGGTATGTTGGAATGTGTTTTGGTTGATTTTGAATTGGAAATATACCATTAAAAGTAGGTTTTTTTTACTCTGGTTGAGTGATAACCGGTTACTCATTTTGAGGTAACCGGTTACTTGAAGGAAACTTTGAATCCTGCGTGAATAATGAACTTAGTAACCGGTTACTCATTCTGAGGTAACCGATTACCAGAAAGTGCCTCTAACTCTCATTTTGCTTCTGTTTTGAACAGTAACACTTGAGTAACCAGTTACTCACTTTGAGGTAACCGGTTACCACTGTTGTGATTTTTGAAAAAATGTTTGAAAATTCATAACTTTTGAACCTTGATTCTGATCGAAGCGTTCTTAGTATCATTGAAAAAATGTTTGAAAATTCATAACTTTTGAACCGGTTACCACTGTTGTGGGATTAATTATTTAGTGGCAATTGAATGAAATAATGTTTATATGATATGTTGAAAATTCATATCTTTTGGATCGTAAATCAGATCGAGGCATGGTTATAGCTGATGTAAAGCTGTGAAGATATCCTACGGGATAAAAGTGAGAAATATTGATTTTGATACCCGATTAAATGATTCGGAGGGAACCCGAGAAATTGTGTTAACTTTATGAGTTGAACTATTACATGTAATTCATTACAAATTGTATTATACCATATCTATCTAATTGTGAAATTGTGATGAGAGAAAATACATGTTTAAAATATGGAATAGGAAGAGTGAGGAAACCTCAACATGAAACTATAGTGGAACCTAGTAATGACTAGGAATTTATAGAAACTCTAGATGGCGATACTCGTGCATTCGATGTAGAAAGGTGCATCCGTGACGAGTAATGGTCTAGAGTAGATAACCTAGATGACAACGCTCGCGCATGTAGGCCCAAGGCGTGTGTCCAATACCGAATGGTATAGAAAAGAATAAGACACTAATATGGAACATGTGTGACCCTTGTGTTTTTGAGAAAAGGCGAATGTGGCCTTAAGGCGATATGGCCTTGTGATTGTCGAATACAATCACGTTTGTGTGTGAAATCACGTAATCGGAACCGTTTTTATCCCTTAATAAATATTCGTGACCTGTGTCCATAACTCTTTGGAAGGGCTGGCCGGGGAAAATGTTTATTAAGTAAGTGACTATGACCCGTGTTGAAGAGCCTCTTGTGTAGGCTGGCCGGGGAAAGTTACTTAGTGGGTGGTATTAGTGACCTTTGTTGAAGAGCCTCTTGTGAAGGATGGCCGGGGAAAGTACCATGTGTAGGTAACCGTGACCCGTGTTGTAGGGCCTCTTGAGTAGGCTGGCCGGGGAAAGTTATCTATGTTAGCTTCCGGGACCCGTGTCCATAACCCCTTGGAAGGACTGACCGGGAATGGATGTCTACGTTTTTAAAGATCTGTTACCCGTGTTGAACTCTCTTGTAGGGTTGGTCGGGGAAAGATGCCTTGGTATGTGTTACCGATTAGTGATAATAAATTTTGAGTTGGTGAACTCATGAATATTTTTCCATATAGTGTGAGATTGAGAACTCAAGGTCATTTCCCTTCCCCTTGACTTGAGTTAGGATTTGGCTAGAACCCTGTAAATCCGAGAGAATCCATAAGATAAGGAACTCACTGAGATTTAATATCTCACCCCATTATTGGTTCTATTTTTCAGGCATTGGTTGCAGGTTTGATTTACAAGTGGAGCTATGCTTGGATGTTTCAAGAGAAGCTTAGATTTAGTTTTCTGCTGTGTATATGTTGTATACAATTGAGGATATTGTATATTGATCTTAGATTTTTGTTTTGGCTAGTTTCCATATCTTGTACCATAGATTGTATTATGTTTTTTATATAGTATTATTCTAGGTATATATTATACAGGGCATTACATCTATCTTTACGACTTTTTCTTTATCTACCAAAAGCTCTTATCGGCCATAATATTTGCTTGTCATTTTTGCTCTTGTATTTTCATCTTTTTATCTTCTTCAATTATTTTTGCAATAATAACATTTGTGGTTCCCACTACCTTTTTCTAGGCGACAAAACTCTTGATGCGTCTCTGGCTCTCCTTGGAAATTATTGTGCTTAACCTTTTGGGTAAATATTTGTAGGGTCCTTAAAATCCCTGGTTGTTGATACTTGTCCTTTTTACAGATAACGATTGCCTGGTTACTCATTGAATAACTCCAAAATTTTGCTTGTTCATAAGTCTGCTTCATTATCATCAGGATTACATGAAATCCTAATGCTTTTCTTCTAGTTATCCATGCCTTATCAATTACTGGTTTTTTTTCTTTATTAGATAATTGTTGAGCTTGTATTTCTTCATCATTTAGGGTTCCAATCTTGATAAAATAAACAGCTTCTCCATCTTCATCAGGACTTGTTGTATTAATTTTTACAAATATGGTTTTCTGGGGATTTACTCCTTTGATGTATCCTCGAATTCCATTTAAAATTGGTTCTGGAAAATATTTTAACTTGGATAAATCATTACTCTTGGGATCAGTGTAAATAGAATCAATAAATCCATATCTTAAAAGATCAGTAAGAAGATTAACATCTTCCCAATCATCTAAGATTATTAATATTCTTGGGCATATGCCTCTATACTCGATGATGTAACTATCGAGCTCACTTGGATTTCCTTGGTAAATAAAATCAACCATCTTTTGATAAATTGTAATAAATTTATCAATAGGTTCCTTGGAGGGGAAATTAATTAATTTATCTTTAAACGTAGAATTGATAAACCTTAATTTTCTAGGAAATCCTTTTTCTTTTCCAAAAAAACTGGATGAACTTGGTATATCTCTTGGAGATTCAGAGTATAATGTAACATTAAGAACCCGATGGATCTCTTGCTTGGTTATATTTAAATATTTGAAATATGATTCCATCTTGCTATCGACTTTGACAAATAATTCATCAATTTCAACATCCATAAGATGAAACTGATTATTCATTTCTTCGAGTTTGTTCACTATAACCTTGGTTTTATCATCTTGGAGTTGACTATCCATCTGGTCTGGATAATTGATCTGCAAAACAATTGTTAGTTCCTTTTATGTAAATAATTTTAAAAGTAAAAGGGATAATTCTCATCTTCCATCTAATTCTTCTTCGATTAACAATATTGTCTTTAATCTTATTCTCCAAGAAGGCTTTAACCTGAGTATTATCGGTTTTAATAATAAATTCTTTCTTAGCTAACCAGATTTAAAAAAATTTGATAGCTCTAATAATTGCTAATACTTCTTTTTCATTGATATCATAATTTAATTCAGCTTCTCTAAAAGATCCTGAAGTATATCTAAGAATTAAATTGTCTCCTTGACGTCTTAATACTGCACCCCAAAATCTATCTGAGGCATCTGTCTCAATATAAAGTTCATCTTCTTCTTTTGGTAAAGGAAGTTTTTCTAAGTGTTTTACCTTTTCTTTATTCGGCCCATCACTAACAGGAGTTTGAAGACTCATTTGTTTGGTGGAGGGATCTGTAGGGATTCTCAATCAAAGCGAGATATGAGAGACTGAACTCTATTAGCAACTCAGGTTCTCATGTAGATGATCTCATACTAGGTGGATTGAATAGAATGTGGAAGACAAATGTTCCAAGTAAAGTCCTCTTGTTTAGTTAGATACTAATGTTGAACTAGTTTCCTACTAGAGTTGAATTGGCAAGAAGAGAGATCATTAATGGAAGCCATAATTAAGTTTTCCCTATGTGATTTGGTGATGAAGAATTGACCCCTCATTTGTTCCTGCAGTGCCATGTTGTAGCTCAATTTTAGAGGAAGACTCATAGTACCTCTATACAATATCACATTTAATTTTTAAATAGCAATGATCAAATATATTAACAGAAAACACTTTAGAGATCATTGTCGGATGAATTTTGTTTAGATGAACCAAAAATGTAAAATGATATATTTATAAGGTATAAAAACTTGTTTTTAATGATGAAATATGCATACCACAATAAGCTTTCCCTCATTTTCAGCTCACTTTGCAACCTGCAATGCAGCGGTTGAAGCACAACCAGAAGAAATTCCCACCTATTTATTAACGACAAGAATGTGTGTAAATAACCAAAAGTATAAAAGTTAACAGTTAATCAAGATACGTAAGATAAACATAAAACACTAACACACAAGCCTTCCTGAAGTGCTATTTTCCTTGCAGTTTTGACAGATTCTTCACCTGATATCTGCAAAATTTGTTGTTAGAATGTGAGAAAAGTTCATTATTGAATTTGCAGCTTAAGGCTTGCTTTTTATACATATGGAGAGATTACTTATATCACAAGTAATCACACAAACTAACTCATAACTAACTTAAAGTTAGTTAAACTATTGTTTAATCATGTTCTAACACACTCCCTTAATATGAAATTTCAAAGACTCAGATTACAACAAGATACAATTATTAGAGAAATACACTATAACTACATGGACTCAAACTAAAAACACCATGTCTTGCTAAAATGTAGTTGAATGACTCGAACTTCAAGGGTTTTATTAGCACATCTGCAAGTTGTTCTCCTGTGCTACAACGAGTCATCTCAATTTTCCATCTTTAGTCAACTCCCTAAGAAAATGGAATCTAACATCTATGTGTTTGCATTTTCCATGCATGATAAGATTCTTTGACGACTTGATTGTGGAATTGTTGCCACATTATATGATTGTGCCTTGATTATGAGTTTGGCCAAGGTGTTAAAGGATGTTTCGAAGCTACAATCCTTGATAGACACATAAGGATGTTGCAACAAACTATATTTCAATGCTTGATATTGTTATAATGGGCCACTCTCTGAGGACCATGATATGATGCTTGATACAAGCTTGAAGACATATCCTATGGTAAATTTTCTATCATCATTATCCCCTGCATAACTAGAGTCTGACCACGCTTGCAACATCACTTCATCATTCATCTTGTACATAATTCTCAAGTTTGCAGTCCATTTCAGATACCTCGGGATCCTTTTTGTTGCTGCCAAGTCAACTTTAGTTGGTCTCTCCATATACCTTTCCACCAAGAAAACTGAATACGCAAGACCAAGCCTAGTAGCAAGTAAATACATCATGCTCCCCACCATCTACTTGTAGTTTTTGGCATCAACTAGCTTGCCATTCTTATCCTTTGTCAACCTACAACCTGGAACAATAGGGTTACATACATTTTTGCATTGATCCATGTTAAATCTTGTGATAACTTAATTTGCATATTTTTGTTGGCATATGAATATTCATGTACTATCTTGTTTCACTTCCATGCCTAGGAAGTATCTCATCTTCCACATATCAATCATAGAAAACATCTTTTTCATAGATTCTTTGAAACCTTCAAACATTTTTTCATTATTACCTATGTATATTAGATCATCTACATACAGGCTGACTATCAAAATCCTGTTCTCACTAAACTTCACAAACAATATATGTTCACGAGGGCATTTTTTTAAATTTTCTTAATTGAAGTAAGCTTCAATCTGGCTATACCAGGCCCTTGGTGCCTGCCTAAGGCCAGAAATTACTTTCTTGAGTTTGTAGACTTTATATCTTCCTCCTTTCTCATAGCCTAGTGGTTAATCTATATAAACATCTTCAACCAACTCACCATGTAGAAAAGCACTTTTGACATCAAGTTAATACACGTTCCAGTTTTTGCATGTTGAAAGTGCAAGCATAGTCCTGGTGGTATCCCATCTTGCCACATGAGCAAAAACTTCATTGTAGTATATGACATGTTGTTGTGAGCATCCTTTGGCCATAAGTTTTTATTCATACTTCTCTGCCACAAACTACTGCTACAAGTTGTCACAAGTTACTGCCATAAACTACTGTTGAGTTGTGTAGTTGTTCTTCTTCTTCTATGTTTTTTTACATAATCATCTAAGTACCTGGGCCTTATTCTTTGTCTTAGTGTAGGCTCTCCTTAATATTTCCTTTGGGAGTTGCTTTCTTCATAAGTTCCACTATCCTCACTTGCACTTTCTACATTGTTTCCTTCATGATGTGGATCATTATGATCCATATTCACTTCATTATCAATCACTCAACTTCATCATCATCTCCATCATCATCAACATTTCCAGTTGACTGATTCCTTTCTTATTTTTCATCTAAGTTCCATTTCCAACATTTAAGTTCTTCAAATGCTACATCCCTGTTGATTAAAATCTTATTTTTCACATGATCATAGAGTTTGTAGGCCTTTGATTCATTACTTACTCCCAGGAAGACACACTTTTTACTCTTGATATCAAGATTCTTTCTATGCACATCAGTGATGTGCATATAAGATATACATCCAAACACCTTGAAATGTCTCACCATGGGTATCACACCACTCCATGCCTCTTCTGGAGTCATGTTCTTCATATACAATGTTGGACTTCTGTTGATAATGTATGTTCCTCATTTAGCTGCTTCAAGCCAAAAACTCTTAGGAACTTTTCTGCTTGACATCATGCTTCTGATCACATTCATCAAAGTTATATTTTTTCTTTCTGATACTCTATTGTGCTAAGGAGTATAGGTAGTTGTCAATTGCCTCTTGATGCCATGAAGACTATAGAAATTAGAAAAAACATTAGATGTAAACTCTCTTCCTTTATCTATCCTAAGACATTTGATGTTATGGCCTGACTCTTTTTCTACTAAGTCCTTTTATTTTTTGAAAACATAAAAAACACTAGCTTTCTCATGTATAAAGTAAATCCAGGTTTTCCTACTAAAGTCATTGATGAATGTAATAAAGTATCTATTTCCACCATTTGATGTCGGCTTGATAGGCCCACACACATCTGGGTGGAATGGCTCATAATTTTCTTTGGCTCTCCATGTATCATGCTTTGGTATGGCTTCTATGTATTGCTTATCCATCAAGCAATCTGAGCATGTCTCCTCAAGGTTATTCAAGCTAGGTAAGCCATTTCCATCTCCTTCTTGATGAGTGTATCAAGGCCTTTGAAACTCAAATGAACATATCTACAATACCACAAGTGAGTGACATTGTCAGTAGTAGCCTTCATGCACATGGGAAGAACAACAGGTGCAAAAACTACAAATAACATGTCGGCGAAGATCATTGTGCTCATAATAAAGCCTTTGTCACCATGAAATACCTTGTAGCCTCCATCCTTGAACACTAATCTTAAATCCTTCTGCATTAGTTGCCCAACACTCAGAATATTGTTCTTTAAGCATGACAAGTAATACACATCAGTGATTACTTGAGTGACACCATTTATATGAAGCTTCAGATTTCCCTTTCCTATAACTTTCATTTTTTAATCATCCCCTAGATTGACATATTCACAAAATCTTTCATCAAAGTTGAATATCCATTCTTTTGTTCCCACTATATGATTATTGCATCCTAAGTCAAGAAACCACACTTGATTGTTGGTTTTTGTGTCTTTCTTTTGAGCCATAACAACTCCTCACTTTAATGAAACTCAACAAACTTGGCATCATTTTGTTGCCAACTTGAATACTCACTTTGATAGTGTCCTATCTTGTGACACTTGGAACAGTGGATCTGATCTCTGTGTCTTCCTCTACCATGACCATGAAGACGACCATGTCCCCTGCCTCGATTGGTTATACCACCATAGCCATAAATTGCAATCTTTAACCCATGTCCTTCCTCCTTTTCTTGATTAATCTTCATCCTTTGCTCGTGCACCATGAGACTGATTTGTAGCTCATCAATAGACATGGTCGTGATATCATTCGATTTTTCTATGAAGAAAACCACATAATTGAATTTTCTGGTCATAGACCTCAACACCTTCTCAACAATGGCGATTTGTTCCATCTTATCTATAACCTTGAGCAGTCATCTTGTTTGCAATAGCCCAGGTTCTTCTGAAGTATCCATCAACTATTTCATTGTCCTTCAAGCAAAAAACTTCAAACTCTTGACACAAAACCAACAATTTAGCCTTCTCCACATTCGTGGACCCTTGATACTTCCTCGTATGCACAGAATCCCAGATATATTTGGACGTGTCATGAGTTAAAATCATTTCAAGAATTGCTTGAAACAAATAGTTCTTGGCCTCGAGATCTTTGAGCTTGCTCTCTTCTACGAATTTTCTTTATTCTGGTGTTGCATCTAGTGCAACAATCGTAACACTATTCTCAATCAATTCCCAATACTCTTTGGATCTAAGAAGATTATCCATAAGCACGGCCCAATGATCGTAGAAGCCATTGAATTTGGGAAATGTTGGTGTCAAGAATTTTGATGAATCAACCATGGAAATGGTTCAGAAGGAAAGAAGGAATGATACTTGAGGATAACAGAAATAACGACTTTTCCCACTTTAAAAAATAGAAACTGTGTTTCTTGATTGAAGGAGACGCGCATGGATCAGCAGCCAATGTTATGACGCCACTTTTTAGAATGTAAGAAAAATTCATTATTGCATTTGCAGCTTAAGGCTTACTTTTTACACATGTGAAAAGATTACTTATATCACAAGTAATCACACAAACTAAGTCAAAATCAGTAAGACTATTGTCTAATAATATTCTAACATTTGCCACATCACATGCCTGACAATTAGAATAAAATGTCTTTGTAAATTAGAATAATCTATTGGATTTTGATGGAAAAAAAGTGACGAGAAAAACAGAAGAAGAAACCGCTATAACTTCATCAAGGACTTCTTTATCCAAATTCTTGGGCACAAAACCAGCTCGAATACCCTGAATTATGTGAGGTCCTGTAATTACAATTCTTTATGTCAAATATTCTAATAATATAAATAAAGTGGGGATCAACTTACTCTATGAGTAAGTTTTTTTTAACTTACTTCATATCATAGTCCTTAAATTGAATGTAATCTAGTGGTTAAATTAACATTTTTACTTATAACCATTCAATTAAATCTAATTTAAAGACTATAATTATGGAGTAAATTATAAAAACTTACTTTTAGAGTAAGTTGATCCCCACTCATATAAATATATACAATTAACACGTATACCACATTAACTTTTTATTCATATTTCTTACTTGGTGTTCCACCGCTAAGTATGTTGCTTTTGAGAGGCTCTACACCAATAACCTAAAAGACACTCATGATTAATACTATTTTATTAATTAATTGATACTAAACGACAATTATGTCATTGAAAATATTGTACTTACCTTAATGTTTGGATTTTGTTCTTTTAAAAATCGACCAGCTCCCGAAAGGGTTCCACTGGTGCCAATTGCTTAAACTAAAATATCTACTTTACCTCTTGTATTTTCCCATATTTCTGGCCCAATATTATCATAATGTACTTTAGGATTTGATGGATTATCAAATTGTTGAAGCATGAACGCATTAGGTGTATTTTTTTACGATTTCTTCAGCTTTTCGAACTTCTCCAGTCATAGCCTTGGAATATTCAGTCAAAACAAGTTCAGCTCCAAAGGCTCTCATAAGAATTCTTCTTTCTAAACTGATGGAAACGAGCATTGTCAAGATGAGTTTATATCCTTTAGTAGCTGCTATATAGGCAAGACCAATTCATGTGTTCCCGCGGTAGGTTCCACCAAAATACTCTGAATTAAGTGCATACAAAAAACAAGTTAATACCAGTTGGATGCAAAAGACATAAGCATAAATATCAATGATAATACTTTGGAATATATGAAGTGAAAGACATACTCATTCCACTTCACATGTATCAATTAATCATATATTTTATGAGATTAATTGTTATGCAGTATAAAAAGTTTTATATTGTCAATACATCACAACTATTCGTTTGTATTATTTTTTAAGTGGTTAAAATAAAAGTCAAAATTTTAAAATAAATGAACGGTTGTGATTAACTAACAATACAGGTAGGCGGATCTACACACATGTTTATGGGGGCTATTGCCCCCACCAAATTTTTACTTCTAATACTAATGTAATTCTGTTTTTATAAAATTATAATGACTAGTTGCCCCATAACTTTAATGTTAATGTGTTTTTCTTATTCTCTAACACTACTTTTTTTCTTTCTCTTGTTAATAAAGATTTTACTCTGTATTATTTTTACTTTATCAGACATCATGCTTACCAATTATTTTCTTAAATATCAAAAGAATATTTATGTTTTTAAAAGTTTTTATTATCATTTCCTTTTATTAAATTTTATGTCAAATTTTACATATGATGAAATAAAATGATTTTTTAATGTATACTTTTATTAAATCTTTTGTCACTGAATAATTTTTAAAAATAATAGTCCCTCAAACATAGGGCTGACAATGAACCGAACCAACTCGAAAATAGTTCGGAACTCGATTCGACAATTAAACCGTTGAACTAGGTTCATGAACCAAATGAGCTGAATATGAGCGAAAAACTATGTTCGTTAACTAAATGAGCTGAACTTGAATTATACATAGCTCGATTCGTTAGGTTCATGAGTGAACTCGATTATATATGAGAATGATTATATTATTTTTAAGAGTAGTTTTAAAGACTTACTCCAAATTTTAACCCTATATTATCCCTTATGTACTAGTTATGACAATAAAGCTGACAATTACATTTAGAGTCATACAATAATTTATAAATAAAGGATTTGTAATTCTTATATATATATATATATATATATATATATATATACTATAATTAATGCTTTAAATAAGATTATGTTAAACTCCGATTACGAGGAAACCACCTCCTCAGAAGAATCTTCTTATGAAGAATTAAATCAAATTAATAGCTCAGAAGAATCTGAGTCTGAACATGAAGAATGCTTAGGAATTGATTCCTGTGACTGCAGAAATTGTAGTAAAGATTGTAGAAAAATAGTTAATGTTATAACTAATAGTCAAGATAACACATTAATCACAATATTAGATAAAATGGAACTTTCTGAAAGTAGGGATTCCTTTATGAGACAAATAAAAGACATAATTGATGACAACGATCTTAATAAACATCAAGTTAATAAGATTGAGTTTAAAGACGTTATGAATATGTTTAAAAAACCTATAGAAAAGCCCTTGTCCCTAAATGATCTTTACGAAGAAATCAAGTTGTTAAAACAGGAGATACAAGCTTTAAAAACCCGGGAGGATGAATTAGAAGTGAAATATTTAGAATTACAAGGAACTATGATAATACAAAATCAAAGTTTTGTAGATACGTGTAATGCCCTGTATAATATATACCTAGAATAATACAATACAAACATTTTTATTGTGGTACTGACACATCAAAAGTGCCTAATGGCATAGTTCACATACTTGTCCATTTCTAAATCATAAATACAACCCATGGCACAAGTCAGGGAACTAGCCAAAGAAAATAAAATCTAAGAATATACAATATCCTCAATTGTATACAACAAATACACAGCGGAATAAGCTCTACTAAGCTTCTCTTGAAACATCCAAGTATAGCTCAACTTGTAAATCAAACCTGCAAGTATCTGAAATATAGCAACCATACTGGGGTGAGATACATCAAATCTCAGTGAGTTCCCTATCCTATAGGTCCTCTCGGCTTTAAAAGGTTCTAACCAATCCTAACTCAAGTCAAGGGGAAGGGAGAATGACTTTGAGTTCACAATCTCACACTATATGGAAACATGTTCATGAGTTCACCAACTCACAATATCACTAATCGATAACCACACCAAGGCATACCCTGTTCCCGTCCGCTTCTACGTCTAGAAGTCAACCCGAGTCATGGATCCTGGTAACCTACTTGACATACGAATGGATTCGGGTTCTACGGGCCTTATACCATTATGAACCGTCACTTCACACGGGCCATTTACCGTCACAAGCATACGCTCCCAGAGCGCCATTCGTACTGCACGCGGGAATCAAACCTGCCAAGTAGTTGTGCACATCTTTCAGAGGAGCTCGAGACCCATGAAACACACTCACAAGATAATCGGTTACGATTACGTGATCACACACACAAACGTGACTGTATTCGACAATCACAAGGCCACAATGCCTTAAGGTCACAATCGCCTTTTCTCAAAGAACACAAAGGTTCACACACATGTTCCATACTAGTGTCTCACTCTCTCCTAGACCAATATTGTCACGGATGCATCTTCCTACATCAGGTGCCCGAGCCTTGCCATCTAGGTTATCTACTCCAGGCCAGAACTCGCCAATGAATGCACGAGCGTCACCATCCAGAGTTCCTATCACAATTATATTCACAACCTAGAATTATAACAATCTTAACTATGCCATTTGTTTTGGGGTAAAGTTTCCTCACTTTTCCTAATTCATTTTGACATGCATATTTTCTCATTCACAATTTACAATTTGATAGACATGGTATAATCACAAATATTACAAGTAAACACACATAACCACTCATCGCATAAAACATTACTTTCCTTCATTTTCCACTAAATACTTTATCCCACATCATACCCAATATTTTCACTTTTTATCGGGTAGAGGGTCATCCCAGCTTTCCAACGGTACCAAGAACGTCTCGATCCGAGTTACGGATCAAAAGTTATAAAGGAAACAAAACGGAAAACCTGTCATGTTCGCTTTGCGAGGTACTAGCGAATGTTCGCTTTCCCATTCGCATTACAAAGCTCCCAGTGAACCAAGGCAGAACTAAAACGAGGTAAAGTTCGCATTTTGAACCTCTGGCGAACGTTCGCCCTCACCTTCGCCGTGCGAATAGCCAGCGAATGCTCGCTTTCCCCTTCGCTAGGGGATTCGCAGTGCGAACCTGTGAAAATACAGAAATTCTGCAGCATGCAGCTGAGTTCCCTTGGGTTCAAAACCAAACCAAAACATACCCAAACATCCAACAATCAAATACAGATGATTCTACACTCATATAGCTTATACTACTCAGTTTGTAACACATTTCGACCATTAAATTTCATCGATTAGCAATTTAAGCAATTCTCATAAACCCTAACTTAAGCTAAAATCATCTCTAACTCTAGAACTTAAGTTTCTATCTAGAACCCACCTGATAATCGAAGAGGAGTTTGAAGAGGATGATGTTGATCCATGGCTTCTTCTTCTTCCTTGAACTTTTTCCTCTCTTTCCCTTCGTTCTCTTCCTTTCCTCTTCTTCTCCTTTACTATCTTTTTCTTCTTTTCTTAACAAATATATATATATATATATATATATATATATATATATATATATATATATATATATATATATATATATAAACCAATATTATATAATATATTCCAATAGGGTAAAACATCTCCAATTGATATTTTGCCGTCTCAACCCAATTGATCACTTATTAGAGTTACCATAAAATACTCTCTCGTACTAATAAATATCAATCCGTCTCTTTCAATAAGTAATTGATCTCCTCGGAGCTCATTAGTTTCTCTATTGATCCCAATTGATAATACTTAAAGTACTTAGAGGATTCCATTAATCCAATTTACCAAAGATAGAGCACATAGATACTCATCTGATCTCATCTGATATCCAATTGAGCATTTAAATAATACAGGGTATTACAATATGTTAAAATCTATAACTACTAAATCAAGTTCCATTTTAAAAGATAAAGAAGATATAAAAGAAAATCCTAAAGAACCTTATGTCCATAATATAGAAAAAATTATATCTCATAAATGGTATACCAAAATAAATTTGATTATTCATAATAAAACCTTCGAATAAATAGCCCTTATAGACTCTGGAGGAGATCTTAATTGTATCTAAAAAGGTTTAATACCAACTCAATATCATGAAAAAACTAAAGAAAAACTTAGAGGGGCTAATGGTAGTAGATTACAGGTTACTTATAAATTACCTAATGTAAAAATTTGTAAAGGTCAAGTTTGTTACAAAACATCTTTTCTTCTTATTAAAAACCTTCAAGAAATTATAATACTGGGAACCCTGTTTTTATCTTTACTTTATCCTTTCAGTGTTAATGACCAAGCCATTACTACCGAAGCATTAGGTCATAAAGTAAAATTCGAATTTTAGATAAACCCAAGATTAGAGATCTGAACTCTGTTCAAAGCAAAAATATTACCATAGTTAATTTTATAACTAACAAGAAAAAACAGATTAATTTTATTAATAAAGAGATACATTTTAAAAGAATGGAAGAGCAATTACAAACACCAATCATTAAAGAAAAGATTACTACCATACAAGACAAATTTATTAAGAATTTATGTTCCGAACAGCCTAACGCTTTTTGGAAAAGAAAAAATCACACTATATCTCTACCATATGAACCTGAATTTAAAGAAATTAATATACCAACAAAAGCTAGACCCATACAAATGAATAAACAACACCTAGAATATTGTAAAAAAGAAATACAAGGATTTTTAGATAAAGGATTAATTAGGCCCAGCAAATCCCCTTGGAGTTGCTCTGCCTTCTATGTAATTAATGCTTCAGAATTAGAAAGAGGAAGTCCTAGACTAGTCATTAATTACAAACCCTTAAACACAACATTACAGTGGATTAGATACCCCATACCAAATAAAAAGGATCTAATCAATAGATTACATAATAAAAGCATTTTTTCCAAATTCGATTTAAAATCCGGTTATTACCAAATTCAAGTTAAAGAAGAAGATAAGTACAAAATCGCTTTTACAGTACCATTTGGACACTACGAATGGAATGTAATGCCATTAGGTTTAAAAAATGCACCATCAGAATTTCAGAATATAATGAATGATATTTTTTTATCAATACTCAAATTTTACTATAGTTTACCTAGATGATATTCTAGTCTTTTCAGATCAATTAACCAGCAGTTTCAACACTTAGAACAATTTTATAAGATAATTAAGGACAATGGTCTAGTTTTATCAGAAAGTAAATTAAAATTATATCAACCTAAGGTCAGGTTTTTAGGGTTTGATATTAGCCAAGGTGAGTACACCCCAATTACCAGATCTTTAGAGTTTGTTAGCAAATTTTCAAACTAAATTAAAGACAAAACCCAATTACAAAGATTTTTAGGATGCCTTAATTATGTGTCAGATTTTATCCCTAATCTTAGAACAATTTGTTTACCCTTGTTTAAAAGATTAAGAAAGAGTCCACCCTCTTGGGATGAATCTATGACCCAAAGCATTATCCAGTTAAAACAAGTTGTTAAGAAATTACCATGTCTAGGGATCCCAGACCCTGAGGCAAACCTTATTATTGAAACAAATGCTTCAGATATTTTATTTGGGGGAATTTTAAAACAAAAATTACCAGGTACTGAGAAAGAACAAGTTGTCAGGTATTATTCTGGAACATGGTCTACAGCCCAATTGAACTATAGTACTATTAAAAAAGAAATTTTATCTATCGTACTTTGCATTACTAAATTTCAAGATGATTTATTTTCAAAAACCTTTTTATTAAAAACTGACTGTAAATCAACCAGAGGCGTTTTACATAAAGATGTCAAGAATTTAGTGTCAAAACACATATTTTCCAGATGGCAGTCATTACTTGTAGGTTTTGACTTTGAAATCATGCATATTGAAGGTATTAAGAATGCATTACCAGATTTCTTAACAAGAGAATTTTTACAGGGTAAAAATGAGTAACAAATCTACCTCCAAAGATTCTTATGGTCCTCCATTACAGAAACCAGAAAACCCAAATAAACAGTTGGTATTAGGATCACCCTCCTACATATCAAAAATTACTTCTCCAATTTCCTCTTTAAAGGGAAAAGGAGCCAACCCTGCTTTGGTTTCACCATCGCAGTTTACTCAGGATAATACGTCATCTTCAAAGATGACACCAATTAAAAGTAAGTTAGCATATTACACTCCTTCTCAGGGAGTAAAATCAAAGTTTGTTACTAAAGGGATTTCAGTTCCTATTATTCCTCTAGAAGACTATTACTGTCCTACTGAAGGAACATTACTACAAATGATTAGCAAAGTATTTCCTCAAGGAACCCACTTTATTAACCCGGATATTAATAAAACCAGATCATTTTATAAATTTATATTGGTTGATACCGACTCCATCAATCTTAATCATGTCAAGGATGAAGCTACTGGTAATATTAAGTATTCCAAATTCAAAATTAATAAGGTCCTCTCCCCTGCAGACTGGGGTACTCACCCATGCTATTCTCAAAGTTTTACCTGAGTTTTTACACCGCAACATTACTCTTATCTTGATTACATGGAAGCATGGTCTCCCTTTCTTATTGTCAGACCATATGATCTTACATGGTTTATATGGTTCAACAAAAACATATCATTAAAGTTTCCCAATTGGTTTGTTAAATGGTTTGAAGTCTATGGTATGGACATATGTATATTCCCAGATCTGGCGTCTAAATCATACCAAGAATTTTGTGACGTTACTACGTGCCTAAAGCACAAAAGTTTATTATCATTTACCGCTACCTTTGGAATTACATGGATCATGTCCCGGTCTTTCACTACAGATCATATTTGGCCAGACACTACTGCTTCCCAGTTATCTAGAAAGATTTCCATCAAATGGTGGGATTCCTTCAATCGAGAACTCCTTACTCCCACTGTTAGAAATGCTTAGTATGCTAAGCATCCTCATTTGTGTAAGACTCCTACAACTTCATCAAACACTAGTTTTCTAACTGATAAAAGCAAATTATTAGAATCTCTCACAGCAATTTCTGATCCAAAGAAATTTGCTGACAAATTACAAGTGGTTATGGGAGGCATGTCTGAATTTGCAAGCTCATCCTCCTTAATTGATGTTACGCCCAATAATGAAGATGACTGTTATGGGATCTTTGACTAGATCTCCACTAGCACCGTCCAGATCTTACTTTTGGAGAGCAACAAATTACTTTTGTCAGGATAAGATTTGATCTTATCGCCTTGGGTTCTCTTTACTAATTAATTATCCTTTTTACCTCCATTATCAGGCTATGTGGGCCATATTAATTTACTTTTACAAAGATAAGATTCCTTACCTTTTGTTTTTAGCTTTTACTTTTCTTTTCTGGCCACTTGTGTCTGTCGGCCACTTGGTTGTAAATTATGTTGTGAGTTTTATATTTTCAAGTCCGTAGGCTATATAAGGCAGTGTCTTAGTTTGTTGAAGATAACATCAATTTTCTCTCTCACACTTGAGTAAGAACCTTGTAACCCCTTAAGGAATCAAAGATTGTAAGTCTTTAAAGCTTTTAATAAAATCATGTCATTATCCATTGTTGTTTATCTAGATTATTCTTCCGCACATAGATTTTCAAACTCTGATATTTTACCTTATATGAATTTACATATTCAAATATTTATTAATTTTAATACTACTTCTGCCATATATATTACTTCTTCATTTTCATCACGATCCAATTATAGCTTTTATGAGTTTTGCAAATTTCCTTTGTACAACTTGGCTTAAGGTTTAATTGGGTGTAATTTTCTTTAGACTCGAGGCTTTTCTCGTTCTGTTGTATCTGGTTTCGAGAACCCGTTGTTCTCGTTTTCAATATTAATCTCTTGCTTATTGAAAAAAAAATGAATAACATTATATATATATATATATATATATGAGAATGAGTAAGTTATATAAGAATGTGAGAATGAAATAGAATTATCAAATTTAAAAAGGAAAGGTAGAGATTAAAAGATATATTTAAAATTTGATTAATGATTTCTCTTTCATCTTAATAACACGTGATTTAATGAAAACCATGATTTAATCTCTACCTTTCTTTTTTATTCATTCCAACATTCTCATATAACTTATTCATTCTCATTATATATATATATATATATATATATATATATATATAGGGAACGTATTCTATGAGAATGACATTTTTATGTGAGAAAATGAGAATGAATCTGAACCTTTAGATTTTAAAATAAATTGTGGAGATTATATGTGGGTTTTGTTTCTCTCTCTCATCCATTATTAAAATAATAATGGAGGAGAGAGAAAAACAAAACCCACACATAATTTCCACCAATTATTTTAAAATCTAATGATTCAGATTCATTCTCATATTCTTATGTAAAAATAGCATTCTCATAGGATATGAACCCTATATAAAGAAGAGCCTTTTCTCATAGACAAAGACTTGATTAGAAAAGACTTTGAAGCAGATTATAATAGGGAAAAGAGAAATTGGTATTTCTCGACTTTTTTCAAAACCCAAACTCAGGATTATTTAAAATAATTTTATAAATTTCTAGAAACCCATGAGATTAATATTTATTTCTTTGTTTAGTTTGAATTACTTTGTTTAAACGAAAAAATTAAAAATCCTTTTGCTACTGAATTATTTATTGATGCAAATAAAAGAATTAGTATTAAGTGGAAAACACTAAAAAGAGAAATAGTATAATCTATTCATCCACCTTTAGAAGCCATTAGAATTGCCCCAGAAAAAGATGTGGAAATAGATGCTACACCTTTTAAGGAAATTGTATCACCTACAGCTGACAAGAAAGACCTAAATAATTTGCACAGCTAACTAAATTTTTCAAATCAAATATTACATACAATATCGCAACAACTAGATAGGATAGAAACTTTTAGATTTAAAATAACAGAACCTTTGGAAGCCTAACAAGATCCTACTAGACCTATATATCATTATGACATGCCTTCATCCTCAGAATTACGAAAAATAAGATTAAAAAATTCAACTAGTGACAAAATAGATGAGCTAGTAGAAAGACTAAAGGGTCTAGACATAAGAACTGACCCCAAGGTTAATATGTTATCCCGAGAAGAAGAATTTGATAATTTAATAAACAAATTAGAAAGATCTCCAAGAAACAATACTAGAAATAACTACCCAAGACCTTCCTTTGCTGATGTACAGTTTGAAGAAAGATCTAATTTTATTGAAAATAGTTACTCAGGAGAAGCCATAGTAGAGTGGAATATTGATGGGGCTTCTGAACAGTAGATACTTGATACCATTCAGAACATGACCATGGCGGCTACAGCCTTCATGCTAAGAAGGATTCAATTAAAAGATCTAGAGAAATGATAATTATGGATTTTACTGGCCAATTGAAAGGCTGGTGGTATAATCTTCTTATCCAAGAAGATAAGGATATTATTGATAAGTCGGTTAAAATTGAAACTAATAAACCAGCTAGCGTTACCGCTTTATTATACGCAATTACCAAGTTCTTCGTAGGAGAACCTTTAAAACTCCAGAAGCGAGCTTCGGATCAATTAATGAATCTTTACTGTCCCACTATGTCAGACTATAGATGGTATAGAGATATGTTTCTCTCTAAACTCTGCTTGAGAGTTGATGGCTCGACTGTTTTATGGAAAGAAAGATTCATTAGTGGATTACCTAGACTTTTCGCTGAAAAAGTCAAAATGAACTTACAGCAGAATTTCAAGGGAGAAATTCCTTATGATAAACTAACCATGGGTGAATTATCTAATTACGTCGTAGAAACAGGTATTCAAATTTGTACTGATTATAAAATACAAAAAAAATTAAAAATGAACAGACTAGAAGCCGCCGCAAAATGGGTACATTTTGCAAACAATATAGGGCCACTCCTTTAAGAGCTCCTAGTAACCCTAAGAACAAAAAGAATATTAGTAAAGGTAGAAAAAATTATAAAAAGCGGGATCGATCAGATAAACTTGATTATTATAAAAATAATAAAAAAACCTTACAAAAAAGCAATATCAGAATAAGAAAAAGAAGGTAGATAAAAATAAAAATAAAGATATAAAATGCTATAAATATGGTCAATTTATCCATTATGTTAGTGACTGCAGGGTTAAAGAAAAAATTAAACAACTAAGTAATCTAAATCTATCTGGCGAATTAAAAAATACTTTAATTAATGCCTTAAATAAAATTATGCTAAACTCCGATTACGAAGAAACCACCTCCTCAGAAGAATCTACCTATGAGGAATTAAATCAAATTAATAGCTCCAAAGATTCTAAATCTGAGCATGAAGAATGTTTAGGAAATGATTTTTGTGACTGCAAAAATTGTAATAAAATAATTAATGTTATAACTAATAATCAAGCTAACACCTTGTCATACCCCAAATTTTGACCACCAAGATTTCCCATCATTTTGCAAATCATCATCATAATATGGATGTACTCTCATGCCTCATCAATCTCCTCAGGGATTGTTAGGCATTCTTTACAATCAAAGATTAGGATTTTGGGCCCTCTTAGAGCACTTAGACACATGATCAATCAAGAAATGACATGATCTTCAACTTGTCTAGCCTCTCAAACATCTATAAGGGATCAATAAGACTCCCATATCAAGAATCAAGCATAAGGTTGCAACATTCCAAGTGGATCAGGCTTCAAGATCGCATGTGTCACCAAATTAGGGTTTTGGTCGCCTGAGACCTCCAGATGAAAATTTTCACTTGGGCATGAGCCAATGCTTCAAAGCACAACCCAAGATACTCCAAGGGACCTCATGGACCCAATCATCAAGTCAATTTAACCCCAGGGGATGCATTTACCAAAAATCAGGAATTTGTGTTCTTTGACCTAATTCACCCCTAAGTTGACTTTTGGGACAAAGCATGAGCCAAGAACTCAAGACATGATTTGAGGGCCTCCAATATACTACATTGACCCATTTACAATAATGGATTGACCCAGGAAGCTTGATTCACAAGTTTCAATTTCAGCAGGACCATAGTTAGGGTTTCGGGGAAAAAGTCAACTGTGCCTTTGACTTTCGACCGGGACATGCTCCTAAACCTTGGGACATGATTCAATACACCCTATAACACCTATGGAATCCATCCATTAGGTTTGATATAGGTCAAGGACTTGATTTCACAAAGGATTGCACAATTTAGATTTCATCCGATAAAAAGTCAACTGTACATAAATCCAAAGTTTGACTTTTTGGATTTTTGGTCAACCAAGGTTCCTTAACCCTAAGACAATGTTAATATGTGATTTGAATAATCATTCATCAAGAAAAACCAATGAAAATGAGTTAACTTGTAAAAGGGGTAACCATTAAAAACTTAGAATTTTTCTAAGTTATGGAACAAAATGGCTAGGTACCAACTTCGAAGGACTATAACTTGAGATCCAAGCAACCATTTTGGATGGTCCAAGGCTAGATTTGTAGCTCTCATTACATACTTCAAAAGCTTCAACTACATCAAACTCCATTTCCTCATGGATTTTAAGTTATGGAGTGATCAAAATGGCAAAAAACATGAAAATGACATTTTTCCAACACTTAGTGAAATTTTCACTAAGTCAGAATCTGCCTTACTTTTTCCAAAATGTAGGGACATTTTTCACCTTGATTCAAGTCAAACCAGGTCTAGGGGTGAACATCAAAGTTAAAGTATGCCATAAGGGCTTTCTAACAAGTACCAGCTCATCTCCAAATTCAATTTGAGCAGGGAGATACAATCCTTGAAACATGGCATCATGAACTAGTTTTATAAGGTAGAATTGTGCACATTTGCTTGATTTTTCCAAATCTGATAACTCCAAGCCTTGCCATCAATTTGGACACATCAGAGGATCAAATCCAAGGGGGATGATCTAATCTCCAAGACTCACAAGTCCAAGAATCTACATTAGGCTTGTCATCCCTAAAAAGGCTACAAAGATGCCAAGACTCCAATTTTGTTTCCAAGCATTCAATGGATACACCAAGGTGGCATGAACTGAGCCTATTCCAACTGAATTCAGACAAGACTTATCTCTGAACCAAAGCTACAAAGCCTATGCCCTAATCTCAAGTCAATGGCTAGAGGAGACTTGAGATTCCTTTTGCATAACATTGGCCAAAGGCCTGTTGCAGTTGCCATTCACTATTGCTTGCAAAACAAACTTGCTCTACTATAAATAAAGCTCATTTGTGCTCAGTTTGAGTACACCAAAGCACTACAACACTTGCTTTCCTCAAAATCCCTTTCTCTAGGCCAAAATGCCTTCTTTTCCAAGGTACCTTTGAGTTTTTGAGTTAGAGAGAAATTCCATCATAGCTCATGATCCAAACACCTCTAATATGTTGTACCTAAGTTGTTCAAACTCTCACATGTGACCTGTAACACCAAAATCACAAAGTCCACTTACAAAACCTCAAAATTGAACTTTTTTGAATTTTTCAAGCCATGTCTTGATTCAGTCACTTTGAAAACCAGATAAAACCTCAAACATACTCCAAATATCATCCTTGAACTGTCCCAAATGGTTCCCCTCATCTGGAACACCATTTGAGATAGTTGCCATATTGGTCACTTTTGCCCCTTTTGCAAGAAAGAGCTCAAACTTGTTCCTGAGGATTCCAGCTGGTTCTAACCATTCTAAAAGCTTATAAGGGATCAATTGAGAGTGTCCAAAGCATCAAATTACTTCTGTCACAAGGAACTTGGCAGATAGCCCAAAAAGCTCCAAGAGGTAAGTGCATCATCACTTGAACTTTCTAAATTTTGCATTGCTTTGAAGTCCACTGATCATAAATATCTCATACATGTTGTATATGTTGTGTTTGAACCAATTCATCATGTAATTCTTGCTTGTACCATGAGGTAGCATAGAAAATGCAAATATAGGCCAATTTCAAAACCACTATCGGGTTTTACAATAGGGACCTCATATGAAAAAACCATGACCACCATTGGATTCCTTGGGAAATTCTAGGCCAGATGCATATAAGTTTTGTCCAAATCCATGGAGAAATGAGAAAGTTAGAGCCTTCACGTAAATGGGCCAAAAGCTGGCCTTGCCTTGCCTTGCCCAGGCATAAAACAAGGCACCTCTTATGTATTTATGGGGTGGTTTTGATACACTGATGTATTACCACCCCAGTGGTTGCGCGCTCATGTGTTTGGCTTGGAGGTCCGGGGTTCGAATCCCCCTCGCCCCAAACCCCTTTTATCACTTTTTTCCATTTTTATATTTTCATATTATTTTCTTAAATGATTTGAAAAATTAATTTCTCTCTCAATTTTAATTATTTTTTATTGGTTCTTTTTGCAAAAAGTCACAAAAATATTAAAATATTTTATTCCACAAAAAAATCAAATTTATATTATTTATTTAATATAGTTGATATTTTTGCAAATAAATTCATTTTTTATTGTTTTAAACATTTCAAAAATGATTTTCATCTTGGAAATCAAAACCAAATGAGTTTTAATTCATCTTGTGATTAAAACATCATTTTTCAAATCTTAACCAAAAATGACAAGTTGTTTATTCAAACTTATTTGGTGTTTTTATCATTTTTATTAATTTTCTTTGAATAATTACTTTAAAAAATGATGAAATTAGGGGTTCATTGATTTTCACCCTAACAAACCTTTTTCAAAATCTTTTGGGCCTCTTGAAAGAGTGTAAGACCCAACCCTTTTGTAAATAAACCTTTTTTGGGCCTCAGTCGTTGTATAAGTCCCTCTGTGATTCTCAAAACGACGGTGCAATCATTGTCTTTCATTGGGCCTCCCCTCGTGTTGTAAGTCTCGTCTTTCTTTTTTTCAAAAATCTTTTGGGTCTCTAATAGAGTGTAAGACCCAATCCCTTTTTAACCAAAACCATTTTGGGCCTCAGTCGTTGTATAAGTCACGGTACGATCTTCAAAACAACGGTGCAATCACTATTAAACCTTGGGTCTCTCCTTGAGTATAAGCCCCAACAATCTTTTCAAAAACATTTTCTCTTTTGATTTAGGTTCAAATATACAGTTGTTATCAAAACTTTCTTTAATTTCTTTGAACAACTAACAATACAACATGGAAACTTGCTCACCTGTTTCATTTACATGCTTTAATATATATAACTGTATTGTGGGAAGCTGCTCCTCTGTAAGTCCTTCTTTCATATCCTTTTAAATACTTATCATATATCAACTATATATATACTAGTATAGTTATTTAGAGTTTTCCCCGGTAACTAGGTCTAGACCTAGGTAAAGCCAGTTGGTCACTCTTTAAATACAATCAAAACTAGATCCCCATAGGATTTCCAGATACAATCTTGCCTTCTCTTGGGCTTAAAAAATATGGAACAAAGAGAAAGGCAGTATTCTCGGCGAACCTTTTCCCAGACTATCACTATTAGAATTTGTCAAAGAAATTCAGTTTCCCCAAAGAGGATTAATTCTTGGTGAAACCTCTCTTGAATTTCTTCAAACCCTAGAACAGTTCATTAAAGAAAAGATTATTCTCGGTGAAAATTTTCTTGAACTCTTCTTAGATTTTGACCCACAAGTTTCTTAAAAGCGTCCCCGCCTCCTCTTGGGCTTTGTACAAGGACCCGCCGGCTTCTTAGAAGTTCTCATGCCTTCTCTTGGGCTTAATACAAGGACCCTGAAGACCTCTTAAAGGTATAAGACAGAACTTAGTCATCCTTTGCTAGAGCAGTCTTCCAGTGTTAAAACATCTAACCATTTTAGGGTTGATACTCATCCCTTAAAACACTTGCCTCCTCTTGGGCATCATACAAAGATGAACTCTTCCACCCCAATAGACTTGGATAGTCTAAATCTACTCTTGAGTCTCAAAGACATTCTCAAGTTCCCTACAAACATAGGAGAAACCCTGGTCATTCTGGATCAATCTCCAGTAGAGTTAAAACCCTTGGGTTCTAAAACCCAGTCTCTCTCTTAAAACCCTCAACCAGGTTCAGTTTAGTATCAGGATAACACTATCCCAAATCAGAACCTCAAGGCATCTGATACCTCAACTCTTCTGTAACCCTCGGTAAGAGTTGATTCACCATTTGGACCTGCCTCGGGATCTCAATAATTCCCAGCAGAAGTTAGCCTCCCCTTAGGCTTTGTATAATGATCTTTCCTCAGTAAAGCTAGCCTCCTTTTGGGCTTTGTACAATGATTCTCCCTAGCGGAGCTAATCTTTTTAGATTCTCTTGTTGGGTCAATAACCTTTTCAGACTCTCTTGTTGAGTCAATCATTTTTTTTAGACTCTCTTGTGGAGTCAATCACCTTTTTCAGACTCTCTTGTTGAGTCAATCACTCTCTTGTTGAGTCAACCTTTTTAGCCTCAATCTCGGGCTTTGTACGAGACAGATAAAAATACTCTTTTGTTGAGTCCAACTTTCAGTCTCCTCTTCGCTTGATATAAGGATTTCCCCTAGCGGAAGTTAGCCTTCTCTTAGGCTTTGTATAATGATTTCTCCATCTTGTTCAGCCACAATCCTGGGCTTCGTACAGGACAGGTAAAAGCACTCTCTTGTTGAGTTAAACCCTTTTAGCCTCAATCTTGGGCTTTGTACAAGACATAAATCTTCATAACCTTCTCTTAAGCTTGGGACAAATATATTCCCCAGCGGAGTCAATTCCTCTCAGCCTACTTTTAGGCTTTGAGAAATAATACCCTCAGTCAAGTCAGTCTCATTTTAGCCTCAAATCTTGGGCTTTGTACAAGACAGATAAAGATTTCTCTCCCTCCAGAGTCAGTACCCTTTTAGCCTCAATCTTGGGCTTTGTACGAGACAGACAGACCCTTTTCCCCAGAAAAATCAAACTTTTAGCCTCCTCTTAGGCTTTGTATAATGATATCCCCAAAGAGTTAGTCTCTTTTAGCCTCAATCTTGGGCTTTGTACAAGACAGATAAAAACTCTTTTGTTGAGTCAGTCATTCCCAGCCTCCCTAGTGGAGTTAATTAACCTCTTAGTTTCAACCTTGGGCTTTGATCAAGGCACACAAAAATCAATATTCCTTATAAAGGAAATTATGGCATTGCTGGATTCTCATATCCCAGTTAAAGTAATCCTCCTTTATAATCAGTTACCCAACAACTGTGATAAACAAACAAGATGTCTCTCCTTTAGAGATGACAAATTCCCTCTCAGTCAAACCTTTTAGCTTCAATGTTGGGCTTTGAACAAGACACAAATAAACCCTTTTAGCTTCAATCTTGGGCTTTGAACAAGACACCAAAATATCTTTTCCTCCCTTAGAATAGGAGGAACTATGATTGCTCTAATTTCCCTGTTTCTTTTAAACGGGAATACTTAGGCATAAGATTGCGAAATCTTAGCGAGCATACTAATAAAAAACTCTAGGTCCAGTACCTTCATACCAATCAAAACTTATGTCCAGTACCTTACCAAAAACATCGGGAAAACTCGAACATCAACATCAACTCACTCTCTCCCTCTCATACTTTCCCAAGAAACTTTCCCAACCTATTAATGGATAAACACCATCAAGTACAAAGCGAAACCTAAAGCTAACATCCTATGGATAACCACATATAGGATGGGTAATTGACAACTCCCCATTGTATAACCTGACCTCGGACCCCGCAATCTCTTTAAAGCATTTGTTCAGTTAAACATTCGCGTGCAAGGTTAGTCTTAGAGAGCTTCCATTTCCCTTCCAGCTTCACAGGTGGTGGTATAGTCATCATGGTTGTGACTCTAGGTGTCTCCCAAAGTTTGTAACCTTCAGGAGTTGCTGTCATGCCCCTGGCATTTTCGCTTTCTCGAAGTTTGTAACCTTCAGACCCAGCGGTTCCTGCTGCATTTTTTTAATCTTCCATGATCGGTGGAATATATCCTTCCGGGATATAGTTGAGTGGCATGCCCAGGGACGATCTTTCGGAATTTTGTACCTAGGATCATACTTCTCCACTATGGGCGTTGATGTGGTCTCTGAGATCACAACCCGTTTTTGTTGCATCTAAGCTTCTGCTAGAGCTTGCATGTCGTTATGAAGCTTTCTCAGATCTTCTTTCAGAGTGTCGATCTCTTCTCTCAACTCTCTGTTCTCTTCCTCGAGATCGTCCATTTTCTTTTGTCGATTGGCCTGAGTAATGTACGAATGAGACAGTTTGATTCTAGAATCAAGATACAAACGTGAGATTCGTAAGGAAGAAGAATGCGTTTATGCAAAAATGATGAATGATATGCAATTATTATATTAATTATTTTTGTTTATTCAAAAGAAACATCAACAATTTGGATTGCAAATATCAAACAGTGGGGAGACCCCATTTTATTGAATTCAAAGATTGCGGAAATGGAAATACAGTAATTTACATAGTGCTGTAAAAGGAAATGTCTAAACTAATGGATCCTGGGTCTTCTTTGAGGAGAGCTCAGGTGCTGGTTCTGGTGCTTTCTTTTTCTTTGATAGGGGCTCTTGAGCCGTTGTCTGGTTGTCATTCCTTTTCCAAGTGAAAGGAGCGAGCAAATTCCTTTGGTCATCTTGATTCTCTACAGCATGTTGCCCTAAAATCTCAATCAGAGCATCTTTATCTTTCAATAGCTTATGTATTTTCTTACACTCCACATTGAGAATACGGTACTTGTTCCTCCAAGACCTCTTCTCCTACTGAACTTTGTTGAGAGTAACTTGAAGTTTTTCCGTATCAGACATAAAATAAAGGACAAAGTCCCTTAACGGAAGAACTTCCTGATGAGGGTAAGGCATCCTCAGTTTGAGAGCTCTAGTTTGTACCCAGTGGAGATAAGGCTCCACCGAGACACATTCTAGTTTTCCTAGAGACTCTTTTCCTTTCCTATGAACGTGTTTCCAAGCATGCACTATTTCTGTCTTTAGTGCCCTGTCGTTTTCTCCTTCCTTGAAGAAACGACCTTCCAGATGAGCATTCTGTGGGACATGCGTTATCGGGTATCTGAATTGACGACGAACTAAAATCGGATGATAATTGATTCCCCCCTTAGTTCCTATAAGGGGTACATTTGGGAAATTTCCACAACGGTTAATGATCATGATCCCGTCATAGATTCGATTGTATCAATTGATGTCAGAGTTGGTAAGAGACATGATTCTCTGTGGCCAACGTAAAGTATTCTTCTGATCCCAAAAAGCAGCAAACTTGGGCAAGTGGGAAATGAACCATTTGTATAGCAGGGGTACACAGCAGGCGGTCATTCCTCCGCTGTATAAATTCCTTAAGTGTACAGAATGATACGCATCTGTGAGTAAGGTTGGTACGGGATTTCCAATCAGAAATATCTTAATGGCATTGATATCTACAAAGTTATCGATGTTGGGAAACAAAAATAACCCGTAGGTAAGCAAAACAAAGATGCTCTCAAAAGCAGGCACATTCCCTATACTGGCAAAGTACAAAGCTTTCTTTATCAAGAACTGGGCCGACAAACCCTGGATGCCACCCTTAATAGTCATGTGATCCTGACTTCTAACTCGTCCAAATAAATTTCTCTTGCAATGGTTTGATCTTTTGGAATTTCTTCCAGTCCATAAAAGGGAGCTTGATCAGTGATATGTAGATCAGTCAGGTGAGAATACTCCTCCATTTGAGTTTTATAATGTATAATATAAATCTCTATTCTTAGTATGCATGAAGTTGTATAATTATAAATATCTTGATTTCCATCAGGGTTAATAGGTAATAAAAATCCATCCAATTTATCATGACTCTCAGTTGCTGGGGTTGAGGTACTAGCTTGGTTTGCGTCTATCTTATTGTCCTTAATCTTCCTAGGCTCTGATACCATTGTTGGGGGATCTGGAGGATCTGGAAGTTCTTATTTCATTTCGCATATGCAGGGACATTGTCAGCTTGATTTTAAGGAAAAATGAGTGGAACAATATCCACTACCTATACATGTCTTATGTTTGTTCTTGTATTTTATTAGTCTTTCTAGGGTATTCATAAGCTCAATCTGTCTTTCTTTTATAAATGCTTTATCTTCAATCATACAGGTTATAATATCAATGATTTCATTATTGCTATTAAACCTTTGATTCCAACTGGGATTATTATTAGAATTGTTTGGAGGGTTAACTTCTTCATCTAAATCAAATTTGATCATGATTGTTTGGGATATTAATATCATGGTCTAGGTTATAATCTAAATCGGCTTGATCTATATAATCTTCGAATTCAGACTGTGTAAGTGAACTCATGATGTAAGGGTTTTCCTAATCTCTTATTAGCTTTGAATACTTCGTGGACAACGGTCTTTTACTTCAAATAACAGTGAATAATAAACTAAGAACATAAATGGGCCTTACCACGCTTCTTTCAGTGACTAATTGAGGTTGTCGTCTTTCTCAACACCTAAACGATGCCTTTCTGGCAAAAATACGGTGGACTTCAGACCTCGGCCTCCGATCACCTTCTGAACCAGGACAATAACCCTTCTTCTGAGATGTTTGTTATACTCTTATTTGAACTAAATAGACGTGAAGAAATATTCGGGTTAACAAGATTTCAGAAAACAGAAAGTTTTATTTAAAACATATTGATTTTACACATACAAGCTTTTCTTATTTTTAGAACCCATGTCCTCTATCCTTGAAGTGGCGGGCTTATATAGAAAATATACATACTATATCACCTTGGTTACATTTTTACTAGAGTTACTTTCTATCTTTTCTTTTTCAAACCATAGTTGCTTTTTATCTTCAACTTTATTATTGTCGGCCACCCACTTGTAGTTTGCCATAATGAACCTTTACTACTTTTACTAGAGTTACTTTATATCTTCTCTTTTTTCAAACCTTATCTCTTGTCTTTTGTAATAATGAACATTACTTGTCTTGTCCTTTGCAATAATGGCAGGAATGGTCCCTACTCCCACCACTTTTGACTATTTTACAAAACTCCAGATGGGTGATGAGTTATCCTTGGAAATTATTTCTTTCAATCCATTGGATAAATATCTGTAAAGTTCTTAAAGTTCTGGGTTATTGATCCTTGTCTTTTTTACATATAACTATTGATTTTTCTGTCATGGCGTAACTCCAGAATTTCCCTTGGTCATATGTCTGCTTCATTACCATAAGTATTACATGAAATCCTAGGGCCCATCTTCTTGTTATCCAATCTTCAATAAGCATAGGCTTTTCATCTTTGGTAGATAATTGCTGTCCTTGAATTTCTTCATTATTTAGAGTTCCTATTTTAACAAAATAAACTGCCTCTCCTTCTTGGTCTGGACTGGCTGTATAAATATTGATGAATACAGTTTTTTGAGGATTAACCCCTTTAATATATCCTTTTATCCCTGTTAAAATCGTCTCGGGAAAATATCTGAGCTAGGCTAAATCATTCTTAGGATCAATATAAATTGAATCTATAAAACCAAACCTTAGAGGATCAGTAAGAAGATTGACATCTTCCCAATCATCTAAAATTATCAGTATTTTTGGATATATACCCTTGTATTCGATAATATAATTATTAAGTTCTTTGGGATTCCCTTGATAAATAAAAGTGACCACTTGTTGATAAACTTCAAGAAACTTATCAGTGGTGTAGCGCGATTTTTTGGTGGTTTCGAATCACGATCGCTTGGGTACTATAGTTCGATTAATTTTTTATCCTATTGAGCTGATTAAGGAAGGGGAATAGATGTCTCAAATTAACCCTGCTTGCAAACTGAGGTTAAACAATCAAAACTGTTGGTTTACAGATGCTACAATAGGGGGATTCGTCTTTTAAGGTTATTTTGCCTAAGAACACGGTGTTTGGACTATTTGTGAGGTCTTTGAGTAAGCTGTTTAGATTTGATGCTTTTGATTGATATATGAAGGTACTGGATTTTGGGTGTTTTGATTAGTATGCTCACTAAGATTTTTGCAATCTTATGCCTACGTATTCCCGAAATAGGGAAATCAGAGCAATCGTAGTTCCTCCTATTCTATGGGAGGAAAAAAGTTGTTTTGGTGTTGTATCTTGTTCAAAGCCCAAGATGTGAAGCTAAAGGTGGCTTGTATCTTGTTCAAAGCCCGAGATGTGAAGCTAAAGGGTTTTGGATGAGAGAGAATTTGTCATCTCTAAAGAGGAGTTGTTGATGTTTGTATGTTGTGAGCAAGGCACAAATTTGATGCTAAAAGGTTGATTGACTCAATCGAGGTTTCCTTATACAAAGCCTAAGAGGAGGCGATTGACCCAACAAGAGGGTGCCTTTTATTTGTTGTCTCGTACGAAGCCCGAGATAGAGGCTAAAAGGGTTGACTCAATAAGAGAGTACTAACAAGTGACTGACTCAATAAGAGAGTGCTTTTATGTGTCTTGTACGAAGCTCAAGACGGAGGCTAAAAGGTTTGACTCAACAAGAGAGTACTTTTATTTGTCCTGTATAAAGCCCAGGGCGGAGGCTAAAAAGGTTGACTCAACAAAAGAGTCTTTTTGACATGTGATTGACTCAACAAGAGGGTCTTTTATACTCAACAAGAAAGTGTTTTGTTGTCTCGTACGAAGCCCGAGATAGAGGCTAAAAGGAGATTGACTCAACAAGAGAGTGTTTTAAATGTGTCTTGTATGAAGCCCAAGACGGAGGCTAAAATTTGACTCAACAAGAAAATATTTTATACTCAACAAGAGAGTGGTTTGATGTCTCGTACGAAGCCCGAGATAGAGGCTAAAAGGGAGATTGACTCAACAAGAGAGTCCTTCATACTCAACAAGAGAGTCTGAAAAGGTAAGCTCTGTTTGGGGAGGATCTTTGTACAAAGCCCAAGAGGAGGCTGCCTTTCCTGAGGAAAGGATCATTATACAAAGCCTAAGAGGAGGCTAACTTCTGCCGGGAATTACTGAGATCCCGAGATAGGTCCAAGTGGGAGAACCCTGTTGGAGATTGGGTTTCAGAGTGATCAGTGTTTTTCCTATGTTTGAAAGGAAACTTGAGAATGTCTTTGAGACTCAAGGGAGTTTAGACTGTCCAAGTCTAGAGTTTTATCTATTGTACAATTCCCAAGAGGAGGTACGAGCATTAAGGGATGAGTATTAACCCTAAAGTGGCCAGAGGTTTCACACTGGAAAGACTGCTCTAGCAAAGGATGACCAAGTTCTGTCTTATACCTTTAAGAGGTCATCAGGTTCCTTGTATTAAGCCCAAGAGAAGGCATGAGAACTTCTAAGAAGCTGAAGGGCCCTTGTACAACACCCAAGAGGAGGCGGGGATGCTTTTAGGAAGCCTGTGGGTCCCCAAACTAAGAGAAGTTCAAGAAATGCAATTCACAGAGAAGAGATCATTCCAGGAAAGTTTGAGAATTTGGAAGAAACTCAAGAGATACTATTCACGGAGAATAGATCAACTCTGGGGAGTAGAGTCTCTTTGAAAATTTCTAAGGGTGACATTCTGAGAAAAGGTTCACCGAGAATACTGCCTTTCTCTTTGTTCCGTATTGTTTAACCCCAAGAGAAGGGAAGACTGTATCTGGAATCCTACGGGGGATCTAGTTTTGTTTGTATTAAAGAGTGACCAACAAGGCTTTACCTAGTGCTAGACGTAGTTGTCGGGGAAAACTCTAAATAACTATACTAGTATTACACAGTGGATATTTAACAAGTATACAAAAGGATGTGAAAGAAGACTTACAGTGAAGCAGCCTTACAATACAGTTATATACATATGAAAGCGATAAATGAAAGCGGATAAACACTTACCCGTTGTAGAGCTTCCATGTTGTTTTGTTAGTTGTTCAACAAAGAAAACTTTGATAACAATATTATATTCAAAATCAAAGGAGAAAGTGCTTTGAAAAGTTGTTGGGGCTTACAGCTCAAGGAGAGGCCCAAGTTTTAACGATGATTGCACCATTGTTTTGAAAACTGTACAGAGGGACTTATACAATGTGTGAGGCCCACAAAGTTTTGGTTTCAAAAAGGGGTTGGGTCTTACACTATATTAGAGGCCCAAAATGTTTTTGTACAAGAGATGGGACTTACAACTCAAGGAGAGGCCCAGATGAAAAACAACGATCGCACCGTTATTTTGAAAATTGTATCGGGACTTATACATTGACTGAGGCCTAAATTTATTTAGGTACAATGGGGGTTGGGTCTTACACTCTATTAGAGGCCCAAGAATGTTTGAAAATGATTGATGAGGGTGGAATCAATCAAAACCCTAATTTCATCATTTTTAAAAGTAAATTCTCAAAGAAAATCAATAAAAAATGATAAAACACCAAATAAGCTTGAATAATCAACTTGTGATTTTTGGTTAAGGTTTGAAAAATGAGGTTTTAATCACAAGATGAATTAAAACTCATTTGGTTTGATTTTTCAAGGTGAATATTCACTTTTAAAATGTTTAAAATAATTAAAAATGAATTTATTCATAAAATACCAACTATATTAAATAAATAATATAAATTTGATTTTTTTGTGGAATAAAATATGTCAACATTTTTGTATTTTTTGCAAAAAGAACCCATAAAAAATAATTAAAATTGAGGAAGTTATTCATTTTTCAAATCATTAAAAATAATAAAATATGAAAAAGTGGTAAAAGAGAGGATCTGGGGCGAGGGGGATTCGAACCCCAGACCTCTTGTGTGCAGTGTGCGTGCCCTACCATTGGGGTGGTGATACATCCGTGTATCAAACCCCAGCCACAAATATACAAGGCTTGCCTTGTTTTTGACCTTGCCAAGGCAAGGCAAGGCAAGACTTTTGGTCAGAAACGTGAAGGCCATAACTTCCTCATTTCTCCATGGATGGAGACAAAATTTATATGCATCTAACCTAGAATTTCCGAAGGAATCCAATGGTGGTCAAAATTTAGGGTATGACAAGTGGATTCCTTGGTGGGACAATTAATCAACTTATCTTTAAAAGTATTAATAAATCGCAATTTCCTAGGAACTTCTTTTTCTATTCCCAAAAAACTGGATGTACTAGGGCTTTCTTTTGACAAATCTAGATATTGGGTTATATTAAGCACTTGTAGTATCTCTTTCTGAACTTGATTCATATATATGGAAAAAGTTTCCATTTTATTATCAATCTTGGAAAAATGTTCGTCTATATCGTATGCCATGAGGCAAAATTGCTGCTCAATTTCAGCAAGCTTGGTGGCTATGACCTTGGTTTTATCGTCTTGGAGTTGCTTCTCCATTGTATCGGGAGAGATGATCTGCAAAATAATTGTTAGCTCCTTTTATATAAATAACCTTAAAAGTAAAGGGGCTTATTCTCATCTGCCATCTAATTCTTCTCTGATTAACAATATTATCTTTAATTTTATTTTCTAAAAATGATTTTACCTGAGTATTATCTGTTTTAATAATAAACTCTTTCTTTGCCAACCAAATCTTAAAAGATTCAATTGTTCTAATAACGGCTAATACTTCTTTTTCATTAATATCATAATTCAATTCAGCTCCTCTAAAAGTTCCTGAAGTATATCTCAGAATTATATTATCAACTTGTCTTCTTAGCACTGCTCCCCAGAATTTATCTGACGCATCTGTTTCTATGTATAATCCATCCTCTTCCCTGGGTAACGAACGTTTTTCTAGATTTTTTACCTTTTCTTTAATACTTTAGACCCATTTCATATCTTCTTCAGTCCATTCAAATTTATTATCTTTCTTGATCTTAACCTGTATTCTACTCTTGAGTTTAGCGTAATCTTTAATAAACTGTGAGGCATAATTTATATGTCCTAAAAATGATTGAACTTGTTTGAGATTCTCAAATTGATTTGGAAACTCTAAGATCTTTTCTAAAATATGGGGTTTTAATTCTATAACTCCTTTGTCAATTATTAATCCTAAGTAACTAATTTTCTCTTTAGCCAATTCGGCCTTCTTTTTGCTTAATACTAAACCATTTTCATATGCTCTTATGACAAAAATAAATAAATGTTATTATGTTCGTCAATGGTTTGGCTGAAAATTAATATATATATATATATATATATATATATATATATATATATATAATTATATATATATATATATATATATATATATATATATATATATATATATATATATATATATATATAATTATAAAACGATAACAATCTTTGTAGATTTTATCTAATCTTTCTTGAAAAATGCCTAGGCTTGTTTTTAATCCCATAGGTAAAACATTCCATTTATACCTACCTTGTGGTGTGCTAAAAGCAGTACAAGCTTTACTTTCTTCTTGTAATAAGATCTGATAAAATCCTGATTTTAAGTCAAATTTTGAAAATATCTTTCCCTCTTTTATTTTCTCATAAATCATGTCTTTTCTTGGTAAAGGATAAGGATAATCTTTTACAAACTTATTTAAAGGCTTATAATTAATTACTAGTCTTGGTTCTCCTCTTTTTATCTCACTATGATTCCTGACTAGAAAGCTTGCTGAATTATAGGCACTCTCAGTTTCTCGCACCAGTTTATATTTTAGATGCTTGCCTATAATATTTTCATAGTCCCTTTCATCTTCTTTAGTGTAGATCATAGGTTTTTCACATATCGGTTTTTCTGTTAATAATTCAATTTTAGCAAAATATTTGTTCTTGTATTTTAGTAAAAGGTAGATTTTTATTTATAAAACGTTTTCCTATTAGAAAATCATAAATTATTTTTGGGTAATAATATAGCTTATCAAATCTGACTTGTAACCTTCCAATGGTTATCCAAAACTTCTCATATCCTTGATTAAATACTGTTTCTTTACCGCTCCCTAAACCCTAAACCCTAAACCCGAAGATTATATAGATCAAGCCGATTCAGATTATAACCTAGACCATGATATTGATATCTCAAACAATCATGATCAAATTGATTTAGATGAAGAAGTTAACCCTCCAAACAATTCTAATAATAATCCCAGTTGGAATCGAAGGTTTAATAACAATAATGAAATAATTGATATTATAACCTGTATGATTGAAGATAAAGCATTTATAAAAGAAAGACAGATTGAGCTTATGAATACCCTAAAAAGACTAATAAAATACAAGAACAAACATAAGACATGTATAGGTAGTGGATATTGTTTGACTCATTTTTGCTTAAAATCAAGCTGCCAATGTCCCTGTATATGCGAAATGAAAGAAGAACTTCCAGATCCTCCAGATCCCCCAACAATGGTATCAGAGCCTAGGAAGATTAAGGACAATAAGATAGACACAAACCAAGCTAGTACCTCAAACCCAGTAACTGAGAATCATGATAAATTGGATGGATTTTTATTACCTATTGACCCTAATGGAAATCAAGATATTTATAATTATACAGCTTCATGCATACTAAGAATAGAGATTTATATTATACATTATAAAACTCAAATTGAGACTAGTATTCTAAAACAGATAGAAATAGAAAAGGATGAAATACAACTAGAAATTTTAGAACAGATATACACAATGTTACAAAAAATATAATATGGAAAGAATAAATATACTTCGAGAAGAAATAGAAATTCTAGAACAAGATAAACGTAAGCAGAATTTCTTAAAATTAATCAATCATGAAAATTTAGAAATTCTAAATGAACAATTAGAAATTATTAAGAAAAAACTAGAAATAACTAATATCTTATTGGAAGACGAAAAGGACAAAAGATTCATTCAAGATATTATAGGAAGACCTCCTACTACCAATAAAGAAAAACAAAAATCAATCATAGACATCATATTAAAAAATAAAGATCATATGTCTCCAACTATATTAGGATTATATGGAAATGAAATAGAAGAAGTAAATGCTGAAAAATCCTTAGGTGACAGTACCTCTAGTACAGAAAAAAATATTAATGTTAATATAGATCAATATTTAAATTGCGATAATGATAGTGAATACGAGGACTTGATAATAGAAAAACTACAAGAGTTGAGCATCACAGATAGAAATGAACATGCAGATATAAAACCTAATACTGTACCTCCAATAGTTGTAAACCCTAGACAAGTAAACCAAGGAGAAACATCAAGTGCTGGAAGTAATATAAAAAATAACAATTGGAGAATAGACGAGGAAGAACAAATAAATCCTATTAGAAAGAAGATAGATCGAAGACAATATTTTATTAAAAAACCCAGTGATCATATTCCTATGAAATATGTACCCTATGATAAAGAACCACAGTCATTAAATCCAATAGGGATTTATTTGGAACTAGATTGTGTTGCAGATAGAGAAAAGATGATAATAATGTGGATAAAAGAGAATGGTGCAGTAATAAATAAAGAAGGAATGACTAAAGAACGAGGAATTGAATTTCTAAGAAGAACCTTGAGAGGGAGTGTAGAAAGATTTATCGAAAGTCTAGGAGAACGTTATGATGCACTGAAAAATGAGTCAAATACAGTTATAAGATTTCTTAGTAATATTGAGAAACTTATAAGAGGAGAATTTTTAGGTTATGACTCAGATGTAAAGAATCTATGGGAGATAGATAAAGAAAATGCTATTAGAGGAATGATAAATATTAACATATGTAATATGTGTTATTTTGACCAATATACCTGTGAGTATACCGGTTTATTTTATAAGGCAAGATTCAAAGAAGCATCACAGGAATATGAATTTTACGGCAGAATGTATTATGAAAAATTACCCGAACCATTCAGATCACGAATAATAAATAATTTTTCAAAAATGTTAAAGAAACTAGAAGGAGAAAGTCGAACCCCTACACTAGGAGCCAGAATATGGTTCGCTAGACAGAAGATAACCGATTGCTATATAGAAGCAAGTAATCAAAATAAAGTTTATAAATATCAAAAGCGACAATTATGATGTCCAAAAAATAGTGAAATAGGACAATACGGATGTAATAGACCTTTTAAGAAAAGGAAAAAAAATGGAAGTTTAAGAAAACCAATTATAAGAGATATAATGATAATAAAAATAGATATTTTAGAAAGAAAAGATTTGATAATCCTAGATCAAAACATAATAAAGGAAAGGAAGAAAGTAATAAGTCCAATAACTTTCTAGAAAGAACAAGAAAGTGTACATGTTTTATCTGTAAACAAGAAGGGCACTATGCCAACCAATGTCCAAAAAGAAACAAACACAATGTAAAAATTTTAGATGAAATATATAATTATGATTTTGATCCTATAAATCTGAAATAGAATCAGATAGTAGTATATATAGTGCTAGTATAAACTCTGAAGACTCCAGTGATTATGAATAGAGAAGAAGAAGAAGAAACCACTGATCAATCAGTAGAATTTTCTGAAGTTAGAGAATATGAAAAATTAGAAGAAATTAAAAGATTAGATCTAGATATAGAACCAACAAGAACTCTAGTAGAAAAGTTTGGAAAATACATAGGACAACCCGTAAGGATACAAAAGATTCATGAAGAAAGTATAGAAATAGGAATTACTAAGAAAAAGGGTAGAATTCCATTAATATCTCGAGACATAATAGATTCGATCTTAAGGAACATGGATAAGAATAAAAGAAATAAAATGAAAGTGGTCGATTTGATTAAAGTACAAGTAATGATAAAAGGATATTTTTAAGAAAAACTAGACTCACCTATAGTTATGTATTTAATAGATGAAAGAATAAAGCATAATGTACAAGATGCCCTATTAGGAGCAGTAATGGAAAATTTATATTTTGGAAAGATAATTTTTGAATATGAACCAAATTTTAGTGTATCGATAAATGACAAGAATTTAGATAAAGGGTTGGTATTATACCATAAATTAGAGAATTTTGAGATGCCTCAAGGAAGTTGTAATACCCCGTAAGTTATTTTGCTATGGATAATATTAGTATGATCAACTGGGTTCCGGTGTACTCTGAGAATTTATCTGCAAAGATAATTAGAGTAATTGTTGAGCTCAGAGCAAATCCAATTAATATTATCTGACTCTGAGGTTTTAATTGTTGGAGCTATAAAGACTATTTGGACATTTAGTATTGTTACTAATTAATGATATTTTTCTATATCATTTCATTTCCACACTTTCCAAACAAAGTAACAATTGGAGAGAGAGAGAGAAGTTAGAGAGAAGGAAGAGGAAAGGAAAGAAAAGAAAGAAAACCTAGAAGAGGAAAAAGATCAAGAATCATCATCTCTTCTTCCTCAATTTATCTCATCTTCTTCATCATCTCTTCTTCCTCAATTATCTCATCTTCTTCATCATCATCCTCTAATCCAGGTGGTTCTAGATTGAGACTTTAGTTGTAGAATTTCTTGAGTTCTAGAGCTAGGTTTGATATTGTGAGAAAATGAGTAATTTTGCTAAATCAAAGAATCTGACGGATGAAATTCGATATAAATTGCGTGGTGTAGTCGTAATATGCATATGATCATTTGATAATACTTGTTTTATGGTTTGGAAATGATCTTAATTTTGGAGCCTTTGGAACCCCAAAAGCCTAGCAGAAAAATTCTGCTTTTGATACACACCGCTGGGTGGCGCTTTGAGCGTCGGGTGACGCAGGCTTGCGCCGCTGCTCCGCCGGGCGAAAGTCAAGAGGCGCATCATGTTTTGATTCTGGAACTTTGCTTTTTGGCATGGGTCCTACGCCGCTGCTTCGCCGGGCGAAGTAGCAAGCGCAGGGGGCATCGCCAGGCAAAGCCTTGACCGCCGGGGGCTCCTGGCAGTTTTTCAAATAATTATCTTTTCCTTAAAAATCCATAACTTTTGATTTGTATACCCGATTTAAGGGTTCTTGGTACCGATGGAAAGCTACGAGAATATTCTACACAATGAAAGTGAAAAATATCAATTTTATTTCCCGATTAAATAATCTGAGGAAATCCCAAAAGTGGTATAACTTATGTTTAAATTATTACATGTAATTCTATTGTGCAATTGTAATATGCTTTGCATATCTTATTGTTGTTTAAACATGATTGTGAGAGTATGCGTGCTAAAAATATGAAATAGGAAGAGTGAGGAAACCTTACTAAGAAATTACATTAGAACCTAGTAATATGGCTAGGAGATTGATAGGTATTCTAATGTTAACGCTCCCGCAAGAAAGGCCGAAGCGTGTAACTAAATACCGAGTGGTATAGAAAAGAAGAAACATTATTGTGGAACATGTGTATTATGTTAGTTATTGGAAAAAGGCAAATGAGGCCTAAAGGTATATGTGGCCTAGTCTATTGAATACAGTTATGGTTGTATGAGAAATCACAAAATCGTAACCATTCCCCTATTATGTGTCGTCCATGAGTAATGAGCTCCTTTGGAACGAATGCACTATTACTTGGTAGGTTTGATTCCCAATGTTATAGTACGAATGGAATATATACGGTAAAGAGACTTGTGATGGTGTACGGACCATGTGAAGTGACGAATTAAGGTGATAATGTGTCCCTTAGCTCCGAATCCATCTTGTAAGCCAAGTAATTTTGAGGATCCATGACTCGCTCAGACTTTTAGATGTAAAAGAGGACGGGAAGAAGGGATGCCTTGATAAGGTTATTGATAGTGATAATTGTTGGAGTTAACAGGACTCCTAACGTGTTTCCATATAGTGTGAGATTGTGAATTCGAAGTCCTTTCCCTTTCCCTTGGACTTGAGTTAGGATTTGGTTAGAACCTTGAAAAGCCGAGAGAATCCATAAGATAGGGGACTCACTGAGATTTAATATCTCACCCCATGTTGTTGATTATATTACAGGTACTACAAGTTTCGCGAAGTGTAAGGATAAAGTTGTCTTACTTTTCCTTACTTTCCATGGCTTTTTGGGATGGCAAGACTTCCCCTTTGGAGTTTTATTTTGAGATCATTGTATTGATCTAGTTCTTAGTGTATTGGGACATCTTGTATATATTATGCCGTAGACTTTTAGTACTTTGTATTTTGGGCATGTAATGTATACAATGTGTTAACTATGAACTTATGGTATTTCAGTACCAAAACTTGGATTCATGTATAATATATATGCTTTGATGTATGTTGTTATATATGGGTGTTACAGTTCGTATCAGAGTAGGTTGTATCCTCGACCTAGCCATGAAATAGTATAAGTATTTCTTTCCATTTCATATGCGTGGTGTCGCCATTGGTCTTAAGTGTTATATTCATGGTATTGAGCCTGATCAACTTAATCTTATCTGTATGACATTTAGGAACATGGTTGACGGACGCAGAAGCAATTACGGTAGACCCAGAACCACTCCTATTAGGATGAATCCGCTGGGCGGCGAGGAGTATGTCCCATGGCCTTAGTTTTTGCAACAGATGCAACAGCAGCAGAACCAATTCATGCAGCATATGGTACAACAAATGAATGGGGGTCTTCATCCTCTAGTGGTTGTTCTAGATGCTTTAGGTGGGAGTTTTCTGGATTTTATCCGCATGAATACTCCAGAATTTCATGGCGGATTATATCCTGTGAAAGTTCATGAATGGATAGCTGGCATGGAGGGAATTTTCTTGATAGTCCATTGTAGTGAGGAGAATAAGGTGGTATTCGCTTCTCATTCATTGAAGGGTCCTGCCATGAGGTGGTGGGAGAGTGCCTCAGCCCTGATAACCATTCAAGAGGTACCCAAGGTCTGGGAGCAACTTAAGACTAATTTTATGGAGAACTATTTCCCTAGTTCCTTCAGGACCCAGAAAGAATTTGATTTTCAACAGTTGAGACAGGGTACTTTGACTGTGGCTGCTTAAGCTGAGAGATTAAAGATTATGGCTGCTTATTTTATGCAGGCCATGTATACTCCTGATGAGAGGTGGAAAGTTGACCAATTCCTTTTTGGTTTAAAAGCTGAGATTTCTCTTAGTGTGTCTCAAAGGGAGTTCACTACTTACGCGAAATTGCTAAGGCAAAGTTATGTGGCAGAGAATAGTTTAAAGAAAGTTCAAGCTGAAGGGAGATTGATCGTGGGAGATCAAATCAACAGTTTAGGCTTAGGCAACAAGCCTTCAAGGGGAAACAAGTTCAGGATTCTAGGGCAAATACACCTCCTGTGTGTCGTACTTGTGGTAAGATGCATTTTAGTAGATGTCGCTCCGAAGGAGTGGAGTGTCATCGGTGTCGTAAAGTGGGTCATATGGCTAAAGATTGTCCTCAGAATGGGAATCAGGCGCAAGGAAGGAGTACCAGGCAAGTTTATACTTTAGATGCGAAGAAAGCAAAGGGTGATAACTCTTTGATTGATGGTACGTGTTTCGTTAATGGGAATCCTTGTTTTGTATTATTTGATTGTGGAGCGACACACTCTTTTGTGTCAAAGCAATGTGTGAAGCGACTTGGGTTGCAAGCTATTACGTTATCTCCTCCCATGGTGGTTACTACTGCCATAGATGAGATAGTTGAAACACCTTTAATGTGTGAGAATTGTGTTTTGTCTGTGGGTGGGAGAGTTTTTCAGACCGACCTTATTTGTTTGCTGCTTAAGAAAGTAGATGTTGTTTTGGGAATGGATTGGCTTTCTGCTAATTCGGTTTTCATCGGGTGTGAGGAGAAGCTAATCATAATTCCATCTACTAAAGCTACTTCGAAGGATGTGTTAACTGAAGGTGTGAAAAACGCAAGAAAGGGGGGTTTGAATTGGTTTTTCAAAATAATCGTTTCGTTTGAATAACTTTCCTTGTTAAAACTTTTTCCCTTTTCTAAAGAACAACAGCTTGGTTAAACAAAAAGATATAAACACGTTATGTTTATACTAGTTCACTTGAGAATCTCCCAAGTTAGTCTAGTCCATCCGCCAAGGTGATTTTGCCTTTCTCAACGAGGTCTTAATCCACTATTCAACAAAATAGTACACTGCACGAGCTACACAGCTGGTGACTAACAACAACCTCTAGAACTCACACGTTCTAGACTTCTCAAGTAATCCAACCACACAGGTTTTACTCAAGGCACAACCTCTAAGACACACGTCCTAGACTTCTCAAGAGATCTAATCACTAAGACTCTCTTAAGGACTATAACTTTTAAATTCAGACACAATGAGTTTACAAAGAATTGCTTCTTATCAAGTTGATAACGTAAACACGATTTTATGCCAAGAATGACTTCAGAAAGAACAGACTTAAAAATGTATTGTAGAATTTCGCATGGTCTTTCTTCAAGTCTTTGAGCTTCCTTTTATAGCTGAGTGAAAAGAGCCGTTGAAATGAAATCATGATAGCTAAGTAGGCTTACGGCTGAAGGCGTAAGGACAAGTACAAAATCTTCTGCATGCAGTGTATCCTGTTTGTGTCAGATTGTCTTGTTTGTATTTCGCACAGTCTTCGAGAATTTTAACGTTGTAATGTGGTACAGCTGTACAGTGTGGTGGGTTTTCTGGGCTTCTCAACTTCAGAGGCTTTTTGTGAGCGTGAGTAAGAAGGGAAACCATTGCTCGGTTCTTGAGATTATCAAGTCTTCGAATAATCAGCTCTGCGCTTCCAGAATCTTCAGAACTTGTCTTTAGAACCTTTTTCTCTTAATCCACTTTCTTCAAATCATCTGAGGCTTCTAATAATATTTGATTGAAGTATGAGAGTCGACTTTGGGTAGGTCTTCAGAACCTTGATCGAAAATCGTGAGGCTTCAGCATTTGGACTTCGTCCCATCAGAACCCTTGTCTCTTGATCTTCAAAATTCATTTTCTTTTTCTTTTCGTATCAGAGTTATGTGAATCTTGTCTTATCTTCGAATTGAGTTCAATTCTTCGAAGCATCTTTCATTAAGCATTGCGCTAATTCACGAAAGCAGAACCTGTTTTCTAGGTTCTCACAAATAACAACATTAGTTGCACAAAATTGTTCATACAAATATTCACCTGTTATCATCAAAACTTAGAGATAATATTGCAGAACCAAGTCTTGTTCTCACAATCTCCCCCTTTTTGATGATGATAAAACTATATAATTTGATGACACAATTTTGATATATATAACACAGGGAAAATGAAAAGGTTTTTAGGATAACTTATCCTTTTTATGAAGTGCTCCCCCTGAGTATTAGATTAAGGTTCTTGCTTGGGGCTCCCCCTGACTTCATTACCCTTTTGAGTCTTTCTTCATTATCAGAATTTTGAGTTATCTGTGCAGAAGAAAAAAATACAGAAAAACAATCTAATAGAGATAATGGATATATCTATTAGCATGTAAGCAGCATTGTTTTTCGGAGAAGGATTATAGGATCAAAATTATCACATTCATACTTTCTCCCCCCTTTTTGTCATAAATAAAAAAGATTAAAACAGGGATGTGCAAGGGTGAAAAACACAGAACTAAAGCTTAAAAGAAAAACAGAGGTTTATTTTCTGTCAGAGGACAGTTTGTCCCAGATTTTCTTCATCATGATCTGAAGATTTTTATTGACAGTATCTTGCTTGTCAAACCTTTCTCTGAAGTTCTTCTGTTCAGTTCTGATTTCATCAACGACATCTCCCAGACGCTTGATAACAGGATCAGAGGTGGAAGCAATCATAACACTTTCTTTAGCCCTTTCAGCCTCTGCAACTTCTTGTACCTTCCTAGCAGCTTGCTCTTCTGCTTCTTTAGCATCCTTTTCTTTAGCTTCTTTTTGCTTAGCAGCTAAGAACTTGAGTACTCTGACTCTTGCTTCAGCTTCTGTTCTCTCCTTAGCTTTTGTTAGTTCAGTAGTTATGGTTGTGTTTGAGAAACTTACAATTCTTGTAAGTTCCATGTCCAGCCATTTTTTAAAACTTTGACAAGCACTCTCAAGTTCCATGAGCTTTGTGCTCGTACACAGTTCCGCTCTTAACCTAGCAAACTTCTCAAGTGCTTTGTCATGAAATTGACTTGTGCATTCTTCAAAGGAAGTTGGAGGTGGAGTATTGTAGACTACCAGAGCGAGGTTGGATTTATCAGAGTTGGTTTCAGATGGTGGTTGCTGAGATAAGTTAATCTCAGTAGCAGCAGGTTCAGGTGGTTGTTGTTAATTGTTAGGAGAGGTGACTTCTAGATTGTCAGAGTTCATGAGGTTTTTAGGTAAGACAATTTCTAGAGACTCATAGGAGGTTCCCTCATAACTAGATTCAGTAATCGGAGCTAGAGATTCAGAGATTTTATTTGTTGGTTCTAGTTCATTTGGATGAATTGTTGAGGTAGTTGTTGTTGAAATATGGGTAAAAACAATATCAGATAGGATTGGGGTAGTTATTGATGGACTGTTGGTATATTTATTAGTGGTTGGTAAAGGAATAGAGAAATATGGAGGTTTAAACCTTACTTGTGGAATGGAGGTACAAGTGAAGATGGTACAGCACCAGATGGATTTGCACCAACTTTATTGATTTTCTCAAGAAGAAGAGCTTCTTTTCTGGAGATTTCATTTTCATCCTTTTTCTTCTTTTTACCCTCCGCATCCTCTTCAGCAAGCTTCCTCTTACTCCTGGTAATATGCTTTGAATAAGGAACAACTTCTTCAACTCTAGATTCTGCTTCTCTCATTATGGCAATGTAAGAGGCTATTGCTGTTGGATTATCTTCTTTGTGGTAGAATGGATAGTTTTCCACTGGATTCCTGATCTTTTTCACCGTGTCGGGAGAAATAGGTGTTGGTTTCACCTCTACACTTGCAATCATCTTCATATGTTTAATATTTACAACATTGAAAACTTCTCCAACTCTTTCATTCAAATATTCCGTGAAATTTGCTTCCTTGGTCAAATAATCCACTAATCCGCATTCAACCAGAATGTCAGAGACCAGTCTTCCAAAAGGAATGTAGTTGACAATCTTCTTTTCTGGTGAGGCCGTTGTTCTGGTTTTACGCACCATATCTCTTAAATAGTAGAACAGAATGGAGGGAAGGCACATTTTCTCATGTTTGTGCAGGTAGTACAACCTGTGTTTTTGATTTGCGTTGGCAAAAGCTGTAGCACTTTTTGCCGGTCTTGGATTGATACATCCAAGAATGATCTTGTGCCAGATCCTTAGGTTGTCACACAAGTTTTTTCTTTTGTAGTCCGTTGTTCCTGATTGAAGGCTCTTGAAGATAGCTTTGTTGATGACTGACTCAGATTTCTCAGTTTTCCGCACACCCTCTTTCCTTCCAAGAAATTCATTCCTAGCAATTCGGAGATAGATCTCTCAGTGATGATAATCTTCTGCTCCATAACAAAAGATACCACATGGAATTCGTCTGTATCTGCATGTCTCCAGAATTCTTTCACTAGATCATTAAAGCATGGACCTCTTAGTCTATCAAAGTAATTCTTCCATTCTTGAGCACCCAATTGATCAATTAGGTTAAACCCATTATCAGAGAGGTTGTCGAAATCAACATCTAGCTCTTTCAGAACAGTTAGGTCATTTGCATGTGTCACACATGTCACAGAGTGAGTTCTTTGGGTGACATGGTTTGCATCAATCGAGGGAAGATTTAATGAATCTGAACCAACTGGTTCAGCCGTTGAGAGAGTAGTAGTGGGTGTGATGGATGAGGATGGTAGTTCTTGGGAGATTTGAACAGTGTCTTGTTGATGAGTGTTCATCCTTACGGTGGTAAGAAGGAATGAGGATTAATCTTTGAGTTGATTTTGAGGGAGTGATAGATAGAGAGAGAATTAGATGAGAGTTGATTAACTTTTTAGGGTTTGTGAGAAAAAAAATTCTCGAGGGTTTAAAGGACATATACACTCTTGAGGGGATAAGCTAATAAATGTGATAAAGTTGAGTCAATCTCGAGAGAAATGTTATTCATTTAATTTGAATAGTTAAAGTGACTTAATTTTATTTAAATCACGTGCAAAAATAATTTTCCTAAAATATAACATGTCACAAAATTATCAGAACTTGAGATGCGTTAAGAAAATGGTTCTGATGATTTGAAAAATGCTTTTCTCTGACTAAACACATGAAGTTCTGAAAATGTTTTATTCTGAACAGTATTTCATATTCAAGTGTTTTAAAATGATTAGAAATCTATCTTCAGCTAAGAGTTTTGTGAAAATATCAGCCCACTGATGGTCTGTATCAATGAATTTTAAGCATAGAGTTCCCTTCTGAACATAGTCCCTAATAAAGTGATGTTTTATTTCAACGTGTTTAGCCCTAGAATGCAAAATTGGATTTTTACTTAAGCAGATAGCAGCAGTATTATCACAGAAGATAGGAATGTTACTATCATATATCTGATAGTCTTCCAGCTGATTTTTCATCCATAGCATTTGAGTACTGCATAGGGAAGCCGATATGTATTATGCTTCAGCTGTTGAGAGAGTAATTGTAGATTGTCTCTTGCGTCACCATGAGATTAGATTGCTTCCTAAGAACTGACAGTTCCTCGATGTGCTCTTTCTTTCTAATCTATCTCCGGCATAGTCTGCATCGCAGTAACCAGAAAGAGTATACTCTGATGTTTTCTTATACATCAGGCCAAGGTTAGTTGTTCCTTTTAGATACCTTAGAATTCGCTTGACAGCGGTTAAATGTGTTTCTCTTGGATCTGATTGGAATCTAGCACATAGATGTACACTGAATAATATATCAGGTCTAGAAGCAGTTAGATATAAGAGAGAACCTATCATGCCACAATATAGTTTTTGAAAAACCTCAACTCCTGTTTCTTCCTTTCCCATGACACATGTTGGATGCATTGGTGTTTTAGCAATGTTGCAATCCGTCATATTGAACTTCTTTAGAAGTTCTTTTGTGTACTTGGTTTGATGAATGTAAGTGGCCTCTGATCTTTGATCAATCTGAATTCCAAGGAAAAGCTTTAGTTCTTCCATGAGGCTCATTTCAAATTCGGCCTGCATTAACTTTGAAAATTCTTGAAATGGAGAGGAGTTAGCAGAACCAAAAATAATGTCATCAACATAGATTTGAACAATGAGAATGTCATTCTTATATGTCTTGCAGAAAAGAGTTGTGTCAACCTTTCCTCAAGTGAAATTGTTTTCTAATAAAAATTTGCTCAATCTATCATACCAAGCTCTGGGAGCTTGCTTTAAACCATAGAGTGATTTTTTAAGTTTAAAAACAAAGTCTGATTTTTCTGAATTTTCAAACCCAGGAGGTTGTTTGACATAAACTTCTTATGATATATGGCCATTTAAGAATGCACTCTTAACATCCATTTGATATAGAGTGATGTCATGATTCACTGAAAAGGATATTAGTAAACGTATTGCTTCAAGTCTAGCAACTGGAGCAAATGTTTCGTTGTAGTCAATTCCTTCTTGTTGACTGTATCCTTGAGCAACGAGTCGTGCTTTGTTTCTGACAACTTCCCCCTTTTCATTCAGCTTGTTCCTAAATACACATTTAGTTCCTATTACATGAACATCCTTAGGTTTAGGAACTAGATCCCAAACATCATTTTTGGAGAACTGGTTAAGTTATTCTTCCATAGCCAGAACCCAACCTTTGCCGATGAGAGCTTCTTCAATTGTAGTTGGTTATATCAATGATACTAGTCCTACAAGTGTTTCTTCTGATGGTCTAAAGGTTGATCTGGTTCTGATAGGAGCATCTTTGTTACCCGGAATTAGTTCCTCAGGATGGGATGTGGACAATCTTTTTCTTCGTTGAGATGGGGTATTTGGAGTTACTTCAGTGGTTTCTGGTGTAGGATCTTGTTGTTCTATGACTTCGTCTACCTCTTCCTTAGATTCAGAGAATCTGATTTCTAAATCTACAAGTTTCCCAACTAGCTCTGACTTTTCTGAGTCAGGCTTGTCATTGAATCTAACATGAATGGATTCCTCCACAATTCTTGATTCTGTGTTGTAAACTCTGTAGCCTTTCGAGCGTTCAGAGTATCCCAACGACAGACACTTCTGTGCTTTGGAATCAAACTTGCTAAAATTCTCTTTAGTGTTAAGCATAAAACAGACACATCCAAATGGATGAAAGTAAGAAATGTTGGGTAATTTATTCTTCCACAATTCATATGGAGTTTTATTCAATATAGGTCTTATAGAGATTCTATTTTGAATATAGCATGCTGTGTTGATTGATTCTGCCCAGAAATGATTAGCTATGTCAGTTTCTTGGATCATGGTGCGAGCCATTTCTTGCAAAGTTCGATTCTTTCTTTCTACAACTCCGTTTTTTTGTGGAGTTCTAGGGCAAGAAAAATCGTGAGATATTCCATGTGAATCAAAAAGTTCTTCAAAGTTTTTATTTTCAAATTCTCCACCATGATCACTTCTGACTCTGACTATTTTACAATTTTTCTCATTTTGTACTTGGGTGCAGAAGGAAGCAAACACAGAATGTGATTCATCCTTGTGTTTTAAGAATTTTACCCATGTCCATCTGCTGTAGTCATCAACGATGACTAGTCCATATTTCTTACCATTGAGAGAGGCTGTTTTTACAGGGTCAAACAGATCAATGTGAAGAAGTTCCAACGGTCTAGAGGTAGAAACAACATTTTTAGTTTTGAAAGAGGTTTTTGAAAACTTTCCTTTCTGGCATGCTTCACAAAGGGCATCTGACGAATATTTCAGATTTGGCAAGCCTCTAACCAGACCAAGCTTGTTAAGATGAGAGATTCTTCTCAGACTGACATGGCCAAGACGTCTGTGCCAGACCCATTGCTCTTCGTTTACAGAAAGAAGACATTTTACATTTTGATGTTTTAAATTAGCTAACTTAATTTTGTAAGTGTTATTTTTCCTCTTTCCGTTGAATATGGCAAATCCATCCTTCTGACTTACAGCTTTACAAGATGTTTGATTAAAAATGAGATCATAACCACTGTCCCTAAGTTGAATTATTGACAACAGATTATGCATTAGACCTTCTACTAACAGAACATTTTTAATGGAAGGAAGCTTACCATTGCAAACAGTTCTGGAGCCAATGATTCTTCCTTTCTGATTTCCTCTGAAACCGACAACGCCTCCAGGTTTAAGTTTCAGATCTTGGAACATAATCCTTTCTCCCGTCATGTGTCGCGAGTACCCACTGTCCAGGTACCATGACTGGTGTTTCAATGGAGCTATTAAGGATATCTACAACATAGATTATCTTGTTTTTAGGTACCCATTTTGTTGGTCATTTCACATTAGTTCTTCCAAAGGTTCTGATCCCTTTAGATTTACGTACGTTAGTGAACAGTGTGGAGTTTGTGAATAGTGTTCGTGTTTAAGATATTTCCTTAGTGTGTGTGTGTTTGTGTAATCCCAGTGTTTGAGCCTTTTGGTTCTGAATGCTTAAGGCCAATACCAGAGGGAATAAATTGTTTGAATAGAGGTATTATTTTGATGTTTCTGGTTTCATCATATGGTTGATATTGTCCTGAATATCCTAGACCTCTACTGCCATTTCTACTGACTCCATAGATTAGTGAAGCCATTTTGCTTCTATCTACGCTTTTGGCAAGAAAATTTTTAAATGCGTTATTATATTTGTCTTCTTTACTAGTGTTAGTTGAGTTTGAAACAATTTCTTCTTCTAACTTAGATATTTTACATTTCAGGCCAGTGTTTGAATTTTCTAAGACAAATATTTTTTCATTTTGTTCAGAAATGGTTTTCTTGTTTTTAGTAAGATCATCTAAAGAAACTATAAAACTCTTTTTCAAGATTTTGAATTTGCTTTGAAGGTTTTGATATCTTTTTATAAGTTCAGTTAATCCTAATTCAAGTTCAGATCGTGATAAGGAAGAAAGTACCTCTCTTTCATCGTCGGAGTCTGATAGTTCTTCCTCTGACGAGTCACTTCTGGTTTCTGCCATGAAATCCATGTTGACCCGACCTTTATCAACATCGTCTTCAGATTCTGAATCATCCCAGGTTTCCATGAGACCTTTTTTGGTTTTCCTAGGTCTTTCTTCTTTCTTGGCCTTTGGGCAGTCATATTTGAGATGTCCAGGTTCTTTGCATTCAAAGCACGTAACATATTTTCCATACTTTCTTCTTTGACCAGATGTAGATTCGAATCCTCTCCTTGGTCCTTTGAACTTGTTCCTTCTGTATTTCCAAAGTTGACTTGTCTTTCTTGATATGAGTGATATATCATCTTCTTCTGAATCTTCTTCAGATTCTTCCATTTCTTCTTCTGCCTGATACGCCTTCTTCTTTTCTGGCTTTGCCTTTAGTGCAATGAATTTATTTTTCTTCTGAGGTTCGTCTCCTTGAAGCTCCATTTCATGACTTCTTAAAGAACTGATAAGTTCTTCAAGACTGATATTATTCAAATCCTTTGCAAGTTTCAAGGCAGTCACCATTGGTCTCTATTTTGCTGGAAGACTTCTGATGATTTTCTTGACATGATCAGCAGTAGAGTAGCCTTTGTTCGGAACTCTGAGTCCGGCAACAAGCATTTGAAACCTTGAGAACATGGTTTCAACAGACTCAACTTCTTCCATTTTGAAGACTTCGTATTTCTAGATTAACGCAAGAGCCTTTGTCTCCTTGACTTGAGCATTTCCTTCGTGAGTCATACGAAGAGAGTCAAAGATGGATTTTGCAGTTTCTTTGTTTGTGATTTTCTCATACTCGGTATAAGAAATTGCGTTCAACAGAATGGTTCTTGCTTTGTGATGATTTTTGTAAGTTTTCTTCTGAGCATCTGTAAACTCACTTCTTTCAATCTTTTTACCTACAGAATCTATAGGATGACTATAGCCATCAAGTACTAGATCCCATAGATCTAGATCAAATGATAAGAAATAACTTTCAATTCTATCTTTCCAATAATCAAACTTTTCGCCATCAAAGATAGGAGGTTTTGCAGTGTAAGATTCTCTTTCAATAACATTTGTTTCAGAAGTTGTTGGTGGTGGTGTAGTCATTTTTTTCACACTTGGATCGATACTGAACACTGTTAAGTGCTTGATAAAAATTCAATCTTTTTATCACCACAGAATCGGAGCTCTGATGCCAATTGAAGGTGTGAAAAACGCAAGAAAGGGGGGGTTTAAATTGGTTTTTCAAAATAATCGTTTCTTTTGAATAACTTTCCTTGTTAAAACTTTTTCCCTTTTCTAAAGAACAACAGCTTGGTTAAACACAAAGATATAAACATATTATGTTTATACTAGTTCACTTGCGAATCTCCCAAGTTAGTCTAGTCCACCCGCCAAGGTGATTTTGCCTCTCTTAACGAGGTCTTAATCCACTATTCAACAAAATAGTACACTGCACGAGCTACACAGCTGGTGACTAACAACAACCTCTAGAACTCACATGTTCTACACTTCTCAAGTAATCCAACCACACAGGTCTTACTCAAGGCACAACCTCTAAGACACACGTCCTAGACTTCTCAAAAGATCTAATCACTAAGACTCTCTTAAGGAATACAACTTTTAAGTTTAGACACAATGAGTTTACAGAGAATTGCTTCTTATCAAGCTGATAACGTAAACACGATTTTAGACCAAGAATGACTTCGGAAAGAACAGACTTAAAAATGTATTGTAGAAGTTCGCATGTGTCTTTCTTCAAGTCTTTGAGCTTCCTTTTATAGCCGAGTGAAAAGAGCCATTGAAATGAAATCATGATAGCTATGTAGGCTTACGGCTGGAAGCGTGATGACAGGTACAAAATCTTCTGCATGCAGCGTGTCCTGTCTGTGTCAGATTGTCTTGTTTGTATTTCGCACAGTCTTCGAGAATTTTAACTTTGTAATGTGGTACAGCTGTACAGTGTGGCCGATTTTCTGGGCTTCTCAACTTCAGAGGCTTTTTGTGAGTGTGAGTAAGAAGGGAAACCATTGCTCGGTTCTTGAGATTATCAAGTCTTCGAATCACCAGCTCTGCGCTTCCAGAATCTTCAGAACTTGTCTTTAGAACCTTGTTCTCTTAATCCACTTTCTTCAAATCTTCAGAGGCTTCTGATAATATTTGATTGAAGCATGAGAGTCGACTTTAGGTAGGTCTTCAGAACCTTGATCGAAAATCGTGAGGCTTTAGCATTTAGACTTCGTCCCATTAGAACCCTTGTCTCTTGATCTTCAGAATTCATTTTCTTTTTCTTTTCATATCAGAGTTATGTGAATCTTGTCTTATCTTCGAATTGAGTTCAGTTCTTCGAAGTATCTTTCATTAAGCATTGCGCCAATTCACGGAAGCAGAACCTGTTTGCTAGGTTCTCACAAATAACAACATTAGTTGCACAAAATTGTTCATACAAATATTCATCTGTTATCATCAAAACTTAGAGATAATATTGCAGAACCAAGTCTTGTTCTCACATTAACAACTATTTTAGAAGGTACGGTTGGAATGATAAATTTCTTGTTTGAGAAGGAAAAATATGTTCTTTTGGTTCTCACTAAGGAGGAGAGTAACGACCTTCAAGTTTTGAGTATCCCTGTAGTCTGTGAGTTTTTAGAAGTTTTCCCCGAGGATGTCACTTCTCTTCCTTCGGTGAGGGAAGTGGAATTTTCTATTGACCTGATACTGGGAACGACTCCTATATCTGTTTCTCCGTATCGGATGGTACCACTTGAATTGAGAGAATTGAAGGAGCAATTGGAAGAATTAATGGCTAAGCATTTTTTTAGACCCAGTGTTTCACCCTGGGGAGCTCTAGTAAAGAAAGATGGTGGAATGCGGTTATGTATTGACTGGCAATTGAATAAAGTCACCATCAAGAATAAGTACCCATTACGCGGGATACACGACCTGTTAGATCAATTGAAAGGAGCCAGTGAGTTCTCGAAGATTGATTTATGGTCAGTTTATCATCAGATCCGTGTGAAGATTTAGATGTATCAAAGACTGCGTTTAGAACTCGTTATGGCCATTATGAATTCTTAGTAATGTCTTTCGGTGTAACGAATGCTCCGGCAATTTTTATGGATTATATGAATCGGATATTTCAAGCTTACTTGGATCAATTTGTTGTGATCTTCATTAATGACATTCTTGTTTATTCTCGTACTTTACAAGAGCACGAGGGACATTTAAGAATCGTTTTATCGATCTTACAAGAGAAGCAACTCTTTGCCAAGTTGAGCAAGTGTGAATTTTGGATGTCGGAGGTTAGTTTTCTTGGTCACGTCATATCTCAGGGAGGTGTGGCGGTTGATCGAAAGTTGAAGCGGTAATTAATTGGGAGAGACCGAAGAATGTTTCGAAAGTAAGAAGTTTCTTGGGACTGGCAGGTTATTACAAAAGGGTAATCAAGAGCTTTTCTCAATTGGATTTACCAATGACTAAACTTACTCGAAAGGATTGTCCTTATGAGTGGGATTCGGCGTGTGAACAAAGTTTTATGAGTTTGAAAGAAAGATTAACAACTGCTCCTGTCTTGATTATTCCTGATCCTAACAAGTCGTATGCGGTATTTTGTGACGCATCAAAGATGGGATAGGAGGTGTTTTAATGCAAGATAGTCATGTGGTGGCTTATGCTTCTCGACAGTTAAAAGTTCATGAAGAGAATTATCCAACACATGACCTAGAATTGGCAGTAGTTATCTTTACATTGAAAGTGTGGCGTCATTATTTGCATGGGGTACATTTTGAGATGTTCAGCGACCATAAGAGCTCAAAATATCTATTTGACCAGAAAGAGTTGAACATGCATCAAAGGAGATGGATGGAGTATTTAAAGGATTATGATTTGGAACTAAAGTACCATCCGGGTAAAGCGAATAAAGTAGTGGATGCATTGAGTAGAAAAGTGTTGCGTAATGCCGAGTTAATGATGTTAGAGTATGCCTTATTGGAAAAGTTTAGGGATCTTAATCTTCAGTTTGTTCGGACTCCTAATGGTGTGGTTATGGGAAACTTGAATGTTAATTCTACTCTTAGAGAGGAAATTCAACAAGGACAAATGTTGGAGGAGAAGTTACAGGAAGCGTTAGTACAACCGGGTTTTGTGCGAGCTACCGATAGAATTATTTTGTTTAACCAAAGGATTTGTGTTCTGGATGTTGCGGTGTTAAAAAGAAGGATTTTGGAGGAAGCGCACAAGGGTGCTTTTACTATACATCCTGGTTCTTCTAAAATGTACCAAGACTTAAAAAGGGACTATTGGTGGTCCGGTATGAAAAGAGATATCGCGGTTTATGTATCAGAGTGTGCGATATGCCAATAGGTGAAGATTGAACATCAAAGACCAGGTGGATTGTTACAACCTTTAGAAATTCCGGTATGGAAGTGGGATAGTATTTCTATGGACTTTGCAATTGGATTACCCCGTGCACAAGGTGGTTATGATTCTATTTGGGTCATTGTGAATCGGTTGACGAAATCTGCGCATTTCTTAGCCGTAAAGACTACTTACAAGGCAAGTCATCTTGTAAGGTTATTTATTTCAGAAAATGTGAGATTGCATGGTATTCCCTCTTGTATTGTGTCCGATAGAGATCCAAAGTTTACTTCAAGATTTTGGAAAGCTTTTCAAAAAGCTATGGGAACAAAGTTGTGTTTGAGTACGTCGAATCATCTGGTCAGACGGAACGGACAATACAAACGATGGAAGATATGTTAAGGGCTTGTGTACTTGAAAGTGGAGGAAATTGGGTAGAACGCCTTTGTGTTGGGCGAAAGTCGGCAAAGACAGAATTTTAGGACCTGAGATTCTTCAAGAGACTACGGAAAAGATTAGAATGATCTGTGATAAAGTTAAACAAGCACAAGATCGACAGAAGAGTTATGCGGATAACCGTAGGAGACCTTTAGAATTTGTTGAAGGTGATCACGTGTTTTTGAAGGTTACTCCGAGATTGAGATTGAAAGGACCGTTTAAGTCGCAAAAGTTAAGTCCGAGATACGTAAGACCGTATCAAGTTCTAGAAAGGATTGGTGAGGCAGCTTACAGATTAGCCTTACTGCCTTCTCTGGCAAAGATGCACGATGTGTTTCATGTGTCTCAGCTTCAGAAGTTTGTTCAAGATCCTCTTCGGCCGATTCTACCAGATACAGTTGAGATAGAAACAGATTTGACGTTTGAACCTCAACCAAGCCATATCACAGGAAGAGAAACTAAGGTACTAAGGAATAAAGAGATTTCTCTTGTGAAAGATCAGTGGGATAAGACGCATCTGGGAGATGCAACTTGGGAACTAGAATCAGAGATGCGAGATGCTTACCCTCATCTTTTTAGGTAATTTTAAATTCGAGGACGAATTTCTTTTTAAGGGGGGAGGATGTAATACCTCGTGTCACAGCCGACTAAAAATTTTCGAGTCGCCATCATATTTTATTAAGAAAAATAATGATAAACCTAAAAATCCTTAATCCAAATGGCAGAGATTCCTACGGTTCGGGAGTCGGTTAAGTGAGGTGAAGGTGTTAGGCACCCCTCACCTCCATTGTACTCAATGGGATCCTCCTTAAGTTCTAGGGTTTGTTTGTTTGTTGTCTAATTTTTATTTACGAAAAGAATCCTAAGTTTTTTATTATTATACTCGCTAGGGTTTACAACCCTGTGCCTACGTACCTTCAATTTTGAAGGATCAGAGTAACCGTAGTTCACCTCCCCTATTCCTACCCCTAATCCCAAACTTAATCCACTATTTATACTCTTGGATAAAGAGTTCTATCCCCATATCTATTATTTATACTCCTAGATAAGGAGTTATATCCCTTAAATCCCTTATTTTAAAAACAATAGAATCCTTAAATTCCCTCAAATTTAATAAAACCCCAAAAAACCCCTATGCTAAGAAATATAGCAAAATCGATCCCCCCAAAATATTCCAATTTAAGAAAGATTTTTAACATAATCCCAAAATAAAAGAATTTTAATCCCCACAAATAAATTAAATTCACTTTAATTTATTTTTATCCCAAAAAACCCAAATTTCTAAATAAAACCCAATACCAAAAGTTTTTTTTTTAGATAAACCCTAACACAAGTTTAGTAAAATTCCCAATTTCCCAAAACAACCATATCCAACCAAAAATCCCTTAAAAAACTTATTATTATTTTTATCTTTAACAAGGAAGGATTGAACAAATTATTTTAAATATATAAGTTATAAAAAAAACCCCAACCCAAGATTAGTCCTAAAAATCCTAAACACAATCCCTAAAATAAAAGAATGTTAATTCCTATTTTCTTTAAAGAACGCAAAACCAAGTATGTTAAACATATGAAATATAAATTTAAACCCAACCCCACAATTAACCCAAAAATTCCCCGATAAAATTCCTAAATAAAATGAAATCCCTTTTTAAAAAATTACTTTAAATATATAAAACTGTTTATTATAAAACGAAACCCAAAATTAAAATAAACACTTAAATATTATCCATATCCCCAACATCCTATTCCTAAACCCTAATTAAAATCCAAATCTTAAATAAGTAATTAAATTAAGTAATTAAATTAAGTTATTAACTTAATTATTACCAAAACTAAAACCCTAGTTAAATAATTAAATTAAGTTATTAATTTAATTATTAAAAAAACTAAAACCCTAATTAAATAATTAAATTAAGTCATTAATTTAATTACACAAAAGAACCCTAAAATCCTATTTCCAAATCCTAATTAAAATTTTAACCCAATCAAACAATTAAAGTAAGTTATTAATTTAATTATACAAAAAACCCTAATTTAAAAACCTAGATTAAGTAGTTAAATTAAAATATTAATTTAAATAATTAAAACCTAGGGGTGTACTCTACGCTGAGTAAGCAAATAGGCTTACTGACTGGGGGCGTCAATAGTAATCTGGGAGCAAGGCCCAATTACCAAAGTCCGAAAACAAAAAATAAAAAAACAGCAGGGACAGTCAACGGTTGACTCTTTCAGGAGCATCTGATGATGATCAGACGGTTCCCAAAGGCTTGAAATCCTGGCCTTAAATCCTAGTTGTTATCCCAGGTATGCTGAATGAACGGTCCAGATGTAGAGTCAAAGGAGACTCACGGTGCGCACGCGCATGGAGGCACTCGGTGACCCAAACGGTCAAACGATCTGGGCGGTTTATGGGAAGGACACTTGGCGTGCATCCAAGGTCGCACGGAGGGAGTACATAATCCTCCTCTCTCCATTTCCGTCCCCATTTTCACACTTTCTTTCTCTCTCTTCACTCATTTTCTCTCACTGAGCTCTCCTCTCTCTCTATCTCAATTCTCTCTCGTCTCTCTCTATGCTTCTCTTCGACCACCACCCTAATGGCCTCCGGCCGCCACCAACCCCCTCCAAAACCACTGCCCAACCCAGATTTCTGGTTGATATTCAACCGGATTCTGCAAATCTCATGAACCCTAACCCTGTAACCTAGAGAAAACCCCAGTTCACTAGGGTTCATGAAGAACCCTAGGAACCCTAACCCCACATTTAACCCAGAAACCCAGATTTCCCCTTGAACCCCAAGAACCCTAAGGGTTCAGCGATGAACCCTAACCCTAACCCTAACCCGTATGAACCCTAACCCTAAGCAAAATCCCAAAACACCCTAAAACCCTATGAACATAAATCCCGCACAGTAGCAACAATTATACAACAACAAAAACACATCAAAATTAACACGGCCGCATCACAATCATTTATGAGAGCTAAGTGTTTACCTCTCCTTGTCGTGTCCAATATTAAGCTGCTTATCCTCCCCTCTTTCTTTATTCCTCGCGGATTCATTTAATCTCCTTACTAATCCTTTCTGCGTTTCTTCTTACAGGTTTAGCTCAAGGAATTTTAGGCTTCTAATGATGAACCCTAAGTCCCTTTTTTTTGTGAAATAGCTTTAAGTGGTGGTTGTGGATTGGAACAGAAACAATGTTCGTTCGCTTAGGGTTTTTTTTTCCGTCCCTAATTCTAAGTTTCTTCTTAGTTTATTGTAATACCCCGTATTATCTAAATGGTCAATTGGGTATCAGATGAGTATCTATGTGCTCTATCTTTGGTTAATTAGATTTATGGAATGCTCTAAGTACTTTAAGTATTGACATTTGGGATCAATAGAGCAACTGATGAACTCTGAAAAGATCAATTATTTAATGAAAGAGACAGGTTGGTATTTGTTAGTTCAAGAGAGTATTTGAAGGTAACTCTAATAATTGATCAATTGGGTTGAGATGACAAAGTATCAATTGGAGACATTTTACCCTGTTGGATATATATATATATATATATATATATATATATATATATATATATATATATATATATATATATATATATATTTGTTGGAAAAGAAAAAGATAGTAAGAAGAGAAAGAAAGAGGAAAGGAGAGAAAGGAGAAGAGAAAAGCTTGGAAGAAGAAGGAGAAGCTTGGATTCATCATCTCATCTTCTTCAATCTCCTCTTCGATTACCAGGTGGGTTCTAGTTAGAGACTCTATGTTCTAGAAATCTATGATTTAAACTTAGGTTAGATTTGAGAGAAAATGATTAAACGAATAAATCAATGGAATCTAACGGATGAAATGCGATATAAACTGCGTAGTATAGTCGGGTCACATGTAGAAATAATCGATAATACTTATTGTGGTGTTGGGACATGTTTTGAATGAGTTTGGATGGGTTTTGTATCAAGAAAAACAGGTTTTTATGCTTCTGGAATAGGGTTAATCGATTAACCATTTGGTTAATTGATTAACAGGTGAAAAATTGTGTTTTACGTGAAATTTAGACTGGTTAACCGATTAACCAAATGTGTGAACCGATTAACACTGTAAGTCTTTGGAAAAAGACTTTAAAAATCCATAACTTTCAATTCGTAACTCGGATTGACGTACGGTCGGAAGCGTTGGAAATCTATTTCAATGCTCTTTGTGATGGTGAGGTAGAAAGATGGTTATATGCCATGGATTGATAAGAAACATAGAAATGTAATGTTTACAAAAATGTATAAATTTTAAAAAAATGGAATTTGTGTGAAATGTTTGAAGATCCGTATCTTTTGGATCGTAACTCTGATCGAGGCATGGTAATAGTCGTTGGAAAGCTATGGAAATATCCTACGCTATAAAAATCAAAAGTATTGATTTTGATACCCGATTAAATGAATCGGAGGGAACTCGAAAATGATGTTTATGTGATATGTGGTTATAAATGTTTTACTTATGCAAATTGTGTTATACCATGTCTAACTAATTGTTATAAAGTATGATGAGAGAATATTCATGCTTAAATTATGAATTAGGAAGAGTGAGGAAACTTTACCCCAAACCTAATGATTTGACTCTAGGTTGTGACTAGAAATTGATAGAAAACTCTAGATGGCGATGCTCGGGCATGTGTTGTAGAAAGGTGCATCCGTGACGAGTAATGGTCTAGAAAAGAGTGAAACACTAGTATGGAACATGTTTGTGAACCTTGTGTTCTTTGTGAAAGGAGAATGTAGCCTTAAGGCATTGTGGCCTTGTAATCGTTGAATACAATCACGTTTGTGTATATAATCACGTAATCGGAACCGTCTCTGGTGTAGGATGGCCAGGGAAAGTATTTATTAAGTATGTTTTCCCTTGATAAATATGAGTGACCCGTGTCGAGATCCTCTGGTGTAGGATGGCCGGGGAAAGTATTTATTAAGTAAGTAGCTGTGACCCGTGTCGAGATCCTCTGGTGTAGGATGGCTGGGGAAAGTTTCTTAGTGGTTGGTATTAGTGACCCGTGTCAAGATCCTCTTGTGTGGAATGGCCGGGGAAAGTACCATTGGTAGATAATTAGTGACCCGTGTCGAGATCTCCTTGGGCGGGATGGCCGGGGAAAGTTATCTACGTTAAGGATCCGTGACCCGTGTTTAATCTCTTTAAGCGGGATGGTCGGGGAAAGATTCCTTAACTAGTTACCGATTAGTGATAAATAGCATTTTGAGTTGATGAACTCATGGCATGTTTCCATATAGTGTGAGGTTGTGAGATTGTGTACTCAAGGTCATTTCCCTTCCCCTTGACTTAAGTTAGGATTGATAGAACCTTGTAAAGTTGAGAGAATCTATAAGATAGGGAACTCACTGAGATTTGATGTATCTCACCCCACTATAGTTGCTATATTTCAGGTGTGGTAGCAGGTTTGATTTACAAGTGGAGCGATGCTTGGATGTTTCAAGAGAAGCTTAGCTTTAGTTTTTCGCTGTGTATTATTTTGTTGTATACTATTGAGGATATTGTATATTATTCTTAGATTTTTATTTGGCTAGATTCCATGTCTTGTGCCATAGATTATATTATGTTTTTAGAAATGGTCAAGTATGTGAATTACGCCATTAGGCACTTATGATGGTGTCAGTACTAAATAAAATGCTTCTATTGTATTATTCTAGGTATATATTATACAGGGCATTACAGTTGGTATCAGAGCAGGTCGTATCCTCGACCTAGCCTTGAAACATCATAAGTAAATCTTTTCCTGCCTCTTAAGTGTGTCTTGCCGTCATGAAACTTAATATCATACTATGTAGTGTTGGGCCTGATCAACCTAATACTACGTATGTGATAGGTAGAATCATGGTTGAGCGACCATGAGGACTCCAAAGTGTTGTCGGAACTTGTGCTGTGAGGGAAGGCTCAAGCCAAGAGTTAGTAGTGAGGAGTTTTGGTCAGCTCAGTTGAGATCTTGGTAGAAGTTGTGTTTTGGGCAGCATGGAAATTAAAGAGTGGTGTGTTGTTCAAGTAATCCTTTGGAATTGATGGAGTCCGAAAGTTAAGGATCTATATTGGACGATTGGTTAAGGTATCAAGAAATATGTAAAATCGCTAGTGGAACTGGATCGACCACTAGTATGGATAAGGATTTCAAGTACTCTTATTTTGTGAATAAGAAAGGTTGTTTTGTGGAACGCGTGGCGTAAGGTCCGGAGGTGAGATAAGTTTTGGTGTTTTAGTTCTAAGGTAACTATGGTATGTTGAATGGACGAGAGTACCTTAAGGAATGCATTCAGAATAATGTCCTCCAACTGGTTAAAAGTTGAGAGTTAAGGAAGTTCGGCTTTTATGGGAACCTAAAATAGTAGAGAAGTGTGAGGAAGAACACAAGGATGTGTTTACATCCTTCAAGTGAAATAAGTGTGCGCAGAACGAAGAGTAGAAGATGAATTGTGTATCTTCAGTTATGAAGAGAGATTAAGTTCGAGATGATACATCAGGATTTATGTTTTCAATAAGAGACCAATTTGGAATTGTTAAATTATCCAAGGAACAATATAAGCTATTGTGTCGGAGAAAGAATGAGCTTCATTTAGTAACAGAAAGCATAGTGATACGGACCAAAAGAAGTTGTATTAAGAAACAAAGTAAGTATCTTGGATCTGAGGGAATCTTAGTAAGATGGTTTTATATTTGGACCTAAGAGGATTACAATGGAGGACGAAGTAAACGCGGTATGGGAAACGATATTAACGGTATATTATGAGGAAGTGACAACGGAAGGTATTTTGGACGTATGTATGATAGAACTATTAATATGTTGCTAAAGCTGAAATTAAGGAAGTGTAATCAAGGATGGTTCACCTGTGAGGAGCCTGATAGTATGACGTGAATGAGAAAGTTACACTTTGGTATTAAGAATGAGCGTAGTGGTAGCACTGTGATTACAAGTGTACGTGTTGGATTCTTATTATTGAGACAAGTGTGAAGGGACGTACCTTGTGAAGCAGTAAGTGTTGTATTCTAAGAAGCAAGATTGCGGTAAATAACGAGAAGTAAATCAAGACTTATTAAAAACTAAGTGTAAATCATGGAATGGCTTATAGCAGAAGGGTTTTGTAAGTAGTTGATGAGAAATTATCGGTTGCGAATTTTCTATTAAGTAATTCTGGTTAATGTGTACGAAGTGATGGAAAGGTTCTTCAAGAGGATGCATTGCCCCGATCTATTTTCAAGTATAGAGAATTTCTGTATTTGTGGATAATTGGAATATTTGGAATCTACCTTTTGTTGGACTAAGAACGTTGTAGTGTTATTTCTCACTAAGGGAGTTCAAGTGAGGGAATGAGGTGGTACGCTTGTTAAGAGATGTTCGTCGTTTTGTGGTACCGTATAATAGTTGTGTGCTGGTTTTGTTTATGGACAAATCAAGCATGAGTTATGGCTAAAACCTTAGAATGTCGTCATTATTGTTTTCCTGCTAGTGTAATTGTTTGAGCAGGAAAATGAACTATCCCGCTGAAGTTTTGTAGTGTAACTGCGTCAGAATTTGGAATTCTACCTTGTCACTTGGCTGGAGGGTGTCATCTGTATGTTTTGACATTGTTCGGTATTACCTTAAGTGGATCATGGTTGTTGAATTTTATATAAGTTACAGAGCCACAAGTTGAGAAGGATATTGTGGGTTAGAGCAAGACAGATTGATGGTTTTGGGTAGGGATGGCTTCGAATTAAAAGAAATTGTTCAATTTCAGTTTCTACAGTAGTGTTAACTGATTAACACAATGGGGTTAACCGATTAACACGTGCATGAAAGATGTTTTACATGGAATTTTGAGAAGTTAACCGATTAGCTCAGATGGGTAATCGATTAACATGGGTGTAAATTGTGAAATCCCTTAGGAACCATCATCTGTGTTCTGTTACCTTATGTTCTTCCGATTGATAAGTGTTCAGAGAATGGAAAACGGGATTGCAAGTAAATGAAAGAAGGATTTGTGTTTTGAAATCGTGACTTCTGGAAAGGTGTTGCGTAGATTGCCCTTTGCTCAGGCAACAAGAGAGTTGACCTTGGGGAAGTAATCTTGTGAACTGTGTTGAGTATGAGAAATGTATTAAGTGTATTACTATTGAAAGCCTTGAGGGCGAAGTTAGAATGCTCACAAAGTCTTTATCTCACAAGGAATGTTTTGGTGTTAGTAAAGTATAAGTGATTGGTCAGAGTTAGTATTTGTTATCTTCTGCTAATTCATGGTTTTGGATTTAGATTTTGCGAGAGTGGTACCAGTTGTATGCAGTTGTGTTTTACCCAGAGAAGAGAATTTGAAAGTTAGCTTTCCAAGTACGAGTAAGAATTGGGCGTTCCGAAGTTAAGTATGTAACTTGGATCGTTTATGGACAAAACAATTTAGAAAAGTGGATTCAATTGAGAAACATGGCATGGCTTTCAAAGGTGTGTGTGTAAGTAGAGTGTTGTATGTGAGTTGAGAAGTAGTATGGAAACTCACAATTACGTTTTAGGATGGTTTAAGTTTTGATAAGCAGTGACTCGTTTATGATTGTAGTTCCATGCTGGTTTTACGTTGGTATTTGGTTGAGATCTCGAATCAGCAAGGAATCTTGAGTAAGTCGAAAAACCGTAAGAAGAATTATTATGGAATGTGGTAACCAGAACCAGAGGTTGTTAAACTATTTTGGAGGTATTATTCGAGTTAAAGTGGATTTTAGAGTTGTATATGTTATGTTGTAGCAGTGTAATTCATGTACCTCTGCCATCTGGAGAGTATTGGACAAATGTTAAGATATTGTGTGTTGGCGAGGAAATCGTTCTACCATAGGACGTCAGTAAGTTTCTTGTACCGTTGGTTAGTAAGGATCCCAGTGGATAAGTGGTTCTCTGCAAACTGTTAGCTACTTGGTAGTGCTTATGAAATCGTGGTGTTCCACTGTTAGAATTGGGATTGCGCAGTGGAAGGTGATAGGTGGAAAAGTTGGTTAGAATAATAAGAATTTGAAATTGTCGCTTATAAGTATGAAAATAAGGGGATCTTGTTCTAAAGTGTGTTACCTTTTGGGGTGATACGAAAGAGATGAATTATCGGATGTAATGGTTACAATGTTTAGTATCAGACCAGATGGAACTGGTAAAGAAGTCGTTTGAATAATTGAGAAGTGGTTTTGAACGTTGAAGGATTTATAAGGGATAGTTATCGGTGAGTGCATGGAGTTAAGGAATCACTAAATTACATCATGAAGATTTGATGAGTGTTTGTTATCCTAAACCAAGATAAGGAACTATGGTTTTGTGTTGTGACTCAGTAGAAGAATATAGAATGGTATATTTCTTCCGAAGGTAAGATATGACCAAGTCTCTTTGTACGAAACAACAGATGAATTTTGGGAAAAAGCAAGTTGAAAGTTAACCCATTATTGGAATAAGAGTATGATTAAGGATTTTGGTCGGTGAAGTCAAGTTGGAATTAGAATATGTCAGAATTTGAATAGAAGTAAAGTTGAGTATGGAACTAAGACATTGATACAAGTTGTGGTTATTGTTGAGTGAAGGAAATTCAGGGGCGAATTTCAATTTAAGGGGGAAGAGTGTAATACCCCGTATTATCTAAATGCTCAATTGGGTATCAAATGAGTATCTATGTGCTCTATCTTTGGTTAATTAGATTTATGGAATGCTCTAAGTACTTTAAGTATTGACATTTGGGATCAATAGAGCAACTGATGAACTCTGAAGAGATCAATTATTTAATGAAAGAGACAGGTTGGTATTTGTTAGTTTAAGAGAGTATTTGAAGGTAACTCTAATAATTGATCAATTGGGTCGAGATGACAAAGTATCAATTGGAGATATTTTACCCTGTTGGATATATATATATATATATATATATATATATATATATATATGTTTGTTGGAAAAGAAAAAGATAGTAAGAAGAGGAAGAAAAGAAGGAAAAGAGAAAGAAAGAGGAAAGGAGAGAAAGGAGAAGAGAAAAGCTTGGAAGAAGAAGGAGAAGCTTGGATTCATCATCTCATCTTCTTTAATCTCCTCTTCGATTACCAGGTGGGTTCTAGTTAGAGACTCTAAATTCTAGAAATCTATGATTTGAACTTAGGTTAGTTTTGAGAGAAAATGATTAAATGGATAAATCAATGGAATCTAATGGATCAAATGCGATATAAACTGCGTAGTATAGTTGGGTCACGTGTAGAAATAATCGATAATACTTATCGTGGTGTTGGGACATGTTTTGAGTGAGTTTGGATGGGTTTTGTATCAAGAAAAACAGGTTTTTATGCTTCTGGAACAGGGTTAATCGATTAACCATTTGGTTAATCGATTAACAGGTGAAAAATGATGTTTTACGTGAAATTTAGACTGGTTAACCGGTTAACCAAATGTGTTAACCGATTAACACTGTAACTCTTTGGAAAAATACTTTAAAAATCCATAACTTTCGATCCGTAACTCGGATTGACGCACGATCGGAAGCGTTGAAAATCTATTTCAATGCTCTTTGTGATGGTGAGGTAGAAAGATGGTTATATTCCATGGATTGATAAGAAATATAGAAATGTAATGTTTACAAAAATGGATAAATGTTAAAAAAAATGGAATTTGTGTGAAATGTTTGAAGATCCGTATCTTTTGGATCGTAACTCCGATCGAGGCATGGTAATAGTCATAGGAAAGCTATGGAAATATCCTACGCTATAAAAATCAAAAGTATTGATTTTGATGCCCGATTAAATGAATCAGAGGGAACCCGAAAATGATGTTTATGTGATATGTGGTTATAAATGTTTTACTTATGCTAATTGTGTTATACCATGTCTACCTAATTGTTATAAAGTATGATGAGAGAATATGCATGCTTAAATTATGAATTAGGAAGAGTGAGGAAAGTTTACCCCAAACTTAATGATATGATTCTAGGTTGTGACTAGAAATTGATAGAAAACTCTAGATGGCGATGCTCGGGCATGTGTTGTAGAAAGGTGCATCCGTGACGAGTAATGGTCTAGAAAAGAGTGAAACACTAGTATGGAACATGTGTGTGAACCTTGTGTTCTTTGTGAAAGGCGAATGTAGCCTTAAGGTATTGTGGCCTTGTGATCATCGAATACAATCACGTTTGTGTATATGGTCACGTAATCGGAATCGTTTTTATCCCTTAATAAATATTAGTGACCCGTGTCGAGATCCTCTAGTGTAGGATGGTCGGGGAAAGTATTTATTATGTATCGTATCCCCTAATAAATAATTAGTGATCCGTGTCAAGATCCTCTGGTGTAGGATGGTCGGGGAAAGTATTTATTAGGTATGTTTTCCCTTGATAAATATGAGTGACCCGTGTCGAGATCCTCTGGAGTAGGATGGCCGGGGAAAGTATTTATTAAGTAAGTAGCCGTGACCCGTGTCGAGATCCTCTGGTGTAGGATGGCCGGGGAAATTTGGATAGTGGGTGGTATTAGTGACCCGTGTCGAGATCCTCTTGTGTGGGATAGCCGGGGAAAGTACCATTGGTAGATAATTAGTGACCCGTGTCGAGATCTCCTTGGGCGGGATGGCCGGGGAATTTTATCTACGTTAAGGATCCGTGACCCGTGTTTAATCTCTTTAAGCGGGATGGCCGGGGAAAGATTCCTTAACTAGTTACCGATTAGTGATAAATAGTATTTTGAGTTGATGAACTCATGGCATGTTTCCATATAGTGTGAGGTTGTGAGATTGTGTACTCAAGGTCATTTCCCTTCCCCTTGACTTGAGTTAGGATTGATAGAACCTTGTAAAGCTGAGAGAATCTATAAGATAGGGAACTCACTAAGATTTGATGTATCTCACCCCATTATAGTTGCTATATTTCAGGTGTGGTAGCAGGTTTGATTTACAAGTGGAGCGATGCTTGGATGTCTCAAGAGAAGCCTGGCTTTAGTTTTCCGCTGTGTATTATTTTATTGTATACAATTGAGGATATTGTATATTAATTATTCTTAGATTTTTATTTTTGGCTAGTTTTCATGTCTTGTGCCATAGATTGTATTATGTTTTTAGAAATGGTCAAGTATGCGAATTACGCCATTAGGCACTTATGATGGTGTCAGTACCAAATAAAGTGATTGTATTGTATTATTCTAGGTATATATTATACAGGGCATTACATTTATATAGGCTTAAAAATTAGGTTTAGATCTTAATCAGGTTGATTTTTTTTTTTTGGGATCTTAATTAGGTTGATTTGTTTTAGGAAGAAATGATGTAATTAGATTTGATTTGATTTTGTATTTGTTTTAGGGTTTGATCTGATTTGTAATTGAAGATTTAATGAGATTTCTGTTGTAAATTACTCCAAAAAATTAATGCCAATGATTCAATTACGATTTGATTTTGTTTTTCATTGATTCAGCATAAAATTAGGGTTCCTCAATGAGGAAGACGACCTCACTCGTGGTCAACAATTTTGACTAAAATAAACTTAAATTAAAATAAAACAAAAATGAATAATAATTAATGATAATGACCACAACAACGTGTAAATAATCCTAAATAATAAAATAACAAAGGAATGACCATAAAAAATATTAATTAATAATAACCATATTAAGAATAAAACAAATAGATAATACTTATAAATAAAAATATCAAAATATTAATAGGCTAATTCCTTTCCCTATTAAAAATAAATAATAAATCCTAATTACTTAATAAACACAACATTCTTAATTAATAAATAAAAAATTAATAAAAATAAAAACGAATAAAGCCAAGCAAATGAATACTTAAATTAAAAACCATTAATAATGAAAATATTTAAGAAATAATTATTTCTAAAAATAATACCTGATTATCCTCTAATTAATCTAAAAAGCCCAAATTCTAAAATAATAACTCAATTAACTCTATAATAATAACAAATTAAAATAATGAAATCTCAATTAAATTTTAAAAGAACACTTTACTTCCTAATATAAAAAACCAAAATTCTAAATCTTAATCTAAAACTTTTTTTTTAATTCCTAATTAATTATAAACGTTCTTTATATGAAACCAAACCCCAGAATAGGTCTAAAAGTACTAACAGACCCCACAAAAAGCCCAAATGATATCTGCATGACACCCCCTGGTAACACAAGAAGAATCCCAAAAAGACGAAAAACACTGGTCAAAATTTAGGATACTAGAGCTGCCCCTATTTAATCATCTTCGAATCAGAACGAGGAAGTCGATATGTCTTCCTCTTTTGAAGAGGAGATGATTAAATACAAGAAGGACCCTAATTTTGACCGCTGAGCCAGACAAGTACCACGCTGACTATCCTGAGATCCCTAGTGAAATACCTGTAGTGAAACATCCGATTAAACCCCGGTATCCTTGAGAGTAAATATGAACCCTATGCCATGTATGCATGTTTACAAGTATGTGTGCTCTTATGCATGATGCATTATTTGGGCTAACGCCTCTTTTATGATATGTAGTGCATGTATTTACGGAAACCAAATCCTTTTGTAACATTTTGACTTCCCGGCCCTTAAGCCCTAAACCCCTTGATGAGTGTAGCCAAGTCATATGCTCTTGATATTTGGAGATGCGTATTACTTCTTTTAGGGAAACTCCCATAATGATCGACCCGTGACTGTTAACATATAGACCCTGTACTGGAAGAATATGATCCCCTTACTGTTCAAAATCGAAGTAAAATACCTTTTCCTATTAAAAGCCTTTTCGTTATGCCCAATGTTTCAATGTATTATTCTATAATTAATCAACATTTTGTAATCAAGCAGAATAATTGGAAAAACGAGAAAATTTTATTTATTGAAAAATGGGCCCATAAGCAGGCAATAGTACATAAGGAAATTAATCCTTATAAGGCGGAATTACTACAAAATATGAAAAATGGCAATAAGAAAAAACAAATTTATTCATGTCCCTATTAAATTCAAACATAAACTAATATCCCTAAGTCTCCGAGGCCATGACACTCTGTTTCTGAAGATGATGACTAGATTGATCATTCCCTTCCGAATTCCTGTTGTGTGACCATAAGTGCTATCAGTCATATGCCTTTTGGATATCCTTAATTTTGCCTGGACCGTTCTTTTTGAGTTTTAGTCCACCGGGATGATATACCATTTTTTTAACTAAGCCGCCCTTTAGGGTTTTCGACTTGTCAGGTGTCATTTTTTTTTTATTTAAGTCCCTAATTTTTGCTTGGATTGCTCTTTCGAGTTTTCAATCCACCGGGACGCCCTAATTTTTACCTAAGTCGCTCTTTAGGGTTTTCGACTTAGCGGGCTTTTATCCTCTTTTTCTAGGCATAGTATTTTTTAACTGAATCGGAATTTACCGATCGCGGTAAATCCGCTCCATCCATAGTAGTCAACATCAAAGCTCCACCAGAGAAGGCGCTCTTTACGACATATGGTCCTTCATAATTCGGGGCCCATTTGCCACGAGGGTCTTTATAGATGGGTAACACTTTGCTTAATACCAAGTATCCTTCTTCAAATAGGCGAGGACGAACTTTCTTGTCGAATGCCTTTTTGAGTCTCCGCTGATATAATTGACCATGACATACAGCCGCCATGCGCTTTTCTTCTTTGAGGTTTAGTTGATCAAATCTGTTTTGTACACATTCTGCCTCATCCAGCTTAGTCTCCATTATGACCCTCAGTGAAGGAATTTCTACTTCAATAGGAAGTACCGCTTCTAAGCCATATACCAGGGAAAAAGGAGTAGCTTTTGTCGAAGTACGAACTGAGGTTCTGTAGCCATGTAGTGCGAAAGGGAGCATTTCATGCCAATCCTTGTAGGTCTTCACCATTTTCTGGATAATCTTCTTGATGTTCTTATTGGCTACTTCTACCGCGCCGTTCATCTTCGGGCGATAAGGCGACTAGTTATGGTGATCGATTTTGAAGCTCTCACATAGCTCATCCATCACTTTGTTGTTTAGATTAAGCCCATTATCTGTGATGATCTTGTTTGGAACCCCATAGTGACAAATTATCTCTTTCTTGATGAATCGTGCTATTACTTGTCTTGTCACATTAGTATAGGAAGTGACTTCTACCCATTTAGTGAAGTAGTCAATAGCAATTAGAATGAATCGATGTTCATTCGATGCTTTCGGCTTGATCATCCCAATTATGTCTATTCCCAACATAGAGAAAGGCCACGGAGCAGTTAAGACATTCAAAGGGGTTGGTGGCACATGGATTTTATCTGCGTAAATTTGGCACTTGTGGCACTTCTTGACGTATTTGAAGCAGTCCAATTCCATAGTCAACTAATAGTACCCTGCTCGGAGAATCTTCTTAGCCATTGCATGCCCATTTGCGTGAGTTCCAAAGGATCCCTCGTGTATTTCTCTGATAAGCAGGTCCTGTTCATGTCCATCTAAACACCGGAGCAACACGATGTCATGATTCCTTTTATAAAGTACATCTCGGTCGAGAAAAAACTGAGCTGCCAGTCTTCTAAGCGTTTTCTTATCCCTACTTGAGGCATTTGCAAGATATTCCTGTTTCTGGAGGAATTGTTTGATATCATGAAACCATGGTTTACCATCCATTTCAACCTCCACTGCTGCACAGTAAGCTAGTTCATCCAGGCGATTGATCCTTATAGTTGGTGCTTCATTGTACCATTTGACTTTGAACACGGATGCCAAAGTTGCTAGAGCATCTGCCAATTGATTCTCATCTCGAGGGATATGATGGAAAGTGATCTCATCAAAGTAAGTGATCATCTTCCAAACAAAATCTCGATATCGAGTTAGTTTAGCATTAAGTGTCCTGCATTCTCCCTTGACTTGATTGATGACGAGAGCCGAATCTCTGTATACTTCCAAGATCTTAATTCCAAGGTTAATGGCTTCGCTGATCCCCAAGATACATGCCTCGTATTCTGCCGTATTGTTGGTACACGTGAAGCATATTCTCGCGATGATAGGTATGTGGAATCCTGTTAGAGAAGTTATAACAGCCCCCACCCATGTCCTTCTGCATTTGAGGCACCATCGAATATAAGCTTCCATCGAGATCCGGGTTCAGGTTCTTCGTAGGAATCTGGAATATCATCTTCTCTTATAGCCATCACATCCTCATCAGGGAAGCTAAATTGCATAGGTTGATAGTCATCTACTGGTTGATGAGCGAGATGATTAGCCAATACACTTCCTTTTATAGCCTTTTAGGTGACATACTGGATGTTATACTCAGTCAATAGCATCTGCCATCGAGCCACTCTCCCAGTCACTGCAGGCTTCTCGAATATATACTTGATGGGGTACATTCTTAATATCCATAAAGAAGTATGGCACACCATGTATTGTCTTAATCGGCGGGCGGCCCATACAAGAGCACAACAGGTCTTCTCCAAGAGTGAGTACATGGATTCACAATCTGTGAATTTCTTTCTTAAGTAATAAATTGCGTGCGCTTTTCTCCCTGTTTCATCTTGTTGCTCGAGTACGCAACCCATCGAATTATCAAGCACCGTTAGGTAAATTATGAGCGGTCTTCCAGGTACTGGTGGCACCAATATGGGTGGTTCTTGCAAATATTCTTTAATTCGGTCGAAGGCTTTTTGACAGTTTTCACCCCATTCAATAGTTTGACCTTTCCTCAACAGCTTGAAGATTGGCTCACAAGTAGCAGTAAGGTGTGAGATGAACCTAGCGATGTAATTTAATCTCCCCAAGAATCCCCGTACTTCATTTTTAGTCCTCGGAGCTGGCATTTCTTGAATGGCCTTTACTTTATCGGGATCCACCTCTATACCTCTTTGACTGACTATGAACCCTAACAGCTTCCCAGATCTAACTCCAAGGTGCACTTCGCAGGATTTAATCGTAACTTGAACTTTCTCAGTCGTTCAAACAACTTTTGCAAATTGACTATGTGATCTTCCTCAGTTGTGATTTGGCAATCATATCATCTACATAAACCTCTATTTCCTTGTGCATCATGTCATGAAAGAGAGTGACCATTGCCCTTTGATAGCTTGCCCCAGCGTTCTTTAACCCGAAGGGTATTACCTTGTAATAGAAGGTTCCCTAAGGTGTAATAAAAGTGGTATTTTCCATATCGGACGGAGACATCTTGATCTGATTATATCCGGAAAACCCATCCATAAATGAGAAGACTGAAAACTGAGCAGTGTTATCCACCAGCACGTCAATGTGGGGTAGTGTAAAATCATCTTTAGGACTTGCTCTATTGAGATCTCAGTAGTCTACACACATTCTGACCTTCCCATCTTTCTTTGGCACGGGCACAATATTGGCCACCCATTCTGGGTACTTTACTGCTGCTAAGTACCCGGCGTCAAACTGCTTTTTAACTTCTTCCTTGATTTTGAGAGTCATATCCGGTCTGGTCCGCCTTAACTTTTGTTTGACCGATGGGCATTCGCGTTTGAGCAGTAGCTTATGTTCAACAATATCCGTGTCTAACCCATGCATATCTTGGTAAGACCAAGCGAACACGTCCACATACTCTTGTAGCAGTTTGATCAACTTTTCCTTTACGTCCTTGTTTAAAGAAGCGCCGACTTTAACCTCCTTCTTGTCTTCTTCAGTTCCTAGATTGATCACATCCACTGGTTCCTGATGAGGTTGTATTACTTTGTCCTCTTGCTTTAATAGTCTGGCCAACTCTTCCGAGAGTTCACAATCATCCTAATCACCCTCTTCTACTTGGTTAATCGGGAACTCGAAGTTGTAGGGAATTATGGCAGTGTCGTTTTCAATAGGTTCATTTTTAAATCTGCAGGAGGGAGATTTTTTTTGCTTATTATTTCTTGAATTAATGTGAATGGAAGTATAGAAAGAAAGTGTATTGCCATTTGAAAAAAGAACAGCTAAGAAAGAAAAATATCTTGATTGAAAACAAAATGCGATTTCATTATTAAATAATTCAATGAAACAAAAGGTGGCCATATAAAGCTTGTCCATTTGCCTTGGGCATAGCAAAGGACTTATTATTATTTTAAATAAAAAAGTAAATTACTTCGAAACAGAAATCATCTCAGGAATCTTGATGGCCCTCCAATTGTTGAGAACTGTATCTGGTGAGCAATGGCACAACCAATCTAGTATCCCCTTATTTTCCTCTTTAATTGTAATCACTTGATCTTCATCTCTGAATCCGGCATTATGGAAAGTTTCTTCGAGAGGAGGAAATGTTATCTGACGAGACTTTTGAACCCCTTTATTAGCTGGTTTGTAACCCAGCTCGAACCGATCCTTCTTTTCTGGTACCTCTATCACCTTGCCCCAGCCCTTAGTATCCTCATTCTGTATTAAGTCTGTGATCTTTCTTGGCCTTTCTTCTTGTCGAACAACTTGCTTACGACTGACCGTTACAACCTCCAAAGCTTGGAAAGTTATTTCAAAGGCCTCCCCATCCACTTCTATGTATCTGAATGACGAGAGATGGCTGACAAACTTGTCTTCCTCCCCATCAACGATTATTAATTTGTCCCCAGATATGAACTTCAATTTTTGATGAAGTGTGGAAGTAACTGCGGTCGCAACATGAATCCATGGTCGTCCTAGAAGACAAGTGTATGAGGGATTGATGTCCATGACTTGGAAAGTGATCATGAAGGTATGTGATCCCACCACTGTAGGTATATCCACCTCCCCAATTACCATTCTTTTCGAACCGTCGAAAGCCCTAACAATCATGGAACTGGTCTTCATAAGGTCCTTACAGATGTTAATTTCATAAGGGTATCCTTAGGCATGACATTTAGAGCAGACCCTGTGTCCATTAGCACCCTTGAGAGAATAGTGTCTTGACATTTGACTGATATATGCAAGGCCTTATTATGTTCTTGCCCCTCGGGAGGTAATTCCTCACTACTGAAACCCAGACAGGTGCTGGCGGCGATATTGGTGACCACCTCGTCGAACTGAATCTCTAATATATCTTTGGTGACATGGGCTTCATTCAGGACCTTCAACAGGGATTCCCTATATGCCTCTGAGCATAACAACAAGTATAGAATGGAGATCTTGGACGGTGTTTGATTCAGTTGGTCCACCACCCTATAATCATTTTTCTTTATGATTCTTAAAAATTCCTCGGCGTCTTCTTGACATATATTCTTCTTGGGAGACCCTTCACCTGTATTTGTGGTTTCTTTCCCCTTTGAGCTTTCGGGGGTATCCTTCTTAGGTTGTTCTGAGGAGTATATTCTTCCACTATGGGTCATCCCTCCAATACCAGCTATGTTAGTAACAACTGGTGATGGTATTATAGTCTTTCCTCCCACGGATGCAGTGATGCCATATTTCCAAGGTACAGTCTTAGTGCTTTCATATGGAAATGGTGCGGGAATATGGAAAGAGATAGGGCCTTCTGACCTTGCAGGCACTAGAACTTTTACTGGTGCAGGAACAGGTATTTGAATTGGTGCTCATATAGGTATCAGAATTGATATCTGAACAGGAGTCTGTGCTGACCTTGAAACTGGTATTTGAATGGGTGCCTGTGCAGACCTTGGAACTGGTATTTGAATGGGTGCCTGTGCAGACCTTGGAACTGGTATTTGAATAGGAGTCGCAACTCCTCTTTTCTGGTATGGAATCTTAGAAGTTACTTGCCCCTGGGATTCTAAGGCAGCCACTTCATTCATATACCTTAAGTACCCAATCTGTACTATCCCTTGGTCCATTAATTGCTGGAGGACCCTCTTCATCTTCTTACAGTTATTGGGATCAGACGCGCAATCCTCGCAGTCACCGTGCAGCCTTTCAAACTCCTCGTACCCAATTAATGCTTCCCTTACTTTCATCATAGGGGTCTTTACTTGGTCCACGCCTCTGATTAGGACATCCTCTCCCAGCCCTTCAATGGAGTTAACAGTTGGCCCCGCATGCCCTGGAAAAGGATTATCTCCCACATTTGGATTGTCATAAGAGAAATTAATGACCTTCTAATCCATCAGATCTTGTACCCTAAACTTGAGGGCTAAACACTTTTCAGTCGTATGCCCCGGTGATCCAGCATGATAATCACATCTAGCATTAGCATCATACCCTCGAGGAGGGGGTGTAGGAGGGGGCCCTAACGGCTTGATTTCCACCAGTCCCTTTTGGATTAGCATAGGCAGGATCTGAGTATATGTGGTGGGTATAGGGTCAAAATCCTTCCATGGCCTCCTTTGTTCCCTTTTGGGATACTTCTGTTGTTGCTGATTTTGCAGAGGTGGCGCCCTTGGCTGTTGGATTTGGAGCATAGGAGATGCTTGATTAGAGGCCGTAGCCACCACATAAGGGTTATAAGGTACTTGAGTATACCTATCAGCAGAAATGGAATTGGCCTCCTTCTTCGAGTTGTTTCCAGAGTACCTTTTGTTGTTATGTTGACTAGAAGACGACTTTCCAATCTTTCCGCTTTTTAATCCATTCTCGATCCTTTCCCCAATGATAACTAAATCCGAAAATCCAGTTGAGACAGACCCAATCATCTTTTTGTAGTATAACCCTTACAATGTTCCCATGAACATATCTACCAACTCCCTTTCCAGCAATAGAGGTTGCACACGAGAGGCTAGCTCCCTCCATCTCTGGGCGCATTCCTTAAAAGATTCATTCCCTTTTTGGGACATGTTTTGTAATTGCATACAATTAGGCGCCATGTCCAAATTATATTGGTACTGCTTCAGAAAGGCGCTTGTAAGGTCTTCCCAAGTCTTGATGTAAATCCTCTCCAATTGCATATACCAGTCTAGGGACGCCCCACTAAGGTTGTCTTGGAAAGTGTGCATCATCAGCTTCTCATTCTTAGCATGGGCCCCCATCTTTCGGGTGAACATCCGGATGTGGTTTTTTGGCAACTAACCCCTTTATACTTCTCGAAGTCGGGTGCCTTAAACTTAGGAGGTATGACCATATCAGGTACCAGACACATTTCCAAAGCATCAACCCCAAAGACCTTGGATCCTTCCACAACCCTTAATCGTTCTTCAATTATCTTATACTTTTCATCTGCTTCTTTTTCTTCCCTGGCAACCAGTTTGGTTTCATAAACTACCTGCCTATAATCCTCCTCTCCATATTGGAGGTGCCAATCCTCAGAGACCTCACGAGTGATAGGTATCTGTATAGGTCATGATTCTCCATTATGCTCAGGTGGAGGAACATACCCTAAAGGAGGTTGAGTGTTAGTCTTCCCTTTACTAGCCTCTAATGCTTCACATTCCAAGTCAGCCACAAATCCCAAGAGAGGATTATTATCTTCATACTGGGGAGGAGCGGTAGGGACACTCCTATGGTTACTAGCCTCTATGTCTCTTGCTATCAGATTCTAAATAGCTCAAGTCAGTTGGTCGATTTTGTCCTTCATTTCCTCCACATTTCCTTTGACAGCATCCACATCTCCCTTTAGAGCAGTGTGGTTCAGTTCCAGTTGTTCCATAGCTTTCTTTTGGTGGGCGCGGGTGTTGGGTCGAGACGTTAGATTGGTATGATGATTCTGAGAGAAGATGTTAAAAAATGATCTCCATTTGAGGTTTTTAAAATTATTTATGTTTTTATGCATGCAGGAATGTATGAGTATGCAAAAATTATTTTGTGATATGAATCTTAAACCTTGATTTATTGAGAGCAAAGCCAAGAATAATGGAAATTCAAATAATCTTATTAATGAAAAGAAAGTTCGAGGGTCAAAGGCCCATTTATTACATAGGGAAACCAGATTAAGGGTAAACCCTTAAATTATTCATAATTGAAAAGTAAATAAACCAAAACATAAGAAGTCATTACATAGAAAAACTAAATTTTTCTCCTAATCCTTGCCCTAAACACCTCTACCATCTCACGACAAAGTGCAAGAAAATCGGCGATCTCTTTTACTGGTTTGAAGATATCTGCCATGTACTCAGCCTCTTTTAGACTTCGAGGGATCTCATAAATTAGATCGTTGGATAGTAAGACCAACTTCTGATATCTTTCTCGATAATACGCCTCTTCTCTTTGTAACTTTGCCATGATCTCCAAATCCTCCCTAGTAGTTTGTTCTAGTTGTTGGTTATGTTCTTCAACATAAATGCCCCATGCCCTTAGATCTTCGAAATACTCCTCAAGTTCCTCATATAATCTTTTAAGTTCTCGGTTCTCTTCTTGGGGTTCTCTCTATCCTTTTGGCCGTAAAGCAAGAATTTCTTCAGCTGATCTTATTCGCACAGTTGCATCCAAGGCTTGCCTCTTGCTCTCGAGAAGGGCGTTAGCCAAGCTTTGGGCTTCAGCCTCTAGGTCTTGGATGCGCCTATCACATCCCTCCTTGAATTCCCTTTGCGTAGATGTCATCCAAATGTCCCTCCATTCGTCCCTTTGACGCCAGGCTCTGTTTAATTGCTCCTTAAGGTCTTTGAGACTTAAACTTACAGCTTGAAGGTCGGCATAAGCTCGTTCCTTCTGCCCCTCTTCCATTTGGCCTATCCCTTCATTAACCCTTGATTATTCTAGAGCTTCATTGAGGCTCCTTCTTAACTGACTGCTCTCCCCTGTGGCTTGATAAAATCTACTTTGCCACTCTTCTTTTTCTTTCCCCAATTGTAGGACAGTCTGTTTAAGTTTTTCTACCTCCTCCATGGAAATCATAACAGGAGCCTTTGGTTCAGTGTGGTATTGCAAAGTGAAGGGTAACTTTACTATTTAAACTCTTTCCTTCATCCATTGGTCGTAAGGTACCCTAGATTCCTCCCTTGGTCTCTTAAGACTACCTTTCCCTTTGATGTAATGTTTCCATGCTTGAATGATTTCCACGACCGTGGAATGATCCTTGGTTACCTTACCTTGCAGAACAAAACCCTTAAGTAGTTTATCCTCGGGCTTGTACATTAAGGGGTGGCCCAACTGTCTCATAGATAAGATAGGATTATAACTAACGCACCCTCTAGATCCAATTAAAGGCATATTAGAATAATTCCCACAATTCAAGATTAAGTCCTCACGGTTGAGGGCGTTTGGAAACCACATGATATCAGTGTCAATGAGGGAGACCAAATATTGGGACCACATATTCTTGTTCATTCGCCCAAGATCGTCCTTATCTTTTTCCAAAAGTGAGCTGAGCCATTTATATAATAAAGGAGCACAACATATCATGGATCCATTCTTCCTTTCGTGCCTTAGGTGGAGGGTATGGTAGACATTTGCTAGGAGAACTGTCGTAGGATCTTGCTCTCCAACGGTGGTAGCCAAGAACATATTGATGGCAACTATATCCACAAAATCTTTTGCGCTTGGGAATAATATCAGCCCAAAGATGAGAAGCATCATAACATTATCCAACATTTTCCAATCATTATTAATAGCAAAATAACTGGCCTTTCTTTCCCAGAAACTCTTCGAGAACCCCTGAAAACCTTCGTGAAACCTTACCCCATTCTTTAGGATATCTTCACGGATGTGAAAATATCCAGCAATCTCTCCTAATGAAGGGCAGTACCCTATCTCCATGAATGGCACTTTCCTAGTTATAGGGAAGTCCAGAATCTTACGAAATCCTTCGAGTGTGGAAGCCATTTGGAAATTCTGAAACTGAAAACACCTTAGTTCAGGGTCATAGAACTGAGCTAGTGTTGTTAACCCCTCTTCCCTAACAGGAACCGTTACAAGGTCCAAGATCTTCCCATAATTTTGGATAATAGACTTCCTTCTTGCACCAGATAACCCCATGGCATAAATTTTCAACCCCTCAATATCAGATGTCCTTACAGTAACTAGAATAGTATTTATTTTTCCAGAATCCATTTCCTTGCTTTGCTCTTTTTTTTAGAAAACTTTAAGATTCCTGTGATGCAGAAAAGAAAAATTTTATGAACATGATGAATGAGTTTTTTTTAATTAAATGTTTATTTGGTTAAGGTAAGGGTGAAATGTAAGCATGACCCTAACTAGGTAGGCTCCCTATAGTAGGTTAGATCTAAGTCTTATCTACCCAATCCCCTCACATGTAGGATATACAGTTTTGGGCAGCATAACGGCCCTAGAATTTACGGACTATACCCTTGTTTTACCATGAGAAGGATCAAGCCTTCCTACGGTAAACCTTCGGGATAAGTCACATCTAGGAAGATCCTAGTAACGACCCTTGAGGGTTGAATACTTAGGATCACCATGGGTTGATTAGGTTTTCTAAAGGTCCTCAGAATCTTCAACCACATCCAAATCGTCAGCTATGTTAAGGGCTAGCCTTATCAGGAAGACAATTTTGGAGGATTTATCTAAGTGTGGCATCAATGCATAGTCGGGATGTTACATCCCTTCCATTAACATTTTCGTTCCACGTCCTAATATTAAGGTATACTCCAAGCTTGGGTTTTAGCTTCACACATCATCATATCCCAAACCAATGCAAAAATGACAATATAATAAATATAAAATAATAAAACAAATTAAGATATATAATAAATCATGAGAAAAATAAACAACAAAAGAAAAACAATAAACACCCAAGACAAATAACAAAACCCTAAAACCTAAGGTTAGGATGGACTCTCTTTAGGTTACCCCGTCCCCAGCAGAGTCGCCAGCTGTCGCGGCCGGCTAAAAATTTTCCAGTCGCCATCATATTTTTTTAAGGAAAATAATGATAAACCTAAAAATCCTTAATCCCAAGGGCAAAGATTCCTATGGTTCGGGAGTCGGTTAAGTGAGGGGAAGGTGTTAGGCACCCCTCACCTCCATTGTACGCAATGGGATCCTCCTTAAGTTCTAGGGTTTATTTGTTTGTTGTCTAATTTTTATTTACGAAAAGAATCCTAAGTTTTTTATTATTATACTCGCTAGGGTTTACAACCCTGTGCCTACGTACCTTCAATTTTGAAGGATCAGAGTAACCGTAGTTCACCTCCCCTATTCTTACCCCCTAATCCCAAACTTAATCCACTATTTATACTCTTGGATAAAGAGTTCTATCCCCATATCTATTATTTATACTCCTAGATAAAGAGTTTTATCCCTTTAATCCCTTATTTTAAAAACAATAGAATCCTTAAATTCCCTCGAATTTAATAACACCCCAAAAAACCCCCTATGCTAAGAAATATAGCAAAATCGATCCCCCCAAAATATTCCAATTTAAGAAAGATTTTTAACATAATCCCAAAATAAAAGAATTTTAATCCCCACAAATAAATTAAATTCACTTTAATTTATTTTTATCCCAAAAAACCCAAATTTCTAAATAAAACCCAATACCAAAAGTTTTTTTTTAGATAAACCCTAACACAAGTTTAGTAAAATTCCCAATTTCCCAAAACAACCATATCAAACCAAAAATCTCTTAAAAAACTTATTATTATTTTTATCTTTAACAAGGAAAGATTGAACAAATTATTTTAAATATATAAATTATAAAAAAAAACCCAACCCAAGATTAGTCCTAAAAATCCTAAACACAATCCCTAAAATAAAAGAATGTTAATTCCTACTTTCTTTAAAGAAAGCAAAACCAAGTATGTTAAACATATGAAATATAAATTTAAACCCAACCCCACAATTAACCCAAAAATTCCCCGATAAAATTCCTAAATAAAATGAAATCCCTTTTCAAAAAATTACTTTAAATATATAAAACTGTTTATTATAAAATGAAACCCAAAATTAAAATTAACACTTAAATACTATCCCTATCCCCAACATCCAATTCCTAAACCCAAATTAAAATCCAAATCCTAAATAAGTAATTAAATTAAGTTATTAACTTAATTATTACCAAAACTAAAACCCTAGTTAAATAATTAAATTAAGTTATTAATTTAATTATTAAAAAAACTAAAACCCTAATTAAATAATTAAATTAAGTTATTAATTTAATTACACAAAAGAACCCTAAAATCATATTTCCAAATCCTAATTAAAATTTTAACCCAATCAAACAATTAAATTAAGTTATTAATATAATTATACAAAAAACCCTAAATTAAAAACCTAGATTAAGTAGTTAAATTAAAATATTAATTTAAATAATTAAAACCTAGGGGGTGTACTCTACGCTGAGTAAGCAAATGGGCTTACTGACTGGGGGCGTCAATAGTAATATGGGAGCAAGGCCCAATTACCAAAGTCCAAAAACAAAAAACAAAAAAACCGCAGGGACAGTCAACGGTTGACTCTCTCTGGAGCATCTCATGATGATCAGATGGTTCCCAAAGGCCTGAAATCCTAGCCTTAGATCCTAGTTGCTATCCCAGGTATACTGAATGAACGGTCCAGATGTAGAGTCAAAGGAGACTCACGGTGCGCACGTGCATGGAGGCACTCGTTGACCCAAACGGACAAACGATCTGGGCGATTCAAGGGAAGGACACTTGGCGTGCATCCAAGGTCGCACGGAGGGAGTACATAATCCTCCTCTCTCTGTTTTCGTCCCCATTTTCACACTTTCTTTCTCTCTCTTCACTCGTTTTCTCTCACTAAGCTCTCCTCTCTCTCTATCTCAATTCTCTCTCGTCTCTCTCTATGCTTCTCTCCGACCGACACCCTAATGGCCTCCGGTCGCCACCAACCCCCTCCAAAACCACCACCCAACCCAGATTTCTGGTTGATATTCAACCGAAATCTGTAAATCTCATGAACCCTAACCCTTTAACCCAGAGATAACCCCAGTTCACTAGGGTTCATGAAGAGCCCTAGGAACCATAACCCCACATTCAACCCAGAAACCCAGATTTCCCCTTGAAACCCAAGAACCCTAAGGGTTCAGTGATGAACCCTAACCCTAACCTGTATGAACCCTAACCCTAAGGAAAAACCCAAAAAACCCTAAAACCCTATGAACATAAATCCCGCACATCAGCAACAATTATAGAACAACAAAAATGCATCAAAATTAACATGGCCACATCACAATCATTTCTAAGAGCTAAGTGTTTACCTCTCCTTGCTGTGTCCAATATTAAGTTGCTTATCCTCCCCTCTTTCTTTATTTTTCACAGATTCTTTTAATCTCCCTACTAATCCTTTCTGTGTTTCTGCTTGCAGGTTTAGCTCAAGGAATTTTAGGGTTCTAATGATGAACCCTAAGTCCCTTTTTTTTTGTGAAAGAGCTTTAAGTGGTGGTTGTGGATTGGAACATCAACAATGTTCGTTCGCTTAGGGTTTTTTTCCGTCCCTAATTATGAGTTTCTTCTTAGTTTATATAGGCTTAAAATTTAGGTTTAGATCTTAATCAGATTGATTTGTTTTAGGAAGAAATGATGTAATTAGATTTGATTTGGTTTTGTATTCGTTTTAGGGTTTGATTTGATTTGTAATTGAAGATTTGATGAGATTTCTATTGTAAATTACTCCAAAAAATTAATTCCAATGATTCAATTATGATTTGATTTTGTTTTCCATTGATTCAGCGTAAAATTAGGGTTCCTCAATGAGGAAGACGACCTCACTCGTGGTCAACAATTTTGACTAAAATAAACTTAAAATAAAATAAAACTAAAATGAATAATAATTAATGATAATGACCACAACAACGTGTAAATAATCCTAAATAATAAAATAACAAAGGAATGACCATAAAAAATATTAATTAATCATAACCATATAAAGAATAAAACAAATAGATAATACTTATAAATAAAAATATCAAAATATTAATAGGCTAATTCCTTTCCCTATTAAAAATAAATAATAAATCCTAATTACTTAATAAACACAACATTCTTAATTAATAAATAAAAAATTAATAAAAATAAAAACGAATAAAGCCAAGCAAATAAATACTTAAATTAAAAACCATTAATAATGAAAATATTTATGAAATAATTATTTCTAAAAATAATACCTGATTATCCTCTAATTAATCTAAAAAGCCCAAATTCTAAAATAATAACCCAATTAACTCTATAATAATAACAAATTAAAATAATGAAATCTCAATTAAATTTTAAAAGAACACTTTACTTCCTAATATAAAAAACCAAAATTCTAAATCTTAATCTAAAACTTTTTTTTTTAATTCCTAATTAATTATAAAAGTCCTTTATATGAAACCAAACCTCAGAATAGGTCTAAAAGTACTAACAGAGCCCCCAAAAGCCCAAATGATATCTGCATGACACCCCCTGGTAACAAAAGAAGAATCCCAAAAAGACGAAAAACACTGGTCAAAATTTAGGGTACTACACCCCGTAAGTTATTTTGCTCTGGATAATGTTAGTATGATCAACTGGGTTCCGGTGTACTCTGAGAATTTATTTGCAAAGATAATTAAAGTAACTGTTAAGCTCAGAGAAAATCCAATTAAGATTATCTGACTTTGAGGTCTTAATTATTGGAGCTATAGAGACTATTTGGACATTTAGTAGTGTTACTAATTAATGATATTTTTCTATATCATTTCATTTCCACCCTTTCCAAACATAGTAACATTTGGAGAGAGAGAGAGAGAAGTTAGAGAGAAGGAAGAGGAAAGGAAAGAAAAGAAAGAAAACCTAGAAGAGGAAAAAGATCAAGAATCATCATCTCTTCTTCATCAATTTATCTCATCTTCTTCATCATCATCCTCTAATCCAGGTGGGTTCTAGATAGAGACTTTAGTTGTAGAATTTCTTGAGTTCTAGAGCTAGGTTTGATATTGCGAGAAAATGAGTTATTTCGCTAAATCAAAGAATCTGACGGATGAAAATCTATATAAATTGCGTAGTGTAGTCGTAATATGCATATGATCATTTGATAATACTTGTTTTGTGGTTTGGAAATGATCTGGTGTGGGAAGGGTGAATTTTGGAGCCTTTGGAACCTCAAAAGCGCAGCAGAAAAATTCTGCTTCTGATACGTACCGTTGGGCGGCGCTTTGAGTGACGGGCGACGCAGGCTTGCGTCGCTGCTCCGCCGGGCGAAAGTCAAGAGGCGCAACATGTTTTGATTCTGGAACTTTGGTTTTTGGCATGGGTCTTACGCCGCTGCTTCACCGGGTGAAGTAGCAGGTGTAGGGGGCATCGCCGGGCGAAGCTTGACTGCCGGGCGCTCCTGGAAGTTTTTCAAATAATTCTATTTTCCTTAAATATCCATAACTTTTGATTTGTATACCCGATTTAAGCGTTCTTGGTACCGATGGAAAGCTACGAGAATATTCTATACAATGAAAGTGAAAAATATCGATTTTATTGCCCGATTAAATAATTGGAGGAAATCCCAAAAGTGGTATAACTTATGTTTGAATTATTACATGTAATTCTATTGTGCAATTGTAATATGCTTTGTCTATCTTATTATTGTTTAAACATGATTGTGAGAGTATGCATGCTAAAAATATGAAATAGGAAGAGTGAGGAAACCTTACTAAGAAATTACATTAGAACCTAGTAATATGGCTAGGAGATTGATAGGTATTCTAATGTTAACGCTCACGCAAGAAAGGCCGAAGCGTGTAACCAAATACCGAGTGGTATAGAAAAGAACAAACACTATTATGGAACATGTGTATTATGTTAATTATTGGAAAAAGGCAAATGATTCCTAAAGGCATATGTGGCCTAGTCTATTAAATACAATTATGGTTGTATGAGAAATCATGAAATTGTAACCATTCCCCTATTATGCGCCGTCCATGAGTAACGAGCTCCTCTGGAACGAATGCACTATTACTTGGTAGGTTTGATTCCCAATGTTATAGTACGAATGGAACCTATATGGTAAACAGACTTGTGACGGTGTACGGACCGTGTGAAGTGATGACTTAAGGTGATAATGTGTCCCTTAGCTCCGAATCCATCTCGTATGCCAAGTAATTTCGAGGATCCATGACTCGCTCCGACTTTTAGATGTAAAAGAGGATAGGAAGACGGGATGCCTTGATAAGGTTATCGACAGTGACAATTGTTGGAGTTAACAAGACTCCTAACGTGTTTCCATATAGTGTGAGATTGTGAGATTGTGAATTCGAAGTCCTTTCCCTTTCCCTTAGACTTGATTTAGGATTTGGTTAGAACCTTGTAAAGCCAAGAGAATCCATAAAATAGGGGACTCACTGAGATTTAATATCTCACCCCATGTTGTTGATTATATTACAGGTACTACAGGTTCCGCGAAGGGTAAGGATAAAGTTGTCTGACTTTTCCTTACTTTCCTTGGCTTTTTGGGATGGCAAGACTTCCGCTTTGGAGTTTTATTTTGAGATCATTGTATTGATCTAGTTCTTAGTGTATTGGGACATCTTGTATATATTATGCCGTAGACTTTTAGTACTTTGTATTTTGGGCATGTAATGTATACAATGTGTTAACTAGGAACTTATGGTATTTCAGTACCAAAACTTAGATTCATGTATAATATATATGCTTTGATGTATGTTGTTATATATGGGTGTTATAGAAGTCATAGCTACTCAATAACTTATAAAACAATTTATGGAATAAGCCCAAGTCATCATGCGATGAGGTTTAAACCTGAGAAGATAAGGTTTAAAGAAATATTTGATGGGGTAGTAGAATGGATACCACCTAGGAGAGTGCGACCCAAACAATTAACTTATATAGAAGAAATAAAAACAGATGAAATACCAGATATGATTGAAAGATCGGGAGAGATAATAGGAGATAGAAATCAAGCTATTATTCGTCATGCTAAATCTGAAAGAAAGAATTTGACATTAAATGATTTTGCAAAGAGTAGGGAAAGTCTAGACCTAACAGAAAAAAGAGGACGAGGAAGTACCCAATATTTTATAAAAATAGGGATAAAATTAGGAAGAAACCCTATACAATGTCTGATAGATACTGGAGCTGGAACAAGTCACATAACTATAGATTTAATACAAGGAATTGGGATCGCTATAAAAGAGTTAGAAAATAAATACTATTATTTAGACTACTATAATAATAAGCATCATATTACGCATAAGGTAGATCTTATTCTATTAATCAAGGAATATGAAATACCAATAACTATTGAAGTAGAGGATAGTGTAAGTACATAATTCCTTCTAGGAATGTATTTCTTACATAGCTTTGAAGATTATACAATTAAGGATACATATATAGAATTCTGTTTTGATGAAAAGACAATCAAAGTCGATAGAGTGTAAGAAAATTAATAGAAGAGAAAATTCAATAGTAATTCAAGTTTTACATGATAAAAAGATATATCATGCCCTAATCGATTCAGGATCAGGATTTAGTATAACCAGCCATTATTTTTCAAATATCCGACGAATCGATAAAATTATAGGTAGGGATATTCATAATAAAGAAACAGTATTTAATCAAGGATATGAGAATTTTTGGATAACCATTGAAAGGTTACAAGTCAGATTTGATAAGCTATATTATTACCCAAAAATAGTTTATGATTTTCTCATCGGACAAAGTTTTATAAATAAAAATCTACCTTTTACTTTATATATAAATAAAGTATACTTTACAAGCCCATATGGAGCCGAGTTTTCAGAAAAATTAATAAAACAGCCTTATAGACATAATTATCCGCCCAGCCAGCGTGGTGAGAGATTACCAATTTATGTAAACGACACGACATTCTATATAAAGGAAAAATTTTAAAATTTTTAGAAGAATGTTATGAGGAAGACCCACAAGCTTTTTCCAAAAGAAACCAATATTTTGCTAAAATTGAATTATTAACAGAAAACCCGATATGTGAAAAACAATGATCTACACTAAAGAAGATGAAAGGGACTATGAAAATATTATAGGCAAGCATCTAAAATATAAACTGATCCGAGCAACTAAGAGTGCCTATAATTCAGCAAGCTTTCTAGTCAGGAACCATAGTGAGATAAACAGAGGAGAACCAAGACTAGTAATTAATTATAAGCCTTTAAATAAGGTTGTAAAAGATTATCCTTATCCTTTACCAAGAAAATACATGATTTATGAGAAAATAAAAGAGGGAAAGATATTTTCAAAATTTGACTTAAAATCAAGATTTTATCAGATCTTGTTACAAGAAGAAAGTAAAGCTTGTACTGCTTTTAGCACACCACAAGGTAGGTATGAATGGAATGTTTTACCTATGAGATTAAAAACAAGCCCATGCATTTTTCAAGAAAGATTAGATAAAATCTACAAAGATTGTTATCATTTTATAATTATATATATTGATGATATATTAATTTTTAGCCAAACCATTGAAGAACATAATAAACATTTATTTATTTTTGTCATAAGAGCATATGAAAATGGTTTAGTATTAAGCAAAAAGAAGGGCGAATTGGCTAAAGAAAAAATTAGTTATTTAGGATTAATAATTGACAAAGGAGTTATAGAATTACAACCCCATATTTCAAAAAAGATCTTAGAGTTTCCAGATCAATTGGAGAATCTCAAACAAGTTCAATCATTTTTAGGACATATAAACTATGCCTCACAGTTTATTAAAGATTGTGCTAAACTCAAGAGTAGAATACAAGCTAAAATCAAGAAAGATAATAAATTTGAATGGGTCCAAAGTATTAAATAAAAGGTAAAAAATCTAGAAAAACTTCCGTTACCCAGGGAAGAGGATGAATTATACATAGAAATAGATGCGTCAGATAAATTCTGGGGAGCAGTGCTAAGAAGACAAGGTGATAATATAATTTTGAGATATACTTCAGGAACTTTTAGAGGAGCTGAATTGAATTATGATATTAATGAAAAAGAAGTATTAGCTGTTATTAGAACAATTGAATCTTTTAAGATTTGCTTGGCAAAGAAAGAGTTTATTATTAAAACAGATAATACTCAGGTAAAATCATTTTTAAAAAATAAAATTAAAGATAATATTGTTAATCGGAGAAGAATTAGATGGCAGATGATAATAAGCCCCTTTACTTTTAAGGTTGTTTATATAAAAGGAGCTAACAATTATTTTGCAGATCATCTCTCCCGATACAATGGAGAAGCAACTCCAAGACGATAAAATCAAGGTCATAGCCACCAAGCTTGCTGAAATTGAGCAGCAATTTTGCCTCATGGCATCCGATATAGATGAACATTTTTCCAAGATTGATAATAAAATGGAAACTTTTTCCATATATATGAATCAAGTTCAGAAAGAGATACTACAAGTGCTTAATATAACCCAATATCCAGATCTGTCAAAAGAAAGCCCTAGTACATCCAGTTTTTTGGGAAGAGAAAAAGAAGTTCCTAGAAAATTGTGATTTATTAATACTTTTAAAGATAAGTTGATTAATTGTCCCGCCAAGGAACCCACTGATAAGTTTCTTGAAGCTTATCAACAAGTGGTCACTTTTATTTATCAAGGGAATCCCAAAGAACTTGATAACTATATTATCGAATACAAGGGTATATATCCAAGAATACTAATAATTTTAGACGATTGCGAAGATGTCAATCTTCTTACTGATCTTCTAAGGTTTGGTTTTATAGATTCAATTTATATTGATCACAAGAACGATTTAGCCAAGCTCAGATATTTTCCCGAGACGATTTTAACAAGGATAAAAGGATATATTAAAGGGGTTAATCCTCAAAAAAATTGTATTCATCAAGATTTATACAGCCAGTCTAGACCAAGAAGGAGAGGCATTTTATTTTGTTAAAATAGGAACTCTAAATAATGAAGAAATTCAAGGATAGCAATTATCTACCAAAGATGAAAAGCCTATGCTCACTGAAGATTGGATAACAAGAAGAAGAGCCCCAGGATTTCATGTAATACTTATGGTAATTAAGCAGACATATGACCAAGGGAAATTCTGGAGTTACGCCATGACAGAAAAATCAATAGTTATATGTAAAAAAGACAAGGATCAACAACCCAGAACATTAAGAACTTTACAGATATTTATCCAAAGGATTGAAAGAAATCATTTCCAAGGACAGCTCATCACCCATCTGGAGTTTTGTAAAATAGTCAAAAGTGGTGGGAGTAGGGACCATTCCCGCCATTATTGCAAAGGACAGACAAGTAATGTTCATTATTACAAAAGAAAAGAGATAAGGTTTGAAAAAAGAGAAGATATAGAGTAACTCTAGTAAAAGTAGTAAAGGTTCATTATTGCAAACTACAAGTGACTGGCCGACAATAATAAAGTTGAAGATAAAAAGTAACTATGGTTTAAAAAAGAAAAGATAGAAAGTAACTCTAGTAAAAATGTAACCAAGGTTATATAGTATGTATATTTTCTATATAAGCTCGTCAGTTCGAGGATAGAGGACACGGGTTCTAAAAATAAGAAAAGCTTGTATGTGTAAAATCAATATGTTTTAAATAAAACTCTATGTTTTCTGAAATCTTGTTAGCCCGAATATTTCCTCATGTCTATTTAGTTCAAATAAGAGTATAACAAACATCTCAGATGAAGGGTTTTTCTCTTGGTTCGGAAGGTGATCGGAGGCCGAGGTCTGAAGTCCACCGTATTTTTGACAGCAAGGCGTTGTTTAGGTGTTGAGAAAGACGACAGCCTCAATTAATCACTGAAAGAAGCGTGGTAAGGCCCATTTTTATTTTTAGTTTATTATTCACAATTATTTGAAGTAAAAGACCGCTGTCCACGAAGTATTCAAAGCTAATAAGAGATTAGGAAAACCCTTACTTCATGAGTTCACTTATGTAATGCCCTGTATAATATATATCTAGAATAATACAATACAAGCATTTTATTTGGTACTGACACCATCATAAGTGCCTAATGCCGTAATTCACATACTTGACCATTACTAATACAAATACAACCTATGGTACAAGACATGGAAATTAGCCAAAAATATAAAATCTAAGATCAATATACAATATCCTCAATTGTATACAACAAAATAATACACAGCGGAATAAGCTCAACTAAGCTTCTCTTGAAACATCCAAGCATAACTCCACTTTTAAACCAAACCTGCAAATACCTCCTGAAAATGATCAAAAATAGTGGGGTGAGATACATCAAATCTCAGTGAGTTCCCTATCTTATGGATTCTCTCGGCTTTACATGGTTCTAACAATCCTAACTCAAGTCAAGGGGAAGGGAAAATACCTTGAGTATATATATTCTCACAATTTCACAATCTCACACTATATGGAAATACGTCATTGAGTCCGTTAACTCAAAAGTTTATCACTAATAGATAACCGTACCAAGGTATCCCTCTTGCCCGTCCGCTTCTACGTCTAGAAGTTGACCCGAGTCCTAGATCCTTGTAGTTACTTGGCATACGAAATGGATTCAGAAATAAGGGACATATTATCACCTTAAATCGTCACTTCACACAGCCCGTACTCCGTCACAAGTCTCTACCCGTAGGTTCCATTCATACTACACACGGGAATCAAACCTGCCAAGTAATTGTGCCTGCATTCAGAGGAGCTCGAGACTCATGAATGCCTCTCAAGGGCAACTCAAAAGAAAATGGTTATGATTACGTGATTTCACATACTACCATTATTGTATTCAACAATTCTAGGGCACATTAGCCTTTAGGCCTCTCATGCCTTTTACAAATAAAAACATAACAATCACACGTGTTCCATACTAGTGTCTTATTCTTTATATATCATTCGGTAATGGACACACACCTCGGCCTCTTCTACACGAGCATTGTCATTTTGTCATACATCAATTTCCTAGTCGTTACTAGGTTCCACTATCTTAAACTATGCCATTTGTTTTGGGGTAAAGTTTCCTCACTCTTCCTAATTCATATTTTTAAGCATGCATATTATTTTGATAATGTTTAACAAAGATATTAGACAAGCATATTACAACATCAATCATAAGACACACAAGATAGCATAACTTGTCAATCATAAACCACATAGTAATTCACACACATTTTTAAGGCATACAGGCCACTACTATCCTCTACCAAGCATCCTTGGTTAAATCATGGTCTCTCATACCATTTAATATCACATTGGATTCTCTTTCCAAGGCTTCAAGTCCCATACCAATCGGATTTCCGATTCATGCATTTTTCGGTGGAAACATAAACCACACTTTTCACATTCATCACAATATTTAACTCTACCATATCAATCTTTGACATAAACACATGTTTCTATTCCACTATCATAAAGATCATTAAAATAGCTTTCCAACGCTTCCGACCGTGCATCAATCCGAGTTACGAATCAAAAGTTATGGAGGAAACAACATAGAAAAATCTGTAACGTTCGCTACTGTATTCGCTAAGCGAACCAAGTCAGAGGAAAAAGGGCATAAAGTTCGCTAAGCGAGCTCTGGGCGAACATTTGCCTTCCTTTTGCTCTAGGGTTCGGCAAACCCTCGACCAACCGTTCGCTTTGGAGTTCGCCAGGTTCGCTAGGCGAATAATGCAAAGTTCAGAAATTCGCAGCAGTGAGAAACCAGAAATCCTTGGGCCAAATCCATCATTTCCTCACCCAAATCATTCCCAAACATCAAGGTAAGTATTATCAAATGATCACATGCATAATACGACTACACTACACAATTTATATCGAATTTCATCCGTTAGATTTCATTGATTCATCCGTTTAATCATTTTCTCTCAAATCTAACCTAAGTTCTAAATCCTTAGTTCTATAACTTAGAGCGTCTAACTAGAACCCACCTGGTAATCGAAGAGGAGTTTGAAGAAGATGATGAACATTGAAGATGATCCATGGCTTTTCTCTCTTCTTCCTCTTTCCTTCTTCTCTTCCTTTCTCTTCTTCTTCTTCTTCTTCTTACTAACTTCTTCTTTCTCTTTCTTTCTAACAAAATGTACGTATATTAACTTATAATATAGTATATTCCAACAGGGAAAAAATACCTCCAATTGATATTTTGTCGTCTCAACCCAATTGATCAATGGTTAGAGTTACCATAAATTACTTCCTCGAACTAATAATTAATCTGTCTCTTTAATAAAACAATTCGATCTCTTCAGAGTTCACTAGTTGCTCTATTGATCTCAAATGTCAATACTTAAAGTACTTAGAGGATTCCATTAATCCAATTTACCAAAGATAGAGCACATAGATACTCATCTGATATCCCATTGAGCATTTAAATAATATAGGGTATTACACTCTCCCCCCCTTAAATTGGAATTCGCCCCCAAATTTCCTTCGCTCGACTACAACCGCAACTTATGTCACTGCCTTAGATCCACACTTAACTTTACCTCCATTAAATTTTCTAACGTATTCCAATTCCAACTTGATTCCACAGACCAAAGATCTGTATTTTCACAATTTATCAAACTTCGTGTCCTTAGTTATTCTCTTGTTCCAATATTGGTTTAACTTCCAACCTTGCTTCTCCTCAATTCGTTTGTTGTTTCTTACTAAAACATTTGGTCGCATTCTACCTTCGAAAAGAATGTACCATTCTATATTCCTCTACTGAGTCACAACCGAAACCGTAGCACCTTATATTAGTTTAGGATAACAAACATTCATCAAATTTTCGTGATGTAAATCAGTGATTCCTTAACTTCATGCAATCACCGATGACTATCCTTTCATAAATTCCTTAATGATCAAAACCACTTCATAGATTGTCAAACAACATCTTTTACCAGTTCCATCTGGTCTGATGCTGCACACTGTACTCGTTAAATTCGATATTTCATCTCTTTCGTATCACGCCAAAGGTAACACACTTAAAACAAGATCTCCTTATTTCCATACTTACTAGCAATATTCTTCAAGTTCTTACTATTCTAACTGAACTCTTACATCTATTACCTTCAACTGCGCAATCCAAAGTCTCACAACGGAAAGCCATGAATTCTTAAGTACTACCAGGTAGCTAACTGTCTGCGGAGGAACACGTTTATCCATTAGGGTCCTTACTAACCAATGGCACAAGAAACTTACTGACGTCCTATGGTAGAATAATTTCTTGGCCAGCACACAATATTCTTATCATCGGTCCAATACTCTCCAGACGATAGAGATGCAAGAGTTACACTGCTATAACCGTAACATATACAACTCCAAGTATATTCTAAACTCGAACTAACATATCCAAAAATAGTTTAACAACCTCTAGTTCCGGTTACCACATTCTAAATCGATTCTTCTTACGGTTTTTGACTCACTCAAGGTTTCTTGGTGATTCTAGATCTCAATAAATCACATGTAACACCATCACGGAACTTCAATCCTATGTGAGTCACTACTTATCAAAACTTAAACCATTCAAGGCACAATTGTGAAATTTCATACCACTCGCCAAATCGCAAACAACACTCCACATACACACACACTCTCAAAGGACATGCCATGCTTCTCAATTGAATCCCTTTTTCTCATTCATTCTGTGTCATAAACGATCCAAGTTACATGCTTAATTTTGGAACGTCCAATTCTTACTCGTACTTGTAAAGATAACTTCCACATTTCATTCTCTTGGTAAAACACAACTGCACATAACTGGTACCACTCTCACGGTTTAAATCTGATACCATGAAATTGTGGAAGATAGCGTTTACTAACTCTGACCAACCGCTCATATTTTAACAACACCAAATACGCCCCGAACTATTCCTTGCGAGATCAATACTTCGTGAGTATTCTCTAACTTCGTCCTTAAGACTCGCAATGGTAATAATAACAATACACTTAAGACTTTCACACACTCAACACAATTTCACAAGATTAGTTCCCCAAAAGTCAACCCTCTCGTCGTTTGAACAATTGGTCAATTACGCAACACTTTTCCAGAAGTCACGATTCTAAAACACAAATCCGTCCTTCATTTACTTGTAATCCTGTTTACATTCGCACAATATTCTCCACTCGGAGCAACATAAGGTAACAAAACAAAGATGATGCTTCCTAAGGGATTTCACAATTTGCACACATGTTAATCGATTACACGTCTGAGGCTAATCGGTTAACTCCTCCAAATTCAACGTAAAGCACCTTCCATGCACGTGATAATCAGTTAACCACACTGTGTTAATAGGTTAACACTACTGCAGAAACTGAAAACCAATTCCTTTTAATTCAAAGGCCCTCCCTACTCAAAACCATCAATCCGGTTTGTTCTGACCCACAATATCATTCTCAACTCGTGGCTCCTTAAATTATATTACATTTACTAATCATGATTCACTCAAGGTAAAACCGACAAAGTCAAAACATTCAGACGACACACTCCAACCAAGTGACAAGGCAAAATTCCAATTCTGACGCGGTCACACTACAAAACTTCAGCGGGATAGTTCATTCTCTACTCATACAACTACACTAAATGAATACCAATAATGACGAAATTCTAGGGTTTTAGCCACAACTCAACTTAATTCGTCCACAAGCAAAACCCCACACACAGCCATTATACGGTACCACAAAATGGCAGACATAACACATTAACTAGGATTTCTTACCTTCCACTATCCACTGCACACCATACTTACACCTAATTCACTTAACGAAAGATTCACAACCAATAATTCTCATCAACTATTTACAAAACTCTTCTGGTATAGATCATTCCATGACTTACACTTAGTCCGTAACAAGTCCTGAGTTGCTTCTCGTTGTTTTACCGCAATCTTTTTTCCTCGAATGCAATACTCACTGTTCCATAAAGTACGTCCCTTCATACTTATCTCAAGAATAAAAATCCATCAGGTGCATTGTGACTACAGTGCTACTACTACGCTTGTTCTAAATACCAAGGTGTAACTTTGCCCATTCCACGTCATACTACTAGGGTCCTCACGGGTGAGCCATCCATGATTGCACTTCCTTAAATATAGGTTCATCGACACCTTAAAAATTCCATTGCACCCGCGTCCAAAATACATTCTGTTGTCACTTCCTCATAACCTACATTTTTCCACACCGCGCTTACTTCGCTCTCCATTGTAATCCTCTTAGGTCCAAATATAAAATCATCATACTAAAATTTCCTTAAATCCAAGATACTTACTCTGTTTCTTAATGCAACTTCTTCTGGTCCATATCACTACACTTTCTGTTACTAAATAAAGTCTAAACTTTCTCTGACACAATACCTTATTCTGTTCCTTGAGTAACTTAACATTTCCAAATTCCAAATTGGTCTCTCATCGAATACAGAAAATCCCGATGTAATATCTCGAACTTATCTCTCTACATATCTGAATATACGCAATTCATCACCCACTCTTCGTCCGGTACATACTTGTTTCACTTGAAGCAGGTAAACACATCCTTGTGTTCCTTCACACACTTCTCTACTACTTTAGGTTCCCATAAAAGTTGAACTTCCTTAACTCTCAACTTTTAACCAGTTGGAAAATATTGTTTTGAACACACTCCTTAAGGTACTCTCATCCATTCAAGATATCATAGTGACCTTAGAAACTGAAGCTCCCAAAATTTATCTCACTTCCGGACCTCACGTCACACATTCCACAAAACAACTTTTCTTTTCCACGAAATGGGATTACTTGAAATTCTTATCCATACTAATGGCCAATCCATTTCTACTAGCGATTTTACATATTCCTCAATACCTTGACCAATCGTCCAATAGAGATCCTTAACTTTCAGGCTCCAAAATTCCAAAGGATTACTTGAATAATACACCACTCTTTAATTTCCATGCTAACCAAGCACAACTTCTACTAAAACCTCACTGAGCTGACTAAAACTCATCACTACTAACTCTTGGCTTGAGCCTACTCTCACAACACAAGTTCTGATAACACTTTAGAGTCCTCGTGGTCGCTCAACCATGATTCTACCTATCACATACATAGTATCAAGTTGATTAGGCCCAACACTACATAGTATGATATTAAGTTTCATGATGGCAAGACACACTTAAGAGGCAGGAATAGATTTACTTATGATGTTTCAAGGCTAGGTCGAGAATACAACCAGGCTCTGATACCAACTGTAATGCCCTGTATAATATATATCCAGAATAATACAATACAAGCATTTTATTTGGTACTGACACCATCATAAGTGCCTAATTGCGTAATTCACATACTTGACCATTACTAATACAAATACAACCTATGGTACAAGACATGGAAATTAGCAAAAAATATAAAATCTAAGATCAATATACAAAATCCTCAATTGTATACAACAAAATAATACACAGCAGAATAAGCTCAACTAAGCTTCTCTTGAAACATCCAAGCATAGCTCCACTTGTAAACCAAACCTACAAATACCTCCTGAAAATGATCAATAATAGTGGGGTGAGATACATCAAATCTCAGTGAGTTCCCTATCTTATGGATTCTCTCGGCTTTACATGGTTCTAACAATCCTAACTCAAGTCAAGGGGAAGGGAAAAGACCTTGAGTATATATATTCTCACAATTTCACAATCTCACACTATATGGAAACACGTCATTGAGTCCGTTAACTCAAAAGTTTATCACTAATCGATAACCATACCAAGGTATCCCTCTTGCCCGTCCGCTTCTACGTCTAGAAGTCGACCCGAGTCCTGGATCCTTGTAGTTACTTGGCATACGAAATGGATTAGGAAATAAGGGACATATTATCACCTTAAATTGTCACTTCACACGGCCCGTACACCATCACAAGTCTCTACCCGTAGGTTCCATTCATACTACACACGGGAATCAAACCTGCCAAGCAATTGTGCCTGCATTCATAGGAGTCGAGACTCATGAATGCCTCTCAAGGGCAACTCAAAAGAAAATGGTTACGATTACGTGATTTCACATACAACCATCATTGTATTCAACAATTCTAGGCCACATTAGCCTTTAGGCCTCTCATGCATTTTACAAATAAAAACATAACAATCACACGTGTTCCATACTAGTCTCTTATTCTTTCTATTTCATTCGGTAATGGGCACACGCCTCGGCCTCTTCTGCACGAGCGTTGCCATTTTGTCATACATCAATTTCCTAGCCATTACTAGGTTCCACTATCTTAAACTATGTCGGGGCAAAGTTTCTTCACTCTTCCTAATTCATATTTTTAAGCATGCATATTATTTTGATAATGTTGAACAACGATATTAGACAAGCATATTACAACATCAATCATAAGACACACAAGATAGCATAACATGTCAAACATAAACCACATCGCAATTCACACACATTTTTAAGGAATACAAGCCACTACTATCCTCTACCATGTATCCTTGGATAAATCATGGTCTCTCATACCATTTAATAGCACATTGGATTCTTTTTCCATGGCTTCAGGTCCCATACCAATCGGATTCCCGATTCATGCATTTCTGGTGGAAACATAAACGACACTTTTTGCATTCATCACAATATTTAACTCTACCATCTCAATCCATGACATAAAGATATGTTTCTATTCCACTATCATAAAGAGCATTGGAATAGCTTTCCAACGCTTCCGACCGTGCATCAATCCGAGTTACGGATCAAAAGTTATGGAGGAAACAACATAGAAAAATCTGTCACGTTCGCTACTGTATTCGCTAGGCGAATCACTCAGCGAACCAAGTCAGAGGAAAAAGGGCATAAAGTCCACTAAGAAATCTCTGGGCGAATATTCTCCTTCTGTCCGCTCCAGGGTTCGCTAGGAGAACCCTCGACCAACCGTTTGCTTTGGAGTATGCCAGGTTCGCTAGGCGAACAATGCAAAGTTTAGAAATTCGCAGTAGTGAGAAACCAGAAACCCTTGTGCCAAATCCATCATTTCCTCACCCAAATCATTCCCAAACATCAAGGGAAGTATTATCAAATGATCACATGCATAATACGACTACACTACACAATTTATATCGAATTTCATCTGTTAGATTTCATTGATTCATCCGTTTAATCATTTTCTCTCAAATCTAACCTAAACTCTAAATCCTTAATTCTAAAACTTAGAGCGTCTAACTAGAACCCACCTGGTAATCGAAGAGGAGTTTGAAGAAGATGATGAACATTGAAGATGATCCATGGCTTTTCTCTCTTCTTCCTCTTTCCCTCTTCTCTTCCTCTCTCTTCTTCTTCTTCTTCTTACTAACTTCTTCTTTCTCTTTCTTTCTAACAAAATGTATGTATATTAACTTATAATATAATATAATCCAACAGGACAAAAATACCTCCAATTGATATTTTTTCGTCTCAACCCAATTGATCAATGATTAGAGTTACCATAAATTACTTCCTCGAACTAATAATTAATCTGTCTCTTTAATAAAACAATTTAATCTCTTCAGAGTTCACTAGTTGCTCTATTGATCCCAAATGTCAATACTTAAAGTACTTAGAGGATTCCATTAATCCAATTTACCAAAGATGGAGCACATAGATACTCATCTGATCTCATCTGATATCCCATTGAGCATTTAAATAATATGGGGTATTACAACTTACACAGTCTGAATTCGAAGATTATATAGATGAAGCCGATATAGATTATAACCTAGACCATGATATTGATATCCCAAACAATCATGATCAAATTGATTTAGATAAAGAAGTTAATCCTCCAAACAATTCTAATAATAATCCCAGTTGGAATCGAAGGTTTAATAGCAATAATGAAATAATTGATATTATAACCTATATGATTGAAGATAAGTCATTTATAAAAGAAAGACAGATTGAGCTTATGAATACCCTGGTAAGACTAATAAAATACAAGAACAAACATAAGACATTCATAATAAAAGTATTTTTTCTAAATTTGACTTAAAGTCCGGGTATTACCAAATTCAGGTTAAAGAATAAGACAAGTATAAAACCGCCTTCAATGTACCGTTCGGGCACTACGAGTGGAATGTTATGCCATTAGGATTAAAAAACGCGCCTTCAGAATTTCAAAACATTATGAACGATATATTTTATCAACACTTGAATTTTACTATAATTTACCTAGATGATATACTGGTTTTTTCAGATTCTATCAACCAGCACTTCCAGTACTTGGAACAATTTTATAAAATAATTAAAGATAATGGTCTAGTTCTATCTGAGAGTAAACTAAAGTTATTTCAACCTAAGATCAGATTTTTAGGGTTTGATATTAGTCAAGGCGAATACACCCCAATTACCAGGTCTTTATAATTTGTTAGTAAATTTCCAAATGAAATTAAAAATAAAACCCAGTTACAAAGATTCTTAAGATGTCTTAATTATGTGTCTGATTTTATCCTTAATCTTAGATTCATATGTTTACCATTGTTTAAGAGGTTGAGAAAGAATCCACCCCCTTGGGATGAGTCTATGACCCAAAGCATTATCCAATCAAAACAAGTTGTAAAAAATTACCGTGCCTAGGGATCCCAGACCCTAATGCCAGCCTTATTGTTAAAACATATGCTTCCGATATTGGATTCGGAGGAATTTTAAAACAAAAATTACCGAGTATTGAGAAGGAACAAGTTGTCAGATATTATTATGGAACATGGTCTGCAGCCCAATTGAATTATAGTACTATTAAAAAAGAAATTTTATCTATTGTACTCTGCATTACCAAATTTCAAGATGATTTATTTTCGAAAACCTTTCTTTTAAAAACTGACTGTAAATCAGCCAGGAGCGTTTTACAAAAGGATGTCAAGAATTTAGTGTCAAAACACATATTTTCCAGATGGCAGACATTACTTGCATGTTTTGATTTTGAAATCATGCATATTGAAGGTATTAAAAATGCATTACCCGACTTCCTAACTAGAGAGTTTCTGCATGGGAAAGATGAATAAAAAGCCTACTTCTAAAGATTCATATCGCCCTTCATTACCCTCTCCAGAAAACAAAAGCCAAAAATTAATATTAGGATCACCATCCTATGCATCAAAAATTACTCTGATTTCCTCTCAAAAGGAAAAAGGTGCCCCACCTGCCTTGGTTTCACCATTGCAGTTTTCTCAAGATATTACAGTGTCTTCTTCTTCGAAGATGACTCCACTCAGAAGCAGACTAGCATATTACACTCCTCCTCTAGGAACAAAGTCAAAATTTATTACTAAAAATTTCTCAATTTCTATTGTTCCCCTTAAAGAACATTACTGTCCTCCAGAAGGCTCATTATTACAGGTTGTAAACATGTTGCTTCCCAAGTCAACCTACTTTCTTAATCCGGATATCAATAAATCTCGTTCTTTCTATGAGTTTACTCTAGTTAATACCGATTCGATCACACTCACTCATATTACGGATGAAGCTACCAAAGATATTAAGTATTCAAAGTTTAAAATTAATAAAGTCCTCTCTCCTTCTGACTGGGAAAAACACCCTTACCAGTCTAAAGAATTTTCTAGGGTTTTTATCCCCCAATATTATAATTACCTAGACTACATGGATGCATGGTCATACTTCCTCACAATAAGACCTTATGATCACACCTGGTTCATATGGTTTAATAATAATATCTCATTTGAGTTTCCAGTTTGGTTCATTAAATGGTTCGAAGTCTACAGGTTAGAAACCCAAATTTTCCCAGATTATGTGACAAAAGCATATAAAGAATTTTGTGAAATTACAGCTTGTCCCAAGCATAAGAGTTTATTGGCCTTTACAACAGCTTTTGGTATTACCTGGATTTTATCATGGTCTTTCATAATAGACCAGATCTGGCCCGAAGCATCCTCAGCCCACTTATCCAGAAAAAATTCTATTAAATTTGTGGATACGTTTAATCCAGAGTTACTATCTCAAATTGTTATGAATGCTTGGTATGTAAAAAACCCCAAGCTATGCAAGTCTACAGTCACCACTACTAAGACTACTTTTCTTACTAACAAAATTAAACTCCTAGCGTCCTTATCAACAATTTCAGATCCTAAAGAGTTTGCAGAAAAACTCCAACAAATTACAAATGCTATGTCAGAGTGCAACAGTTCATCCTCATCCATAGGGGAAGCCCCAGCTAATGAAGACGATTGCTATGGAATCTATGACTAGATTTCCATTACCATATTTCTTTTGATAATAAGACTACTTTCGGCCTTGAGGGACCCACCTTCTTCTTTACTTTAATAATTTTGAGATAAGATTACTTTTTCTTTACAGGCCATTGTCAGCCATTACTGTTATTGATAATGTTACTTTTGCTTTACAGGCCATTATCAGCCATTACCGTTAGTTTTAAGCAGTTTGTAATTTTTTTTAGTTTCGTGTATGGCTATAAAAGCCCTCATCCTCTCTTGTTTCAAGCATCGAAAAATTCTCTCACATCTCTGAGCACAACTTTCATCCTTGCAAACAAGAATTGTAAGTTTTATAAGAAATAAAATCATGTCATTATCTGTTGTTGTCTACTTTCATGAATCTGTATATTCAATTATTTATTAATTTTAATACTGCTTTTGTCATATATATTACTTCTTCACTTTCGTCTCGATCCTACTCTGGTGTATTGGTATCAGAGCCTTTTTAGGCACTGGTACGTGATTATTAGAATATTTTTAATAAGCTTTTTATATTTTCTCTAGATATCCTTAAACCTTGCCCTGACCTTTGAGTCTAAGTTAGGCAACTTCTGAATAGCAGTTGGTCCACGTCATAAAACCCGTTGAGTGAGGGTAGTAAATCGGTTGATTAGACTGTTGAAGTAACCTGGTTAGAACAAACTATAAGGGGGAAGTAAGATATAGAAAAAGAAAATATTTCTCTTTGTTCAAAATTTTTAGGTAATCATGTCTAGCATCATAAGGGCTTTGAGCAATATAGGAAGCAGTAGAAGACACCAACGTCATAATAATGAACTTACTGCTAGTACTTCCGAATTAAATAATGAATTAGATCAAGATACTTTTCAAAATAGAGAATTAGAATTTATCAATATGTTTTCCAATTCTTGGATTTCTAATTCTCTATTTTAAAAAGTATCTTGATCTAATTCGCAATTTAATTCGGCTTGTACTAGCAGTAAGTTCATTATTATGATGTTGGTGTCTCCTACTGCTTCCTATATTGCTCAAAGCCCTTATGATGCTAGACATGATTACCTCAAATTTCTGAACAAACAGAAATATTTTCTTTTGCTATATCTCATTTCCCCCCTTATAGTTTGTTCTAACCAGGTTACTTCAACAGTCTAACTGTAATACCCCATATTTTATAAACGCTCTGGATAATATTAGTTTAGACCAGTTGAGATCCAGTGTGCTATGAGTATTTATCTGATAAGATAATTAGAGCAACTGACAAACTCAGAGCTGATCAGATTAATACTATCTAACTCTAAGGGTTTATTACTTGGTGCATTTGAGCTAGTTTGGACATTTAGTAGTATTACTAACCAATGATATTTTTCTATATCATTTATTTTCCTCTCATTTCCAAAGTTAGAAACATTTGGAGCAAGAGAAAGTGAAGAGAAGGAAAGGAAAGGAAAGGAAAAAGAAGAGAAGTCCAAGAGCTCAAGACCAAGAACCATCATCGCATCTTCATCAATTCATCTCAGCTTCTTCATCATCATCTTCTAATCCAGGTGGGTTCTAGATAAATGCTTTAGTTGTAGAGTTGTTGAGTTTAGAGTTAGGTTTTTGGTTTTGTGAGAAAATGAACAATTTTGTAAATCAATGAAATCTAACGGATAAAAGGAGGTATAAATGGTATAGAATGATTGTTATATATGTATGATCATCTGTTTATACTTGGTTGTGTGTTTGATTATGTTTTGGTTGGAATTAGTTTAGTTGGTATCCATGAAAAAACCAAATTTTTGTACTTCTGTAGTGAAGTAACCGGTTACTTGAAGGAAAATTTACACAGGTTACAGCTGAAGTAACGGTTACCTTATGAAGTAACCGGTTACCTTAAAGTGGCTAGAAACGTGAAAATGATTCTGAGTGAATAGTGGATTTAAAGTAACCGGTTACCTTGTGAAGTAACCGGTTACCTCACTGAAACTTTGGAAAAATATTTATTTTAAAAATTCATAACTTTTTAACCGTAATTCCGTTTTGGACGTTCTTTATATCGATGTGAAGCTCTGAAAATACTCTATCTAATGGAAGTGAAAAATACTAGTTTTGCTGCTGATTAAATAAACTGGAGGGAACCGAAATTGGTGTAACTTGTGATATGTTGAATTATAATTGAACTTTTTGGAATTTAAAAGCTTCAAGAGGTGAGCTAATGAGGAACCCTTAGTACAATAGAATGACTTAGAGAATTGCGCGACAATGCTTACATCGATACTAGAAGTGTATCTTTGATAAGTCGTTAGTGGAGGTTCGAGGCAAGTTTTGTGCTCTCCTCCAAATTAAATGTGTGTTATCCCCTAATAAATATTAGTGACCCGTGTCGAGATCTCCTTGTGCGGGATGGTCGGGGAAAGTATTTATTAAGTAAGAAGCAGTGACCCGTGTCGAGATCCTCTTGTGTGGGATGGCCGGGAAAAGTTGCTTAGTGGGTGGTATTAGTGACCCGTGTCGAGATCCTCTTGTGTGGGATGGCCGGGGAAAGTACCATAGGGAGTGGTATTAGTGACCCGTGTCGAAATCTTTGGGTGGAGGATGGCGGGGGAAAGTACCATTAGTAGATAATCAGTGACCCGTGTCGAGATCTCCTTGTGCGGGATGGCCGGGGAAAGTTATCTACGTTAAGGATCTGTGACCCGTGTTTAATCTGCTTGAGTGAGATGGCCAGGGAAAGATTCATTAACTAGTTGTCGTTGTGTGTGTATTGCGTTTGTTCTCTAGTGAGAAATGTTTGAACTCAAAGTTTAGTTCCTTTCCCCCGACTTGAGTTTGTTTATTTAGAACCTTGTAAAGCCGAGAGAATCCATATGATAGAGAACTCACTGAGATTTGATGTATCTCACCCCACTATTATTGAATATTTCAGGTACTTCAGGTCCCGCGAAGGGTAAGGATAAAGCCATGTGATTATCCTTATTTGTCTGAGGGCGTAGCTTCCGTTGTGGAGTTTTTGAGATCGTTGTCGATCTAGTTCTTAGTATTTATCTTTGGAACATCTTGTATATATATTTATGCCATAGTTTTTTTGTATTAGGCTTTTTGGGCATGTATATGTATAATGTGTTTACTAGGGACTTATTGGTATTTCAGTACCAAACGTGGTTTTCATGTATAATATATGTTTTGATGTATGTAATTATATATGGGTGTTATAGTTGGTATCAGAGCAGGTCGTATCCTCGACCTAACCATGAAATAGTATAAGTATTTTCTTTTCGTTTCATATGCGTTGTGTCACCATTGGTCTTAAGTGTTATATTTATGGTATTGGGTCTGATCAACATAATCCTCTCTGTATGACCTTTAGGAACATGAACGACGAACGCAGAAGCAATAGTGGTAGACCCAGAACTACTCCAGCTGGGATGAATCTGCCGGGCGGTGATGGGAAAGCTCCTTTGTATCAGTTTATGCAACAGATGCAGCAGCAACAAAACCAGTTTATGTAACAAATGGTACAACAATTGAATGGAGGTCTGCAGCCTCAGGTGGTTGTCCCAGAAGCTGTAGGTGGGACTTTCCGGGATTTCTTCCGCATGAATCCTCCAAAATTTCATGGCGGATTAGATCCTGTAAAGGCTCACGAATGGATAGCGGGTATGGAAAGGATTTTCTTGATTGTGCATTGTAGTGAAGAGAATAAGGTGGTTTTTACTTCACATTCGTTGAAGGGTCCTGCCATGAGGTGGCGGGAGAGTGTGTCGGCTCTTATGACTATTCAGGGTGTGCCCAAAGTCTGGGAACAATTCAAGGCAATTTTCATGGAGAAATATTTTCCTAGTTCCTTGAGGACTCAGAAAGAGTTCGAATTTCAACAGTTAAGACAGGGTAGTATGATTGTGGCCAGTTATGCTGAAAAGTTTGAGGACATGGCTGCTTATTCTAGGCAGGCTATGTATGCTCCGGATGAACGGTGGAAAGTAGATCAGTTTCTGTTTGGACTAAAAGCTGAAATTTCTCATAGTGTATCTCAAAGGGAGTTCACTACTTATGGAGAAGTTCTAAGGCAATACTATGTGGCAGAGCATAGTTTGAAGAAAGTACAAGCTGAAGGTGTTGCAAGTAAGGTGAATCAGGGTGATCGTGGAAGAGAGAGTCAACAATTTGGTCTTAGATCGCAAGCTTTCAAGGAAAAGCAGTTTGCTAGACCTAATGTAATTCCTTTATGTAGGGTGTGCAACAAACGCCATTTTGGGAGGTGTGCCGATGGGAGTGTTAGGTGTTATCATTGTAATGAATTGGGGCATATGGCTAGAGTGTGTCCTCAGAATAGAAACCAAGTGGAAGGAAGGAATACTAGACGGGTTTATACTTTGGATGCAAGGAAGACAAAAGTGACAACTCCTTGATTGCGGGTACGTGTTTCATAAACGGGCATCCTTGTTTTGTTTTATTTGATTGTGGGGCAACACATTCTTTTGTGTCAATGCGATGTGTAAAGAGACTTGGGTTGCAAGCTATTCCTTTGTCTCCTCCTATGATGGTCACTACCGCCATGGATGAAATGGTTGAGACACCATTGATGTGTGAAAACTGTGTTTTGTCTGTGAATGGTAGAGTTTTTCAGATTGACCTTATCTGTTTACCGCTTAAGAAAGTTGATGTCGTTTTGGGGGTGGATTGACTTTCTGTTAATTTGGTGTTTATTGGGTGTGAGGAAAAGCTAATCATCATTCCATCCGCTGAGGCCACCCCGAAGAATGTGTTAACAACTATTTTAGAAGGTATGGTGGGAATGATAAATTTCTTGTTTGAGAAGGAGAAATCTGTTTTAATGGTTCTTACTAAGGAGGGGAGTAGTGACCAGCAAGTGCTGAGTATTCCTATAGTCTGTGAGTTTCCCAAAGTTTTTCCTAAGGACGTTACTTCTCTTCCTCCGGAGAGAGAAGTTGAGTTCTCTATTGACCTGGTACCGGGAACGTCTCCTATATCCGTTTCTCCCTATCGGACGACACCGCTTGAATTAAGAGAATTAAAGGACCAATTGGAGGACTTAATGGTTAAGCATTTTGTTAGACCCAGTGTTTCTCCGTGGGGAGCTCCAATGTTATTGGTAAAGAAGAAAGATGGTGGAATGCGTCTGTGAATTGATTATCGTAAGTTGAATAAAGTCACCATCAAGAACAAGTACCCCTTACCCAGGATAGACGGCCTGTTTTATCAATTGAAAGGAGCATGTGTGTTCTCGAAGATTGATTTACGGTCGAGTTATCATCAGATCCTAGTGAAGAGTTCTGATGTGCCTAAGACTTCATTCAGAACCCGTTACAGCCATTACGAATTCTTGGTGATGCCTTTCGGTGTGACTAATGCTCCAGCTGTTTTTATGGATTACATGAACCGTATATTTCAAGCTTACTTGGATCAATTTTTCGTAATCTTTATTGACGACATTCTTATTTATTCTCGTACTCCACAAGAGCACAGAGAACATCTGAGAATTGTCTTATCGGTATTGCAAGAGAAGCAACTTTTTGCTAAGTTAAGCAAGTGTGAGTTTTGGATGTCGGAAGTTAATTTTCTTGGACATGTTATATCTCAAGGTGGAGTGGCAGTGGATCCGTCAAAGGTAGAAGCAGTGATTAATTGGGAGAGACCGAGGAATGCTTCAGAAGTCAGAAGTTTCTTGGGATTGGCAGGTTACTAAAGAAGGTTCATCAAAGGTTTTTCTCAATTAGAACTACCGATGACGAAACTTACTCGAAAGGATTGTGCTTATGAGTGGGATTCGGGTTGTGAGCAAAGCTTTATGAAGTTGAAGGAAAGTTTCACGACTGCTCCAGTGTTAATTATTCCTGATCCTAACAACTCTTATGAAGTATTTTGCGATGTTTCTAAGATGGGATTAGGAGGTGCTTTGATGCAAGGCGGTCAAGTGGTAGCTTATGCTTCTCGACAATTGAAAGTCCATGAGAATAATTATCCAACTCATGATTTGGAGTTAGCAGCGATTGTATTTGAACTGAAGGTATGGCGTCATTATTTGTATGGTGTACGTTTTGAAATGTTCAGTGATCCTAAAAGTTTGAAGTATTTATTTGATCAAAAGAAGTTGAATATGCGACAACGAAGGTGGATGGAGTACTTAAAGGATTATGACTTAGAATTAAAGTATCATCCAGGAAAAGCAAATAAAGTAGCAGATGCATTAAGTCGGAAAATGGTTCATAGTGCCGAATTGATGATTTTGGAGTATGTTTTTTTGGAAAAGTTTAGAGATCTTAATCTTCAATTTGTGTGGACTCCGAATGGTGTAATTATGGGAAATTTGAATGTCAATTCTACTCTAAGAGAGGAGATTCAACAAGGACAAGTTTTAGAGGAGAAGTTTCAAGAGATGTTATTTCAACCGGGTTTTTCACGAGCAGCAGATGGGATTGTCCTATTTAACCAAAGGATTTGTGTTCCAAATGACGAGGTATTAAAAAGAAAGATTTTAGATGAAGCTCATAAAGGTACTTTTACGATACATCCTGGTTCTTCGAAGATGTATCAGGACTTAAAGAAGGATTATTGGTGGTTCGGAATGAAAAAGTATATTGCAGTGTATGTGTCAGAATGTGCAATGTGTCAACAGGTGAAGATTGAACACCAAAGACAGGGCGGTGTGTTGCAACCTCTAGAGATTCTAGTTTGGAAGTGGGATAGTATTTATATGGATTTTGCAGTAGGTTTACCCCGTACGCAAGGTGTTTATGATTCCATTTGGGTGATTGTAGATCGACTAATGAAATCTGTGCATTTCTTAGCCGTGAAAACTACTTTCAAGGCACGTCATCTTCCAAGGTTGTTTATTGCTGAGATTGTGAGATTGCATGGTGTTCCCTCCAACATTGTGTCCGATAGAGATCCAGAGTTTACTTCAAGGTTTTGGAAGGTTTTCCAACAAGCTATGGGTACGAGGTTGCGTTTGAGCACGTTGAATCATCCTCAGATGGATGGTCAGACTGAGCAAACAATACAAACGATGGAAGATATGTTAAGAGCTTGTGTGCTAGAAAGTAGAGGAAATTGGAAGGAGCTTCTACCGTTGATTGAGTTTTCTTATAACAATAGTTACCATGCGAGCATCGGCATGGCTCCTTATGAAGCATTGTATGGGAGGAAATATAGAACGCGTTTGTGTTGGGCGGAAGTTGGTGAAGATAGAATTTTGGAATCGGAAATTATTCAAGAGACTACGGAAAAGATTCGAATGATCCAGGAGAAGGTTAAACAAGCACAAGATCATCAAAAGAGTTATGTGAACAATCGTAGGAGACCTTTAGAATTTGAGGAAGGTGACCATGTGTTTCTGAAAGTTACTCCGAGATTGAGATTGAAAAGACCGTTTAAGTTACGCAAGTTAAGTCCGAGATATGTGGGACCGTATCAGATTTGGAAAGGATTGGTGAAGTCGCTTACAGATTAGCCTTACCACCCTCTTTGTCAGAGATGCATGACGTCTTTCACGTATCTCAGCTCCAAAAGTTTATTCTTGACCCTCTTCAGCCAATTCTACTGGAATTAGTGGAAATAGAACCAGACTTGACTTTTGAACCTCAACCGAGCCGTATTGTGGGAAGAGAAACAAAGGTATTAAGGAACAAAGGCATTCCTCTTGTTAAGGTGCAATGGGATGTGACGCATCCAGGTGATGCTACTTGGGAACTAGAATCGGAAATGCGAGATGGTTACCCTCATCTGTTCAGGTAATCTTTTAAATTCTGACACGAATTTCTATTTAAGGAGGGGAGGATGTAATACCCCGTATTTTATAAACGCTCTGGGTAATATTAGTTGAGACCAGTTGAGATCCAGTGTGCTCTGAGTATTTATCTGATAAGATAATTAGAGCAACTGACGAACTCATAGCTGATCAGATTAATATTATCTAAATATAAGGTTTTATTACTTGGTGCATTTAAGCTATTTTGGACATTTAGTAGTATTACTAACAAATGATATTTTTCTATATCATTTCTTTTTCTCTCATTTCCAAAGTTAGAAACATTTGGAGCAAGAGAAAGTGAAGAGAAAGAAAGGAAAGGAAAGGAAAAAAAAGAGAAGTCCAAGAGCTCAAGACCAAGAACCATCATCTCATATTCATCAATTCATCTCAGCTTCTTCATCGTCATCTTCTAATCCAGGTGGGTTCTAGATAGATGCTTTAGTTGTAGAGTTGTTGAGTTTAGAGTTAGGTTTTTGGTTTTGTGAGAAAATGAACAATTTTGCAAATCAATGAAATCTAACGGATAAAAGGAGGTATAAATGGTATAGAATGATTGTTATATATGTATGATCATCTGTTTATACTTGGTTGTGTGTTTTATTGTGTTTTGGTTGGAATTAGTTTGGTTGGTATCTATGGAAAAACCAGATTTGTGTACTTCTGCAGTGACGTAACCGGTTACCTTGTGAAGTAACCAGTTACTTGAAGGAAAATTTACGCAGGTGACAGCTGAAGTAACCGGTTACCTTGTGAAGTAACAGGTTACCTCACTGAAACTTTGGAAAAATATTTATTTTAAAAATTCATAGCTTTTTAACCGTAATTCAGTTTTGGACGTTCTTTATATCAATTTGAAGCTCTGAAAATAATCTATCTAATGGAAGTGAAAAATACTAGTTTTACTGCCGATTAAATAAATCGGAGGGAACCATAATTGGTGTAACTTGTGATATGTTGAATTATAATTGAACTTTTTGGAATTTAAAAGCTTCAAGAGGTGAGCTAATGAGGAACCCTTAGTACAATAGAATGGCCTAGAGAATTGATCGGTAATGCTTACATTGATACTAGAAGTGTATCTTTGATAAGTCGTTAGTGGAAGTTCGAGGCTAGTTTTGTGCTCTACTCCGAATTAAACGTGTGTTATCCCCTATAAATATTAGTGAATCGTGTCGAGATCTCCTTGTGCGGGATGGCCGGGGAAAATATTTATTAAGTAAGGAGCAATGACCTGTGTCGAGATCCTCTGGTGTGGGATAGCCGGGGAAAGTTGCTTAGTGGGTGGTATTAGTGACCCGTGTCGAGATCCTCTTGTGTGGGATGGCCGGGGAAAGTACCATAGGGAGTGGTATCAGTGACCCGTGTCGAAATCTTCGTATGGAGGATGGCCGGGGAAAGTTATCTACGTTAAGGATTCGTGACCCGTGTTTAATCTCCTTGAGCGAGATGGCCAGGGAAAGATTCCTTTACTAGTTGTCGTTGTGTGTGTATTGCATTTGTTCTCTAGTGAGAAATGTTTGAACTTAAAGTCTAGTTCCTTTACTCCGACTTGAGTTAGGTTGGTTAGAACCTTGTAAAGCCGAAAGAATCCATAAGATAGAGAACTCACTGAGATTTGATGTATCTCACCTCACTATTGTTGAATATTTCAGGTACTTCAGGTCCTACGAAGGGTAAGGACAAGGCCGTGTGATTATCCTTACTTGTCTGATGACGTAGCTTCCGTTGTGGAGTTTTTGAGATCGTTGTCGATCTATTTCTTAGTATTTATCTTTGGAACATCTTGCATAGTTCAGCAATCCCAGCCATCCTCGTAAACCCTTTTTGTCTCGCAGTTTCTCCTCCTTAAATTCCATAATTTTTTTGATTATGTGGGGTTGTAACTTGATCCTTCCTTTTCCTATCACTGCTCCTAGGAACTCCATTTCTTGAACTGCTATCTTCATCTTTGTGGGAGATAGGATTAATCCGTTCTTCTTGACAATTTTTGCGAACCACATCAGGTGCTGTGCATGTTTTTCTTCTGTTTTTGAGAAAATCAGAATATCGTCAATATAGACGGCGATGAAGCTCTCTGTTCCCTTAAAACAATCATCCATCTTCCTCTGAAATACCGCAAGGGCATTTTTGAGACCAAACGGCATTACTAGCCATTCGTACAATCCTCCTGGAACAATAAAGGCCGTCCATGGCACTGATTCTTCTTCCATAGAAATTTGGTGAAAAACCGACTTAAGGTCAAATTTTGAGTATATCTTGCTATTTCCGATTTTCTTTAGGATGGTATTGATTCTTGGTAAGCTGTACTGGTCCTTGTGAGTGTTGTCATTCAATGTACGGTAGTTGAATACCATACGCTCTTTTCCTTTTCTTTCCTTTCCTGTGAGTGGATCAATCTCCGTTCCTGAGTTTACCATTATGGCCATTGTCCTGTGTTTGCTTTTGCTTGGTCTTATTACTCCAAGCTGAAGTAACGCCTCTATATGATTCCTAAAGGATTCCTCCATTGCTGGCGTCACATGTTTCAGGGGCTTGTCCTCAATGGTTACTTCTGGGTTTATTATGTCGAGCTTGCATTTGATCTGGTTCTTTCGCCAATGCTTCAGGAGTTCATTTCCAATGTATCCTGCTGTTTTCAGGACCTCTATTTCCTTATAGAACTTACTCAAAAAGGAGGTTTTTGTTTCTCCTATATTGAATAGCACTATTTCTTTTGTTACTAAGTACTCTGTTTCTTCCATGTCAAGTTCTTCTATTGCTGCGGCTACGGTGGCTTCCTCACTTGTGTTTATGGAGGTGGTGTTTTTGTAGAAGGTCAACGTGTTTCCTTCAATTCTCAATCCCCCATACATTGACTTTATGAAGTTACAACCGATCAGCATCTGAATACCATCTAATGTACTCATGTCAAATGCGTGCACTAATGGTATCCTGAACTTATTCTCCCCTATCTTCATCATTCCATACTTTAGTTTCCACTTTGCCTCCTGTTTTGTTGAACTTATTCCACTGAAATAAGTGAGGTATGGATTGGGTTCCAAAGCTTCCTTTGGTACACAACTGACATTCAAGCAACAGGATGTTGCTCCTGTGTCAAGTATGGCTTGGACTTCAAAGGGTTTTATTCCTGGTATGTCGAACTCAACTACCATGTTGTAGAGTTTGTTCCTGATTCTTCCGGGTTTCTGAATTTCTGCAGCCTTCAAAACTTGTTCTTCTTGTCCAAACACCGCGGTTTCTGTTACGGCATCTTCATCCGCAATCCTTTTCTGATGCTCTGATTACTTCTTCTGCTTTCGTTTGGATTTGTTGGTCTACCATCCTTTGCAATCTTTCGTTTTCTGTCTGGAGATGGTCAACGTACTGACATAACTCCTTGTTGGCTATGTATTTCTTCTGCTCTCCTTTAGGTTGGAGTTTTATCTGAAAATAGAAATTGGCGCAAAGCAGGCATATCACCAATTTGCACAAAGTGCAACGCATTCTTCTGCTTGGGTCAATTCTGTCTTTTCACGTCATGCAGAAGTGTTGTAACTTCTCCACAATGTCTCTGGTCCAATAGTGTTCACATTTTTGCTGTTCCTCTGGTATTTTGACTCTATGCCTCCATCCTCCTTCTTCTGATCCTAGCATTAGTGCTAATTCTTCAATTGGCAATTCTTCAACTTCTGCTTTGGCATTGTTTATTGTCTGGCCAGCTTCCCCTTCTGATATACTGCATATAGCGTCGCTGTCTAACTCATTTAAATCTACTGACACAACGTACCAGTTTTCTGGTAGATCTAGGTCCTGAATTACTGCAGCTCTGGCGATGTTCCCTTGTTTGTTTCGACAGTCTCGCGCAAAATGCCCCTCCACCCCGCAGATGTAACACTTGCACTTTCTCTGCTTGTCTTGGTGTTTTCTTTTGAACACCCTTACATGGGATTCATGAGGTTTTCCTTTGTAATTTGTTGCCTTTCGTAGCCCGTATTTCTTTCTTGGCTCTCCATAATATCCTGGGATTGGTATCTAGTTGCAAAAAGTTAAGTCCTTGAGACTTCTTTGTAATGCTGCCTTTTTACATAATTCTGAGAGGTATTGGTATGTGAAGTGTATCCGTGGCATGACGCCAATTGTTGCTCCTGGGTATTTTTCCTCAAATGAAGTCTTTACTTCATCTCCAATTAGTGGGGGTAATTTTCTGAAAAACTTTTCAGATAGTTCTCCCGAGATATACAACCGTCCTGACTTGGCTGCTAGAAACTTGAAGTCATTCATGTATCTGATAATATCTTTCATACTATCACATGACAGCCTTTCAAGGTCTCTATACGCCCTATTTTGTTCTTCGGTGGAGCCTTGGTATGGATCTTCAAGTAAGAATATCCTTCTGATCTGGGATACCACATTCTGAGGGTCATCTGCTATGGCCTCCAGCGCTTCGTATTCGGTTGGGAAGGCCATCCTCCATTGGATCCAAACTTTCTTTTCAACTTCTCCTAGTAAATTCTCAATGAAAGCCATCTTGCTTTTGTTGCCTTCGAACTGCTTTTCATTTAGCAAATTCACCATAATTGATCCCCATCTATCCAACACGTCTTCGTACATTCCTATGTTTTCTGGAAGTACTAGCATTGCACCATTGTGTTGTTGTGCGGAAGGGAGGTTCCATTGCTCATTATTATTTCCTCCTCTGAACTTAGTCACTGCTGTCCTTAGGTCACCAAACCTGGGTTGTTGGGTTCTTCCTGCACTGCTTTCCGCAGGGGCATAGTTGACCGGTCCCATTACTGGTTCTGTTCTAAGCCTATAGGTTGATGATGCTGAGGAGTAAGCCTTTTCTTCATGCTTTCTGAGTTTTGGGTAGGGTAAAACGTCTTCCTCGTCACTTTCTGCGGCGAATGCTGCTTCTGGTATGCTCTGACCGGGAATTTGTAATTTGTCCTTCTCATCCTCTTCTTCCGCCCCTCCACCTTCCGCGAAAGGGTTGTCAAACCCGTCATTGGGCGGGGTGGTCTCTAGTTTGTCTTTCTTCCATTTTACCTCATATTTTGGGGAAATTTCTTCAAGGTATTAACAATATACCTCAAAGTCGTCAAAATCTGCATCAATCATGAGGTCTCCGTCGTCGTCATCATTTTTTTCTTTGTTGTTAGTGCCTTCTTCCTCGTTGTCATCATCGTCCTATCCTGTGGGTAGTATGCCTTCAACTCCTTCATTCCATCCTGGTGAAGCACTATATTTGACTAGATAGTCAAATTTTCCACTTGGTTCTCCGAGCGTGTCCCAATCTTCCTCGAATGAGGCTGCTGCGATCTCTTCACCTATTTCTTCCTCGTCCAATTCATTAACCGAGAAAGATTGCCTGGGAGGTAGTTGATTATACTGTCCAAATCTCAACGAGGTGTACCCGTCAGATCTGTTTCTTACTTCCACGCTACTTGGTGCTTGTATTCCTTGTTGTTGGGGTAGTTTTAGCATCCACCTTTTCCCTTGGAGCTCCTGAGCTGTATACTTTCTTCTAGGGATTGCTTTGACTCCTTTGCTGGCCAAGTAATCAGATACGTTCTGAACATTATATCTGAATGCTGCATAGCTTGTGTTTGTCAGTCTGCCAATCAAGGATCGTGTGATTAACAGATTGCTTTCAGCTCCTTGCTGTCGCTCCCGGGATTTTCATCCTAGTACAAGCGCGAAAGTGGCACCGAAACAGAGTCGCCAGCAATGTGTATTTATCCCACGAGAGGGAAAGGAAACACCGCATAAACCTGAAGGAAAGGAAAGAGCATGGTCTTACGACCAAGAGAAAGGGTAAGGGAGTCGGTTACGCGAGAGGAAGGTATTAGCACCCTCACACGTCCATCGTACCCGATGGGATCCACGTTTGCTTGTCTCGATCAAAGGGTGTCAGAAAAGGATACTGGAAAAAGAACTGCTAGCTGGAGAACTAGAAAGAGAAAGAGAAATAAATGTAGGGAAAATAAAAGAAGTGCTCGCATGGGCCCTACCCCACTGCCTACGTATCTCATCGGGAACATGAGAATCAGAGCGACGTAGTTCCCCTCACTAGGGATGGATTGTTTGTGTTTTTTAGTGGAATACGTCAACGTTCGCGTCCTAGCAGTTTAGGTGTTGCAGCTCGCTGTAGGGAGACTTAGGCGTTACCTGTTTGCGGTAGAACGGAAATGACGCTTCCTTAAGGAATGATTGAAGGAGATGAGGAAAGAATTCCCGAAGGAAAGACGTTATTGTTTGTTTTTGTCTTTTAGAAAGAAGTGTTTTGAATGTTTTTGTGTTTTGTAACTCGTATTGTATTTAAGTCCCTCATGTAGGATCGAATGCCTCGCATATCGTCCCCAGACGGTACGTATGTTAAACATTCTCCCAAAGAAATGAGAGAAGACCCCTCACCTCCTTGTTCCCACATGAAAGTCCTAAATACAATATTTGTTATGCCTTTATTAAGTATTTTTTTACTTTTATTATAAGATGAGAAGAAGACTCAAATGGAAGAGAAAGGTAAAAATCTATATGAACTAAGACTCAATCCTAATTGATTAGTTAGGGGAGTGATCCTAAAGGTTTGTGTGGTTGCAAAACCTAAAGTCTAAGGAAGGAAGAAGAGACTCAAAGTGTAAGAGAAAACGGGAGTTAGTTGTTAGTGTGCTCGCCAAGGATAGGGATCCTCGTGCCTACGTATCCTCATTAGGGAATGAGGAATCAGAGCATCCGTAGTTCGTGGTAACGACCACGGATAGAAAACGGTCTCGATCGCATGGGTGCGAGAGAACAAAAGGGAAGGACACACAGAAAGTCTATGGGGAAACTCGGTCCTACAAGTCAGCATGTAATGATGGTCCTAAGGTCAGGATCAGAAAGGGAAATCTACCTAATGTTGTCATGCATGGATTAGTCCTATGTTATGTTTTCTAACCTATCTAACTTAGACAAGTTAGACTAGGTATCCTAATGAGGAACCAAAAACTAAAACAAGCAATACAATGATATCACATATCAAAGTAGACCAATAAAAAAGATGTGAGTGAGATCACATAAGCGTCAACATCGGTCGATGTGAGCTAAAGACAATGAGTGGGGGTTGGTTGCGAACCCTATCTTCCACTTGACCGACTCGATAATAGAAGCAGGTGATGTTCAAAGCTTCAATCATGTAATGAGAGCTAAGAACGACTCAACTAGAATAACGGGGGTCGATTGCGAACCCTACCTTCCGTCAATTGCCTCCTTAGAGGTCTTCAGCACAATATCAAACAAGCACAATCATGGCCTCACTTGAGGGCTTTCCATACAATCTTACTTATCATGGCATCGTCTATCCCTACTTCTCATGGCATTCGAAAGCATTAAAGAGAAGTGAAGAGATAAGAGGTCTTACTAAATGGATATGAATCCGTAGCAAAGCAACGAAAGCGCAACGAAAGCAAGTCACGAAAGCACCTATAAACAAATAGCAAACCAAGTTAGAAACAAGATTTTATTTACAAAATGAAATGGTCACACCACCTTCGGAATGTCTCCTTTATGTACCTTGCACATGTGAACCAAAGACATTAGTAATAACAAGAGAGTGTATGTACAACATGAAAAGCTAAGTCTAATGACTATGTACGTTTGAGTCACATTAGTCACGGTGAAAGACCTAAAAGGGTTATGAGATCACGAGTCAAGTTACAACTATGCTACAAGACCAATCTACTTTGAAATTAAAGGTAAACCAACAAAAGAAATCACCTAAGGGTTACAAGTATAGGCAAAGGACATGAAAGTAAACCAAAACCATAATTGAACTCATGTTAGAAGTGTGCACATATCTTATAAACATCCACCAATGGCTACGGTAAAACAAGTTTAAGTCCTTAAGACAAAACAAGGCAATGAGCCATAAACAGCAGCAACAACAACGCTCCAGCACCTGCATAGCTATAAAAACCAGGAACAAGTAAAAACAGCCTATAACAGCTACTATTTCCAGCACAGGACATGTGTATATGCAACCAGACAGAATAGCAACATTTTACAGCACACTTTGTGCACAGCAGCTGTATATGTGGCAGCAACTTCTACATTTAACTAATCAAGTGTAAAACACTACAAAACAAACTCAAAGATTAGTCAAAATTCAAATGGAAAGATCAATAAGAAGTAATTGAAATCAATGCTAAATGTATACAACAAATAGTCAAAAATCTATGCAAAACATATTAAAGACTATTAACAAAGTTACCAAATGAAACTATTAAAATGATTAGTCAATGTTATCATTAAAATCTAAGTAAAGTCAATGTAAGAACAAAATCAATTCAAACTATGTCAATGTCAATTAGTCCAAAGTTAATTTCTAATTCTAAAATGATTAATGAATAATTAGTGGTCAATTAAGCCAAAAACATATTATCAAGTCCTCAAGCTACAAAACAAACTATCAAGCAATTAAGCTAAAAACCGATTAGTGAACCATTAAGCTAAAAACGATTAAAAACAAACATTGAGCGATTAAGCTAAAAACGGTTACGGAACAATTAAGCTAAACAATCAATTAATGAATGCTTAAGCAAAAAATCAATTAATGCAATTAGGCTAAAAACAATCGGGCAAACCAATTATCAAAATCTACAACTAATTAATCACAAGATTAGGATCTAAAATTAATATCTAAATTGAATTGAAATTGGTTCCTAAACAAAAGTTGATCGAAATTAACTTCTAACAAACTAATCCTAAGTCAAAAGCAATTTCTAATTAGAATTTCTAATATGAATTTTCTATTTCAATTTATTAATACAACCAATTACCTGAATCTAATTATCCCCAAAATCAATTACGTAAAATAAAAAATCTACATTAAAAACTCAACTTACAATTAATTCTTTTAAAAAATGTGTAGGGTGTTGAATGTGCTTACGGTGTGTGGAGTGAAACAGATTGGAACCTAATCCAATTTACATGAAACCCGGCCCAAATCTCTTCAGCATTGAGAAGAACTTGTCTTCTTAAACCCTAGAGTATCACAACAACTCATTCTCTTCTTCCTTGCGAGCGCCGTTTCAGCTTCTCCGCCCTCCACCTTTCTCAAACTCGTCGCGCCGCCATGACAACATCGCCATCCTCTTCTTCCAACCGCTAGTCCTCTCGCTCTCAAACCACATCAACCTCCTTGCGCCGATAACAACATCATCATCGCCTTCTCCATTCGCTCGTATCTGCCACCTTCTTCGTATCGTTTCTCCGCTCACAACAATCCGTAGCCGGAAATCAAAACTACACCGGATCTCTTTGCTCTGACCACCATCTCACACGGCTATCACGACATTTAACCTACCTCGTTATCATCATCTTTGGCTCACCTCAGCCTTACTCCATCATTCAAATAGAAAACGACGGCGACGCGACGACTTAATCGAGATCGAAAGAGAAAGAAGCGTTTACCGGTATCGACGAAGAGCTCAAGTTGTTCAGGTACGAATCGATTCTTGATCCGCTCCTCTTCCTCTTTTTGATTTACACTTCTGCAGTTCGGGATGATGCCGCGAACTCGTTCTTCTACTCCTTCTTCGTGTTGTTGTAGAATGTTGAATCTGCGAATGATTTGTGAACTGTTCTTGAATTCGTCTTTTCCGCGTGACCTGTTCTTCTCCTCTGTTGTTCTCATTGAATCGCTCTTGTGATGTTGTTTTATGCAGGTTCTTGGCGATGAATTTCAGAAGGTTTACGACAATTGCGAATTACGGTTTGTTATTGTTAGATTTCAGTGCAGAATCTTGAAGATGATAGTGGTGATTCTGGAATCGAAGATGATGCAGAATTCGTGAGTTTGGAGTGTTGTTGTTGCAAAAACTGTTGAAAATGGACAGATTGAAGATACTGCAGAACTTTGATGGAAGAATCGGTACTCTGAGGTTAGTTGCAGGTTTTCGTAAACTGAAGAATGATGAAAAGTGGAGGATAGATATGGAAGATCATGGCGTGAAGTCTCTGCAGTTCTGATTTGTTGTTGAAGATGATGAACGTTGAAGGTGGAATTGAAGAGTTCTGTTAGAGTTGTTATGGCGATTAGAAATTCGGTTAGAACGGTTAGCAGAAGTTGGTTTTTTGGTGTAAAAAATGGTTAGAGGATTTCTGTTAACTGTTATGAAATAAATTATTAGGAGGTTAGTTAAGAAAAAAATGGTTAGGGAGGAAAATGGTTTAGTGTATTTCTGTTGTAGTTGGTAGAAGTTAGTTTGGAATTGGGATTTTCTGGATAGGGATTTCTTTCTGCTATGGATTTCTGGTGTAGCTTTTTCTGTCATGGCTATTTCTTCGTATTTTGAATTCTCAATCTTCTTCTCCTTCAAGTTTTGAACTCTGTTCGCGCGTTGTGTATGTTTAGGGAATTAGTTGAATTTGGATCTTTGACTTTAAATGTGGATATGAACTAAACTGGATAAAAATGGTTTAAGAAAACGGTCTAGAATGTGGGTCCAACAAATGGTCAAAAATGGATAAAAAATTGGTTTCTTAACATGGATATGAATTTGGAAAGTAGGTTTAAAATGGATTTAAAAAATTGGATGTTAAATGGATAATATGGTTTTTAGAAATGGAGTCAAAATAGGTAAGTGGATTTTGGATATATTTTGAAAATGATTTGGATAAAGAATAAAAAAATGGATATTTGGTTGGGAACAAAATGGATATGGACACTTGGATGTAGAATTGGATCAAAATGGATAAGAAAAATGGTTTAGCAAATGGATATCCAAAACTAAAACAAATCCCAAACTCCTTTCACAAGCTTTGGAAAATTAAACACAGCTACTACTGAACAATTCGCAATTGGAGCCATGGCCATTTGAATCGATTATCATATGCACCCTGAACCCACATTTCACATGAACTACCTGACGAGTTCCACACACAACAATTGGACCTTGAATGTACACCGCCTGAGAAGTAACCATTTTGAATGGATAATGATAACCTTCTGAATACGGAAAGCTCAAACCAAAGGAAGATACCTTGATCACATGTCCTTATGCAATATGCAATGCAATGCTTAATGTTTTATTTTTCTATGCTTGAATGCAATGCAATGAAATGAAAGCTCATGCTAAATGATATGAAGAAATGAGAGGGCAAATTTTTGGGTATTACAGCTGCCCCTATTCAATCACTGTAGACCTGAATGGATGATAGCGATTGCTGTCATACTTTCAAGGTATGAAGGGATTGAATACCAAAAATAACCAAAAATTTGCTCTGGATGACGAAGAACAAAAGGGATATAAACCCAACGAGACTGCTGGATTGAATCTTCAATGCAACATTATCGGAGAGATCTGTCTTTTGAACAACGCCAGGCGACTACTGGCTTGCCATACTGTCGATGGACTTTCAACAATGTCTTTTTGAACGACGCCAGGCGACTACTGGCTTGCCATACTGTCGATGGACTTTTAACAATGTCTTTTTGAACGACGCCAGGTGACTACTGGCTTGCCATACTGTCGATGGACTTTTAACAATGTCTTTTTGAACGACGCCAGGCGACTACTGGCTTGCCATACTGTCGATGGACTTGAGCTGCTCCGCCAATCTGTCGTTGGACTTTCTGCCAAACTGTCGTTGGACTTTCACCAATTTATGTTGGATTTCTGCCAAACTGTCGTTGGACTTTTACCAATTTGTGTTGGATTTCTGCCAAACTGTCGTTGGACTTTCATGATCACCAAACTGTCGTTGGAATCTCAAACTTCCCATCTTCAGATGGACTTTTGCAGCTTTGCCAAACCGTCGTTGGACTTCAATGCTTACCAAACCGTCGCTGGAAGCTTTGCCAAACCGTCGTTGGACTTCAATGCTTACCAAACCGTCGTTGGAAGCTTTGCCAAACCGTCGTTGGACTTCAATGCTTACCAAACCGTCGTTGGACTTCAATGCTTACCAAACCGTCGCTGGAAGCTTTGCCAAACCGTCGTTGGACTTTGCCGAGAACGTAGTTATTTATCATCATCCCACCTGCTGGAAAAAACCAACGGTAACACTATCCCACATGCTGGAATAATATGAACGAACTATCTGTATGCCAAAATAACCTGGACTTTGAGCTGTAAACGAGCAATACTGAGAATTACACCACCGGCTGGGTAATATCATATGCTGCCACTTTGCTGAAGAAGAGATTATGTCGATCTCTTTAGACCTTGCTGGGGAATGCCTCTTTTGAGAGGATTTTACAGGAGACCAACGTCCTCAAACTCTACTGGGGATAATAGATTGGGAATATCTTTTGCTGGGGAAGTTCAAAATGCCCCATGCTCGGGAGAGTCAACAACTCCGCTGGGGATTATTCTTTGACAGTCGATCTCTTTAGACCTTGCTGGGGAATGCCTCTTTTGAGAGGATTTTACAGGAGACCAACGTCCTCAAACTCTACTGGGGATAATAGATTGGGAATATCTTTTGCTGGGGAAGTTCAAAATGCCCCATGCTCGGGAGAGTCAACAACTCCGCTGGGGATTATTCTTTGACAAATTTCACATGCTGAAACCTGCGGGAAATATGACACTACCACCTGCTGGCTAATCCCGCCGCGAGAAGCTTCGTTTCTTAGGAGGATTTTATAGAAAACCAAGCGTTTTCACACTCTTCTGGGGATAATATTCGGAACATCCTCTGTCGAGGAAATTCAATACGCCCCATGCTTGGGAAGGTCAATAACTTGCCCTTTGCCCCATGGTATAAGACTTCTTTGAAGAAACGCCATAAGAGGATTTTATAGAAGATTAAACATCTTCAAACTCCTGGCAACTTCACTGGGGATTAACCAACAACTTCGGTGTCTGCGAAGCAACTCTACTAGGGAATTTGCAACCGTTATCGACACAGAAAAGCTTGTAGTTGTTGGAAGTACTGAATGAGAGAATCGACTTAATAAGATACAACGATACCCGGTTGAACTCAGTTCGCTGATATCGAATCGTCGTGACCGACCGCCGACCAAACGATGGACTCAATCAGTAAACGTTGTGACAAAAAGGTGACAAGTGAACCCTTCCCTGAACACGATTGCCCCAGATTAACTGAATCTTCTGCGTGGGGATAAGTGATTGCTCGTCTAGAAGACATGATCCCGTGATCTCGCAAAGGCTTCCATTTTGCCTTTGAGCCTAGTATGAGGCTGCTACCTGCAAGCAAAGGATATGCACGTATGCCCCGTGTTGGATATGACTTCTACAACAGAGAAAATCTAACTCTGAACCACCACTTGTTGGGGAGAAAGGTTTTGATGCATCTCTTGCTGGGAGCGTTATTAATGAAGCCTGCTAAAGACGGGGGACCACAAATGCCTTGGGTTTGAATGCCCCTTTGTTTCAAGCCTTTTGGCTGATTGACTGCATATGCGTGAACAACAGTTCTTACAATTTTCCACTTGCCCCAGACCATCACAGTCCACCAGAAAGAAGTTGCCTCAAGAGGATTTTACAGAAGACTTGACATCCAAAACGCCTCAATGTCTTCACACTCTTGGAGAGATTCGTCGAATCTCGACGTAACTGCCTCGGATCGCATGGATTACTTAGAAGAAGTCATCTCAAGAGGATTTTACAGAAGACTTGGCAAGCTCAATGCTTCAGTGTCTTCAAACTCTTGGAGAGATTCGTCGGATCTCAAATTAGCTGCTTCAGATTGTATGGTCTACAGAGGATTTCGCCTTGCGAAGATTTATGAACAATCTCATACCACCGTGAGATATTCTGCCTCAGTATTCTGAACCCTGGATAGGCTGATTAGCCGTCTAGACGGACTACCTTCTCATACCCTTGGGATAGCCTGCCCTAGTATGAACCTTGAAGTGGTTTTGCCCCAGTTTGGCTGAACTTTGAAGAGATTTCTCGACGTGATTGGCTCAGATTGGCTACACCTTAAAGAGATGGTTCGACGTGATTGCCCCGGATTGACTACGTCTTAGCACAATTTGTTGGGAAAGCTCCTGCTCAACAAAGTTTCCTGAGGAAGTACCATTGTATGTGGCTGTCCTTTGGGAGTTTCAGGATTATCAACTCGGCAAGATTAAGCTTCTGGACTGAATTTCCATCTGTAAACTTCTTTTGATGTCGAACATATGTATGCAAGCAGAAAATGTTTTAATCTGAGAATGAAAATTCTAATGCAACACACATGTTAATCTTGAAGTTCTACTGCAAAGATGTCGCAAACCCCTTTGTGAGCAGATCACGGGTTAGGATATGACATTAATTTTTGAATGAAAGAATGCAATGCACATGCAACACCAATAAAGATCTTTTAGCACAACTCATAGGAGTCAGGAACGCTATCTCTTGGTAGTATGCTTTCGAAATAACCCTATTTCAATTAGGACTTTTGAGGGTTGTATCGTGGCCTGGTTCACGGTTTTGAGAAAAAAGGATTTAAGGCTCAAAGTTTATTGGTGCCCACCCACTCTTCGTGATGTTCTCCAGTCCTACGTTTAAATAATTTGACACAAACACTCATTTCTCAAAAAAGATTTTGTGATCTTTAAGGAATCCATGCATTTGATGGTTTGACACCTAATGAGGCTTTGGAGTAACATTCACCCCTTTTGTCTTTTGTTCGTAGTCACACGACTTTGTTCTTGCTCGAGGATTTTCTTTTGTAATCCATTTGTTTTTCGCTTTTTCATTCTTTTGCTTTTTGATCCCTAATTTTTGCCTGGACTAATTCTTTTGAATCTTTAGATGTTGGAGTCCAGCGGGATGCCCTAACTTTTGCCTAAGTTGCTTATTTTCAAGTTTCAACTTAGCGGGTTTTTTTCATTTTTTTATTCATTTTCTTTTTCCTTGAACACGTCGTGTGACACTGGCCTGTCTTGACTTTGTTGAAAGGGTTGTGACTGCCTCACTCTTTGATTGTTGATGGATAACCATTGTGGTTTCACATCTCTTGACCTCTCAGCGGTGGAATAGAAGGTAATGGATCCTCAGATGCACACCCCTTTTGAAATTTGAACGTCGGTCAAATTAACTGATGCCTACCCTGCCCCTGGGTTAAGTGTGAGGGTTTTTTCGTACGAAAAGAAACTCCTACTTCAAGGCTCAAAGGGGTTAACGAGGGTTTATCTCCCTTATATCTCCAGTGTTTGGGGAGTTGAAACAATGCCTGTACATCCTCAACAGGGCTTTATTCGAAAGCACACAATTAGATATTTTTGCATTCTCAAGTCATCATCCTCCCTCAAGAGTTTAAGCACGACAGTTGGTATTGCAATGCACATATACAAACTTATGAGTGAATACGAATGGATCACTTCAAGAAAAACATGCTTATTGTATTATGATTAACATAAAAAGAAAAACAGATTTCATGCATGCATACAAATGTTTTGACAAACATAAAAAGCTACACATGAGAATGCAGTAAAGAAGCTAAATGATTGTCCTTGTTGAGGAGGCTTGACTCCGTCTGGACTTGTTGCTTCTGATGATGTTTTTGCAAACTGGGTGCTCAATCTGACGAAGAAAGTTCAATTTATGGGTCACCCATCTGGTGTGATAACCTTTGAGTCAATCACGTCTTGCACCTTGTCTTTACCTTTACCTCTGAAAGACTTGCAATCGTCGATTAAATGGTCAGGTACCCCAGGATGGTAGTCATACCTGGCATTTGGCATTGAAACCCCAAAGGAAGCTTTGTCGAAGATGATCCTGATGCGACTAGCTCAACCAGTTTGAATTTGAGCAAACAAGGAGACCCGTTGCGCGTACGGCATCGGAATGGGATCAAACTTCTTCTCAAGTTGTTTTGGCCTTTGCCCATATGCTCTGCCCCTAGGACTCTCTTGGGGAGATGGAGTTGGAAGCTGACAAGAGATATCTGGAGGAAAGAAATTAATAAATAAGGTTGATAGATAAGGTTGCTCGCAAAGATCTCGCACGATCTCCTGCCTACGTATCTCCATTGGCTAATGAAGAATCAGAGCGACGTAGTTCCCCTCACCAGTGATAAGGATTGCTTTGTTTCCTTAACACCGCATTCTGGATTTCTGTAAGCGGACCCATCTGAGACTTCACCCGGTTGAATTCTTCTCTCAGCAGTTTCTGACCTTGGGACAATGCTTGAATGTCCACCATAAAATGCCCCAGTTGGGCCTTCATCTCAGTCACCTCCGCTCGGAGCTGTTCCATATCTGAACCCTGATTGTGGTGAATCGTGTAGTTGGAAGAAGTCATGTTGGCCGTCCTGCAGAGAATACCAAGTCAAAATGAGAAATCCGCTCCGGAACACCTGTTATGCATATAAGAGTATGAGAATGCCATGCAGAATGCCATGTTCGAATATTTCCAAGGGATCATTATGCTTTGATTCGAATTTTTTTTTATAGAAAAAACATAAGAAATGGATAGAAATGCTCAGTGGCAAGTCTCAAAGTTAATATCCCTTGGAAATACAAGAACATGTATGCGAACATGATGATGCAGATGCAACAGGCATGGGATCAAAGCTTCCATATAATCTGGATAATTGTTGTGCTGATGGCTGAATAAGCTCATAGGTCGGCTCTGAAGAGAACACCGGAATGCCAGAATATCCAACTAATCAGAATACCAGGAGGCCGGGATATCAGAATACCAGAATAAACAGAACACCGGCGTGATCAGAATATGGGAATGCCAGAATATCGGCATAATCACGGTGCCGGAATAATCGGAATACCATAATACCAGGCTGATGAGTCCACACTGATAAGAGAACCAGAATACCGGGTAGGATGAAGGTTACGGTTACCTGCAAACCTGTAAACAACCCGCCCCTCTCACATGTGGGTACTAGGATGTTCAGTATCCCGGGCTCTCAGGTCGAGAAATGATGATACGTTCACCATTTCTGGTTTGGCATCATCATCAACGAGGAGGCCTCAACTGATTCACAAAATGAAAGGTCCTCAGCTTCTGACACTGAGGTCGAGAAGCAATAGTACATTCATCCCTCGGGGTACAGTACTATCGCCAATCGAGGAGTGCCTCCACTGATTCTCTTTCAAAAAAGATATCCTATAGCGAGTTCCCAGCATTGGGTCCTCGGATCGAGAATGTGCAATGGGTTTGCCACGGAATGTGGTCTGCCACTGTCACAACTCGGGAGGAGTGCCGCAACTGAGTCCTCGGGGATGGTCACCAGAGTCAACAGTTCCTCAAGAGAATAACTACTGGCCTGCATAACATGCAGTAGCAGAAAGCTCCTGATAGAACCTCGTCTGGTTGTGGGTCTCATGAACAACAATACGTGGTCACCACCATGCAAGCGTCATAACTATCCACTCTAATACCTATGTGTGTACTCAAGCCTGGGTAGTGGGCTTATCTCTCAGAACACCCTTGCCCACCAAACAGAAAACAACAGCACAGTCCAGCACAATAATGATATGTCATGTAGTAAATGCGATAAATACAGTAATGTACAGTAAAGCAGTAAGTAACCATACAATAAAACGGTAAATACAGCATAACAGTAATCACCCAATGAAAGAAAAACAGACAAGCGCTAGGATTGACTCGCTTAGGGATGGACCAGCAGGAGGTCAACCTGTCCCCAGCAGAGTCGCCAGCTGTCGCTCCCGGGATTTTCATCCTAGTACAAGCGCGAAAGTGGCACCGAAACAGAGTCGCCAGCAATGTGTATTTATCCCACGAGAGGGAAAGGAAACACCGCATAAACCTGAAGGAAAGGAAAGAGCATGGTCTTACGACCAAGAGAAAGGGTAAGGGAGTCGGTTACGCGAGAGGAAGGAATTAGCACCCTCACGCGTCCATCAAACCCGATGGGATCCACGCTTGCTTGTCTCGATCAAAGGGTGTCGGAAAAGGATACTGGAAAAAGAACTACTAGCTGGAGAACTAGAAAGAGAAAGAGAAATAAATGTAGGGAAAATAAAAGAAGTGCTCGCATGGGCCCTACCCCACTGCCTACGTATCTCATCGGGAACATGAGAATCAGAGCGACGTAGTTCCCCTCACTAGGGATGGATTGTTTGTGATTTTTAGTGGAATATGTCAACGTTCGTGTCCTAGCAGTTTAGGTGTTGCAGCTCGCTGTAGGGAGACTTAGGCGTTACCTGTTTGCGGTAGAACGGAAATGACGCTTCCTTAAGGAATGATTGAAGGAGATGAGGAAAGAATTCCCGAAGGAAAGACGTTATTGTTTGTTTTTGTCTTTTAGAAAGAAGTGTTTTGAATGTTTTTGTGTTTTGTAACTCGTATTGTATTTAAGTCCCTCATGTAGGATCGAATGCCTCGCATATCGTCCCCAGACGGTACGTATGTTAAACATTCTCCCAAAGAAATGAGAGAAGACCCCTCACCTCCTTATTCCCACATGAAAGGCCTAAATACAATATTTGTTATGCCTTTATTAAGTATTTTTTTACTTTTATTATAAGATGAGAAGAAGACTCAAATGGAAGAGAAAGGTAAAAATCTATATGAACTAAGACTCAATCCTAATTGATTAGTTAAGGGGAGTGATCCTAAAGGTTTGTGTGGTTGCAAAACCTAAAGTCTAAGGAAGGAAGAAGAGACTCAAAGTGTAAGAGAAAACGGGAGTTAGTTGTTAGTGTGCTCGCCAAGGATAGGGATCCTCGTGCCTACATATCCTCATTAGGGAATGAGGAATCAGAGCATCCGTAGTTCGTGGTAACGACCACGGATAGAAAATGGTCTCGATCGCATGGGTGCGAGAGAACAAAAGGGAAGGACACACAGAAAGTCTATGGGGAAACTCGGTCCTACAAGTCAGCATGTAATGATGGTCCTAAGGTCAGGATCAGAAAGGGAAATCTACCTAATGTTGTCATGCATGGATTAGTCCTATGTTATGTTTTCTAACCTATCTAACTTAGATAATTTAGACTAGGTATCCTAATGAGGAACCAAAAACTAAAACAAGCAATACAATGATATCACATATCAAAGTAGACCAATAAAAAAGATGTGAGTGAGATCACATAAGCGTCAACATCGGTCGATGTGAGCTAAAGACAATGAGTGGGGGTTGGTTGGGAACCCTATCTTCCACTTGACCGACTCGATAACAGAAGCAGGTGATGTTCAAAGCTTCAATCATGTAATGAGAGCTAAGAACGACTCAACTAGAATAACGGGGGTCGATTGCGAACCCTACCTTCCGTCAATTGCCTCCTTAGAGGTCTTCAGCACAATATCAAACAAGCACAATCATGGCCTCACTTGAGGGCTTTCCATACAATCTTACTTATCATGGCATCGTCTATCCCTACTTCTCATGGCATTCGAAAGCATTAAAGAGAAGTGAAGAGATAAGAGGTCTTACTAAATGGATATGAATCCGTAGCAAAGCAACGAAAGCGCAACGAAAGCAAGTCACGAAAGCACCTATAAACAAATAGCAAACCAAGTTAGAAACAAGATTTTATTTACAAAATGAAATGGTCACACCACCTTCGGAATGTCTCCTTTATGTACCTTGCACATGTGAACCAAAGACATTAGTAATAACAAGAGAGTGTATGTACAACATGAAAAGCTAAGTCTAATGACTATGTACGTTTGAGTCACATTAGTCACAGTGAAAGACCTAAAAGGGTTATGAGATCACGAGTCAAGTTACAACTATGCTACAAGACCAATCTACTTTGAAATTAAAGGTAAACCAACAAAAGAAATCACCTAAGGGTTACAAGTATAGGCAAAGGACATGAAAGTAAACCAAAACCATAATTGAACTCATGTTAGAAGTGTGCACATATCTTATAAACATCCACCAATGGCTACGGTAAAACAAGTTTAAGTCCTTAAGACAAAACAAGGCAATGAGCCATAAACAGCAGCAACAACAACGCTCCAGCACCTGCATAGCTATAAAAACCAGGAACAAGTAAAAACAGCCTATAACAGCTACTATTTCCAGCACAGGACATGTGTATATGCAACCAGACAGAATAGCAACATTTTACAGCACACTTTGTGCACAGCAGCTGTATATGTGGCAGCAACTTCTACATTTAACTAATCAAGTGTAAAACACTACAAAACAAACTCAAAGATTAGTCAAAATTCAAATGGAAAGATCAATAAGAAGTAATTGAAATCAATGCTAAATGTATACAACAAATAGTCAAAAATCTATGCAAAACATATTAAAGACTATTAACAAAGTTACCAAATGAAACTATTAAAATGATTAGTCAATGTTATCATTAAAATCTAAGTAAAGTCAATGTAAGAACAAAATCAATTCAAACTATGTCAATGTCAATTAGTCCAAAGTTAATTTCTAATTCTAAAATGATTAATGAATAATTAGTGGTCAATTAAGCCAAAAACATATTATCAAGTCCTCAAGCTACAAAACAAACTATCAAGCAATTAAGCTAAAAACCGATTAGTGAACCATTAAGCTAAAAACGATTAAAAACAAACATTGAGCGATTAAGCTAAAAACGGTTACGGAACAATTAAGCTAAACAATCAATTAATGAATGCTTAAGCAAAAAATCAATTAATGCAATTAGGCTAAAAACAATCGGGCAAACCAATTATCAAAATCTACAACTAATTAATCACAAGATTAGGATCTAAAATTAATATCTAAATTGAATTGAAATTGGTTCCTAAACAAAAGTTGATCGAAATTAACTTCTAACAAACTAATCCTAAGTCAAAAGCAATTTCTAATTAGAATTTCTAATATGAATTTTCTATTTCAATTTATTAATACAACCAATTACCTGAATCTAATTATCCCCAAAATCAATTACGTAAAATAAAAAATCTACATTAAAAACTCAACTTACAATTAATTCTTTTAAAAAATGTGTAGGGTGTTGAATGTGTTTACAGTGTGTGGAGTGAAACAGATTGGAACCTAATCCAATTTACATGAAACCCGGCCCAAATCTCTTCAGCATTGAGAAGAACTTGTCTTCTTAAACCCTAGAGTATCACAACAACTCATTCTCTTCTTCCTTGCGAGCGCCGTTTCAGCTTCTCCGCCCTCCACCTTTCTCAAACTCGTCGCGCCGCCATGACAACATCGCCATCCTCTTCTTCCAACCGTTAGTCCTCTCGCTCTCAAACCACATCAACCTCCTTGCGCTGATAACAACATCATCATCGCCTTCTCCATTCGCTCGTATCTGCCACCTTCTTCGTATCGTTTCTCCGCTCACAACAATCCGTAGCCGGAAATCAAAACTACACCGGATCTCTTTGCTCTGACCACCATCTCACACGGCTATCACGACATTCAACCTACCTCGTTATCATCATCTTCGGCTCACCTCAGCCTTACTCCATCATTCAAATAGAAAACGACGGCGACGCGACGACTTAATCGAGATCGAAAGAGAAAGAAGCGTTTACCGGTATCGACGAAGAGCTCAAGTTGTTCAGGTACGAATCGATTCTTGATCCGCTCCTCTTCCTCTTTTCGATTTACACTTCTGCAGTTCGGGATGATGCCGCGAACTCGTTCTTCTACTCCTTCTTCGTGTTGTTGTAGAATGTTGAATCTGCGAATGATTTGTGAACTGTTCTTGAATTCGTCTTTTCCGCGTGACCTGTTCTTCTCCTCTGTTGTTCTCATTGAATCGCTCTTGTGATGTTGTTTTATGCAGGTTCTTGGCGATGAATTTCAGAAGGTTTACGACAATTGCGAATTATGGTTTGTTATTGTTAGATTTCAGTGCAGAATCTTGAAGATGATAGTGGTGATTCTGGAATCGAAGATGATGCAGAATTCGTGAGTTTGGAGTGTTGTTGTTGCGAAAACTGTTGAAAATGGACAGATTGAAGATACTGCAGAACTTTGATGGAAGAATCGGTACTCTGAGGTTAGTTGCAGGTTTCCGTAAACTGAAGAATGATGAAAAGTGGAGGATAGATATGGAAGATCATGGCGTGAAGTCTCTGCAGTTCTGATTTGTTGTTGAAGATGATGAACGTTGAAGGTGGAATTGAAGAGTTCTGTTAGAGTTGTTATGGCGATTAGAAATTCGGTTAGAACGGTTAGCAGAAGTTGGTTTTCTAGTGTAAAAAATGGTTAGAGGATTTCTGTTAACTGTTATGAAATAAATTGTTAGGAGGTTAGTTAAGAAAAAAATGGTTAGGGAGGAAAATGGTTTAGTGTATTTCTGTTGTAGTTGGTAGAAGTTAGTTTGGAATTGGGATTTTCTGGATAGGGATTTCTTTCTGCTATGGATTTCTGGTGTAGCTTTTTCTGTCATGGCTATTTCTTCGTATTTTGAATTCTCAATCTTCTTCTCCTTCAAGTTTTGAACTCTGTTCGCGCGTTGTGTATGTTTAGGGAATTAGTTGAATTTGGATCTTTGACTTTAAATGTGGATATGAACTAAACTGGATAAAAATGGTTTAAGAAAACGGTCTAGAATGTGGGTCCAACAAATGGTCAAAAATGGATAAAAAATTGGTTTCTTAACATGGATATGAATTTGGAAAGTAGGTTTAAAATGGATTAAAAAAATTGGATGTTAAATGGATAATATGGTTTTTAGAAATGGAGTCAAAATAGGTAAGTGGATTTTGGATATATTTTGAAAATGATTTGGATAAAGAATAAAAAAATGGATATTTGGTTGGGAACAAAATGGATATGGACACTTGGATGTAGAATTGGATCAAAATGGATAAGAAAAATGGTTTAGCAAATGGATATCCAAAACTAAAACAAATCCCAAACTCCTTTCACAAGCTTTGGAAAATTAAACACAGCTACTGCTGAACAATTCGCAATTGGAGCCATGGCCATTTGAATCGATTATCATATGCACCCTGAACCCACATTTCACATGAACTACCTGACGAGTTCCACACACAACAATTGGACCTTGAATGTACACCGCCTGAGAAGTAACCATTTTGAATGGATAATGATAACCTTCTGAATACGGAAAGCTCAAACCAAAGGAAGATGCCTTGATCACATGTCCTTATGCAATATGCAATGCAATGCTTAATGTTTTATTTTTCTATGCTTGAATGCAATGCAATGAAATGAAAGCTCATGCTAAATGATATGAAGAAATGAGAGGGCAAATTTTTGGGTATTACACTTGCCATTCTTCATATCCATGTGTTTGGACTGCCAGCTGGATGTGGTTGTAGAAGTCATGGATACTTATCATCATCTCGAGGGCAATATAGACTAATTGTGTTCCCTCTGATAAGTCAATTTCCATAGATCCGATAATGGACCTATCGCTATTCCACCGGGTGTCACGTAGTACAATCAACGCATTTGTTCCTGCGAATTTGTTATGAAGTGGGTGTATCCTGATCATCATGAGGCCGAGGTGAATATGTTGGAATCCTTCTCTCTTGAGTACTTTGTAGCTAGTCCGATTTATAAAATTCAGATCTAACTGTTGATTTTCTCCCGTTACAAGGATTTTTTCCTCTGATCTGTGCTGGTACACACGATGCCTCTGTTCTTGCCACCTGGAATCATATAATACTTCAGCTGGTATCATCATGACTCTTCTTATTTGGGACATCTCAAGTTCTTGATCTGGGTCGACCTGACTTTCAAGGCTTCTTTGGTACTGGTTTCCGAATATCCTCGGCAGTCTCCTTTGAGCTTCATACGTCAACCTGGTTCCTAGACGGTAATCACGAATTTGGTCCTCTTGCGAGGGTGTTTGCTCACTCCTTCCAACTCCCGTGAAAGGGGGCAGTTGTTGTGTTCTGCTCATCTTGCAAGCTTCCTGAGTTCGAAGCTCAGTTCTTCAGCAAATTCTTTGTACCAATTTGCAAGAGCCTTTGCTTGTCCGTTGTCTATGCCTGCGAAGAACTCCGATACGTCTTTGCACCACCTGATTTTTAGCCTTGTTTCCACTCGATCTTTGTAGGATGGTTTTCGCTTCCAACGTCTTGACACAATTTTTCCACTTGGACTTTTCAGGTGTCTCGGATGATTCTGAGAAAAGAAAGGGCCTTGATTCAATGGGTCTTGATTCATCCGCGTTTCTTTTCTATTGTGAAAATCTTCAAGGGATCCTTGAAGACGTAAAAGGGGGCATTTTCTTTCGGCTTCTTTTCGACTGGTTTTCCTAGAGAAAGACCTTCTAGGTTTCGCCTGATGCCTTCGAGGGCTTCTTCAAAGTTGTCGCCTCCTGAGGCTGCTATCTTTCCTTTTGTGTGCGCCTTTAGTTGTTGTAGCTCTTCTGACAGGTCGTCAAGCTTTTCACTGATCCTTACTAGAAGTTGGATGATTGTGTTGTTTTGTTTAAGAAGTGCTATAGTGGCTCCTTTGAGGTGATCCGTAGGTTTAGCAAAACCGACAGATGGTTCTTCTATGGATTCAGTTGCTTTTACAGCTTCTTTATAAATGGCGGTTTCGGAAGTAAGTCTCCAGCTCATAAAAAGAGTCTTTCACCTTGCAAGGTTCCTGATCCTTCTTTGAATGTTTTTCTTCTAGATCCTGAAGTCGTGAGCAAGATCAGGATTTTCTTCTTTGAAATGTTGTACAACGTCTTCTAACCACCTTAGTTGCACTCTAGCCTCAACTATTTCTGTGTAGTTTGGTTGGAGTATAACTTTTCGTTGGATAAGTTTTCCTCCTGGTGATCTAAGATAACCAGGAACACTGAGCATAAGTTGATTTTTGTATCTGAAATCCTAGCTTTGAACTAGTTCCTAGATTTTTAGGGAAATATCTGGGTTTACTTTTCAGGTTCTTTGGTATTATTCTTTCATACGCAGTTACAAGTGTTACAAGGATTTTGACTCATGTATGGGTTACTGAACCACAAACGGAAACTCCTTTTCCTGGGTTCAGTACCATACCACACCCTTTTGCCTTCCTCCAAATAAAAGGTGTAACCAATATGAAAAGACTAACACCAAAGTTCCTTACTTAGCTTCCCCAGAAACAAATTAGTTGGCCATCAGAACCTTTTCAGGCTCTGATACCAGAAATGGGCGGAAGCATAAAAGACATAATAAAGGTAAAAAGGAAAAGGTTCAGAACTTTAATACCTTCTTCAAACTGAAATATTTTACAGAGTTTATTTTACAAACTTCACGAATTTACAAGAGATACAAGAAAATGGAAATTATGGTTTGTAGTATGTTTCAGAGTATGAGGGTTGTGTGTTTCTCGATGATCTGAAACGAACCATGAAGTCCTATTATATAGCAATAGATTGGAGGCCATCTTCCAAGAAAAGAAAGAATCTCTCCGGAGCTACATATAGAGATTCAACAAAGAAGCGGTCGAGGTCCATACGACCGGCCATATAAAATTATATCTCATCATCAAAGGACTGCGGGTTGGTTCCAAGTTCGCAGAATCTGTCGGATTACACTGTCCTCGCAGCTTCGAAGGTTTCCTCGAATGAGCTCAATCACACATTGAGTTCGAGGAAGTAGAAGCAGCCCAGATTGCCCTTGATTTAAGAAGCAGAGAAGGCCCCCGCTACCAGAACATGGAAGACTCCCCTACACCTAGGCGAGGAGGGGATAGGAGAAGAGAAGATTCCCCTTCACCTAAGCGAGGCGGGGAGAGGAAAAAAGAAAATCAGAATAAAGAGTCCCGCGAATCTCGGGGACCTGCCGGTATTTTCAAAGATTACACTCCACTAAACGTGTCTCGTGCACACATTTTCAGTGAATGTGCAAATTCGGAGTTCGTGAAATGGGGAATCCGCTTCCCAAAACCAACAGCTCCCAAACCAAATACTGATAAATCCAAGTACTACCGGTTCCATCGCAGTCACGGGCATGTTACTGAGGATTGCATCCACCTTAAGAACGCAATCGAAACATTGATTAAAGAGGGCTACCTGAAAAAGTATGCCAAACAAGACGAGGCTCCTCGTCCCACTGGCCAAGAAGCTCTAAATACCGAGGAGTCAAACCATCCGGACACTGGAAAACTGCAAGTTGCCTTAAGCATCACACGACCTGAAGACTTCGGTTTCCAAGAAAATGTTAGCGATGCCGAAGCTGTTCGAAACATATGGAAGAGCTTCCCGGCGGAAGAACTAGTAAGTGTTCGCAGTACCTAGGAAAGTTTCCCCCAAGCCCTAGTCATATCGGGCGGAGACCCTGAACGAGTGACCGTCGGTTCAATAAAGAGGAAGTTCGACGAACTAAGGACATCCACTCCTCGAGACCCAACTCTCAGCTTATCTCGTGGAAAATCATGCCCTATAAGTTTCTATCTCGAGGAATTACCAGGTGGATCCCCGAATGCTAATATACCCCTCCTAATTCGGGCACAAATGGCCAACTTTGATGTGCATCAGATTTTGGTCGATCAGGGAAGCTCGGTGGACATCATGTACACTCACCTCTTCGACACTCTCCAGCTGACAAAGCATCACCTGTCCCCATATGTGGGATCTGATCTACAAGGCTTCAACGGCGCGTCTACTAGACCTCAAGGTTATGTAGAATTATTGGTCACATTTGGAGCAGGTGAACCAGCTCGACAGGCGAAGATGCGTTTCCTAGTGGTCGACTGTCCTTCCCTCTACAACTGCATCTTGGGAAGGACCACTTTGCCTAAAATAACAGCTGTACCATCCACTGTCCACCTAAAAATGAAGTATTATATGACACGAGGACGTGTGGTAACCCTCCACGGGGATATTGAAGCAGCTAGAAGATATTTCGATGCAGAGATCAAAGGTCTAAGTGTTGTCGGTGGCGTCCACCCCAGAAGAGCAACTTCAGATGTCGCACAGGTTCCACTACCGCCGGTCAGCGCGGTCAACCTTGATAGCAGGTTCACCGGGGAACAAGAAGAAGTTGCAGGCAAAGACCTCCCAGTTGAAGTCAACGGGCAGCCTCTCTACCCAACACGCCCCATCCCAGACGGAGATTTCGAGCTGATCCCTCTTGGCGACGGCCCAGAGCGAACTGTGAAGATCGGCCATGGACTCCCCGACCTGGCGAGGAGGCAACTGAAGGCATGTCTCCGAGAGAATGCAGATTTGTTCGCTTGGAGCACTTCAGAGATGCCCGGATTAGATCCTCAAGTGACTTGTCACCAGCTGACTATAGATCCAAATGCTAAGGCTATAGCTCAACGTAGGCGTAGGCAGTCTCCGGAAAAAATGGAGGCTGCTGAAAAAGCTGTAAAAGACCTCCTAGAGGCAAACTTTATTTCGGAGGCCAAGTACACCACTTGGTTGTCCAATGTTGTACTTGTTAAAAAATCTAATGGAAAATGGAGGATGTGCATTGACTACACGGATCTTAATCGGGCATGCCCGAAAGACTCTTACCCATTGCCTAACATTGACCGACTGGTCGACAACTCTGTAGGATTTAAACTATTGTCTTTCATGGATGCTTATTCGGGATATAACCAAATTCCCATGGATGAGGCCGACAGAAAGCGTACAACTTTTATAACTGAGTCGGGCAATTATTATTATAATGTAATGCCCTTTGGTCTGAAGAATGCTGGCGCCACCTACCAACGAATGATGAACAAGGTCTTCCGAGCAGAAATTGGTGACATGCTCGAAGTCTATATGGATGACACGATCGTCAAATCCGCAGAGGAAGTCGACCACGCTGCTCGTCTTAAAAAGGTGTTCGACACGGCGAGGAAATGTCGCATGAGATTCAACCCCGACAAGTGCACTTTCGGTGTTCGAGCAGGGAAATTCCTTGGTTTTTACCTTACGGAGAGAGGAATTGAAGCGAATCCCAACAAATGTAAGGCCTTTGCTGAGATTCCTACTCCAAAGTCAAAGAAGTCGATACAATCACTTAACGGGATGTTAACTGACCTCTCTCGTTTTGTCGCTAAATCTGCCCAATACGCACTCCCATTTTTCAAACTTCTTCGGCAGAAAGCAACATTTGAATGGAGTGAAGAATGCGAACAAGCCCTCCTCCATCTAAAACAAGTCTTATCACAACCCCCGGTCTTGTCCCGACCAGATAACAGGGAAACACTTTTCTTGTACCTGGCCGTCACCGGCGAAGCGGTAAGTGCTGTCCTCATACGGGAGACCCCCGACGGACAGAAACCGATTTATTTCAAGAGCAAAGCTCTTCAGGGTCCCGAGCTCAGATATCAACAAATTGAAAAAGTTGCCTTGGCCCTCGTAACTGCAGCCAGAAGACTACGCCATTACTTCCTGGCCTACACAATTGTTGTAAGAACTGAGCAGCCTATCAGACAGCTCCTTAGTCGGCCAGATATGGCGGGGAGAATGCTCCGGTGGTCTCTCGAGCTATCCGAGTTCGACGTTCGATACAAAGGAAGAAAATCCTTGAAAGCTCAGGTACTGGCCGACTTCATAGCAGAAATGACAGTCCCCGAGTCCTTGACCAATGGCTCCCAAAAATGGACAATTTACGTCGATGGAGCCTCCAGTACAAAGGGCAGTGGGGCAGGCATTATCCTTGAAAATGAGGAAGGCATCTTGATAGAAGTCTCACTAGAGCTATCTTTCAAAACATCAAATAACCAAGCTGAGTATGAGGCATTCCTCGCTTGACTTCGACTTGCAGAAGACCTCGGCGCAAAAGAAGTCAAAATCTTTACAGACTCTCAGCTCGTAACATCACAAGTTCGAGGAGAATTTCAGACCAAAAATGATAGTCTCGTTGAATACCTAACCTTGGTACAAGAAAAGTTGAAGAAATTTGTCTCCGCGGAGGTGGCAAACATCCCGCGCGAGCATAACACTCGAGCAGAAGTGCTCTCCAAGCTAGCGAGCACTAAGAAGAAAGGAGGGAACAAATCAGTGATCCAAGAGATACTGACCCATCCGAGCATCAACAAACCTACCTCGACCACAGAGGTGAATGTTATCGGGGACGCAAACTATTGTATGACTCCAATTTACGAATACCTGATAACGGGCATATTGCCCGACGATCCTAAAGAAGTTGGGATAGTTAAGAGGCGGGCATGTGCATACACCATAGTCGAAGGTAAGCTATATCTCCGAGGATTCTCCATCCCTCTACTCCGGTGCGTCGAGGAAATTAAAGTTTCAGAGATTCTCCAGGAAATACATGAAGGAATCAACGCGCAACATCTAGGCGGAAGATCTTTGGCTCGAAAAGCTCTTCGAGCAGGATATTACTGGCCCACTATGCAACAAGACGCAAAGGAACATGTCAAAAAGTGTGACCGGTGCCAGAGGCATGGGGACATGCACCTCGCTCCTCTAAACGAGCTTAAATCATTGTCATCCCCGTGGCCCTTTGCGTGGTGGGGAATGGATATCCTCGGACCTTTTGTCGTAGGATCATACCAAAATAAGTACCTCATCGTCGGGGTAGATTACTTCACAAAGTGGATCGAGGCGAAAGCATTAGCCAAGATCACTGCTTTCAACATATTACGTTTCTACAAGAGAAATATACTCGCCCGATTCGGCGTGCCTCAGGCCATTGTCACAGACAACGGGACACTGTTCACCGACAGAAACTTCCAAGACTTCGTTGCTAAGCTGGGTACGAAGCAACACTTTACATCGGTCGAACACCCACAAACCAACGGGAAAGCTGAAGCAGCGAACAGAGTAATACTCCGAGGACTCAAACGATGACTTGGCGAAGCCAAACAACGGTGGGTCGAGGAGTTACACAGCGTCCTCTGGGCATATCAAACTATCCCTCATTCCACGACCGAGGAGACCCCGTTCCGGTTAACATATGGAACCGAGGCAGTAATTCCCGTGGAAATCAGGGAACCTTCGAGAAGGACAGAAGCTCCTCTTGACAAAGAAGCGAACAACGAAGCCCTTCGCGAGGAACTCGACCTTGTCGAAGAAATAAGGACGGGTGCATCCCTCAAAGAAGCCTCTTTAAAACAAAAAATAACTTTACGTTATAATGACAAAGTTATCAAACGAGATTTCCAAGTAGGCAGTCTTGTCTTACGGCGAAATCAGAAAAATTCACGTGAAGAAAAGCTGGCCGCAAACTGGGAGGGCCCCTACCGCGTCATTACAAAGACGGGGACAGGTGCTTATTACCTCGAAAGCCTCCAAGGTGAACAACTTGCTCGACCATGGAACGCTGAGAAGCTTAAACAATATTACTGTTAAACACTGCATGTAACTATACAAAAGTTGCCGTTACGGGGAGCGTGCCATGGTACAAGCACGACACCTCTATACGTTAACGAAGGTCAAAAGTCACGTTGTGTGTGCGTTGAACTTTTGGCTCGGCGAGGAGTACTCTATCGAGCTTCATCGTCGACGTACCGTGTAGGCAGAACACCCAGCTCATGATGGGAAGTTCACGCCATGAAAGTAAGACCTCGATCGGCCTCTTAGCTTCATTGAAGGTCGGGGTACAACCCCTGACCGCTCGACCAGCTCTCTTCGCAGTCGAGGATCACTAGAGTCGAGCAAACTCCCAAGTATCCAGCAATTTCAAAATAACTTAGATAAAAATAAGTAAAATACCACACACAGAGCAGATAAAGAGGCAAAATGGAAATACTAAGTCGGGAAAACCCATTGTAAAAATATTACATAAAGCCCTGGCTCTTAGGCCGGGCAAATCAGCAAGTATGGCACGCAGGCCAGTCAATACAAAAAATTGGCACGCAGGCCAAACTGACTACACTATCACTCCGCAACAGCATCAGCTTCCTCGGGATTCTCCTGCTCCCCGTTTCCCCATCAGCATTTACTATTTGTCCAAGCAACACAATCTTGCCGTCGACCACCTCAAACTTGGAATTAGCTCCATCGATTACAAGGTCCGGATTCAGGAGTTTAAGCTGCGCCACAGCGTTCTAGAACCCGACATCTGCAAACTCTAGAGCATCATCTTCAGCCAACCGAAGATCCTTCTCGACTTCCCTGAGCTTGGCTATCAGGGCTGCTCGAGAGGTTAATAGTTTGTCCTCCTCAGTTTCATTTTTGGCTGGCCGAACAGCCTCTTCCAGTTCAACTATCCTATCCTTGTGACGCTGCTCTTCCCCCTCCAACGCAGTGACCCGAGCAAGGTGGCCCTTCGCCATATCCTCAGCCTCCTTCAACTTCTCCTCCGACTGTCTTTGCTGATCGCCTTGTTTTTTGTTCAGCTCCCTACAGTCCTTCAAGTATTTCTGCACGCTGAGCAATTCAGCCTCCAAAATCTGAAGTCTATCTTTCAGTCGAGAAAGCTCAGCAGCAGAGCAACTCTTGTCATTCAGAACGGGGACAGTCGAACAGAGTCGCATGATGGCAGACATATCCTCGATAATTATTTTCCTTCTCGCTTCCGAAGCACTCCCCGACAAAGCCTGGGCTTCAGCAGGGGCGACACGAGGACAAATAACCTCGGAGAAGTAGCGACGCTGGAGATAACACGGAGGAATCTCGAAGCTTGCAGGAGGAGGAGAGGGACTACCTTCCACATCATCATTGGTCGACCCAGTAGTCTTTTCTCATTTAAATGTCCTTTAGACCCCCGGGGACTGATTCTCAGAGGTCACGGTTGCAGTTAACACAACATGAGATTGCTCGGAACCCTCGGGCACTGCAGTAGAGGGAGTACTCTCAGGCACTGTCATAGAAGAGATATGCTGAGGGGTACTTTGTTCGGCTGGGCGGGATTGTTCTTCCCTAGCCCTTTTTGCCTTTAGCCTCGAGTATCTTTCTGCAGCTCTGACCATTTTCCCTACAAAAATAAAGAAAAATATTAGTAAAACAAGATACACGAACATGAGAGAAATCTAAGTCGAGGATCTCCTCATCGAAGAAAGTCTCGAGCAGAACACGAGTATTAATCAGGCGGCGGGTCTTCGTCACCTGCTCTTTCCCACCTGTCGAGGTCTCCCCGTCCTCGGATACGCTTGGAATTTTATTCAAACTCTCCACGTACTCGACAATCTTGCCATAAGCATCGCGATCCTCGACATTGAGCTTATTATGTCTTACTTTGTATTTGTCTACCCCCTCTTTGTAATGCTCTTCTGTCCAGAAGAGGCGGAATTTTGGCACCATCACTTCTGTACACAACCCATCCACTTCTTGAGTCACCCTTTCATATATTGAATTAACGGCCTCAGGAGTGACCGGCTTCACAAAATAGTAACGCCACTTGAAATCTCGAACAGAGTCCAAGTAGGTGTGAAATAAAGCTTTATTTTGTTTGAACGACACCCAGCTGTGTCGACCATCGGTGGTAGACCGTTGTAGATGAAAAATTCGGAAGAAAAGGGACACCGTTGCCCTGATGTCCAAGTGTTTGCAGACGAGCTCAAAAGCCCGGAGAAAGGACAATGAGTTCGGGTAGATTTGCGATGGAGCCAATTTAAACCATTTGAAGACCCCCTCATGGAAGTCTGTGAAGGGGAGCCTCCACCCCACCTCTTGAAACATAAACTCATACACCAGGAAACACATTCCCATGTAAGGTGTGCATATACGATGGTCCTCGTTGGGGCGGTACACTTTCTAGGACTGCTCAGAACCGAGCAACCTATGCTCGACAGTACAAAACCCATCTTCGTCGGGGAATGTGAAGACGGACGACATAGTGAGGGCCTCCTCACACACCCAGTCCTCAAGCGGACGCTCTTGTCTAAAAGCCATATGGGCCATCAGAATTTCGAGTTGGTTATCCTCTTCGAATTCACCTACGGCCACTTCAGCAGCCAATCTGTCAATCAACCTGAAAAGCAGAAGGGAAAAGGTGAATTCGACGAGTCATACCAAACTAGCCGGTCAGAGACGAATAACAGATGTCCCCGGAAACTCATCGCCTCCCCGGAAAATCTTGCCCCTTTTTCCCGTGAAATCAGCGAAAAAGAGTAATTGTTGGGGGCCCAAAACATTATCAGGTCCCCGCGTTGTTCATCACGCTCCCCTAAAATTTTCTACAAGTCCCCGGAATATTCACCCAGTTCCTTGATTTTATTCAACAGAAATGGAAATAGAGAAAATTCATACACTCTTTCTCTTAAAACAGCCAAACATCCCTGCCGTATTCGCCAGGAATCCTTCCATTTCTCATGAAAACTTCATCAATTCATCAGAGAAACGATTTCAAGCAAGTTAAACTTAAAGGAAATGCCAGAAAAAATAATAGTTTTGAAGAAAATACCTTGTAGATGGTGAAATAGGGTTCCGGCACGGCGTAGCACGACAGTTCACGGCGGACTTGCGATGGTTGATGGTGGCGAACAGAGGATGAGAAAACAGAGAATGAAGAAGAAACGATTCTCGAACGAAAGTGCGAAAAATGAGAAATGAAGGGAAGAGAGAGTATTTATAGACAAATCACAGAACTCGAGAAGCCAGGGGCACTCGAGTACTCTACCCTAGGCAGCCACCCTATGCAATGATGACAAGTGACATGTGGCACACTTACACCGGTCAAAAATCCACGCGTGTCCTTTCGTCATCCCATCGTTTCAAAACAGAAACTTCTTATCTCCCCAACATTTCAACCAGATGCAACTCTTCGTTGCTCGCAAGCTATCAGTGCCCGCCTCATGATAATTGCCCGCAAGATATCAACACCCGACGTCATGATAATCATGGAAATTTCAACTATGCTGATATCCTCCTCGGATCATCCCTTGGCACTTCCCCGACACGATTATTGACCCTCAAGTCATTACTCTGATACCTCAAAGCAACGACTTGGGGGGGGGCTCCTGTTCTGGACTGGGCTGTGGTTTCCTACAATCAAATAGGCCCAATCCATACAACTTGAAGAAGCCCAATAAAGTCCTAGAGAAGGACACATGACTGCCATACGCGAGGCCAAAGGTATGTCGGGCACGTGGCACCTTGACAGTGTCGAGCATCCGAGGATAAACAGGAAAGGAAGACATCACACCCTGATGAAATGGACCTCCTCGACAGATTAACTTCTCCCCGCGAGAATACTCCTAGTATCGTTAACTCATAGGTCCTCGACAAGCATGGTTCTCCTCCGTTAGATCATGTCCAGATGACGGCTGCCATATTTCCTCGACATTGTAGACTCTCCCCCGAGGAGTCTACTAACGATCTTATCTACACATATACGTTACATGTAACCGTCTACTAATGGCATTAAAGGGACGGTTACACTAGGGTGTTGACCACGAGCTGGTCATTATTACTACACGTAAGCCCTAACAGTTACTTGGAACGGGTCACACGCTGGTCCCACCCGTTGCAAGTAACCGTTGGCCACGCGATGGGGGTCTCCTTTAAATACCCTCTCACTTGAGAGGGTCAGGATAGTTAACTTCTTACTCTCACTCACTTTCTCTGTATTTGTTGTGCCCTCACCGACTTAAGCATCGGAGTGCCCTGCAGGTACACCCCCCACCGTCTTTCATCATCATTGAAGTAGCAACAATTCCAGACGTCGTTGGCCATCTTCAAACTGTCTAATCCAGGTACGATCAACTATGTTTGTGTATGATTATGTATGTGTTTGCTTGTATGTTTTCCTTGTTTTTACATAGTTTTGAGTTCTAGGTTGGAAATGAGAATTTTGTGAGAAATCGATACTTTCGCGGTTGGAAATCGACGTAAACGTGGTAGAATACTTGTTGCCATGATTAGAATAGGTTCTGATTGATATATGTTAATTTGGAAATGGTTTGGTTAGAAAAATATGGATTTTGGGTTTTCAACAGCGCTGAATATTTCTGAGTTTTCGTAGGTTCGCCTAGCGAACCATTCAGCAAAGGGTAGCGAAGGTTCGCTACGGGTGTTCTCCTAGCGAAGGTTCTGGTGGCTGCTGCCTTGGTTCGCCAAGGGGTTCGCCTAGCGAACTTTGTGTCTGTTTTCTAGCTGGTAGTTGGTTCGCTGGACATTCGCCTAGCGAAGGTGTTAGCGAATGCTCGCTAGAGGTTCGCCTAGCGAACAGGGCTGTTTGTGCAATTTTGTTTTCTGCATAACTTTTGATCTGTGATTAGGTTTGAGGCGTGGTTTGATGCGTTAGAAAGTTTATACAATATTCTTATTTATGATGATGGTTTTGTAATTGTTGACTGATTAAATTATGTTGGGAATTAGAAAATGTGTTGTTTTGTTGTCTACTTTTGCCGTTTAATTGTGTGAACTTGATGTTTATGTGCAATATGCTGTTGGTGTGGAGATTGTTTGACTTGTATACTGTTGTGTGATGTAATTGCATGAAAAACATATTGTGATGATGATTGGTGGCCTTACGGCAAGAAAATGCAAGGTGTGGTAATTGATGATATATGCATGCTTATGGATGTGCATATGTGTGCATTTTAAATGTCATGAGTCGTTGTATGCCAAGCATCATGATATGCATTGTTGTGACGTCCTGAGTGACGGATTGATTCCAGAGGGAATCTGCTATAACATCGTGAGCCTTAAAAATAAGAGGTATGAATCGCCTTAAAAATAAGAGGACCGAAAGCGATGGTTATAGACGATCGTGTGCCCATGTAAGGTGTGAGCGATCGGGTCGTGTGCCCGTGTGGGGTGTGAGCGACGGGGAACATCGTATGCCCAACGGGGAGTTACAGTGATGTAACGAGCGATGATTCCAGTAGAGTTCCTGAGTTAACTAGTGATGAGAAACATTGGAAGTCGGTACCGTATGGCATTTTGCATAGAGTCGTGTGTCGGTCTCTGTGCATATGCATAAATCATGGATTAATTGTGCATGGAGTTGTGAATGTGATGGAATATGTATAATTGTATTGATGATGAGTGTATGGTGTATGACTGATGTGCGTTGGTATTTGATACTTGATAATTGTACTGTGTTGTGTTGTATTTGATTGTGGTGCATTTGTGGTGAGAATATTTTACTTGTGCTTTTCTGTGTTAATATATAATTGTATGCAACTGTATTATGATTGTTTTTCTCACCCTTCTGCTGTTTTATAATGCTCTATGAGGAATTACAGATTAGAGTTGCTAGAGGTTTTTTTTGTGAAGCTTAGGTCTTCATTCTTTTGTCGGTCGGCTCAGATATGTAGCACCGGGTAGTCGGGGAGATCGAGTGTGATTATTTTGTATTATGTATATGTATATTTTTGGATTGTACATGTATGACTTGATGTATGACAAACTTTCCATGGTATATGTATATATGAGATTCAGTTACGGATTTTCCGCTTTTATTCTGTTTCTGAATGGTGGGTATATTACTACCTGAATTGTTGCATATCTTTATGAGCAGGTGTTGTATGTTTGTTTCAAATTGATGTGACACCTCCGGTCTATGCCGTGCATGTTTTAAATATACTCTGATGAAATTTTGAATTTTATTTATCGCTTTAATAGCTTGGGGGTATAGATCGGGGGGTGTCACAATATACCTTGGTGATGGATATATGTAATATGCATTTGTGTTGTTTTGTGATTGAATTTTGGTATAGGTCGCGGTGAGAATATTATGTATGTGTATTTTTATGTTATATATAATTGTATGCAATTATATTATGATTGTGTTTCTCACCCTTCTGCTGTTTTTGATGCTCTATGAGGCATTGCAGATTAGATTGCTGAAGGTCTTTTTGTGAAGCTTAGGTCTTCATTCTTTTGTCGGTCGGCTCTGATATGTAGCACCGGGTAGTCGGGGAGATCGAGTGTGATTATTTTGTATTATGTATATGTATATTTTTGGATTGTACATGTATGATGTTGTATATGGCAGACAAACTCTTTATGTGATATATATATATATATATATATATATATATATATATATATGAGATTCAGTACAGATTTTCCGCATTTATTCTGTACCTGAATTTGTGGGTATAAGGAACTAAGTTCCTTTGTTAATTGCTACCTGAGAATGTTGCATATCTTTATGGGCAGGTTTATTGTGTTTTGTTTCAAATTGATGTGACCCCTCGGTCTATGCCGTGAATGTTTTAAATATACTCTGATGAAATTTTGAATTTACTTTTACCGCTTTATTTATTTGGGGGTATAGATTGGGGGTGTTACAATGCTAACCAATGTTGAACTAAAAAAGCCCTTCATGAAATTGAAGATGAAGAGCTCAGAAATAGACTTGAGAAAGTGTTGTTAATGGATTCTGGTACTGAATCTAGCACTTCTAATGAAGAAGATGATTTAGGAATTTTATATAATTCCTCGTCTAATGAAGAAAACTGCAATGGTGACAAATGACAATGCAGTGAAATTGATTATTGGAAATCCATTGTAGAAATGAATGGATTAAATGTCAATGTTTTAACATCAGATCAAGATGATATTATCAAGTTCATAGGAACTATTCCAGACAATGATCTGAAGAGGAGAATGTTGGAAACCTTAATAAAGGAATCATCCAGGAAGGAAGAAGTTCCAAAAATTTTGGAAGCTCCTTACCAATTCAGTGAAGTCTTATCTAGATTTCAAAATACCAATATCAGAGAAACTCCAGTTTTGATCAATGATTTGAAACATGAGATAAACCAGTTAAAATTTGAAATGGTTCAGATAAAGAAGGATAGTAATAACTTATCCACAAGAGTTACTATTTTGGATAATAATACCAGAATTCCTTCTACTAGTGAAACTTTAACTAATAATAATATTAGTTGGATAGAAAAGTCATATTATTTTAACCTTCTAGACAAAGTCACTTCACAAAAATGGTTTGTGAAAATTTACTTTGGTAATCAACAAACAATGTATTTTGGAAAATGAGATAGCTCTCATAGATAGTGGAGCTGATCTTAATTGCCTTCAGGAAGGAATTATCTCAACCAAATATTTTGATAAAATAACCCAATCTCTTACCCATGCCAGGGGAGACAAATTAAAAGTTAATTATAAAATTAACAATGCTTATATTTGCACAAGGCAAATATGTCTGCCTACGCATTTTATCTCAATTAAGAATATGACCCATAGAATTATATTGGGTACACCCTTTTTGCATCAAATAATGCCAATTATAAATATTAACCCTAGAGGAATCACTACTAGGATTAATGACCAAGAAATCCATTTTGAATTTATAACAGTTCCACAAACTAGATTGATCAATGAGATCAAAGATAATTTGTTAGGAAAGAAGAAAAAAATTTGTTTCTTACAAGAAGAAATTCAGTTGCTAACTATCAAAGAGCAACTAAAACAAATACAGCCTCAAATCAAATTGATTGAGGAACAATTCAAACTAGAAATTTGTAATGACCTTCCCAACGCGTTTTGGGATAGGAAAAAGCATATAATTGCTTTACCTTATGAGGATGACTTTAATGAAAGCCATATCCCTACTAAAGCCAGACCAGTTTGAATTGTTCTTTCTAGTTTGAATTGTTCCTCAATCAATTTGATTTGAGGCTGTATTTGTTTTAGTTGCTCTTTGATAGTTAGCAACTGAATTTCTTCTTGTAAGAAACAAATTTGTTTCTTCTTTCCTAACAAATTATCTTTGATCTCATTGATCAATCTGGTTTGTGGAACTGTTATAAATTCAAAATGGATTTCTTGGTCATTAATCCTAGTAGTGATTCCTATAGGGCTAATATTTATAATTGGCATTATTTGATGCAAAAAGGGTGTACCCAATATAATTCTATGGGTCATATTTTTAACTGAGATAAAATGCGTAGGCAGACATATTTGCCTTGTGCAAATATAAGCATTGTTAATTTTATAATTAACTTGTAATTTGTCTCCCCCGGCATGGGTAAGAGATTGGGTTGTTTTATCAAAATATTTGGTTGGGATAATTCCTTCATGAAGGCAATTAAGATCACCTCCACTATCTATGAGAGCTATCTCATTTTCCAAAATACATTGTTTGTTGATTACCAAAGTAATTTTCACAAACCATTTTTGTGAAGTGACTTGGTCTAGAAGGTTAAAATAATCTGACTTTTCTATCCAACTAATATTATTATTAGTTAAAGTTTTACTAGTAGAAGGAATTCTGGTATTATTTTCCAAAAAAGTAACTCTTGTGGATAAGTTATTATTATCCTTCTTTATCTGAACCATTTCAGATTTTAACTGGTTTATCTCATGTTTCAAATCATTGATCGAAACTGGAGTTTCTCTGATATTGGTATTTTGAAATCTAGATAAGACTTCACTGAATTGGTAAGGAGCTTCCAAAATTTTTGGAACTTCTTCCTTCCTGGATGATTCCTTTATTAAGGTTTCCTACATTTTCCTCTTCAGATCATTGTTTGGAATAGTTCCTATGAACTTGATAATATCATCTTGATCTGATGTTAAAACATTGACATTTAATACATTCATTTCTACAATGGATTTCCAATAATCAATTTCACTGCATTGACATTTGTCACCATTGCAGTTTTCTTCATCAGACGAGGAATTATATAAAATTCCTAAATCATCTTCTTCATTAGAAGTGCTAGATTCAGTACCAGAATCCATTAACAACACTTTCTCAAGTTTATTTTTGAGCTCTTCATCTTTAATTTCATGAAGGGCTTTTTTAGTCCAACATTGGTTAGCATAATGGCCAACCTTTCCACATTTATGACATATTATGTCCATTTTCTTAGGGTGTGTTTGTTTCATGGATTTAAAATTTATTCCCAGGAATGTGTGAGGTTGGAAATCGTATTCCCACGTTTGTTTCAAGTTTTATCAAATTATACCCGGGTATCTTTTATTCCTGGGAATATAATTTACTCATTACTTTGATATTTTTTATTCCCATGTAAAAGGGTGGGAATATTACATTCCCATGGGAATAAAAGATAACCACCCATAACCTCCCACTCAAAATTAATTTAACTCTTTTATATATTTTTTAAAAAAATAAATTAAATATATTTTATAAATATTCCAAGGAACTTCAATTACTTACCAAACACATAGACAGGAATAAAATTCCTGGTATTCTTGTTCCAGGGAATAATATTCCCAGGATTATAAATTTAATCCTTTAAACAAACACACCCTTAGCTTTTCGTTTACCATTAGGATCATAAGGTTTGGGCTTTTCCCTTTTATTAGGGTACTGCCTCTTATAAGAATCTTTCTTAAAAGGTTTTCTCTTATCGTCCTTATAGGGTTTAGACCTTTTGGCCTTATAGGTTTTCTTACTATCCAGTTTGGGTTTCTTGGTTTTGTTTATATCGTAAGCAAATTGTTCACAAAAATCTCCTATTTGATGTTTTTGTGTTTTTCTTTGTGTCTTAAGCTGGTTTTTAAGCTTAATGTCATTGCACAAAGATAATCCTTCATTTATGCAGCAACATATAATTTGCCCATAAGTAAGGTGTTCATAATTTATATTAACTCCATCATTCTTGTTTCTCAGACTTTGTCTGATCTTTTCAGAAAAGAAATGTGGAAGACCATCCACAAATTTGGATTTCCAATGGGAAGAGTTGGAATTGTTTAATTGGTAAACTCTTGATAGGAAAGTATCCTTGTACCATCTGAAGTGTCCCAAGGAAGGGCATCTAAGCTTTTGTAGCAGAGTATTTATTTTTTCTGCTATAGGCATGTTCGTCCCTACAAAATGTTGTAGGACAGTCAAACACAGAGTGTAGACTGCGTCTTCTTCTCCTGTGGTTGCAACAGGAGTACCAGTAACTGCTACAGAAGTACTGGTGGTTGTTTCTATCTTAACCATTTTCTTATGGGTTAAAATTTCCTTTTTTTGAGTTTCTGTGAGATAATGATCCCACCAGCCTCTAAGTTGGCCTACAAAACCAATTGTTATAAACGTGGCAATAGTACTGTCTGAATTCCCTTGTTGTTTACAGACAGTAGAGTACATGATCATTCTATGAATCATGTCAAGAATTTGTTTGTCATTCAAACCATCTATATTCCATTCATAAATGGCTTTACCAGAGTAGGAATTCTGGTAGGTTTCAGGTTCTTCATAAAGCAAGTCTTGGGGAAAAGGTCAATGGTAGTAGTATTTTTCTACTGGTCTGGGAGCATAAACACGGTTTATGGTTTCTTCTTTATTTATGTTGATATTTGCAAACATATTTGCAGGCTCATCAACATTCCCAGAATCCTCAATATCAGAATATGATTCAGATAAGACTGAAAGATTTATTTCTTTCAATTTCTGTTCTAAGGCTTTCAGAAATTCATCTGAATTACTTTCCATCTTAAAATTTGTAATATTTACAGGAGGTTGGATTAAAGGAATATCCTTGGGTTCTTCAATTACAGGTTGCTTGGCTTTCTGTAATTGTTCCATAAGCATCTTTTGTTGAGCCAATTGTTCTTCTGTGAGTTTTCTTAAGGAATTTAATTCATTTTCCGTGGCAATAAGTTGGTCTCCTACACAGATTAAGTAGGCATTGGTATAGTTTTGGGACTTGATTATAGCATTAATTTCTCGGATCGTTGCTTGGTTATACTCTACCTTTTGAAGGCTTAAGAAGGCTGTGGCCTCTATATTGGGATTTATCTGGATAGATTGACTGGGAGGAAAAGGTGAATTAACTATCTCTTTTCCTGTGTCCCAAGGTTTGGAAAGGACCATAACATCTTGTTCTAGTCTTTTCACATATTGTTCCAAAAACCATTTAGGAAAAATGATAAAATCTTGGACAGCGTCCAAATAAGAATAAAAGACTTCTTTTATCTCTTTTATTTCTTCAACCGAAAATTTGGTATAAAACCATGCTCTAAATTCAGCATGTTTAGGGGTCATGAACTCATCATTCATGAGTTCTCTCCAACAACTTCCAGGTGAATAGTCGTATCTATTCATAAGGAAAAATTCATGTCAGATTCAGTAGGGGATTTCCTACCTGTAGGGTTATGGGAAATTCCATAAGATATTTGGTTGTTGCTTATTTTAATATTTTCGACTGCCTCAATCTCTTCCTTGAGTTGAGAAGTTGAACATCCGCTAGGCAATTGATCATTAGAAGTGTAGAATTCATTAATAGTATTGGTAGAGTATCTACCAGAATGGGAGACTGACCAAGGGGTTCTAACAATCCTTTTAGGGGTAAAACTTATTTCTAAGTCTCCTGATTGGGTTTGGAGAATTTGGTCAACGTCCTGATTCAGGATAGGTTTTGGTTCTAACTCATTGGGTAGAGACCATGTTTCTGGGAATTTAATTTCGTCTCATTTGATCAACCTATTAGTTGCTACTTTAGAGATCAAAAGGTTTGTTTGAACTAAAGTTGTAGTTCCAGGGAAAGTTAATTGTTTGGCGTTGGGTTTAAGGGATGTTAAAACCTTGTAATAAACCCTATAACAGACAACCATAATTTCACTGCCAGGTTTGAAATTATAACCATCAGTATGAATGGTTAGTTCAAGGGCTTTTAAAATATTTCTATCTGTCATGGACAGGCTTAAGTTGGGTGATATTTCAAAATAAACAGGACCATGGCAGAGGCTTGTTTCTACCATAGCAGCCAGGGATTGTTTGAAATCATCACATCTGCCATCACGCAGATATCCCAATATACTGGTGTTTAACCCTAACAAGGTTAGGGGTTTAACAGCTATTTGAATGAGCCCAATATGGACGTAGTTATATTTCTTCCTATAAGGAAGAAGATCTTTATAGTTAGCAGATTCATAGTCTGCTTGTTTCCAGAAACCTGAACAGTTTGTTCCAGGTTCTTAACAGCCAATCTAGATAGAATATCTATCTTTCCAAAATTATATATTTTGTTTGGAGAAACAGACGGTATAGTCCATTTATTGAGTTGATCCAACTCTGTTGGATAATCCATAACAGATTCATTTTTTACCAGATTATTCTGGTTATCATTATCATCCTCAGGAGTCATAATTGACATATTTGAAAAGTGTTGTGACAAGATAGTTACTCCATACAAATTATAAAAATAAATTAACATCTACAATATTCATAGATATGATTTATCATTCTAACAACATGTCATTAGTCATCATAGCAAACCCCAAAGGATTTCAACTATCAACCCGAAGGGATAGAAGGACAAAACCTAAATCTATGATATCTAATGTTTTTATGCAAAAAAAATTCCTTTAAAGTTCATCTTAACCAAACTCCCATCTTGGGAAAAATAAACGATGAATAATCCGGAATCACCTAAAAACATTTTCATTTTTAAAACCCTAAAAACATGTTGTTTATGATCAATTATATCCAGGTCTATTGTACATGAAAATAATATGTTTATAACATGTATAAGTAAATTATCCTAGTCACAACAACAAAATTAGTTACACATAAAAATACTTATAAAAAACAACAAAATTAGTTACACATAAAAATACTTTTAAAAACGAGGCTCTGATACCAAAGTAGTTGTGATGGAGAGCGTCAGCGGAAGGCATCTTTTATATATATATATATATATATATATATATATATATATATATATATATATATATATATATATATATATATATATATATATACTTTATGTAGAACCTTTAAATCTATGAGAATGTAGAACCTACTGAAGTTTTTTATGTCGATTTGTTTTATGTAGAACCTTTAAATCTGTGCCTCATATCCAAAAGTATCACTATTGCTAAAAGTATCACTCTATTCCAGACCCAGCAAATAGAAAAAGAAAGAAAATAACCAAACAACAAGATAAAAGATCCTAAATGTTTAAAAAGTAAGAAGGAACAGATTACCTGTCTTTGACACTACAGCAAGATTCTATAAGCTCAAGCTTTGCAGCAATAGTAGCAACACAGCCTTTCGTGACACCCTTCAAGTAAACCATTGGTGTTTTTCCAATGAGCTGTGTCATGAAAGCAGCAACAAATGAACAAGTTTCATCTTTTAATTGCAAGCTTATAGAATCAAACAAAGAACAATAACAATATGAAACCAACCTCTATAATATCCTCGGCAATATTGAGATTGTCGAGTTTGGTTTGGGGTTGGACATGGGGGGTGGAAGACGAATAGATCCTGGAGAAGATGGAAAGGTGGCCGAAACCGAATCGCGGTGATGTGGGAGCACGAGTCAGCGAATTGATTAAGAAAGTAGAAGCCATTGCTGTTTGTTTGTGGAGAAAGCTTTGATGGAAGAAACATAAATAGATGGGAGTATGTGCTAGTTGGTGAGCGCACAAAATCCACGAGTTCGCAGATTTGATGTGTTTTTTATTTTAAAGTTAAATGAAAGATATATTAAAATAATCAGTACTGTAAGATTGAAATATTATATTCCAATCTCATCAATAATTGAAATATCCCTTTATGCTCTCCTCCACCACCAATGATGGTCGTATCCCTGCAATTATGTAAATCATCGCCATACTTTATAATAAGTGGACACAACTCAATGAAGTGACTAGAAGTAGCAATTTTAGTCATGCTCCTTTTATAGCAAAACTGGTCACATTCTTTATACATATTATTTAAAATATGGTTTTCCACTGAGATTTAGGTTCAAAGATAAGGTATACTTTTCGAACAATATTGATACATAGGATGAGCATTATCATCCATCATCCATTAATGTTGACGAACAAGATAGCAAAGTTGAAATCAGCCTTACATGTACAACAAATTGTTAGCATTTATCAGCAAAATTGAGGACTCACCCACTTATGATCCTCATATCATTCAACATCATCCTCATGTTTACCTTACTCCTCCATACACACTACTGTAAGTTTATTAACCAACAATTAGATCATTGACACATACGCAACATATCACATCAGCTTTTCCCTCAATATTTTTTACCCTTATTGTTCTATTAGTCCCATTACCATCAAACTACCTAATGGTTGTCACATCTTGTCTAAAATATCTGGAACTGTTAAACTGAATGAAAACTTAACCCTTTACAATGTTCTTTTTGTTCCCGAATTTACTTGTACTTTGATTTATGCTTGTGAACTACCCTCTTTAAAAAAATGCAACCTTATCTTTGATCATTGTTTTTGCATTATTCATCACCAACCTTTATTGAGAATGATTAGACTTGTTAAAGTTCACAATCACTTATACATTCTTAGTCAGAATTCTTGCATTCCTTTTTCATATCATACCGGTGTATCTTTTACAAATTGTAATCACAATGTTTCTAGTAAATTTAGTCTTAAGCATCGTATACTTGACCACCCTTCACAAAATATAATCAAAACAATTTAACAAAGTTTTCGTCTTGTTTATGATCATTCTGACTATGTTTGTGATTGTTTCCATAATGATAAACAAACTAAGTTATCTTTTCCTTTAAGCACAATCAAAACTATATCAAATTTTGAACTAATTCACATGGATATATGGGGACTATTATGCTAGCTGGGAATTTTAACCGATGAGAGGAACCCAGCAAACAAGAGAAGTCTAGAAGAAATGTGCTTCGACCGTATTCTGAAACTTAGAAAGAATTTGGTTGTTAAATGGAGCATTTCAACAACACTTCATTTCGACCACGCAAGTTCTATGTCGCTGACAAGGTTGGTCGAAGAAGAAGTTATTTGGGCGCGATATGTCAAGTTCAAATTTTTGATAACTTCTTTAGTGCCTTTTTCTAAGAAGACACATGTAGAGAGTTTTGAAGAAAAGATACATGCAGAATTACACGTGGCAAACTCAAGAAAGAGGAACGTTAAAAGTAGCTATTTTGTACTTGTATATATAATTGTTTATTAGGTTGAATTAAGGGTGGTTCATTGTATTACGAAAATCTCGCTGAAAAACTCAAAGTATCAGAGTTAAGAGAAACGAGCGAACTGCTGAGAGCATGTAAGAGCATATGAAACACCATATTTTACTTTCAATGCAAATTCTATGGTTTACTCAATTTACACTTAATTTTGTTTCTATCAACTTCATTTCCTTTTAAGTCTTTATTTTCTTTTAAAGATTCCAGTATTGGTATCTTACTTTTACATTTCTTACAATAGTTAAAGTGTCCAATATAGCATTAATTCAACGCTTTCCTTCGACCAAGTCAAAGTCTGTTATCCTAAAACAAAAAGAAATCAATAATAGAAAGGTTATTAGGCACTATGTTCTAGAATTCACTGGTTGATCCTACAAGTAACCCGTATTTTGGAGACCAGCGGTTGTTTACCATTTTTCAGGGTAAACAAATTGGCACGCCCAGTGGGACATGTGCTAAGTTTCCTATTTGGTTATAGATTTCTTCGTTTTCTTGACATTTGAAAATAGTAATTTATCCTTAAGAGTTTCTTCTGGGCATTTTGTATGCAATTAAGGAGTGGTAAGGCTTTATCTAGTATGTCTCATCCTCCTGCAGATAACGTTAATCCCCAAAATAACCCTCAAAATGTAGTACAACTGCCAGTTGTATCGGTAGTTGAAGAGCCAGTTCTTTTGATGTCAGTTAGAACAATGGCTTCAGCGGTATCAGCGGCACCAATCGCAACAATGCCACCCCAGGGGACTACAGCCCCAACGCAGTCAAGAAATACCCTCAACAATTGTGCGCTTCATAGAATTTTGTTTGGGTTCTTAATGCCACCACCGGGCAGAGATTACCCTTATGGTATGCCAACTCCTATGATGGCTAACCTGCAACCTAATATGTCAACCTTTAGTGATAATGTGATGGCCACCGTGCCATTATACAATCCCTACAATTCCTCTGCGTCGACCATTAATAATATGGCACGACCAGGAGGGATAAGTTACGTCCCTCAAAATAAGCCATCCTTGAATACGACTTCTATGTTGGCTATGAGACAACAGATGGATGAGAGCAGTCTGTAATTAGTGAATACTCTCACCCAATAAATGGGAACTATTTTTAACCCGTTGATAGCCAATAAAAACCAAACTTATGAGGTATTATCAAATTAAATGGGACGTATAGCTGATTTCTTTGGCACACCCCAAATGCCAGTTCGACTGACTCTGCAGATATCTAATGTTAGGATGGTCGAAACCCCTGAGAATGCGACAGTACAGCCTACTGTGGCCCCAAATCAAGGGTTACAACAGGAAAATCCCTTGGTTAGGGAGAAGATAAAACAAAGCAACCCTAGGTCTCTGGTAATTCATAGAAATCAAGATGCTGATCAAATTCTCAGACAGGTCCAACAAAATAACTTTGCAGGACAAAACAACATAACAAACGTGGTCGAACAAATTCTGGCTCACAATGGTCGTAACGTGGGACTCCACCGGCCAAACTTTATCTCCTCGTTGTCAGAATACATGCAACAGTCGGAGCTGCCTAAGGGATTAAAGGTCCCAAAAGTTCACTAAGTTCGTTGGAAACACAAATGAGTCGACAGTCGAGCATATTTCCCAGTATCAAACTGAGGCTGGAGACTTAGCAAATTATGAGAACCTGAAATTGAAGTATTTCCCAACTTTTTTAACAAAGAACACCTTTACTTGGTTTACGACTCTCCCTCCCCAATCTATCCAATTGTGGAGCCAGATAGAAAGGATATTCCATGAACATTTCTATATGGAGCAGTCGAAAATTAGTTTGAAGGATTTGGCAAGTGATAGGTGAAAATACCCTAATTAAGTCAATAGAAGATTATCTGAATAGGTTCAGACTTCTCAAAGCCGGGTTCTTCACACAAGTACTCGAGCATGAGTTAGTCAAGATGGCCGCAGGTGGCCTTGACTATTCAATTAGAAAAAATTTAGATACCCAGTAATTGAGGGACATGGCACAACTCGTAGATTGGTTTCTTCAGGTCGAATGCCTAAAAATTGAGAAAGCCAGAGCTAGTAAATACTACAAAAAGGAGAAAATCGCTTACATAGACTCAGACGAGTATGTCTCTGATATGGGTGAGGAATGTTCAGAAGAAGGTGAGGTCAATGTGGCTGAATTGAAGCCAGGAACCCCATATGTTTGTAAGAAATGAACAAGATTCATCTTTAAATTGTACGCATATAAAAACAAACAAAGAACAAAAACAATACGAAACCAACCTCTGTAATATCCTCCGCAATATTGAGATTGTCGAGTTTGGTTTGGGATTGGACATGGGGGTGGAAGACAAATAGATCCTGGAGAAGATGGAAAGGTGGCCGATACTGAATTGCGGTGATGTGGAAGCACGAGTCAGCGAATTGATTAAGAAAGTAGAAGCCATTGTTGTTTGTTTGTGAAGAAAGCTTTGATGGAAGAAACATAAATAAATAGATGGGAGTATATGCTAGTTGGTGAGCGCACAAAATCCACGAGTTCGCAGATTTGATGTGTTTTTTATTTTAAAGTTAAATTAAAGATATATTAAAATAATCAGTGCTGTAAGATTAAAATATTATATTCAATATATCGATCTATGCTTTGTCGCATGTTTCTTCTTTTGTATGTGTGTAATAATTGTCATACCCCAAATTTGTCCTACCTGTTTTTTTTTTCATCTGTACATTCCATCCACTAGCTATTATTCATAAAAAATCCAAAAATATATTGTCTTCAACTTCATCCCTCTTTTAATTTTTATCCATATATATTTAACCATTTTAGTCCTTAATCCAATTAAATAACCATTTCCATATTCATTTAAATTTCCCATATTTATTTCATATCCAAAGCCAATTCTCAAAAAATACATTCATAATCCATTTCAAACCAATTATCCATCTATATCCATTTATCCATCCATATCCATTTAATTATCCAATTATCCACTTCATGTCCAAAATATAGTCCAATCCTTTTTTTAAAGACCATAAACTTTTCTAAATCCATAACTATCCATTTCCCTTTTCCATTTTTATATTCAATATCCATTTTTTAAATCCATTTATCCTAATTCCATTTCAAATTCATCCAAAAAATATTTAATTCCATAATCAATTATCCATCACAAAATTCCAAAAATCTACAAAACCCAAAAGTCTTACAAAATGGCCCATGTTATTTTTTGTACATATTACAAGAAACTTGACACAAATAAATTTGTGTCATACAAGAGCCCATACCAAAACATGGAAACAATCCCATTTACATTGGCACACAAAAATGAAGGAACCATCAAGTGAACAAAGCCTCACAGTCAGCTAGTTTTTATCACTGCGCTACAAGCCAAACATTATGCAAGTTCAGCGACGAGCTCAGGAAACCGTACGTTCAAAACCTGCTACCTCCAATATCACAAGCAACAACAACTGCACAATGACAACTGCAACATCATGCCAAAACTCTGCATCAATGCAACAACAGACCTGCGAAAACAACGTTACAACAACCAACAGCAGCAGAGAAATGGAGAATGGAAGAGAACAAATTTTGAAATGAATTTAAAAGAGGGGGAAGGAATTGGTCGGAGGAAAAAACGGAAAAACATCTACAACAACACCACGCGCCTCACATCTCCAATGTCCTTAAAACCTTTCTTCAATAATCCTCTCACGGTCTCACCCTTCAATAACACCAACCCCTGCGTCTCATAAATCAACAACAACAAAACCTCTGCCTATTTCTCCTCTCGACCTTCATTAACACTCTTCAGCCTTCACAACAAAAACAAATTCTCTTCATCATTCTGCAATGAACAAAAAACCATAAATTCACCCAATCATCAATCACCTTCATGTTCTCAGCTATCTCACTCTCACATTTCCCAGCTCAAACTCTATTTTTCTCTCACGCGATTCATCATCATTTTCCCTCTTCAGGTTTCTCTCTCGCGCACCCCTTTCACCTTTCAAATCACTGCTTACAAATCTCTTTCCTTCTCGCGTCAAACCCTTTCAATCGTGGCCAGGAAAATCTCACTCATCCATGTCTTGGCCTCTAGCCGCCATGACTAGAACCTCAACCCCAAATCAACCGCTAATCCTCCTCTCACCACAACCTTAAATCCTCACTCAACCTTAACCAATCTTGAACCTTCAATATCCAAATCATTTTCGAACCAAAACCAGAACGAGATGATAAAACCAGAATGAGATCAAGAAAGAATGAAATTCGATAAAACCGAAATAGAGACGAAGAGAAGGGTCGATTGAAAGTAGAGACAGAACTCACAAACCTGATTCATAACCGATTAAGCACAAACAAGAGAGTGAGAAGCCATGAGAAACAGAGACGGGCCGTGAGAGTGAGAGCGTGCGTCGAAATCGAGCGAGACGGAGGGAGCTGTGGCGCACGAAGAAGTGTGAGTTTGAAAGAGAGGTGTCGGTTGGGTTGTGAGCATTTAGGATTGTTCTGCTCTCTTTCACTCTTTTTACTGGTGATGGTTATACGCTTACACTATCCTGCTTCCATTTTATCATTAATAATTGATTTAGCTTTTATTTATGTTAAAAAAAATATATTTGATGTTGAAGGAAACTGGGTTATGCTGTCAACTAGAAGGATGATGGGCCTTCTTTTGAAGCCCGTGGGATTCCTATACACACACCCAACTTTTTCTTTGCTACGCCCCATTTTTCTTACTTTAAATAATTTTTTTTTTCTTTTAGGCTAAAAGATTTTTAGAATTGTGATCTGTGTTTTCTAGTTGGTTCATTTTAATATTTTAAATCCTATCTCTATTTTAATTTTCTTTTCATTTTAGGGCCAATGATATAAAAGCATCTTGATTGGTTTAACAATCTTGATCTACATGAGGCCTACTTATTTTCTTTTTGATTTATTTATTTTTATTTCAATACATTATTTTTTACTCATTTATTTTGGGTCAATTAAAACCAAACATCGACGATTTGTTGATTTCTCGACTTAATCTCGATAAAGGTGAAACCTTTATTATTTTTTCATGTTATATTCAATTTTATTTTATTTCTATCATTTTTGTTTCATTTACATTTATTTTGGGGTCAATGAAAACCAAATATCGATCGATTTATCGATTTCTCGATTAAATCTCGATAAAGGTGAGACTTTTATTATTTTTCTTATCATTTGCAATTTTATTTCAATTCCATTATTTTGTCCATTATTCTTATTCATTTTGGGTCAATGAAAAACAAATATCGATTGATTTATCGATTTCTCGATTAAATCTCGATAAAGGTGAGACCTTTATTCTTTGTATTCATATTTTCTATTTAATTTCCATTTCCATTTAATTTTCACATATCCTCTTATTCACTTTTGGTCAATGAAAGTCAAAAGTCAACGATTATCGATTTCTCGATTAAATCCGATTAAGACGAGACCAATTTTTATTTTATGTCAACTTTAATCTCTTGTCAATATTATTATTGTTCATATTCCTATTCATACTATCCATATCATATTCATATCATTTTCATTTGGTCAAACGCTTACTTCCCGATTAAAATACTCAACACATATTCAAACCATTTTTCTTAATTAAATCGCGAAAGAACTGAATTCTTGAGGTCTAGCACCTCCTGGGTTCTTGAGTGACCGCTATTGAGGCGCACGCCTTAGGTAGTGATCGTTCGACCTTTCCCTCCTAAAACACTCGTCTTAACTATTTGGACAAAGGAATGCCATTGGAGTCTAGCATTCCACATGGTACTTTCGTTGTTCAACAAACAATATTTCATATATCAATCGAATGAAAAAGGTGTCGTTGGGATCTAGCATCCCAATAATGCCCTGATTAATTGGTTGCGAGGTCGACGTCTCGTTTATCCAATAATCGTCATTCTCCCTAAAATACTTAACAAACCAAATCATTTTCAAACCAATTCTCGACTCGTCGTCGAGCCACTCTTCAAAACATTCTCGTAAGTCGAGTGCCTTTTGCCTCGACATCAAACGCACACTCGCACATCTTGAGGTTTCGTTACTAGGAGCACCCCTAGGGACTAGTATCGATCCTCACCTCTTTTCGTAACCTATCCAATTCGATCTTTTTTTTTTCAATCCGTTTTCTTAATCAACTAACGAAAGTAGGAGATTCTTGGAATCTAGCATTCCTTGGGTCTTCGAATGAATGGCTCTTAAGGCACACCCTTAGGTTATTATTCATTCACCCTTTCGTCTTAAAACACTTAACCATTATCAAACATTTTCGCAATTAACTCACGAAAGAACTGAGTTCTTGGAGTCTCGCATTCCTTGGATTCTTGAGTGACTGCTCTCGAGGCACGCCCCTTGGGTTGTACGTCATTCAATCTTTCGTCTCCTAAAATTCAAACCCTAATCCCTCTTTTCGTGGGCGTACCACGAACTACGACTGCTCTGATTCTTTATTCTCGTCCGAGTAAAGATACGTAGGCACAAGATTGCGATAATCTTGGCGAGCTACCTTTTCCTTTTTCCCCCGTTTGAGCTACCTTTTCCTTTTTCCTCCGTTTGAGCTACCTTTTTCTTTTTCCCCCGTTTGCGTCCACACTTTTTCTTTTTCCCCCGTTTGCGTCCACACTTTTTCCTTTTCCACCTTTTTCCACACTACCACCTTTTTTTTCTGTTTCCCCCGTTTCCACACTACCATCTTTTTCCGTCAAACCCCGTAGTCGAACTACGATTGCTCTGATTTCTCATTCTCGTCCGAATAAGCATACGTAGGCCCGAGGTCGCGATGATCTTGCCGAGCACCCTATCCTAAAACCACCCCATTTCCCCTTAGTATCTTTTCCCTCTATCCTATCGTTTCGCATTTACCATTGAGAAGAAAACAAACAAGCTTAGATAACATTCCTCACAAATCGAACTAAGAGGTTCCCGTTGATTACAACGGACGTGAGGGGTGCTAATACCTTCCCCTCACGTAACCGACTCCCGAACCCGAAATGTGGTTGCGACGACCATGTTCTTATCCTCCCTTAAAGGTTTTCTCGATATTTTCCTTTCCCTCTTTTTGGGATAAATAAAGTTCGGTGGCGACTCTGTCGAACCGTTTTCCGCGCCTTTTGCGCAAGGGTCGTGTCTTCGATGATTTTTCGAGGTGCGAGATGTTCTAAATAATTTTCTCAGTTTCTGAAATCTGTGTTTTAGTACTATATTTTATCATGCTTACTTAGTTAATGTAAGCATATAGTAAACACCCCAGAAGGACAGGAATGAGCTATGTTTCAATAGTAATCGGAGCCCGAGGTCCATTGTCCACCGTTTTGAAGCCAGGATCGGCGTTGTTTTGGTGTTGAAAGGGACGACAAGCTAAATTAATTACTAGAGAAGCGTGGTAAGGCCCATTATCCCTCTAAGTTTACTATTCAATGTTACTTTAAGTGGGAAGCCGCTGTACATAAAATATCAGAAATTAAACCAGAAAAAGAAAAAGTAAGTAGAGGTAGTACTATTGGTGCAGGCGGGTGGTTCTTCTTTTAATTCCTCTTTTAACCTACACGGACAAGGACATCCACAATATAATTTTAAACATAGATGGGTTGAGCAATAACCACATCCTGGATATTCATGTTGTTTTTATTTGCTAATTCATTTTTCCTTAGTATTAATCGTTCTAATGCACTCATAAGATCCATTTTTCGCTCTTGGATAAATTCTGCATCTTGAAACATATAAATAGTCATTTCTACTATATCATTATAACTGTCAAAGATTCGTTAATAATTATTATCAATAACATAATCTTTGTTTACCTCATTATATAAAGCATCTATCTCATCTTGGTTTAACATATTAGCTCGATCAATAATATCTTTGAATTCAGTTTGTGTCAGAGAGCTAATTTTTAGAAAACATTTCTTACTTTCTGGTTTAGTTTTTGATATTTTGTGTACACCGACTTCCTACTTAAAGTAACAATGAATAGTGAACTTAGAGGGATAATAGGCCTTACCACGCTTCTTTAGTAATTAATTGAGTTTTCCGTCCCTTTCAACACCAAAACAACGCTGGTCCTGGCTTCAAAACGGTGGACAATGGACCTCGGGCTCCGATTACTGTTGAAACATAGCTCATTCCCGTCCTTCTGAGGTGTTTATTATATCCTTACTTTAACTAAGTAAGCATGAGAAAATATAGTACTAAAACACAGATTTCAGAAACTGAGAAATTTATTTAAAACATGATTATTACACACATACAAAAGAAGAACCATGCGAGGAATCGTAGATCGATATATTGAAAGTTTAGGAACATGTTATGAAACTCTAAAAATTGAATCAGGAACTCTAGTAATATTCCTTAGTAATCTTGAAAGATTAATAAGAGGAGAATTTTTAGGATAATACCAAGATACTAAACAGTTTTGGGAAGTAGATAGGGAAAGTACAATAAAAGGAATGATGAATATCGGTATCTGCAATATGTGTTATTTTGATCAATATACCTATGAATATACCGAATGGTTCTATGTCCTAATCTTATTCCTATATTAATAAAATATTGGGTACTACCTCTTCTCTTTTTCTTGGTTAAATCTAGGCTTTTTCTTCCAATTTCTAGATTCCTTATTTTAGAACCATTTCTTTCCGACTTTATTTTTCTGATAATTTCTAGGTTTTTAGCTCTTATTATTTCTCCTGATTTTTCTATTTCAATAGGTAGATCATCAGTTCTTATTTCTTCTATATAGGTTAACTGCTCAGGTTTAACTCTTCTAGTGGGTATCCATTCAATTAATCCATCAAAAATTTCTTTAAACTTCATTTTTTCAGATTTGAATTTCATCGTATGATGACTTGGACTAAAATTAATAACTTGTCGGGTGGTTCTTCTTTTAATTCCTCTTTTAACCTACACGGACAAGGACATCCACAATATAATTTTAAACATAGATGGGTTGAGCAATAACCACATCCTGGACATTCATGTTGTTTTTTATTTCCTAATTCATTTTTCCTTAGTATTAATCGTTCTAATGCACTCATAAGATCCATTTTTCGCTCTTGGATAAATTTTGCATCTTGAATCATATAAATAGTCATTTCTACTATATCATTATAACTGTCAAAGATTCGTTAATAATTATTATCAATAACATAATCTTCGTTTACCTCATTATATAAAGCATCTATCTCATCTTGGTTTAACATATTAGCTCGATCCATAATATCTTCGAATTCAGTTTGTGTTAGAGAGCTCATCTTTAGAAAACATTTCTTACTTTCTGGTTTAGTTTTTGATATTTTGTGTACACCGACTTCCTACTTAAAGTAACAATGAATAGTAAACTTAGAGGGATAATAGGCCTTACCACGCTTCTTTAGTAATTAATTGAGATTTCCGTCCCTTTTAACACCAAAACAACGCTGATCCTGGTTTCAAAACGGTGGACAATGGACTTCGGGCTCCGATTACTGTTGAAACATAGCTCATTCACGTCCTTCTGGGGTGTTTACTATATCCTTACTTTAACTAAGTAAGCATGAGAAAATATAGTACTAAAACACAGATTTCAGAAACTGAGAAATTTATTTAGAACATGATTATTACACACATACAAAAGAAGAACCATGCGAGGAAGCGTAGATCGATATATTGAAAGTTTAGGAACAAGTTATGAAACTCTAAAAACCGAATCAGGAACTCTAGTAATATTCCTTAGTAATCTTGAAAAATTAATAAGAGGAGAATTTTTAGGATAATACCAAGATACTAAACAGTTTTGGGAAGTAGATAGGGAAAGTACAATAAAAGGAATGATGAATATCGGTATCTGCAATATGTGTTATTTTGATCAATATACATGTGAATATACCGAATGGTTATATGTCCTAATCTTATTCCTATATTAATAAAATATTGGGTACTACCTCTTCTCTTTTTCTTGGTTAAATCTAGGCTTTTTCTTCAAATTTCTAGATTCCTTATTTTAGAACCTTTTCTTTCCGACTTTATTTTTTGGATAATTGCTAGGTTTTTATCTCTTATTATTTCTCCTGATTTTTCTATTTCAATAGGTAGATCATCAGTTCTTATTTCTTCTATATAGGTTAACTGCTCAGGTTTAACTCTTCTAGAGGGTATCCATTCAATTAATCCATCAAAAATTTCTTTAAACTTCATTTTTTCATATTTGAATTTCATCGTATGATGACTTGGACTAAAATTAATAACTTGTCGGGTGGTTCTTCTTTTAATTCCTCTTTTAACCTACACGGACAAGGACATCCACAATATAATTTTAAACATAGATGGGTTGAACAATAACCACATCCTGGACATTCATGTTGTTTTTTATTTGCTAATTCATTTTTCCTTGCTATTAATCGTTCTAATGCACTCATAAGATCCCTTTTTCACTCTTGGATAAATTCTGCATCTTGAATCATATAAATAGTCATTTCTACTATATCATTTTAACTGTCAAAGTTTCGGTAATAATTATTATCAATAACATAATCTTCGTTTACCTCATTATATAAAGCATCTATCTCATCTTGGTTTAATATATTATCTTGATCCATAATATCTTCGAATTCAGTTTATGTCAGAGAGCTCATTTTTAGAAAACATTTCTTACTTTCTAGTTTAGTTTCTGATATTTTGTGTATAGCGGCTTCCTACTTAAAGTAACAATGAATAGTAAACTAAGAGGGATAATGGGCCTTACCACGCTTCTCTAGTAATTAATTGAGCTTGTCATCCCTTTCAACACCAAAACAACACTGATCCTGGCTTCAAAACGGTGGACAATGGACCTCGGGCTCCAATTACTGTTGAAACATAGCTCATTCCCGTCCTTCTGGGGTGTTTACTATATCCTTACTTTAACTAAGTAAGCATGAGAAAATATAGTACTAAAACACAATTTCAGAAACTGAGAAATTTATTTAGAACTTGATTATTACACACATACAAAGGCTTATCATTGAGTGCTCGTGTTCTTTTATCATACAAAGACGAGCTTATATAGGAAAAGCTTAAACGTAACTATGGTTACATTATTACACAACTAGAGTTGAATTTTATCTCTATCTTTACTACTTTTTCTTTATCTACCAAAAGCTCTTGTCGGCCATAATATTTTCTTGTCGTTTCTGCTCTTGTCTTTTCATATTTTTATCTTCTTCAATTATTTTTGCAATAATAACATTTAAGGCTCCCACTACCTTTTTCTAGGTGACAAAACTCTTGATGAGTCTCTGGTTGTCCTTGGAAATTATTGTGCTCACCCTTTTGGGTAAATATTTGTAGGGTCCTTAAAATCCCTGGTTGTTGATCCTTGTCCTTTTAACAGATAACGAGTGCTTGGTCACTCATTGAATAACTCCAAAAATTTTCTTGTTCATAAGTCTGCTTCATTATCATCAGGATTACATGAAATCCTAATGCTCTTCTTCTAGTTATCCATGCCTTATCAATTACTGGTTTTTCTTCTTTATTAGATAATTATTTAGCTTGTATTTGTTCATCATTTAGGGTTCCAATCTTGATAAAATAAACAGCTTCGTCATCTTCATCAGGACTTGTTGTATAAATTTTTACAAATATGGTTTTCTGGGGATTTACTCCTTTGATGTATCCTCGAATTCCATTTAAAATTGGTTCTGGAAAATATTTTAACTTGGATAAATCATTACTCTTGGGATCAATGTAAATAGAATCAATAAATCCATATCTTAAAAGACCAGTAAGAAGATTAACATCTTCCCAATCATCTAAGATTATTAATATTCTTGGGTATATGCCTCTATACTCGATGATGTAACTATCGAGTTCACTTGGATTTCTTTGGTAATAAAATTAACCATCTTTTGATAAATTGTAAGAAATTTATCAATAGGTTCTTTTGAGGGGCAATTAATTAATTTATCTTTAAACGTAGAATTGATAAATCTCAATTTTTTAGGAAATCCTTTTTCTTTTCCCAAAAAACTGGATGAACTTGGTATATCTCTTGGAGATTCAGAATATAATGTAACATTAAGAAACCGAAGGCTCTCTTTCTTGGTTATATTTAAATATTTGGAATATGATTCCATCTTTCTAACGACTTTGACAAATAATTCATCAATTTCAGCAGCCATGAGATGAAACTGATTATTCATTTCTTCAAGTTTATTAATTATAACCTTGGTTTTATCATCTTGGATTTGACTATTCATTTGGTCTGGATAATTGATCTGCAAAACAATTGTTAGTTTCTTTTATGTAAATAACTTTAAAAGTAAAAGGGCTAATTCTCATCTGCCATCTAAATCTTCTTTGATTAACAATACTGTCTTTAATCTTATTCTCCAAGAAAGCTTTAACCTGAGTATTATCGGTTTTAATAATAAATTCTTTCTTAGCTAACCAGATCTTAAAACATTCGATAGTTCTAATAACTGCTAATACTTCCTTTTCATTGATATCATAATTTTTCTAAGTGTTTTACCTTTTCTTTAATAGTTTTTACCCATAATGTATCTTCTTCATTCCATTCAAACTTCTGATCTTTTCTTATCTTGGCCTGCAATCTACTTTTCAATTTAGCGCAATCCTTGATAAATTGTGAAGCATAATTAATATGTCCTAAAAAGGATTGAACTTGTTTAATATTTTCTAATTGGTTCGGAAACTCTAGAATTTTTTCAGAGATATGAGATTGTAATTCTATAATTCCTTTATCTATTATCAGTCCTAAGTAACTAATTTTTTCTTTAGCTATTTCAGCTTTCTTCTTACTTAATACTAAACCATTCTCATAAGCTCTCGTAGCAAAGATAAATAAATGTTTACTATGGTCACTAAGGTTTTGACTAAATATTAATATATCATCAATATAGATAATTATAAAGGTATAGCAATATTTATAGATTTTATCCAATAGTTCTTGAAATATTCAGGACTTGTTTTTAAACCCATTGGTAATACATTCCATTCATACCTACCTTGAGGTGTACTAAAAACAGTACAAGATTTACTATTTTCATCTAATAGTATTTGATAGAATCCTGATTTTAAATCAAATTTTGAAAATATCTTTCCATTTTTAATCTTTTCATAAATCATATCCTTTCTAAGTAATGGATAAGGGAAATCTTTTACAACTTTATTTAGAGGTTTATAATTTATTATCATCCTTGGTTCTCCTTTTTTTATCTCATTATGGTTTCTAACTAGAAAACTTGCAGTGTTATAATTACTTTTAGTATCCCGTATTAAATTATATCTTAAATGTTTTTGGATAATATTTTCATAATCACTTTCGTCTTCCTTTGTATATAACATTGGTTTTTCACAGATAGTTTTTTCAGTTAATAGTTCAATTTTAGCGTAATATTGTTTTCTTTTGGAAAAAGCTTGTGGGTCTTCTTCATAACATTTATCTAATAATTCAAAAAAAAATTGTTTAATATAAAAGTGATCTTTTTTATCTTTTTGATTACTCTGGTTTAAATAAATTGGTAGTATCTCACCATGCTGGTTGTGCGTATAATTATGTCTATATGGATGATATATTAGACGTTCCGAAAACTGAGTGCCACATGGACTTGTAAAATAGGCTTTCATTGTGTCTAATATAAATGGTAAAGTTCTATTTATAAAATCTTGTCCTAATAAGAAATCATAGACTATATAGGTATAATAATAGATTTTCTCAAATCTTACTTTTAAGTTTCCAATAGTAATCCAAAAATTTTCATATCCTTGATTAAATATGGTTGCCTTATTATGAATATCTCTTCCTACAATTTTAGCAATTTGTTATATATTACCAAAGTGATGACTTGTAATACAAAAACCTGATCTTGAATCTATTAAAGCATGATATATTTTTATTTCATGTATAACTTGAATTATAATAGAATTTCGTCTTCTTGTGATCTTTTTACACTCTTCTAATTTTAATTATTTTTCCATCATAGCATAATTCAAGGTACGTATCTTTTATTGTATAGTCCTCAAAACTACATAGGAAATCCATTCCTAATAAAAATTCCGTACTCACGCTATCTTCTACTTCTATGTTTAGAGGAATTTCAAATTCTTTTACTAATATTACTATTTATACTTTATGGGTTATATGATGTTTGTTATTATAATAATCTAGATAATAATATTTGTTTTCTAATTCTTTTATTGGTATTCCAATTCCCTGTATTAAATCTATGGTAATATGACTAGTTCCTGCTCCTGTATCTAGGAAACATTTAATAGGATTTCATCCTAATTTTATTTGTAATACCCCGTATTTTATTTTGCTCTGGATAATATTGGTTCTGATCAACTGGGTTCCGGTGTACTCTGTGAATTTATCTGCAAAGATAATTAGAGTAACTGACGAGCTCAGAGCAGGTCAAATTAATATTATCTGACCCTGAGGTTTTATCAAGTGATACATTAGAGACAAATTTGGAATTTAAGTTAGTGTTACTAACTAAATGATATATCTACATATCATAACTTTTTCCTTTCCTCTTCATTTGGAACAAAGATAGAAAGAGAAGTTAGTAAGAGTAGAGAGAAGGAGGAGCAAGAAAAGAAAAAGAGAAAGAAACCTAGAAGAAGAAAGCTTGGATAATCATCTCTTCTCCATCAAATCTTTCCAACATCTTCATCATCATCTTGTCTAGAGGTGGGTTCTAGTTAGAACTTGAGTTTTAGAATTCTAGAAATGTTTGAAGTTTAGGTTTGAAATGTTGGATTGTGAATAATATTATGGAATCAGTGTTTCTAACGGTTAAAATGTGGAAATAGTCGGGTAATATAGTCGGGTTATGTTTACCTTGAAACTAATATGCTTGCTTGATGTTCCTATTAATTTTGGATGAGTTTCCATTGAGTTTATGCTGAAAATAACAGGTTTTGGCCTCTGGTTCAGTGGTAACCGGTTACTTGCCGAAAAAATAGATGTTTTTACGTAAAAATGAACTGAGTAACCGGTTACCCTATTGAAATTTGGCTACTGTCTGCGCAGGAAGAATGCATAACCGGTTACTCCTTTTGAGGTAACCGGTTACCACTGTTGGTTGATGAAAAATAATTTTTGAAAATTCATAACTTTTAAACCGTGATTCCGATCAAGGTGTTCTTGGTACCGACGGAAAGCTGTGGAAATATTCTACACTATGAAAGTGCAAAATATCGGTTTCGTTACCCAATTAAATAATCGGAGGAAAATCCGAGAATGTATTAATTTTACGAATTGAATTACTATGTGTAATCTTGTTTTACTATCGTATTGTTTTACATTTACCCCCTTATTGTGAAAAGAAAGTAAGTGATAACATGCTTAAAATGAATTAGGAAGAGTGAAAAACCTTACCCCAAACCTAATGATATGATTCTAGGTTATGAATAAGATTGTGATAGAGAACCTAGATGGCGATGATCATGCATTCAATGTAGAAAGGTGCATCAGTGACGAGTATTGGTCTAGGAGAGAGTGAAACACTAGTATGGAACATGTGTGAACCATTGTGATTATGAGAAAAGGCAAAAGAGGCCATAAGGCGAATATGGCCTTGTGATTGTCGAATACAATCACGTTTGTGTGTGTGGGATCACGTAATCGTAACCGTTTCACTTGACTTGTAGTTTCATGAGTCTCAAGCTCCTCTGAAACGTATGCATAATTACTTGGCAGGTTTAATTCCCGCGTGTAGTACGAATGGAGCCTATATGGTAAAGAGACTTGCAATGGTTAACAAGCCATGAGAAGTGACGGTTAATGACTAGCAGGCCGATGATCCTGAATCCAATTCGTATGCCAAGTGTCATACCCCATATTTTGACCACTAAGATTTCCCATCATTGTGTAAATCATCATCACAATATGGATGAACCATCATGCCTCACTAATCTCCTCAAAGATGGGTGAGCATTCACTACAATCAGAATTAGGGTTTCAAACCCTCTTAGGGTATTTAGACAAAGGATCAATCAAGGAATGACATGAGCTTCAACTTGTCTAAACTCTTCAACACCCATAGAGGATCAATAGGACTCCCACATCAAGAATAAAGCATAAGGTTGCAGCATTCCAAGTGGATTAAGCCTTAAGATCGCCAGTGTCACCAAATTAGGGTTTTGGTCTACTGAGGCCTCCAGATGAAAATTTTCATCTGGGCATGAGCCAATACTTCAAAGCACAACTTAAGATACTCCAAGGGACTTCATGGACCCAAGCATCAAGTTAATTTTAACTTCAGGGAATGCATACACCAAAAATCAGGAATTAGGGTTTCTTGACCTAATTCACCCCTAAGTTGACTTTTGGGACAAAACATGATGTTAATGTGTGAGTGGAATCACCATTCATCAAGAAAAATCAAAGAAAGTGGGTTAACTTGTAAAAGGGGTAACCATAAAAAAAACTTAGAATTTTTCTAAGTTATGAAACAAAATGGCTAGGGTACCAACTTCCAATGATCATAACTTGAGATCCAAGCAACCATTTTGGATGGTCCAACGATGGATTTGTAGCTCTCATGGCATAATACAAAAGCTTCAACTACACCTCATTCCAATTCCTCATGGATTTTTATTTATGGAGTGACCAAAATGACAAAAACATGAAAATGCCACTTTTTCAACACTTAGTGAAATTTTCACTAAGTCAGAATCTGTTTTACTTTTTTCAAAATGTAGGGGAATTTTTCACTTGGATCCAAAAAGTGTCAAGACAAACTATGATCACGCATATGTTGTATCATATGAGAGCTTTCCAAAATGGCCAAGAACTCCATCAAATTCCATCTGAGCTAAGAATTATGATAGCTGCAACACGCCTTACTGCAACTGTCATGACAAGGCAGATTTGTGCACATTGGCTCGATTTGATCAATTTGTGCAAATGACAAACAAGTTTATCCATCTGCACACCTCAAGGGGAGACCAAGGAGGGACAAACACTGATCCATAAGCCTCCCAAGTCTTTGGAGCTACAAGTAGCATGCCAAACCTTAAAAGCCAAAGATGCTTCAAGACTCCAATTTTGTTTTGGAGCATTCAATGGATGCTTAGAGGTGGCATGTATTAGAGCAAAAATGAATACTTAAATTAATCCTTATCCTTGAATCAAAGAACCATAGGCATGTGCTTTAACCTCTAGTTAATGGCTAGAGGAGACTTGAGATTCCATTTGATCACCATTGGCCAACAGCCTGCTGCAGCCACCATTCACTATTGCTTGCAAAACAAACTTGCTCTACTATAAATAGAGCTCATTTGTGCTCAGTTTAAGTACACTAAAGCAACCAAACTGATGTTTTCCTCAAAATCTCCTTCTCACTTCCAAAATTGCCTTCTAAAGCAAGTCGCTATCGGGTTTTGAGTTTGAGAGCCATTCCAACCAAACCAATCACACACACACACACACCTCATAAACATCATATAGAAGTGATCCAAACACTTAAACAACATCTGGAACACCAAGTTCACAAAATCACCAGCCAATTGCTCAAGTTTTCAACCAAGTTGCAGTTGAGGTGCCATAACCTGTTCCAGTCCATTTCCAATGACTCCAAGCATTCAAACACATTGCATATGGTGTAGGGAAGTTGTCCAGATCATCACAACTCATATGTAACACCTCTAACCCAAAAATCAAATTGCTCTTGTTGCCACGACCTTCAAGTAAGCCTAAACTTGGTCATCTCTTAATCTATGCATATTTCCTTGCACAATACTTTTGCCAAATGTTCATAATCATGCATAGAATGTTTCCCCTCCATTAATTGCCTTGTATGAATCGTGTGTGGAATTTCTGAGCCTTCATGTAGAATTTAGGGTTCATGAGGTTTCTCTTTGATTTCTTATTTCATGCTTAAAATAAATGAAATTAAAGACCATAGACATGATCGTGAGGTGAAAACGAGTAGACTGATAGGTGGATTGTGTGATTTCATCAAGTATTCAGTGAGATTGAGGGGAAAACGCAAATCTGAAGAAACAGAGGGCGCGGGCAAGAACTTGGTGTTCTTGGCACCCTTTTTTGAATTTTTAAATATTTAAATTTTTGTGATTTTATTTAATTGATTCAAAAATTAATTTCTCTCTGGTTTTTAATGATTTTGAGTTGATTCTTTTTTTAATAATTCACAAAAATGTTAAAATATTTTATTCTACAATAATTTCCCAAAAATATTATTTATTTCATGTATTTGATATTTTTACAAAGAATTAAGGTTTATTTGTTTTTTAACATTTAAAATATTTTTTCTTTCTTGATTTTCCATACTTAATTGATTTCTAATCATTTTGTGGATAAAAACATGATTTTTCAAATATTAATCCAAAATCACAACTTGTTTTTCACACATGTTTGATAATTTTGATCATTTTAATCAAATTTTTATTTAATTAAAATACATTTTGAAATTAATGTAGGGTTTTGATCTTAATCACCCTAAACAAATCTTTTTCACACTCATGGGCCTCTAATAGAGTGTAAGACCCAACCCCTTTTGAAAACCAAAATAATTTGGGCCTCGGTCATCGTATAAAACCCACTGTGTTTTCAAACCTCGGCGTGATCGCCATTTTTCAAACAAATAATCATTTGGGCCTCTCCTCGAGCTATAAGTACCATTCCTTTTCTTAAAAATCTTTTGGGCCTCTAATAGAGTGTAAGACCCAACCCCTTTGTAAATAATACCTTTTGGGCCTCACACATTGTATAAGTCCCTCTGCATATTTTCAAACGTTCGCCGAGATCATCGCCTTTTTAACAAAATCAACTGGGATTCTCCTTGAGGTATAAGACCCATCTTTATTCATTCTCAAACTCTTTGGGCCTCTAATAGAGTGTAAGACCCAATCCCCTTTTGACCAAAACTTTTTGGGCCTCAGTCATTGTATAACTCCCAATACAAAACAACAGTGCCATCACTGTTAAAATTTGGGCCTCTCCCTGAGCTGTAAGCCCCGATCTCTGTTCAAAATACTTTCTCCTTTGATTTTGAATCCAAATGTATAGTTGCTATCAAAACTTTCTTTAATTTCTTTGTTGAAGAACTAACAAAGCAGCATGGAAGCTCTACAACGGGTAAGTGTTTATCCGCTTTCTTTTATATGCTTTCAAATACATAACTGTATTGTTGGAAGCTGCGCATGGTTAGTATTCTTTCATACTCTTTTAAATACTTGTCATATATCAACTGTATATATACTAGTATAGTTATTTAGAGTTTTCCCCGGCAACTACGTCTAGAACTAGGTAAAGCTCTGTTGGTCACTCTTTAAATACAAACAAAACTAGATCCCCATAGGATTTCCAGATACAGTCTTCCCTTCTCTTGAGGTTAATCAATATGGAACAAAGAGAAAGGCAGTATTCTCGGTGAACCTTTTCTCAGACTGTCACCCCTAGAAATTGTCAAAGAAATTCTACTCCCAGAGGTGATCTATTCTCCGTGAATAGCATCTCTTGAGTTTCTTCCAAATACTCAAACTTTCCTGGAATGATCTCTTCTCTGTGAATTGCATTTCTTGATCTTCTCTTGGTTTAGGGACCCACAAGCTTCCTAAAAGCATCCCCGCCTCCTCTTGGGCTTCGTACAAGGACCCGTCGGCTTCTTAAAAGTTCTCATGCCTTCTCTTGGGCTTCTTACAAGGACCCCCACGACCTCTTAGAGGTATAGGACAGAACTTAGTCATCCTTTGCTAGAGCTGTCTTTCTAAATAGAGTCACAAAAGCCCTCAGACCAATTTTAGGGTTGATACTCATCCCTTAAAACGAGTCGGCCTCCTCTTGGGCCTTGTACAAAGATATACCACACTAATACACTTGGACAGTGTAAATCCCCTTGAGTCTCAAAGACATTCTCAAGTTCCTTACAAACATAGGAAGAAACCCCAGATTCTGGATTAATCTCCAGCAAGAGTTAAAACTTGTGGGTTTTAAAATCCCGTCTCTCTCCTAAAATCCCCAAGCCAGGGTCAGTCTACCACTAGTACACCACTATCTTAAATAAGAACCTCAAGGCATCTGATACCTCAACTCTTCTGTAATCCTCAGCAAGAGTTGATTCCCCACTTGGACCTGCCTCAGGATCTCAATTATTCCCGACAGAAGATAGCCTCCTCTTAGGCTTTGTATAATGATCTTTCCTTAACACAATCAGCCTCCTCTTGGGCTTTGTACAATGATCCTCCCCCCAGAAGAGCTAACCTTTTCAGACTCTCTTGTTGAGTCAATCATTTTTTAGACTCTCTTGTTGAGTCAATCACTTTTCAAGACTCTCTTGTTGGGTCAATCTCCTTTTAGCCTCAATCCCGGGCTTCGTACTAGACAGCAAATCACTCTCTTTTTGAGTATAAAAGACTCTCATGTTGAGTCCATCACTTTTCAAGACTCTCATGTTGGGTCAATCTCCTTTTAACCTTAATCTCAGGCTTCGTACGAGACAACAAATCACTCTCTTGTTGAGTATAAAGGACTCTCTTGTTGAGTCCATCACTTTTCAAGACTCTCTTATTGGGTCAATCTCCTTTTAGCCTCAATCTCGAGCTTCGTACGAGACAGCAAATCACTCTCTTGTTGAGTATAAAAGACTCTCTTGTTGGGTCAATCACCTTTGCAAGCACTCTCTTATTGAGTCAACTCCTTTAGCCTCTGTCTTGGGCTTTGTACAAGACATATAAGAGCACTCTCTTGTTGAGTCAACTCCTTTAGCCTCCGTCTTGGGCTTTGTACAAGACATATAAAAGCACTCTTTTGTTGAGTCGGTCTTATCTAGCCTCCTCTTAGGCTTCGTATAAAGAAATCCCTAGCTGAGTCAATCAACCTTTTAGCATCAAACTTGTGCTTTGATCAAAGCACACAAAAACCAACAGTTCCTCTTTAGAGATGACAAATTCTCTCTCAGCCAAAACTCTTTGGCTTCATATCTTGGGCTTTGAACAAGATACAAATCCCTTTTAGCTTCAATCTTGGGCTTTGAACAAGACACAAATACTCCGTTTAGCCTCTGTCTTTTGCTTTGAACGAGACACCAAAACATCTTTTTCCTCCCTTAGAATAGGAGGAACTATGATTGCTCTAATTTCCCTGTTTGGTTAAATGGGAATACGTAGGCATAAGATTGCAAAATCTTAGCGAGCATACTAATCAAAACTCTAGGTCCAGTACCTTCATACATCAATCAAAGAAAAATTAGATATAGTACCTTCTCAAAAGCCCCGTGAACCGTCAAGACCCTCTATTCTTAAGCCAAATAACCTAAGAGAGACCCACGATTTTGATAGCATCTGTAAACCAACAATCATCTGTTTAAACTTAGTATGCAAGCATGGTTAATTGGAGACATCTATTTCCCTTTCTTAATCAGCTTCACAGGATAAAAAATGAATCGAACTGTAGCACCCCAAAGCGATAGTGATTCGAAACCACAAAAACCGCGCTACACCAAGTAACTACAAGGATCCATGACTCGGGTCGACTTCTAGACGTAGAAGCGGACGGGAAAAGGGGATGCCTTGGTAAGGTTATCGATTAGTGAATTTTGAGTTGGTGAACTCATGAACATGTTTCCATATAGTGTGATATTTAGAACTCAAGGTCATTTCCCTTCCCCTTGACTTGAGCTAGGAATGGTAGAACCTTATAAAGCTGAGAGAATCTATAAGATAGGGAACTCACTGGGATTTAATATCTCACCCCATGTTGTTGATTATATTACAGGTGCTTCAGGTTTCGTGAAGGGTAAGGATACGACTGTTTGAATATCCTTACTTATCTTGGCTTTTGGGATGGCAAGACTTCCGTTGTTGGAGTTTTTTTTTTGAGATCATTGTGTTGATCTAGTTCTTAGTGCATTGGGACATCTTGTATATACTATGCCATAGTTTTTTTTAGTATGTTGTATTTTGGTCATGTAATTGTATAATGTGTTAACTAGGAACTTATGGTATTTCAATACCAAAACTTGGATTCATGTATAATATTTGTGCTTTGATGTATGATGTTATATGTGGGTGTTATAGTTGGTATCAGAACAGGTCGTATCCTCGACCTAGCCATGAAATAAAATAAGTAATTCTTTCTGTTTCACATGTGTTATGTCGCCATTGGTCTTAAGTGTTATATTTATGGCATTAACCCTGATCAAGTTAATCCTATCTGTATGACCTTTAGGAACATGGCTGACGGATGCTGAAGCAATCGTGGTAGACCCAGAACTACTCCTGTTGGGGCGAATCCGCCGGGCGGCGACTAGTATGTCCCATGGCCCCAGTTTTTACAATAGATGCAGCAGCAGCAGAATTAATTCATGCAACAGATGGTACAACAAATGAATGGGAGTCTTCATCCTCCAGTGGTTGTTCCAGATGCTGTAGGTGGAAGTTTTTGGGATTTCATCCACATGAATCGTCCAGAATTTCATGGCGGATTAGATCCTGTGAAAGCTCATGAATGGATAGCTAGCATGGAGAGAATTTTCCTCATAGTCCATTTTAGTGAAGAGAACAAGGTGGTGTTCGCTTCTCACTCGTTGAAGGGTTCTGCCATGAGGTGGTGGGAGAGTACCTTAGCCCTAATGACTATTTAAGAGGTACCTAAGGTCTGGGAGCAATTTAAGATTTCTTTTATGAAGAATTATTTCTCTAGTTCTTTGAGGACCCAGAAAGAAATTGATTTCCAACAGTTGAGACAAGGTACTTTGACTGTGGCTGCTTATGCTGAAAAATTTGAGATTATGGCTACTTAATCTAGGCAAGCCATGTATGCTCCGGATGAGAGGTGGAAAGTTGACCAATTTCTTTTTGGATTAAAGGTTGAGACTTCCCATAGTGTGTCTCAAAGAGAGTTCACTACTTACGCTGAGTTGCTAAGGCAATGTTATGTGGCAGAGAATAGTTTAAAGAAAGTTCAAGCAGAGGGGGATTTGAGTAGATCAAATCAGAATGATCGTGGGAGATTAATTAACAGTTTAGGCCTAGACAGCAAGCTTTCAAAGGGAAGCAAGTTCAGAATTCTAGGACTAGTGTACCTCCCATGTGTCGTACTTGTGGCAAGAATCATCACGGTAGATGTGGTTTTGAAGGAATGAGGTGCTATCAGTGTCAGAAAGTGGGTCATATGGCAAGGGATTGTCCTCAGAGCAGGAACCAGACGCAAGGAAAGAGTACCGGTTGAGTTTATATGTTGAATGCAAGGAAGACCAAGGGTGACAACTCTTTGATTGCTGGTACGTGTTTCGTTAATGGGAATCCTTGTTTTGTATTATTTGATTGTGGAGTAACACACTCTTTTGTGTCAATGCAATGTATGAAGCGACTTGAGTTGCAAACTATTCCGTTGTCTCCACCCATGATGGTTACTACTGCCATGGATGAGATAGTTGAAACGCCTTTAATGTGTGAAAACTGTGTATTATCTGTGGATGGAAGAATTTTTGAGATTGATCTAATTTGTTTGCCGCTTAAGAAAGTAGATGTTGTTTTGGGAATGGATTGGCTTTCTTCTAATTCGGAATTTATTGGTTGTGAAGAAAAGCTAATCATCATCCCATCTGTTGAAGCTACTCCGAAAGATGTGTTAACAACTATTTTAGAAGGTACAATTGAAATGATAAATTTATTGTTTGAGAAGGAAAAATATGTTCTTTTGGTTCTCACTAAGGAGGAGAGTAGCGATCTTCAAGTTCTGAGTATTCCTGTAGTCTGTGAGTTTTCTAAAGTTTTCCCCAAGAATATCTTTTCTCTTTCTCTGGAAAGGGAAGTGGAATTCTCTATTGACCTGATACCGGGAATGACTCATATATCCGTTTCTCCGTATCGGATGTCACCACTTGAGTTAAGAGAATTGAAGGATCAATTGGAAGAGTTAATGGCTAAACATTTTGTTCAACCCAGTGTTTCTCCCTGGGGAGCTCCAGTGCTATTGGTAAAGAAGAAAGATGGTGGAATGCGGTTATGTATTGATTACCGACAGTTGAATAAAGTCACCATCAAGAACAAATACCCATTACCCAGGATAGACGACATGTTAGATCAATTGAAAGGATCTTGTGTGTTCTCGAAGATTGATTTACGATCGGGTTATCATCAGATCCGTGTGAAGAGTTCAGATGTATCAAAGACCGCGTTTAGAACCCGTTATGGCCATTATGAATTCTTAGTAATGCCTTTCGGTGTGACGAATGCTCCGGCAGTTTTTATGGATTATATGAATCGGATATTTCAACCTTACTTGGACCAATTTGTAGTGATCTTTATTGATGACATTCTTATTTATTCTCGTACTTCTCAAGAGCACGGAGAGCATTTAAGAATTGTTTTATCGATTCTACAAGAGAGACAACTGTTTGCTAAGCTAAGAAAGTGTGAGTTTTGGATGTCAAAGGTTAGTTTTCTTGGTCATGTCATATCTCAAGGAGGTGTGGCGGTAGATCTAACAAAAGTGGAAGCAGTGATTAATTAGGAGAGACCAAATAATGTTTCTGAAGTTAGAAGTTTCTTGGGACTGGCAGGTTATTATTGAAGGTTTATCAAGGGCTTTTCTCAATTGGCCTTACCAATGACTAAACTTACTCGAAAGGATTGTCCTTATGAGTGGGATTCGGCTTGTGAACGAAGTTTTATGAGTTTGAAGGAAAGATTAATGACTGCTCCTGTGTTGATCATTCTTGATCCTAGCAAGTCGTATGAGGTATTTTGTGATGCATCAAAGATGGGATTAGGAGGTGTTTTAATGCAAGATAGTCACGTGGTGGCTTATGCTTCTCGACAATTAAAAGTTCATGAGAAGAATTATCCAACGCATGATTTGGAATTGGCGGCGGTTGTTTTTACATTGAAAGTGTGGCGTCATTATTTATATGGGGTACATTTTGAGATGTTCAGTGACCACAAGAGTTTGAAGTATCTATTTGACCAAAAAGAGTTGAACATGCATCAAAGGAGATGGGTGGAGTATTTGAAGGATTATGACTTGGAACTAAAGTACCATCCGAGTAAAGCGAATAAAGTGGCAGATGCATTAAGCCGAAAAGTGTTGAATAATGCCAAGTTAATGATGTTAGAGTATACCTTATTGGAAAAGTTTCGAGATCTTAATCTCCAATTTTTTTGGACTCCTAATGGTGTGATTATGGGATACTTGATTGTTAATTCTACTCTAAGAGAGGAAATTCAACAAGGACAAGTATTGGATAAGGCATTACAGGATGCATTGATTAAACCGAGTTTCGTGCGAGCTATTGACGGAATCATTTTGGTTAACCAAAGGATTTGTGTTCCGGCTTATGCGGTGTTAAAAAGAATAATTTTGGAGGAAGCGCATAAGGGTGCTTTTTTTATACATCCTGGTTCTTCGAAGATGTATCAAGACTTAAAGAGGGACTATTGGTGGTCCGGTATGAAAAGAGATATTGTGGTGTATGTGTCGCAGTGTGCGATATGCCAACAAGTAAAGATTGAACAGTAAAGACCGGGTGGCTTGTTACAACCGTTAGAAATTCTGGTGTGGAAGTGGGATAGTATTTCTATGGACTTCACAGTTGGATTACCCCGTACGCAAGGTGGTTATGATTCGATTTGGGTGATTGTGGATCGGTTGACAAAATTTGCGCATTTCTTAGCCGTAAAGACTACTTATAAGGCAAGTCATCTTGCAAGGTTGTTTATTTCGGAAATTATGAGGTTGCATGGTATTCCCTCTAGTATTGTTTCAGATAGAGATCCAAAATTTACTTCAAGATTTTGGAGAGCCTTTCAACAAGCTATGGGAACAAAGTTGTGTTTGAGTATATCAAATCATCCGCAAACGGATGGTCAGACGGAACAAACAATACAAACGATGGAAGATATGTTAATGGCTTATGTACTTGAAAGTGGAGGAAATTGGATAGAACTTTTACCGTTGATTGAGTTTTCATACAACAATAGTTATCATGCAAGTATTGGTATGGCTCCTTACAAAGCATTGTATGGAAGGAAATGTAGGATGCCTTTGTGTTGGGCAAAAGTTAACAAAGATAGAATTTTGGGACCCGGGAATATCCAAGAGACTACGGAAAAGATTAGAATAATCCATGATAAAGTTAAACAAGCACAAAATCGTCAGAAGAGTTATGCAGATAACCGTAGGAGACCTTTAGAGTTTGATGAAGGTGATCACGTGTTTTTGAAAGTTACTCCAAGATTGAGGTTGAAATGACCGTTTAAGTCGCGGAAGTTAAGTTCGAGCACTACTACGAAAAACCCATTTAGCAACGGCTGGGAATGACATGTAATGACGCGGGTGAAGGCGTTGTTATGTAGATTGTTGTTGTAAGTTTGTCGTTTCTACAACGGTCTGGAAATCGTTGTTGTATTCTGGAAGCGCGCGATATATTGCAACGGTTAGGTATTTCAACCGTTGTAATATAAATTAACTATCACAATGGTTATCAGTATCAACCGTTGTCATATATATTAACTATCACAACGGTTTTGTATTTCAACCGTTGTGGAATGTACCCTTAGTTTATTAAATACAAATGTATATTGCTTGTTTTACCATCCACCTAATTAAAGAAATACAACCATTAAAATTGGTAAAGAACTATATAATCTGAAAATTAAACTATTCTTGAAAACCAACTTAAACAAACCACTGTTTTCCGAATTGCATCCATTTCATTCGGCACATTTTATGTTCCTTAACATAAAATTTATGGTTCAATGGTCGGTTTCCTTCAATCCATCGATATCTTTTATTATATTTTACCTCATCATCGCCAAAAATCATCGCGATTTTATCATCATAACAATCATGATCTTAACAACCACGATGATTAGTGACGACGATGAGGTAAACTATAAGAAAATATATCGACGAATTGAAGAAAACGGACCATTGGACCATAAATTTTATGTTAAGGAACATTAAATGTGCTGAATAAAATGGATGGAATTCGAAAAACATTGACATGATAAAGGTTAGTTTTCAAATACATCCTAATTTTCAGATTATAAGTTTCTATATCAATTTAACTGATTGCATTTTCAATAAAAAGATAGTGAAACAAACAATATACATAGTATATAATAAACTAAATTTCATATACAATATCAGAATGAATTCATATATATGTACCTTATCAGAATGAATTCATATGTATGTACCACAATCATCATCACCATGTGAAACAAACCCTAAGAAGTGGGAAGCAATGAAGAAAATTAGTTAGTATTAAATTTAACTATATACAATATACATAGTATATATATAATAAACTAATGTTCTATATCAATTTAACTGATTGCATTTTCAATAAAAGGATAGTGAAACAAACAATATACATAGTATATAATAAACTAAATTTCATATACAATATAAGAATGAATTCATATATATGTACCTTATCAAAATGAATTCATATATATATATATATGTGTGTGTGTGTGTGTGTACCACCATCATCATCACCATGTGAAACAAACCCTAAAAAGTGGGAAGCAATGAAGAAAATTAGTTAGTATTCAAAACAAAACAACCAAAAGTTGAAACAAAACCCTAAGAAGTGGGACTGTACCATTACAATGAAGTTCACCTTGCTTGTGAAGCATTGAAGTCGAATCTGCACAAAATGAGAACAATCAACAAAAACAACATGAAGCAAACGAGATAATGGGGACTATCTAACTAAAAGATTGAAGTAGAAGACTACCTTATTTTCCATAAACAATATGTACATTACGCTTGCTACCGCCAGCATCATCACCATGTTCATCTAGTTTTAGATTCTGCAAGAAGAACTACAAGGAGGAAGAAGCTTAAATCAAAAGCTTCATACTTCTTGTATTTCTTCTCGCGGATTCTATAAAAAGATGAAGTTCGCTGCCAAAAATGGGTGCTAGGGTTTCGCTGTGAAGGAAACAGCGCTACTGTCAATAATAGAAAGTTAATTCCCTTATATAGGTAAATATTTCACAACGGTTTTCTAAAATAACCGTAATGAAAAGTATATATATTATTTTAAAAATATCACAACGGTTAGTTATATTAACCGTAGCGATAACCCTTCTAATTGGTACAAGGTTCGACTCCAGGCAACACCATTTTTGTATAATTACGTAAAATAGAAAAATGTTGTTGCCTAGTATAAGGGGCATCGCTACGGTTATTATTACTAACCGTTGTAATATTATTAACCCTTGCTCTTCCCGGAGTAGAGAACACTGCCATAATGATTTAAAATTTTCTCCGTTATTCAAAAAATACCGTTCCAGAATATCAACCATTTACAAGTTATCATCATTGCAAGCATTAAACTATCAGACTTTTCATCTTCAACCTCATCTATAAATAGACAACTTTACATTTCTTCATAATATATTCTTCGTAACAATGAGTAGTTCTACAAATGAGAATGCTAGAATCACCAATGAGGAACGTCAGGCGCCACTAGAGGAGGTCCAACCAGCGGCCAGGGATCCCTTAAGGGTGGGGAAGGATAAGAAGAAGAAGAAGAAGTTGAAGAAGAAAAAGATAAAGAATAAAAGGAGAACAATTTATTATGATTCCGATGAGGGGAGTGAGGAGAGATGTCTGGATTATGAAGATGCATTTGCAGCAATGGGCTCTGACATTGATAAATATATGTAATATGATTATCAATGTACTCTTCTTAATGGAATCTTAATAAAATTTTATTTTATATATGCTCATCTCTTACAGTTTTATTTTTAAAGTTATATATACTATTCTCTTGCACTTAAAAACACTAACAAAATAAATAAAATATATGTTTAAAAGAAAAACAATGATGAATTTTGAGTTTTGAGGTTAAATCCCCGTAACACTAACAAAAGAAATAAAATATATGTTTAAAATACAAAAACATGACAAAAAATATAGTTGCTGGGAATCGAAGCTTGTTACATGTATTATAACGGTGTTTTAATACAACCGTGTTTAAAATGTAAAATATGGAAAAAAAATGTAGTAGCTGGGAATCGAAGCTTGTTACACAACTTTTATTACAACGGTTTTTTAGTACAACCGTCGTTAAATATGACGTTATAAATTTTTTAACGTATTACAACATTGGGATACGAATCCATGGTAAACATGGCGTCGTTAAATGGGTTTTTCGTAGTAGTTGAGATACGTGGGACCGTATCAAATTTTAGAAAGGATTGGAGAAGTAGCTTATAGATTAGCCTTACCGCCTTCCCTGTCAGAGATGCACGATGTTTTTCATGTGTCTCAGCTCCGGAAGTTTGTTCCAGATCCTCTTCAGCCAATTCTACCAGATACAATTGAGATAGAAAAAGATTTAACGTTTGAACCTCAACCAAGCCATATCACAGGAAGAGAAACTAAAGTACTAAGGAATAAAGAGATTCTTCTTGTGAAAGTTCAATGGGATGAGACACATCTGGGTGATGCAACTTGCGAACTAGAATCAGAGATGCGAGATGCTTACCCTTACTTTTTCAGGTAATCTTTAAATTCGAGGACGAATTTCTTTTTAAGGAGGGGAGGATGTAATACCCTGTATTTTATTTTGCTCTAGATAATATTGGTTCTGATCAACTGGGTTTTGGTGTACTCTGTGAAATTATCTACAAAGATAATTAGAGTAACTGACGAGCTCAGAGCAGGTCAAATTAATATTATCTGACCCTGAGGTTTTATCAAGTGATACATTAGAGACAAATTGGGCATTTAAGTTAGTGTTACTAACTAAATGATATCTCTACATATCATAACCTTTTCCTTTCCTCTTCATTTGGAACAAAGATAGAAAGAGAAGTTAGTAAGAGTAGAGAGAAGGAGGAGCAATAAGAGAAAAAGAGAAAGAAACCTAGAAGAAGAAGAAAGCTTGGATCATCATCTCTTCTCCATCAAATCTTTCCAACATCTTCATCATCATCTTGTCTAGAGGTGGGTTCTAGTTAGAACTTGAGTTTTAGAATTCTAGAAATGTTAGAAGTTTAGGTTAGAAATGTTGGATTGTGAATAATATTATGGAATCGATGTTTCTAACGGTTAAAATGTGGAAATAGTCGGGAAATATAGTCGGGTTATGTTTACCTTGAACCTAATATGCTTTCTTGATGTTCCTATGAATTTTGGATGAGTTTCCATTGAGTTTATGCTGAAAATAATAGGTTTTGGCCTCTGGTTCAGTGGTAACTGGTTACTCACTTTGAGGTAACCGGTTACTTGCAGGAAAAATAGTTGTTTGTACGCAAAAATGAACTGAGTAATCGGTTACTCATTTTGAGGTAACCGGTTACCCTATTGAATTTTGGCTACTGTCTGCGCAGGAAGAATGCGTAACCGGTTACTCATTTTGAGGTAACCGGTTACCACTGTTGGTTGATGAAAAATAATTTTTGAAAATTCATAACTTTTAAACCGTGACTCCGATCGAGGTGTTCTTGGTACCGACGGAAAGCTGCAGAAATATTCTACACTATGAAAGTGGAAAATATAAGTTTCGTTACCCGATTAAATAATCGGAGGAAAACCCGAGAATGTATTAATTTTACAAATTGAATTACTATGTGTAATCTTGTTATACTATCATATTGTTTTACATTTAGCCCCTTATTGTGAAAAGAAGGTGAGTGATAACATGCTAAAAATGAATTAGGAAGAGTGAGAAACCTTACCCCAAACCTAATGATATGATTCTAGGTTGTGAATAAGATTGTGATAGAGTACCTAGATGGCGATGCTCGTGCATTTGATGTAGAAATGTGCATCCGTGACGAGTATTGGTCTAGGAGAGAGTGAAACACTAGTATGGAACATGTGTGAACCATTGTGATTATGAGAAAAGGAAAAAGAGGCCTTAAGGTGAATATGGCCTTGTGATTGTCGAACACAATCACGTTTGTGTGTGTGAGATCATGTAATCGTAACCATTTCACTTGAGTTGTAGTTTCATGAGTCTCGAGCTCCTCTGAAACGTATGCATAATTACTTGGAAGGTTTGATTCCCGCGTGTAGTACGAATGGAGCCTATATGGTAAAGAGACTTGCGATGGTTAACAGGCCATGAGAAGTGACGGTTCACAGCTAACAGGCCGATGATCCCGAATCCATTTCGTATGCCAATTAACTACAAGGATCCATGACTTGGGTCGACTTCTAGATGTAGAAGCGGACGAGAAAAGGGGATGCCTTTGTAAGGTTATCAATTAGTGATATTTTGAGTTGGTGAACTCATGAACATGTTTCCATATAGTGTGAGATTGAGAACTCAAGGTCATTTCCCTTCCCCTTGACTTGAGCTAGGAATGGTAGAACCTTGTAAAGCCGAGAGAATCTATAAGATAGGGAACTCACTGGGATTTTATATCTCACCCCATGTTGTTGATTATATTACAGGTGCTTCAGGTTCCGCGAAGGGTAAGGATAAGGCTGTTTGAATATCCTTAGTTATCTTGGCTTTTGGAATGGCAAGACTTTTGTTGTTGGAGTTTATTTTTTTTAGATCATTGTGTTGATCTAGTTCTTAGTGCATTGGGACATCTTGTATATACTATGCCATAGTTTTTTTTTTAGTATTTTGTATTTTGGGCATGTAATTGTACAATGTGTTAACTAGGAACTTATGGTATTTCAATACCAAAACTTGGATTCATGTATAATATTTATGCTTTGATGTATGATGTTATATGTGGGTGTTACATTATTCCTATATTAATAAAATATTGGGTACTACCTCTTCCTTTTTTCTCGGTTAAATCTAGGCTTTTTCTTCCAATTTCTAGATTCCTTATTTTAGAACCTCTTTTTTCCGACTTTGTTTTTCGAATAATTGCTAGGTTTTTATCTCCTATTATTTCTCCTGATTTTTCTATTTCAATAGGTAGATCATCAGTTCTTATTTCTTCTATATAGGTTAACTGCTCAGGTTTAACTCTTCTAGGGGGTATCCATTCAATTAATCCATCAAAAATTTCTTTAAACTTCATTTTTCAGATTTGAATTTCATCGTATGATGACTTGGACTAATAGCAAATATTGTTCTGTACGTTATTGAATAACAATGACTTCCCTGTGGCATTTCAAAATTTTCTAGTTTATGATATAATACTAGAGCCTTATCTAAATTTTTGTCATTTATCGAAATACTAAAATTAGGTTCATATTCGAATATTATTTTTCCAAAATATAAGTTTCCCATAACAACACCAAACAAAGCATCTTGTATATCGTGTTTAATCCTTTCATCAATTAAATACATAGCTATTGGTGAATCTAATTTTTCCTGAAAATATCCTTTTATCATAACTTGAACTTTAATTAAATCTACTACCTTCATTTAATCCTTTTTATTTTTATCCATAGTTTTTAATATTGAATTTACTATTTCTTTGGTTAATAAAGGAACTCTACCTTTCTTTTTTGCTACACCTATTTCTACACTAGATTCATGAATTTTTTGTATTTGGACTGTTTGTCCTATATACTTTCCATATTTTTCTACTAGAGTTCTTGTTGGTAATATATCTAGATCCATGTGCTTAATTTCTTCTAATTTTTCATATTCTCGAATATCAGAAAATTTTGTTGATTCTTCAGTTATCTCTTCTTCCATCTTATTCATTATCACTCGTGTCTTCGGAGTTAATACTAGCACTATATAGGCTATAATCTGACTCTATTTCGGATTCTATAGGTTCAAAACCATAATCATATATTTCATCTAAAATCTTTATATTCTATTTATTTCTCTTTGGACATTGATTAGCATAGTGTCCTTCTTGTTTACAAATAAAGCTTGTACATGTTTTAGGTTTTTCTGAATAGTTATTGGGTTTATTAACACAATTTTTATCTTTACTATAACTATTATAACTATTTTTTATTCTAGCGAATTTTCTTTTCCTGAAATATCGATTTTTAATACTATATTTCTTAAAATTCCTTTTCTTAAATTTCCACTTCTTTCTTTTCTTAGAGTATTTATTATAGCATCCATATTGTCCTATTTTATTATTTTTTGAACAACATAATTGTTGTTTTTGATATTTATAAATTTTTCTTTGATCTCTAACTTCTATACAATAATTCGTTATCTTCTTCTATGTAAACCATGTTTTTGCTCCTAAAGTTGTTTTTTCTACATTTTCTTTCTTAACTTGCTCAGTGTAATTGGATATTAATTTAGATCTAAAAGGTTCTGGTAGTTTTTCATAATACATTTTACTATAGAATTCATACTCAGGTGAAGAGTCTTTAAATCTGGCTTTATAGAACCATTCGGTATATTCACAGGTATATTGATCGAAATAACACATATTGTAGATACCGATATTCATCATTCCTTTTATTGCACTTTCCCTATCTACTTCCCAAAACTGTTTAGTATCTTGGTAATATCCTAAAAATTCTCCTCTTATTAATTTTTCAAGATTACTAAGGAATATTACTAGAGTTCGTGATTCGGTTTTTAGAGTTTCATAACTTGTTCCTAAGCTTTCTGTAACACCCACATACAATAACATACATCAAATCATATATATTATACATGAATCCAAGTATATGGTACTGAAATACCACAAGTTCCTAGTTAACACATAGTACATATACATGCCCAAATTGCAACATACAAAAAAAACTATGGCATAATGTATACAAGATGTTCCAAGGCACTAAGAACTAGATCAATACAATGATCTCAAAAATAAACTCCAACAACGGAAGTCTCGCCATCCCAAAATCCAAGGTAAGTAAGGATGATCAAACGGCCTTATCCTTACCCTTCGCGGAACCTGAAGCACCTGTAATATAATCAACAACATGGGGTAAGATATTAAATCTCAGTGAGTTCCCTATCTTATTTATTCTCTCGGCTTTACAAGGTTCTATCAATCCTAACTCAAGTCAAAAGGGAAGGGAAGTGACCTTGAGTTCACAATCTCACACTATATGGAAACATGTTCATGAGTTTACCAACTCAAAATATCACTAATCGATAACCTTACCAAGGCATCCTCTCTCCCCGTCCGCTTCTACGTCTAGAAGGCGACCCGAGTCATGGATCCTTGTAAATTACTTGACATACGAAATGGATTCGGGTTCTACGGGCCATTAACCGTTATGAACCGTCACTTCACACGGGCCATTAACCGTCACAAGTCTCTTTACCCTTAGGCTCCATTCGTACTAAACGCGGGAATCAAACTTGCCAAGTAATCGTGCATACATTCCAGAGGAGCTCGAGACTCGTGAAACTGCATCTCAAGGGAAACTGTTACGATTAGGTGATCACACACACAAACGTGATTGTATGCGACAATCATAAGGCCACATTCGCCTTAGGGCCTCTTTTGCCTTTTCTCATAATCACAATGGTTCACACATGTTCCATACTAGTGTTTCATTCTCTCCTAGACCATTACTCGTCACGGATGCACATTCCAACATCACATGCATGAGCATCGCCATCTAGATTATCTACCAGTTCCTAGTCACCTACTAGGTTCTAATATAATTTCATGGTAAAGTTCCCCACTCTTCTTATTCCATATTTTAACATGTTATGTCTCAACATACTTCACAACAATAGAAAAGGTAAGCATAATACAATTTTGTGAAAAATAGCACATAATAATTAAATCACAAAGTTACACAGTTCTTGGGTTCTCTCCGATTTATTTAATCGGGCAACAAAACTAATATTTTTCACTTTCATCATGTAGAATATTTCCACAGCTTTTCATCGGTACCAAGAACACCTCGATCGGAAGCACGGTTCAAAAGATATTAATTTTCTAAAATATATTTCAAAACACAACAGTGGTAACCGGTTACCTCAAAATGAGTACCCGGTTACGCATTCTTCCTGCGTAGACAATAGCCAAAATCCAATAGGGTAACCGTTTACCTCAAACTGAGTAACCGGTTACTCAGTTCATTTTTTTGCGTAAAAACATCTATTTTTCCTACAAGTAACCGGTTACCTCAAAGTGAGTAACCGATTACCACTGAACCAGATGCCAAAAAACCTGTTATTTTCAGCATAAACTCAATGGAAACTCATCCAAAATTCTTAGGAACATCAAGCAAGCATATGAGGTTCAAGGTAAACATAACCCGACTATATTACCCGACTATTTCCACATTTTAACCGTTAGAAACATCGATTCCATAATATTATCCATAATCCAACATTTCTAACCTAAACTTCTAACATTCCTAGAATTCTAAAACTCAAGTTCTAACTAGAACCCACGTCTAGACAAGATGATGATGAATATTGAGAGATGATTTGAAGAAGAGATGATAATCCAAGCTTTCTTCTTCTTCTTCTAGGTTTCCTTTCTCTTTCTCCTTTTTGCTCTCCCTTCTCTCAACTCTTATTAACTTCTCTTTCTATCTTTGTTCCAAATGAAGAGGAAAGGAAAAAGAAAAAGATATAAAGAAAATCTTTAAGGTAGTAACACTAACTAAATTGTCCAAAATAGCTCTATAGCACCAAATGCTAAAACCTCAGAGTCAGATAATTATTAATTTGACCTGCTCTGAGCTCGTCAGTTACTCTAATTATCTTTGCAGATAATTTCACAGAGTACACCGGAATCCAGTTGATCAGAACCAATATTATCTAGAGAAAAATAAAAATACGGGGTATTACATCCTCCCCTCCTTAAATAGAAATTCATCCTCGAATTTAAAATTACCTGAATAGATGAGGGTAAGCATCTCGCATCTCTGATTCTAGTTCCCAAGTTGCATCGCCCGGATGCGTCTCATCCCACTGAACTTTAACAAGAGGAATCTCTTTATTCCTTAGTACCTTAGTTTCTCTTCCCGTGATACGACTTGGTTGAGGCTCAAACGTTAAATCCGCTTCTATCTCAATCGTATCTGGTACAATTGGCTGAAGAGGATCTGGAACAAATTTCTGGAGCTGAGACACATGAAAAACATCGCGCATCTCTGACAGAGAAGGCGGTAAGGCTAATCTGTAAGCTACTTCTCCAATCCTTTCTAAAATCTGATACGGTCCCACGTATCTCGGACTTAACTTCCGCGACTTAAACGGTCCTTTCAACCTCAATCTCGGAGTAACCTTCAAAAACACGTGATCACCTTCATCAAACTCTAGAGGTCTCCTACAGTTATCCGCATAACTCTTCTGACGATTTTGTGCTTGTTTAACTTTATCACGGATCATTCTAATCTTTTCCGTAGTCGCTTGGATAATCTCGGGTCCCAAAATTCTATCTTCGCCAACTTTTCCACAACACAAAGGCGTCCTACATTTCCTTCCATACAATGCTTCGGAAGGAGCCATACCAATACTTGCATGATAACTATTGTTGTATGAAAACTTAATCAACGGTAAAAGTTCTATCCAATTTCCTCAACTTTCAAGTACACAAGCCCTTAACATATCTTCCATCGTTTGTATTGTCCGTTCCGTCTGACCATCCGTTTGTGGATGATTTGACGTACTCAAATACAACTTTGTTCCCATAGCTTGTTAAAAAGCTTTCCAAAATCTTGAAGTAAACTTTGGATCTCGATCTGACACAATACTAGAGGGAATACCATGTAACCTCACAATTTCTGAAATGAACAACTTTGCGAGATGACTCGCCTTGTAAATAGTCTTTACAGCTAAGAAATGCGCAGATTTCGTCAACCGATCCACTATTACCCAAATAGAATCATAACCACCTTGTGCACGGGGTAATCCAACTGCAAAGTCCATAGAAATACTATGCCACTTCCATACCAAAATTTCTAACGGTTGTAATAAGCCACCTGGTCTTTGGTGTTCAATCTTTACCTGTTGGCATACCACACACTCCGATACATACACCACAATATCTCTTTTCATACCGGACCACCAATAGTCCCTATTTACATCTTGATACATTTTTGAAGAACCAGGATGTATAGTAAAAGCACTCTTATGCGCTTCTTCTAAAATTCTTCTTTTCAACACTGCATTATCCAGAACACAAATCCTTTAGTTAAACAGAATAACTCCATCGGTAGCTCGTACGAAACTCGGTTGAACTAAGAATTCTTGTAACTTCTCATCCAATACTTGTCCTTGTTGAATTTCCTCTCTTAGAGTAAAATTAACATTCAAGTTTCCCATAATCACACCATTAGGAGTCCAAACAAATTGGAGATTAAAATCTCGAAACTTTTCCAATAAGGTATACTCTAACATCATCAACTTGGCATTATTCAACACTTTTCAGCTTAATGCATCTGCCACTTTATTCGCTTTACCCGGATGGTACTTGTTGAATGCAGAATAGGGCAAGCAGCAAAAATATTTATTTTTGGAAGAATTCCCTCCGGGATTTATGTCGTGTCCACAGAGATCGGTTCGAGGGAAAGAATGTCGTTCGACAATCTCTCGCGTTTCTGAGTTTGGATTAAAATAGTTTCAAACAAGAAAATAGAAAAGTAAACATTAAAACATAAAACAAATTCATTCTTCAACAAGACAAACTTATCCGGCATGCACATAATCGACTCCTCACAAACATAAACTTACCGACCAATTATACTCCACCTACAATACTCCTCAATATCACCCAGCATCGCTCACAACACAGGTTATGTCTAACGTAAAGTTGAGAGAACAACCATGTTACCATTGCCGATACTTTCGTACGCTAGCTTAAAGCACGGAGGCATTAAGTTTCGACGCCTATTGAAGATTGTTAGCCCTAAATCTATCTCTAGAATCTAGAAACTAACAGACAATCATCCCTAATCGAAGTTTGCAACGGTTATCTCTAACGCACCCCAAACCCCGCGCATAAAGCAAAAATCAGAGACAATTACCAATAAAGATTTGTAAAGCAAGTTTTATACAACGCCATGGGCGACAAATATACATGAGTTCATAGCAAATACATATACACAACCCAACAAAGAAGAAAGACATGAAGAAAATCAGAAATGAACTAAACACTTCACGGATTGTCGAGGCCGATCGATGACAAATCCACCTCGGATCATCCGCATGCAAGCTTCCATGATGTTTTCTAAGCTAATCTACTGAAAAAATGAAGTTTGATGGAGTTGGAGCAAGAATCCCCAAAACCATCCCTAAAAATAATGACTGAAATAAACTATATACATTGCAAATTCTGCACAGTTCACAGTGCGAACGATCATTCGCAGTGCGAATGACTCAAAAAATGGCACTTTAAGTGCCTCTGAATGCTAAACCGCCTTTGCTTTCCTTCGTTGGTTCGCAGTGCGAATGCTCGCTGACTGGCTCGCAGTGCGAACTTTGGCTTGTTTCTCCTCTTCCTCTTTCTGGCCTCCTTCGCTGTGGACTTCGTTGGTCTTCGCAAAGCGAATGCTCTCTACCAGTTCGCAGTGCGAACATGACAGAAAACCAGTCCTTATTTTTGCCACAACTTCTTCACCGAAACTCCGATTTACGCACGGTCGGAAGCGTTGGAATGCTTATTCAATTCTCTTCAAGAATATGGCAATATAGCCTTTATTAACTACCTACAAAATTGAGATAAAAATCAATTAAACTAAGTAATATTTAAATAATACGCAATATATACACTTAAACGTAAAGTAAACGTATTTATAAACAAAGTGGGGGTTTATTTGAACCGATATAGACAAAAAGTAATGATAAGTGCAACAAAACTTATATACAAAAATAGGTACATTCTGCACTTATCAAACTCTCCCCAACTTACCTAATTGTTTGTCCACAAACAAGAATCAAACAAACTTGAAAATGCACAAGCAATATCCAAAGAATGACGAATCAACAGGTTTTGAAAAACGGAAACGAATGAATGGTTCAAATGAAAATGGTACACACAAAAAGTAAATACTTACCACTAAACTACGACGACAACATAGTCACGAAACAAATGCAAAATACAAAAATCATGCCAAAAATTCTAAAACAACACAAGTTCCAAAGTGAATCACACCTAGCAAAAATAATCATCGGTAGATGAAAAACACACAATAAGGTACTTTACACTCACACAACACTCATGCAAACAAAAGACTAAATTATGCATACATCCACAAATTCATATTGAACATACAAAGGCAAGAATCACAAGGACTTTCAAGGTTGTAGCGTGGTCGGGTAAATAAACAAGGGGCAATTTCTAAAGGTAATTGAAACAAAAACTTGCCTAAACCTAAGGGAGTGAAAACTCACAAATATTCACACACAAAATTTCAACCAACTTCTTCCAAAATCCCAAGTGCTACACAACACACAATACTTATTTAGCACAATTATTGAAACTCTTTTTGTTTCCTTTTTCAAGGATTTTTCTTTTTCTTCCTTTTTCACTTTTTTCTTTTCTTTTCTTTGTCAAATTTTTCTCTTTTTTCTTTTCTTTTTCAATCCTCATAGAATTCAACCAATGAGTAAACAACCATTCTCTCCCCAACTTGAATTCAACCGCATTATCATGTGAATACTCCCTACTTTCTAAGGCAAGGTAAAAATTCATACAACAACACAAAATTGAGGGTTCAAGAAAAAATAATCAATCAAAATCCATATAAAAAGTAAATTTGACACTCATAGACAAGCATTAAACTCAAACAACATGGATAATGACCAATGGCTCAAAGGGGTTACGAATGATCACACGCTCACAAGGTGAATGACTATTTGGCTAAGGTAGTTGTGCTCAAAATGAAACAAAATGCCTTGATCCTTTTCATGCTTTCACATAATCAACACAAACAAAAGATTCAACATAATAAAATCCAGTTAGAACAAGAATGTTGGTTCTCCGCGCATATATGAACAATGGAAAGCCACCTCACAAAAAGGTTGGGAACTAAAGTGATTCACAATAGAACAAGTATACAAAAGAATGGATGGCATGAAAGTTTGTAAAATGCCTAAGTATCATGAATATGCTAAAGTATAGAAAGCGATAAATACATACCTCAGACATGTACAAAACTTAACAAGATCATTACCATACATCAGCAAGTTGAAACGAAACAACTTGGAAAATCAAAAAAGCATCCTCAAGTAAGTCAATCAAAATCTGTGAGCAAACAACAACCAAAAACATTCAAAAAGAAAAACTATAAAACATGCTTGTTTTACGTCGTAAGCTCGACGCCTTTACGGTGCTTAATTAGAAACTTCCTTCATTTATGCCATGGTGATGTCTAACCGCGCAACCAAAAGCAAGTGTCCTAACCAAACACTTAAACAAACGTAAAAATATACAAGTATCATTATAAACAAGTGAAAATACATAATATATACGATATATACGAAACTCAAAAAAGGAAACTATCGCAATGCGATTTAATATCAAAACCAATCCCCGGCAACGGCGCTATTTTGTTGAATGCAGAATAGGGCAAGCAGCAAAAATATTTATTTTCGGAAGAATTCCCTCCGAGATTTATGTCGTGTCCACAGAGATCGGTTCGAGGAATAGAATGTCGTTCGACAATCTCTCGCGTTTCAAAGTTTGGATTAAAATAGTTTCAAACAAGAAAATAGAAAAGTAAACATTAAAACATAAAAAAAATTCATTCTTTTGCAAGACAAACTTATCCGGCATGCACATAATCGACTCCTCACAAACTTAAACTTACTGACCAGTTATACTCCACCTACAATACTCCTCAATATCACCCAGCATCGCTCACAACACAGGTTATGTCTAACATAAAGTTGAGAGAACAACCGTGTTACCATTGCCGATACTTTCGTACGCTAGCTCAAGGCAAGGAGGCATTAAGTTTCGACGCTTATTGAAGATTGTTAGCCCTAAATCTATCTCTAGAATCTAGAAACTAACAGACAATCATCCCTAATCGAAGTTTGCAACGGTTATCTCTAACGCACCCCAAACCCCGCGCATAAAGCCAAAATCAGAGAAAATTACCAATAAAGATTTGTAAAGCAAGTTTTATACAACACCATGGGCGACAAATAAACATGAGTTCATAGCAAATACATATACACAACCCAACAAAGAAGAAAGACATGAAGAAAATCAGAAATGAACTAAACACTTCACAGATTGTCGGGGCCGATCGATGAGAAATCCACCTCAGATCATCCGCATGCAAGCTTCCATGATGTTTTCTAAGCTAATCTACTGAAAAAATGAAGTTTGATGGAGTTGGAGCAAGAATCCCCAAAACCATCCCTAAAGATAATGACTGAAATAAACTATATACATTGCAAATTCTGCACAGTTCACAGTGCGAATGACTCAAAAAATGGCACTTTAAGTGCCTCTGAATGCTAAACCGCCTTTGCTTTCCTTCGTTGGTTCGCAGTGCGAACGAATCATTCGCAGTGCAAATGCTTGCTGACTGGCTCGCAGTGCGAACTTTGGCTTGTTTCTCCTCTGCCTCTTTCTGGCCTCCTTTGCTGTGGACTTCGCTGGTCTTCGCAAAGCGAATGCTCGCTGCCAGTTCGCAGTGCGAACATGACAGAAAACCAGTCCTTATTTTTGCCACAACTTCTTCACCAAAACTCCGATTTACGCACGGTCGGAAGTGTTGGAAAGCTTATTCAATGCTCTTCAAGAATATGGCAAGATAGCCTTTATTAACTACCTACAAAATTGAGATAAAATCAATTAAACTAAGTAATATTTAAATATACGCAATATATACACTAAAACGTAAAGTAAACGTATTTATAAACAAAGTGGGGTTTATTTGAACCGATATAGACAAAAAGTAATGATAAGTGCAACAAAACTTATATACAAAAATAGGTACATTATGCACTTATCAAATCCTCCCTAACTTACCTAATTGTTTGTCCACAAACAAGAATCAAACAAACTTGAAAATGCACAAGCAATATCCGAAGAATGATGAATCAACAGGTTTTAAAAAACGGAAACGAATGAATGGTTCAAATGAAAATGGTACACACAAAAAGTAAATACTTACTACTAAACTACGACGACAACATAGTCACGAAACAAATGCAAAATACAAAAATCATGCCAAAAATCTAAAACAACACAAGTTCCAAAGTGAATCACACCTAGCAAAAATAATCATCGGTAGATGAAAAACACACAATAAGGTACTTTACACTCACACAACACTCATGCAAACAAAAGACTAAATTATGCATACATCCACAAATTCATATTGAACATACAAAGGCAAGAATCACAAGGACTTTCAAGGTTGTAGCGTGGTCGGGTAAATAAACAAGGGGCAATTTCTAAAGGTAATTGAAACAAAAACTTGCCTAAACATAAGGGAGTGAAAACTCACAAAGATTCGCAAACAAAATTTCAACCAACTTCTTCCAAAATCCCAAGTGCTACACAACACACAATACTTATTTAGCACAATTATTGAAACTCTTTTTGTTTCCTTTTTCAAGGATTTTTCTTTTTCTTCCTTTGTCACTTTTTTCTTTTCTTTTCTTTGTCATATTTTTCTCTTTTTTCTTTTCTTTTTCAATCCTCATAGAATTCAACCAATGAATAAACAACCATTCTCTCCCCAACTTGAATTCAACCACATCATCATGTGAATACTCCCTACTTTCTAAGGCAAGGTAAAAATTCATACAACAACACAAAATTGAGGGTTCAAGAAAAATAATCAATCAAAATCCATATAAAAAGTAAATTTGACACTCATAGACAAGCATCAAACTCAAACAACATGGATAATGACCAAAGGCTCAAAGGGGTTACGAATGATCACACGCTCACAAGGTGAATGACTATTTGGCTAAGGTAGTTGTGCTCAAAATGAAACAAAATGCCTTGATCCTTTTCATGCTTTCACATAATCAACACAAACAAAAGATTAAACATAATAAAATCCAGTTAGAACAAGAATGTTGGTTCTCTGCGTATATATGAACAATGGAAAGCCACCTCATAAAAAGGTTGGGAACTAAAGAGATTCACAATAGAACAAGTATACAAAAGAATGGATGGCATGAAAGTTTGTAAAATGCCTAAGTATCATGAATATGCTAAAGTATAGAAAGCGATAAATACATACCTTTGACGTGTACAAAACTTAACAAGATCATTACCATACATCAGCAAGTTGAAACAAAACAACTTGGAAAATCAAAAAAGCATCCTCAAGTAAGTCAATCAAAATCTATGAGCAAACAACAACCAAAAACATTCAAAAAGAAAAACTATAAAACATGCTTGTTTTACGTCGTAAGCTCGACGCCTTTACGGTGCTTAATTAGAAACTTCCTTCATTTATGCCATGGTGATGTCTCACCGCGCAACCAAAAGCAAGTGTCCTAACCAAACGCTTAAACAAACGTAAAAATATACAAGTATCATTATAAACAAGTGAAAATAAACAATATATACGATATATACAAAACTCAAAAACAAAGAAACTATCGCAATGCAATTTAATATCAAAACCAATCCCCGGCAACGGCGCCATTTTGTTGAATGCAGAATAGGGCAAGCAGCAAAAATATTTATTTTCGGAAGAATTCCCTCCGGGATTTTTGTCGTGTCCACAGAGATCGGTTTGAGGGAAAGAATGTCGTTCGACAATCTCTCGCGTTTCTGAGTTTGGATTAAAATAGTTTCAAACAAGAAAATAGAAAAGTAAACATTAAAACATAAAACAAATTCATTCTTCAGCAAGACAAACTTATCCGGCATGCACATAATCGACTCCTCACAAACTTAAACTTACCGACCAATTATACTCCACCTACAATACTCCTCAATATCACCCAGCATCGCTCACAACACAGGTTATGTCTAACGCAAAGTTGAGAGAACAACCGTGTTACCATTGTCGATACTTTCGTACGCTAGCTCAAGGCACGGAGGCATTAAGTTTCGACGCCTACTGAAGATTGTTAGCCCTAAATCTATCTCTAGAATCTAGAAACTAACAGACAATCATCCCTAATCGAAGTTTGCAACGGTTATCTCTAACGCACCACAAACCCCGCGCATAAAGCAAAAATCAGAGAAAATTACCAATAAAGATTTGTAAAGCAAGTTTTATACAACACCATGGGCGACAAATAAACATGAGTTCATAGCAAATACATATACACAACCCAACAAAGAAGAAAGACATGAAGAAAATCATAAATGAACTAAACACTTCACGGATTGGCGGGGCCGATCGATGAGAAATCCACCTTGGATCATCCGCATGCAAGCTTCCATGATGTTTTCTAAGCTAATCTACTGAAAAAATGAAGTTTGATGGAGTTGGAGCAAGAATCCCCAAAACCATCCCTAAAAATAATGACTGAAATAAACTATATACATTGCAAATTCTGCACAGTTCACAGTGCGAACGATCATTCGCAGTGCGAATGACTAAAAAAATGGCACTTTAAGTGCCTCTGAATGCTAAACCGCCTTTGCTTTCCTTCGTTGGTTTGCAGTGTGTTATTTCCTTGATTTTATGGTTGGCATTATTTTGCTAAAACTCATGTAGCAGCAGATGTTGAATGAAGATGTCTAATAATATGTTTCATTATTCCTTGTTCAACATGTCGTATGAAGATGTTCCATGGCAGCTCATAGGACATCGCGTTGTGAAGTCAGTTTTAATGCAGATTCTGTTACTATGATTCGTAACTGAATATTCTGTGAATATTTGGTTACCCTGTGGTATCCAAAGCATTTTTGGATTAGGGTTACTTATTGGTTTTCGGATTTGCTGCTGTTTCTAATTATGGAGACATAATAGGAAACTTTGGATTGAAGACCTATTTTATTGGAGTTAATTTTGCAGATTTGTGAGCAGTCTAAGTGCTGTGTTTTTGAAGCCCAATTCAGTCCAGATTTCAAGCTATAAATAGACTGATGAAAACCTAGTTTTAGGCGTCGAACTTACATGTATTTTTAGGGTTGTGTGCTTGTGTTTTGTGAGCCTAACTAGTATCTTATGATAACAGTATAAGGACTGTAGTGTAAGTTGTGTAAGGTTTCTCATAAGCTTTTAAGTATTGAGTAGCTGTGTGTTAATTCTCATAAGCTGTGAAGTATTGAGAATTTGTGTTTCGACCATTGTTACTTGTCTTGTAAGGAACCAGTCACGGGTTGTGATTGAAGAGGGATTTGAGGAGGGCCTCATACCTAGGGGAGTCTTAGGTAGAAGTCATAGGAAGGGTAGTGATTAAGTGAGCTAATTGAATCGGGTGTGGTTATCAGTGAATTGATACTATCGAATATTGATTTCATCCCTGGCTTGGTAGCCCCCAGATGTAGGATAGTTAGATCCGAACTGGGTTAACAATTTCTGGTGTTCTTTACATTTTCTGCACACTTTTATTTTGAACTTGTTCATTGTTGTTGTATATCAGTGTCTCGACATCTCGATAGGACATCTGATATATAGGCCAGAATTTCAATTGGCATCAAGAGCAGTCACCCTTTGTTGTTTCTGGGTGAGATTCAGGGAAGGTACTTTCTGGTACAATGGACAAGGATGGAGGAGCTCTGAACAAACCACCTCTGCTGGATGGTTCTAACTATGAGTATTGGAAACCTAGGATGATAGCTTTCATCAAGTCCATGGATGATCAAGCATGGAAGGTGTTCTCAAAGGTTGGGAGCCTCCAAAGGTAAGAGATGGAGAAGGAAATCTTACTGATGTTCTAAAGGAAGAAGAGGACTGGGATGATGCTAACTACAAAGGATCTGTTGGAAATTCTAAAGCCATTAATGCATTGTTCAATGGTGTCAACAGAAATATCTTCAGACTGATTGAGCATTGTACTATTGCCAAAGAGGCTTGGCAGGTCTTAAAAGTTGCTCATGAAGGGACCTCAAAGGTGAAAATGTCAAAGCTTCAGGTTCTCACTAGCAAGTTTGAGAGTTTGAAGATGAAAGAGGATGAGAGCATTCATGATTTTCATATGAACATTATTGAGATAGCTAATGCCTCTAGTGCCTTAGGAGAAAAGATGTCTGACAGCAAGCTGGTCAGGAAGATTCTCAGGTCTCTTCCTAGGAGATTTGATATGAAGGTTACTGCTATAGAGGAAGCTCAGGACATTGACAAGATGAAGGTGGATGAGCTTATGGGATCACTCCAAACTTTTGAGTTAGGATTCAGTGAAAAAGCTGAAAAGAAGAAGAGTATAGCATTTGTGTCGAATGCTGATGACTCAGATGATGAAGGAGAACTGGTCAAAGATGAAGATGTGTCTAAAGATCTGGTATTACTTGGTAAATAATTCAACAAAGTGTTGAAAAGGATTGACTGGAAGTCGAGAGCAAATGCTCAGAACAAGTCACTCGACATCAGAAAGAACCAGGATGGAGGCAGAAGATCCAGAACTGAAGAAGACTCTAATCAAGGGAAGAGAGTTCAATGCTATGAATGTGAGGGATATGGGCTCATAAAGACTGAGTGTCCCACGTATCTCAAAAGGCAGAAGAAGGGCTTATCCGTGTCTTGGTCAGAAGGAGAGTCTGAGAGTGATATTGAAGAAGAATCAGCAAAATTGGTGACAGCTTTGACTAAAGTCTGTAAGGCTGATGGAGAAACTTCTTGTGAATCTGACTCTGACAAAGAATCTTATGTTGGAGAACTCACTAAGGAAGAAGTATTCTCAGGGTTTTCAGAATTGTGTATCAAGAATGAAGAAAGGTGCCAGATTATATTGGAGCAGAAGATCTTGATAGCTCAACTGGAAGCTGAGAAGGAAGAACATCTATCAACCATTGCTGATCTGAAGGAGGAGGTTGAATGGAAAAAGTCAAAACTTGACAATATGACCAAATCTATAAGAATGCTGAACAATGGTACCAGGCAGCTGGATGAGATCCTTCAGAATGGGAAAGAAGCAGGAAATGTGCAAGGCCTTGGTTTTAACAATCAAGCAGAGACTTCCAAGAAGACTGTATTGAAGTTTGTTCCTCAGAAAATAAAGCAAGAAGTGGAGATGTCAAATCACATGTTTCAACATCAGATGAAGCATCAGAAAATAGTTTGTAGATCAAAGTATAAACCATGGAGATGCCATTACTGTGGCAAGATTGGTCACTTAAAATCCTTTTGCTACAAGCTGCACGGCTATTCCAAAACTGCTCAGCAACAAAATAAAGAACAGAGTTGGGGTAAAGTGAAGAGAAGATGGATTCCTAGACAAATGATGACTGGCCTCATAGCACATACTTCTCTTAGAGCATCTGCAAGAGAAGATTGGTACTTTGACAGTGGTTGTTCAAGACACATGACTGGTGTGAAGAAGTTCCTGTCTGACATTAAGCCTCACTCCACCAATTATGTCACCTTTGGGGATGGATCAAAGGGTGAGATAAAAGGTGTTGGAAAGCTGGAATACACAGGACAACCAAATCTGGATCGTGTTCTCTTTGTCAAAGGACTAGCTGCAAACTTAATCAGTATAAGTCAATTGTGTGATGTAGGGCTCAAAGTAAATTTCACCAAATCTGAATGTCTGGTAACCAATGAGAAAGATGAAGTTGTTATGAAGGGTACCAGGTCTAAGGATAACTGCTATCTGTGGAATCCTCAAGAACCTGAAAATTTGTCTACTTGTTTGATGTCAAAGGAAGATGAAACCAAACTGTGGCATCAGAAATTGGGTCACTTACACCTGAAAGGGATGAAGAAGGTTATGTCAAGTGAAGTTGTTAGAGGTATTCCTAAGCTGAAGATTGATGAGGACAAAATATGTGGTGAATGTCAAGTTGGGAAGCAAACAAGGGTGTCACACAAGAAGCTTCAACATCTTACCACAACTTCTAGAGTTCTGGAACTTCTTCACATGGACTTAATGGGACCTATGCAGGTTGAAAGTCTTGGTAGGAAGAAGTATGCCTATGTTGTCGTAGATGACTACTCTAGATTCACTTGGATAAGCTTTATCAAAGAAAAGTCTGAAGTGCTTGCAGCCTTTAAAGAATTGTGACAACGAATTCAACGGGAAAAGGATCGTGGTGTTGTTCGAATTAGAAGTGACCATGGGAAAGAATTCGAAAATAGCAGGTTTGAAGAGTTCTGCTTATCTGAGGGAATCACTCATGAATTCTCATCACCAATCACTCCTCAGCAGAATGGTGTGGTGGAACGCAAGAACAGGACCATACAAGAATTCTCTCCTTGGAGCTTTTTCACCAAGGCTTGCAACTTGTCAACTTCTTCCACAGTAGCAGTGCTTCTTGCTTTCTCATTCTCCGGATACAAAAGGGGCGCCTTACCAAAAGGCAAGAGAAAATCTTCAACTCTTTTCTTCACCCACTCTTCATATGCTGGATAAACCCGGTTGTTAGGCTTGCCTAGAGTAACTTTCCCCTTTTTCAGTACGCTACCCCAGCTTTCAGAAGCTTTCCGTGCTGCTTCCCAACCATCTGATGTATGAAAATAGAGGGACTCCTCCACATCTCTCTTAATAGGCGGACCTGTCAGGGCATACCCAAATTGTCGAATGGCCAAAGAAGGATTGTAGTTAATCCCACCCATTCTTCCTATCAGTGGAACGTTAGGGAACTTACCACAGCTGTGGATAATATTCTTGCCAATCAGCCCATGATCTACCCATACGATGTCCTTGGCCACCAATCCCATTAAACGCTGTTTCCACTCTAGAGAATCTTTGGAATCCACAAAAGCCCCTGATTGTGGTAAACGGCCTGCAAACCACTTATAGAACAAAGGTGCACAACAACGAATTATCCCTCCTCTTTTCTTTTCGTTTCGGTTGTACAACGAGTAGTGAAGATCTCCCAGTAGCGTTGGCACCGGGTTCTTCATCATGAATATTCGTATAGCGTCCGTATCAATGAAATCCGGCTCGTTGGGAAACAACACTATGCCGTATATACAAAGGGCTAGCAAAGCATTAAAAACAAGCCAATTCTCGCCTTTAGCTGCCTCCTGGGCCTTCTTAATCAGATATTCCAGCTTGTAACCACGAATCTTTCCTTTGTTGGAGACATTGGCGTCTAACTCTGATTTGCTCAAATAAAGAGCACCAGCCACCTTCCCAAAGTCAAGATCTCCCACCGATCCAAAGAAAGGGGGCTCCTCCTTGATAGCAATCCCCAACATGTTGGAATACTCCTCCAAGGTAGGAACCAACACATAGTCTGGAAATACAAAACACCTCAGAGGCGGATCATAGAACTGCATCAACGTATGGAGACCTCTGGCTTCATAATCACTGACATTACGGACCATAGATAAAATCCACCCATATTTCTCTTCAAAAGCTTCTCGTACTGCAGGGCTCGCCATTCCCTTCAGCATAACAATAGGGCCTAAAGTAGGCGTAAGGAACTTATAGCTGATGATATTCTTCCTCTCTTTAGTGTTCATCTTTGCAGGGACCTGATGACTGGAATCAAGGGTAATATATGCACCTGGAAATGAATAAACATGTATGTTAGGATATGATAATGCAATGCAAAGGGAAATGTGATCAGGTAATCAGGTGTCTGTGCTGAACTGTGAACGGTGTCAGTGTAGCTCTGAGACTAATATAGAACCATAGATAAGAACCATCTGAATACAATAGGATGAAACTTCCTTTTTGTGCAATGATGATAGAAAACCGGGTATGTAGGAGGTCATGGTTACCTGCAAACCTGTAAACAACCCGCCCTTCTCACATGTGGGTACTAGGATGTTCAGTATCCCGGACTCTCAAGTCGAGAAATGATGATACGTTCACCATTTCTGGTTTGGCATCATCATCAATCGAGGAGGCCTCAACTGATTCTCCAAAATAAAAAGGTCCTCAGCTTCTGGCACTGAGGTCGAGAAGCAATAGTATATTCATCCCCCTGGGTACAGTACTATCGCCAATCGAGGAGTGCCTCCGCTGATTCTCTTTCAAAAAGGGATGTCCTATAGCAAGTTCCCAGCATTGGGTCCTCGGATCGAGAATGTACAATGGGTTTGCCACAGAATGTGGTCTGCCACTGTCACAACTCGGGAGGAGTGCCGCAACTGAGTCCTCGGGAATGGTCACCAGAGTCGACAGTTCCTCAAGAGAATAACCACTGGCCTGCATAACATGCAGTAGCAGAAAGCTCCCGATAGAACCTCGTCTGGTTGTGGGTCTCATGAACAACAATACGTGGTCACCACCACGCAAGCGTCATGACTATCCACTCTAATACCTATGTATGTACTCAAGCCTTGGTAGTGGGCTTATCTCTCAGAACACCCATCCCGCCAAACAGACAAAACAGTGCAACACAATATAATATATGATATGTAATGCTAAAATGCGGTAAATACAGTAAAATAAATAAACAACAACATATAGCACAACAGTAAACACCCAATGAAAGAAAAGCAGACAAGCGCTAGGATTGACTCGCTAAGGAAACCAGAGATTCTGGGTTCTATTCCCCAGCAGAGTCGCCAGCTGTCGCTCCCGGGATTTTCATCCTAGTACAAACACGAAAGTGGCACCGAACAGAGTCGCCAGCAATGTGTATTTATCCCATGAGAGAGAAAGGAAACACCGCATAAACCTGAAGGAAAGGAAAGAGCATGGTCTCGCGACCAAGAGAACTGGGTTCGGGAGTCGGTTACGCGAGAGGAAGGTATTAGCACCCCCACGCGTCCATCGTACCCGATGGGATCCACGCTTGCTGTTTCGATCAAAGGGTGTAAAGAAAGGATACTGGAAAAGGAACTGGAAAAGGAAAAGGAAAAAGAGAGAGAAAAAGGAACAAATGTAGGGAAAATAAAAGAAGTGCTCGCATGGGCCCTACCCCACTGCCTACGTATCTCATCGGGAGCATGAGAATCAGAGCGACGTAGTTCCCCTCACTAGGGAAAGTTGTTTGTGTTTTTTAGAGAACGGCTTACGTTCTAGCTCAGGTGGTGCAGGCTCGCTGGTCCGAGTGCGTTACCATCTTGCAAGAGAACGAGTAGAAGCACGTTCGTACGCTGAGAGTGAGTGAGGTGAGAAAAGAATTTCCGAAGGAAAGACGTTATTGTTTGTTTTTGTCTTTTAAGAAGTTTTGTTATTTGTTTGCATATGATAATGTATCTAAATCTTAGTCATTGGAGTGTGTACATTCTCACACTCCAAGATGGAATGAGGCAGAAAGTACACTAAGCATGAAGAAGACTCCCACACTTATTTCCAATTATTAAGGTTCAAACACACTAGCATACTTGTGTTTATTAAGTGTTTTTGTTGATTATGAAATGAAGAAGTGTTTTTCTTTATTTGTATTTTCAACAAGTATTGCATTTAAGTCCCTCATACAAGATCAAATATGTAACACATTGACCCAAGATGGGCCATATGCTACACATTCTAAGATTATAAGAGAAGACCCCTTATAATCTTCTCTTTATATGAAAGGCCTAAATGCAATAAATGCCTACCTTTATTAGATATTTTGAATTTTCTTTGAGATGAGAAGAAGAAAGACTCAAGAGAGGAGAAAGGTAAAAATCTATGTGAACTAAGACTCAATCCTAATTGATTAGTTAAGGGAGTGATCCTAATGGTTTGTGAGGTTTAAAACCTAAAGTCTAAAGAAGGAATGAGTTAAACAATTCACTTCTAAAGTAGAAGATGAATTGTAACTCAAAAGGGAAGTAATGATTTAATCAAAGAAAGCACATAAGTACTTAACAAAACATAAAATGGAATTGTAAAAGAGAAAGGATAGAAGTTGAATGTGGATTCCTTATCCACACTCAATTCCAACTTACCAAAGCCCCTACATGGTTAGTAAACAATAGAAACATGTATAAGGAGTAAAAAGCACTTAATGAACATTAAAATTCAAAAGAATAAGATGAAAAATCAAATCCTAATATCACAACCAGAATGTGCATCATATGGATAACAAGTGAATATAATCATACAAATGCAAGTGAATAAGCAATAATCATCACCCATTAGCATTTAAACATGTTACAAGAAGAAGGGATAGATGAAAAATGGAAAGAAATGAAAAGGACATGCATAAATGGAACATGTACATCAACAACCAGAATTGAAACTAAATGAAAAAAGGTTTATGAACATCTCAAAAGTATCCATGAATCAACCATCAAGACATTCAAGAAGTAATAGAAGAAGAAGTGAGATGAAAATTCAAAAAGAAGGTGCAAACAATACATGTTAGGATGCACAAAGTTCAAGTTGAAATGAACATGTGAAGATGACCTATAATGTGCAACAATGACCTATAATATCACTTGAATGACTCATACAAATATGCAAATGCTCATACAAATATGCAAATGCTCATACAAATATGCACAAAAGAATTCATGCAAACATGCACTAAAGTTAAAATGACATGACATGTATTATACTTCAAATGTAATGCATCAAACAAAAACCAAATGGATTCATGAAAATTATGCCAGCATATTATTGGAATGCCTAAGTCATAAATGCATCATACATCAAGATAGCATGTAAAAATTCAGGGAAAAATGACTTCAAACAAAGCAATTAGGTCAAATTGAAACATCATGCAAAGTGGTGCAAATATAGGCATCAAAACATGTCATAAAGTGACCTAAAAAATCAAACAAAAATCATCTAACATGCTTCAATGTATTAGTGAATCAATGCAAAAATAATCATGTCAAAACAGTTTGTAATGAGCAAGAACAAAATTAAACAAATTCATGTATCATGTTTAGAATGCATCTAAATGGAAATTCAAAGAAAATTGTGCAACAGGGGCAAAAGTGTCATAAAATCATGAAATGAAAATATCAAAAATTTCCTAAATTTCTTAATAACATTCATAAATTTTCCCAGAATTTTCTAATAAAATTTTGTAATTTTAAAAATTAAAAAGGAAACGTGCACAAAATTAAGAAAATAAAAAGAAATGAAATAAGAGAGGGAGGTGTAAGCATAGCAATTGTTCAATTCAAATTGTTTGGGCTTTGGAACGCAAGGGTGTGAATAGCAAACAATCTTGGGTCCAAGTCTGCGCAATACACACTAACTATCATGCTCACTCAGTCAACAAAAAAGTCAATCAATTCACACCATTGGATTAAGTCTGGTCAACGTAAGAGTCAAAGTAACCAAAATCAAAGAACATGCGTGCAGGTCCACACTCCCTACCATGTACCACACCACACCACGTTTAAAAATAAAATCAGAAGAACCACGTGAGAGGCACATGTATTTTAATGTGCTGGCGTGTTTTCGTGCGTTGGATCAACAACATCATACGGCTGACATTCATTCTGGCAAGAAACCCTAAAATAATGACCACCGGCCGGAGAGGGACCTCCGGTCACCTTCTCCGGTCAATCACCACCGTCTGCAACTTTCAAACCTCACAAAAAATCACAAAACGTATACCAATCGAAAGCTAAGCTTATGTACATCATGAATATGCTCATAAAAATCACAAAACACACACACATAGCAAGAACAGAGGAGATCAAATCATGCCCTAGGTTTTTGAAACTATGCCTCTAAGAGGCCTATCAACTAGTCGGATTCAACATAGCTTCTAAGAAGCTCAAAACAATAGAAAACAAGTGAAATTTTAGAAAAAACGAAGGTTGGAGAAGAAACCTGAATTTGAAGTTCTTCAAAGTAACAGAAGACCAGAGATGATCCTCCTATGCTCTTGAGTGGAACAAAATAAATGCCACTGAACTTGAGATATTGAAGAAAACCACAACGAAAACTCAACTGAACTAAGCTTCCATTGATGAACTGAACTTCTTCTCTTTTGTTCTTGATCAGAAGTGAAACCTTGATGAGGATGAAGATGAAATATGAATGGAAGATGGTGAAAATCGTGTGAAATCAGAGAGAGAGTAGAGAGAATGTGAGGGAGAGTTTGAAGTGTTTTGAAGTGAAAAATGAGAGAAATGAAGCTGAATGAAAATGTGAAGTGAGATTTTGTTTTATAGTAGGCTTTAACCACGGTTAAACTGAGTGAGGTTAACTGAGTTAAAGTGGTTATGCTGAGTCCACCCTAACTAACTGAGCCAAGTTAGTTAGGGCGAGTTATCCATGGCTGTGATATGGTGAGGTTAAGCTTATGACAGTTGTGGTGAGGATGAGAGTGAAGCTGGGATGATGAGGTTATGTTATGCAGCATGTCATGGCATTGCTTATGGTACAAGTTTCTCCTTTGAAAACCTTCCTTCACAATGTATGATGGCTGATATGCATAAGTATGGTCATAAGGATGTTTGTTCAAATGAGGAAATAAAGTACATGAAGTGTTTGTGGGATGACTGAACCAAATCGTGTACACAGCCTACTAACATCATTTACTGCATCAGTGATAATTATGGTACTTTGCCAATGAAATTCTCCCTACTTAATGGATGATTTGATGAGTTCTTGGGGTCATTGGAGAGAGGACACATTGGAGAATAATGTTGATGTTGAAAACAAGTCAAATGGAAGTGTGTAAAATGGTGAAAAATAGCTCCAAACATCAAGACACAAATATGGCCTCATGAGCGTGTGACTTGAGGCATGGCAAGGCAAAATGGCGCCTGGGTTTCAGTCACGATCACCATGACTTTGGACCAATATATCTCCACTATAACTTGATCAAATGGAATTTTGTCCAACATGAGTATTGAAGATGACACTATAAGGAACAACTTTGATGTTGAAAAGTTTTCCATTTGAAGCCTCTAATCATGCGTAATTGATCAATACATTTGGCCCACCAAGTGTTTGAGAAAATGACTGCGCGCGTGCCTTGAAAATCTTGGTCATGACCTAGTTTTGGACCTACTTTGCTCAAACTTTGATCAATCATATCTCACTCAGTTTTTATCCAATGGAGATGTTCCACATATGGATGTGAAGCTTAAAACAAGATCTTTTGTTGTGGCCGAGTGGAATTTTCATTTGATGCTTCAATTTTAAATGGCCTTGGTTCAAACTCTGATGCAAAATGGCCAAAACTTGCTATTTTTAGTAACCCTTCTTCACCCAAAAATGGCAACTTTTTACATCTTGATTTTTTCATGATTCCTTTGGAGTTTCTTGACCAAATTTTGTACATTGGACACATATAACATGAATTTCATGAATTTGGCCTCAAAAAGTCAAGAGTTGACTTTTTCCTCTGATTATTTGACTTGGCCCCAAATTCTCTGATTTTTTTATCTTTCTTCCAATTGAACCACTTCTACAACCAATTGAGAGGCAATTTTCCATACACATACAATTAAGGACATGTAGAATACCATGATATCAAGTTTTGTCCAAAAAATCAAAGATAACCTGATTTTACTGTAAACCCTAATTTTGACCCCCTCTGGTTAGGAGGAAATTGCACATCTTCCAAATCCAAATTCCTCAGAGTATGTTGTGTATCCTCTTAAAGGATGATGAGAAATGCCACTTGAGGATGATTTTGAATCAATGAGCTATCTCTTTTGAGGATTTTCCTTCAATTTTTGGACTTCTTGCATAGTATAGGATGTAATGCTTCAATCTCCTATTGAATCTCACCTTCTTGAGGTTGTGGAAGATCAATTGGGATAGTATGAGACATGAGAGACCTCTTGGCTTGCCTAGAGCCAACTTGATTGACCTTTTGTGCTCTGAAGGATCCATTGATTGTCCACCTTCCACCTGATCACATGCCCTGATGGTAAGAAGGATGCTATGCTTCATTTTTCTATGTTAAATGCAATGTAATGTTAATGAGGTGGATATGATATGATAAATGATAATGCCATGCTATGATGACAAAGAGGGAGAGCAAATTTTGGGGTATTACAGCTGCCCCTATTCAAGCGCTGTAGACCTGAATGCCTGAAAGCAATTGCTTTCGGACTTTCAAGGTATATAGTGATTGAATACCAAATATAACCAAAAATTTGCTCTGGATGATGAGGAAGAAACTTCCACGACATTGCCGGCTTGAATCTTCAATGAAACATTGTCCGAGAAAACTGTCTTTTGAACGACGCCAGACGACTACTGGCTTGCCACACTGCTGGTGGACTTTAATAATGTCTTTTATGCAATTCCAGACGACTACTGGCCTGCCACGCTACTGGTGGACTTTGCAGCTTCGTGCCACCCGAAGACGGACTTTTGCCAATCCACTGTTGGACTTTTGCCACCCGAAGACGGACTTTTGCCAATCCACTGTTGGACTTTTAGAATATGCCACCCTTAGATGGACCTTTCGCCAATCCACTGTTGGACTTTTGCCACCCGAAGACGGACTTTTGCCAATCCACTGTTGGACTTTTAGAATATGCCACCCTTAGATGGACCTTTCGCCAATCCACTGTTGGACTTTTAGCTGCTTTGCCACCCGAAGATGGACTTTTGCCAATCCATTGTTGGACTTTTGCCACCCGAAGACGGACTTTTGCCAATCCACTGTTGGACTTTTGCCACCCGAAGACGGACTTTTGCCAATCCACTGTTGGACTTTTAGAATATGCCACCCTTAGATGGACCTTTCGCCAATCCACTGTTGGACTTTTGCCACCCGAAGACGGACTTTTGCCAATCCACTGTTGGACTTTTAGAATATGCCACCCTTAGATGGACCTTTCGCCAATCCACTGTTGGACTTTTGCCACCCGAAGACGGACTTTTGCCAATCCACTGTTGGACTTTTGCCACCCGAAGACGGACTTTTCGCCAATCCACTGTTGGACTTTGCTAACGTCTTTTAACAATGCCAGACGACTACTGGCTTGCCACACTACGGGTGGACTTTCGCAAAATTCCAATACTGGATTACACTCTGCATCCGTGTCAGACATTTCTGCCGACTTTGCTGAGGAACAAAGACCAATGATTTGACTTTGGAGACTCCCGAAAGGATAACCTCTCCACTGGAGAATGAATGAATAATCCGTCTGCTTCGAATTGTCAAGCTTGCCAAAAATAAATTGGACTTGAAGAATAATAAATCTGCCAGGAATCACTTCATCTGTTGGGGGAATGAATTCTGGTCACAGCGATTCCGCTGGGGATGAGAATTTCTTTGTATGGCGTCTTTCTAGGGGAGAGAAGTCATAAAAACTCTGCTTGGGGATCTGTCCAATCCAAGACCCTTTGTAGGGGTTATCCACCTTCTGACCCGGCTGGGGAAAGGCTGTACCATCCTTGTTGAGGAATAGATTCTGTCGATCTGATAAACCTCTGCGGGGAGAACAAAAACTCAGCTGGGAGTTGCTGACAAGATTCGATGCTGACCTCTGTGGGGATACCATGACCAGAGATACGATCTTGCTGGGTATCAGGGCTACTCTGCCAGGGATATGCAAATCCTGGTTAGAACATTCCACTGCAACTTGCTAGGAAAGAGTCCTTAGAGATCTGTTGGGGAAACCCAAAGCAAATCCACAGTATTCTGCTGAAGAATATGACTGTCAAGCTTAGGATAAGTACCACAATGCCCCATGTTAGGCGAGCTTCCCTTTAGACAATTCCGTTAGGGATGACGAGTTTATAACAAACTCTGCTGGCGGAAACTGCTTTAAAACGTCTCGTGCTGGGGAATGCCTTTTGAGAGGATTTTACAGAAGACCAACTGTCCTCAAACTCTACTGGGGATGATCAACACTTCATGCTGGGGAAACAATCATGCCCCATGCTTGGACAAAACAACAATTCGTCCCCGAAGAGGATGTCATAAGAGGATTTTACAGAAGATCTAGCCTCTTCAAACTCTTGTGACTTCGCTGGGGATAATGACCATCAGTTTCGGTGTCGACGAGACCACTCTTTTGGGGAACCTATGACCGTTATCGACACAGAAAAGCTTGTAGCTGTTGGAAGTACTGTATGAGAGAATCGACTTAATAAGATGCAACGGTACCCAGTTGAACTTAATTCACTGATATCGACCCGTTATGAACAATCGTCGACCGAACGATGAACGCCGATCTCCTTACCCATAATTGCCCCAGTCTTTTGCGTGGGGTGATTTATTGCTGGTCTTGTGCTTAAAATCATCTGCACCTGCTACCTGCAACAAAAGAATATGCCCACATGCCCCGAATATTGTGTGGCTAGAATCCACCATCCGGGAGTATTCAACATTCGAAGTAATTTCAAATGTTTTTTCTGCGCATGTTATTGCAAGGCTGCCATGTTTTCAAATGCAATGTTTTATCAAAAATTAGGACGTTTTTGCAAACAAAGCAATAAAACAAAAATAGAAAGCTTTTTATTGAAATTCAATTTATTGACTGAGAGCCCAGAATAGGCAATTACATCTGGAAGCAATCCCTGGAAAGAGGTGATCGCTGAAAATTGAGAAAGGAAACTATCCTAATGGCAATGTGAAAACGGAATTCCACTGAGTTTCCATTCTGTTATGACCAGTATGTCTTCAAAACTCCCCGACCTTGCCTTCTGAGGAATGATCAGACCGATTCCTATCCTTCAGAACGTCAGTTGTTCAAACGGTAATGGGGATAGATAACTCAGACCATAGTCATTCGCTTAAATCCCTCTTTTGTGTGGACCGCCTTTTCAGGTTTTCGATCCACCAGGATACCCTTTTTTGCCTAAGTTGCCCTTTCGGGTTTTCAACTTACCGGGTGTACAAAATTTTTTTCAATTATATCCCTAATTTTTGCCCGAACCTTATTCTGTTTTTGGTTCGCCGGGATGCCCTTTTTTGCCTAGATTTTTTTTTATTTTTATTATCCAGCGGGTCTATTCATGCGAAGTATTTTTTGACTACGTCCGAGTTGACAGGGGATGAAAAGTCTTCGCCATCCATGGTTGTAAGCAATAAAGCTCCGCCCGAAAATACCTTTTTAACCACGAATGGACCTTCATAGTTAGGAGTCCACTTGCCCCTGTGATCTGTATTGGGAGGAAGGATCCTTTTGAGTACCACATCTCCGACTTTGTAAACCCGAGGACGCACCTTTTGGTCAAATGCCTGCTTCATTCTGCGCTGATATAGTTGCCCATGACATACAGCCGCCAATCGCTTTTCCTCAATAAGGCTCAGCTGATCAAATCTGGCTCGTACCCATTCAGCTTCATCTAGCTTAACATCCATCATAACTCTGAGGGACGGAATCTCTACTTCAACCGGTAGCACTGCCTCCATACCATATACAAGTGAGAATGGGGTTGCCCCAGTGGACGTGCGTACCGACGTTCGATACCCATGCAAAGCAAATGGTAACATCTCATGCCAATCTTTGTACGTGACAACCATCTTCTGCACAATCTTCTTGATATTTTTGTTGGCCGCTTCGACCGCGCCATTCATCTTTGGGCGGTACGGAGAAGAATTGTGATGTTCGATTTTGAAGTCCCGGCATAACTCAGCCATCATCTTATTGTTCAAATTAGAACCATTATCAGTAATGATTCTTTCGGGAACTCCGTATCGGCAAATGATATCCCGTTTTAAGAAACGAGCGACCACTTGTTTTGTAACATTGGCATAGGACGCGGCTTCAACCCATTTGGTGAAGTAATCAATTGCCACCAAGATGAAACGATGACCATTGGAAGCTGTAGGCTCAATCTTTCCGATCATATCAATGCCCCACATGGCAAACGGCCAAGGCGACGACATGATACTCAACGGATTTGGAGGCACATGCACCTTGTCTGCATAGATCTGGCATTTATGGCATTTGCGGGCATATTTGCAACAATCTGACTCCATAGTCAACCAATAATATCCCGATCTTAACAACTTTTTAGCCATTGCATGTCCTCCGGCATGGGTACCAAAAGAGCCTTCGTGCACTTCAATCATCAACAAGTCTGCTTCATGTCTATCCACACATCTAAGCAGGACCGTGTCAAAATTTCTTTTATACAGCACGCCATCTTTGTTCAAGAAGAAACTACCGGCTAACCTTCTCAACGTCTTCCTGTCTTTGGACGATGCCCCGGGCGGGTACTCTTGACTTTTCAAGAAACACTTAATGTCATAAAACCATGGCTTGTCATCAGACGCTGCATCGACCGCAAACACAAATGCTGGTCTGTCAAGGCGGGATACCTCAATCTTAGGTACATGGTTCCATCCTTGCACTTTGATCATGGAAGACAAAGTGGCCAAGGCATCAGCGAACCTATTCTCATCTCGAGGAATATGGTACAGTTTCACTGTTGTGAAAAATGTCAGCAATCTCCTTGTATAATCTCTATACGGCACTAGATTTGCTTGGTGCGTGTACCAACTCCCTTTCACTTGATTGATTACCAAAGCTGAATCACCAAATATATCAAGGGTCTTAATCCGTAGATTAATCGCCTCCTCGATCCCCATTATACAAGCTTCGTACTCTGCTTCATTATTGGTGCATCCGAAAGTTATTCAGGAAGTGAAAGGCATATGAACACCTTCCGGCGTGATAAGAACCGCTCCAACTCCGCACCCATTCATATTGACAGCCCCATCAAACATCAGACTCCATTTGGATTCAGGGTCTGGCCCCTCCTCCGGAAGTGGTTCCTCGCAGTCTTTAGCTTTGAGAAACATGATGTCCTCATCAGGGAAGTCAAATTTCATGGGTTGGTAATCATCAATCGGCTGTTACGCAAGATAGTCGGACAAGATACTTCCTTTGATGGCCTTTTGTGAAGTGTACTGAATGTCATACTCTGTCAAGACCATTTGCCACCGTGCAACTCTGGCTGTCAATGCTGGTTTCTCGAAAATGTACTTGATAGGATCCATTTTTGAAATCAACAAGGTCGTGTGCCTAACCATATATTGCCTCAATCGCTTAGCGGCCCATGCAAGCGCACAACATGTCTTTTCAAGCATTGAGTATCGGGACTCACAATCATTGAACTTTTTGCTCAGGTAGTAGATAGCATGCTCCTTCCTACCTGTCTCGTCATGTTGACCAAGAACACAACCCATGGAACCTTCAAGCACTGTCAGATACATTATCAGCGGTCTCCCTTCAACTGGAGGCATTAGAATCGGAGGTTCCTGCAAGTATTCTTTTATCTTATCGAATGCCAATTGGCAATCGTCATTCCACCTGACCGTTTGATCTTTCCTTAACAATTTAAATATTGGCTCACACGTGGCTGTTAGGTGAGATATGAACCTTGCAATGTAATTCAATCTACCCAAGAAACCACGAACCTCTTTTTCTGTTCTCGGTTCAGGCATTTCTTGTATTGCTTTCACCTTGGCAGGATCAACCTCGATTCCTCTTTCGCTCACAATGAAACCCAGTAACTTTCCAGAACGTACCCCAAACGTGCACTTGTTTGGATTTAATCTCAGACGGAACTTTCTCAACCTTTCAAACAGCTTTTCTAGGTTAATCAGATGTTCCTCTTCTGTTCTCGACTTGGCAATCATATCATCTACATAACATTCGATCTCCTTATGAATCAAGTCATGAAACAATGTCACCATCGCCCGCTGGTACGTTGCCCCTGCGTTTTTCAACCCAAAAGGCATTACTTTATAACAATATGTACCCCACGGAGTAATGAACGTGGTCTTCTCCATATCTTCAGGTGCCATCTTGATCTGGTTGTACCCGGAGAAACCGTCCATAAATGAGAACACTGAAAACTGAGCTGTATTATCGACCAGCACATCAATATAAGGTAGTGGAAAATCATCTTTCGGGCTAGCTTTATTAAGATCTCGATAATCCACACACATTCTCACTTTTCCATCTTTCTTCGGTACTGGCACGATGTTGGCTACCCATGGAGGATACTTTGTCACAGCAAGAAAACCAGCATCCCACTGCTTCTGGACTTCCTCCTTAATCTTTAAAGCCATGTCGGGGTGAGTCCGACGAAGTTTCTGCTTGACTGGCGGACATTCTTCTCTTAATGGCAGCCTGTGCACGACAATATTCGTATCCAACCCCGGCATGTCTTGATACGACCAGGCGAAGATGTCAACATACTCGCGCAACATTTCCGTCAAAGTTTGCTTCACATCTGCTTGCAAGCTGGCACCAATCCTGATCTCTTTCTTGGCGTCCTTGGTACCAATATTGATGATTTCTACAGTCTCCTGATGAGGCTGGATGACCCTTTCCTCTTGTTTCAACAATCTGGCCAGTTCTTCAGAGAGTTCACAATCTTTCTCATCCCCTTCTTCGGCTTGATAAATCGGATTGTCAAAGTCATACATGGCCATATCAAAATCGTTATCAGTGGTATCCGGAGGATCAAGTCTGCATGAACGGGTTCATGCCTTATTTTAGAATTTATTTTTAAGCAAAACAAAAGAAAATGAAACATTGCCATTTTATTTTTTGTTTTTTTGGGCAAAAATAAAAACTGAAAGACAGAGAACAAAATTTGATTGCAAAACGTCCTTTATTAATGATTAAACATTGCAAATGCAACCATGGTGGCCCTACAAATGAATCTATACGCCTTGGGCAGAGCGCAAGATTTTGACATGCATTATGGTTAGAAAAAACAAAGAAAAATTACTCTGTCTGAAGAGTAACCCGGATGACTTCTTCAACGGACCAGTTTTGCACTTGTTGTCCCGGAGCATGAGGGCGTACCCAGTTGTCCAGGTCACAATTACTGTCAACATTATCCTCTGTGGCTGCACAAGACTGGTCCGTGTAGATAATTCCCCCACTATTGAAAGTAATGGGTCCCCTGCTCCCCGCATCTGAAGTTGTAGAGGGATGATAACCAATACCAAATTTGTCTTCCTTCATTGGGGTCTCTATCAACCTGCCCCAACCTTGGGCGTTGCCTGCCCTGACGACTTCGACAGCTTGTTTGTAAGATGAAATGGAGGTACCAGCCCCAACTGGTACAGAAGAAGACTCAGGTGCATCGTCAATATTGACTGCTTCAAATGATTGGCACAGCATCTCATGAATTTCCCCATCCATTTCAATGTACTTGAACGTGGACAGGTGACTCACAAAGATGTCTTCTTCCCCGCACACCGTCACAACCTGCCCTTCAAACTCATACTTCAGCTTTTGATGTAGAGTAGAAGTAACAGCCCCGGCTCCGTGAATCCAAGGGCGTCCCAATAGGCAGCTATATGCAGGTTGTATGTCCATTACATGGAACGTGGATTTGAATACCTGTGGTCCAATTTGTACGGGCAATTCCACCTCACCAAACACAGATCGTCTGGTCCCATCGAATGCTCTGACCACCAATTCACTAGGCCTTAAGATCAAACCATCAACTTCCAGCTTCATTAATGCCTTCTTGGGCAAGACATTGAGTGATGAACCAGTGTCTACCAGTACATGAGATAACACTGCGCCCTTACACTCCATCGTGATATGCAAAGCCTTATTGTGGTTTCTTCCTTCAATAGTCAGATCTCTACTTGTAAAGCCCAAGCCATGGCTAACATTAACATTGGAGATTACGCCCTCGAGCTGATTAACAGTAATTTCCTGTGGCACGTATGCACTCTTCAACACTTTCAACAACGCCTGCCGATGCGCATCAGAGCACATCAATAGTGACAAGATTGAAATCTTTGAAGGGGTCTGATTCAGTTGGTCCACAATCTTATAATCGCTTTTCTTGATTATCTTCATAAATTCTTCCATTTCCTTATCAAAAGTAATCTTTGTCTCTGCTTCAGGTGTAGGCGCATTTTCAACCACCTGTTTACCTTTAGCCTTTGCTGCGGCTTCTGCCTCTTTATCACTTCTCAAGGTTTGGGGAGCGAACAACCTTCCACTCCTTGTAAAGCCCCCTACACCCCCTACGTTATCAATATTTGGGCTGACTGACGACTCAACTTCCTGCTTTTTACCTTCGTAATATACATCTGCCCCATAGTGCCATGGGATAGCTTTCGTAGATGTGAACGGAATTGGTCCTGGCACCGTGATAGTGACAGGACTGGGCCCTTCTGGCGCAACACTCGCCACGGGAACTGCATTGACCGGCATTTGAATCTCAGGGGGAGTGTAATAGATGGTCACGGTTGATATCTCATCAGTGTCTTTCACGACTCTGTCGAACTGTAGACATCCTTCATCGATCAGATTCTGTAAACCCATCTTCAACTTATCACAGCCGTTCTCCTGATTCATACACTCAGAGCAATCTTGATTACAGCCCGGGAACACCTGTCCCTTCAATAAACGATCTTTTACAACCAACAAAGAAGTTTTCACTTGATGAACGTCTAACACCAAATTCAATCTCCTCCCATCTTCAATAGCGTACACATTTGCTGCACTATGATCAGGCATGGGATGCTGAGTAATATTAGGAGCGGGAGAGAAATTGATGGCTTTAGCATCAATCAAATCTTGTACTTTATGATGGAAAGCCCAGCATTTTTCAATGGAGTGTCCCTGAGCACCTGAGTGGAACTCACAACGAGCATTAGCATCGAAGTTAGGTGGCAGGTTTCCAGCAACCGGGGCTTTCATAGTACGGAGTTCTACCAACTTTAACTCGAGTAGTCGGGGCAACAGCGCGGCATAAGTCATAGGGAGAGGATCCATCTTACGATCCCTCTGCCTAGACCTTTGCTGGAAAAAAGGTTGTTGCTGTTGAACTTGTTGTTGGGGTTGTTGTTTCTGAACAGACGGTGTGGGGATTGTTACAGCATCTACCTGATAATAAGCTTGAGAACGCCCTCTGCCTCGTCCTCTAAACACAGCATTCGTATCACCTTCTCTTCTTTTCTGGTTACTAGCAAACGGTTTCTTCGTCCCCGAAGAGCCAGCCCCACTCACATCCTGGATCTTTCCAAGCTTTAACAGACTTTCTATTCTTTCTCCCGCAATCACAATATCAGCAAATCCAGTTGACGGACAAGCAGCTAATTTATCAAGATAGGCCCCTTGCAAGGTGCCCATGAACATATCTGCCATTTCTCTGTCTGACAAGGGAAGTTGAACCTGGGCAGCCATTTCCCTCCACCTCTGTGCATATTCTTTGAAACTCTCCTTGGCATTTTATGACAACCCCTGCAATTGAGTGCGGTTGGGCGCCATGTCAATATTATATTGGTATTGCTTCAGGAACGCTTCTGCCAGATCTTTCCAATTCTTCACAGCAGCTCTATTCAACTTCATATACCAGGTCAAGGATGCCCCAGCCAGACTGTCTTGAAAATAGTGCATCCATAGCTTCTCGTCATCCGTATGGGCTGAAATCTTCCCAAAGTAAGCTTGAAGATGCGTTTGGGGACACGCATTGCCGTGATACTTATCAAAAGTGGGAGGCTTGAATTTAGGGGGAATTCTGACTCCTGAGACCAGCCCCAAGCTGGTAACATCAATACCCATAGAGTTCTTGCATTCTATGGCCCTGATCTTTTCTGCTAACTCATCATACCTTCGATCACCTTGATTACCCACATCAGCATCCAGCAGAGTAAATTGGTCTTCCAGAGTATCTTCAAGAGTAACACCAGCATGCCTACCATTTCCATTACCCCGATTGTTACCACCAGGAGGAGGGTTGCCACCGGGAGGTGGAATGCCATGTCCCTGTGAATTGCCATGCTGATCACCTTCGGGCCCATTGTCTGGACGCTCTACCAGAAGCCTCAATCTCTCCTGATTTTGCGTCATGCCAGTCATGAGGGTCATGAACTGGTCCATACGCGCCCTCATTTCAGCCAAATCACTTTGCACTTGATCCATGATTCTTACTTGATTCCTTCGCGTCGAATATCGGTGAATATGATTCCCAGCTATACTGCCTGAAACCAAATAAAGGTTAGAGACCCTGCAACGAGTACCTGAAAAGCAAGTAACAAAAATGTAAAATGATATGCAATGCCATGCAATGCCATGTTTGTCATTTCCGAAGTGCTTTTATACCCTGATTCCAATCCAACCACAGAAATCTGAAGACCAGACATCGTGATATAAAGAGGCGTGTCGTGGTCATGTGCTTGTGTGCAGCTATCTGATAAGGAATAATTCTGAATAAAACTGCTCATACCCATTCAACAAAGTATTCAAGTATATTTAAGAAAGGTTCAACCGCAAATGCAATACAAGGAAAAATGGATCCATCAACATGCCTGATGGTAACCATTAACAACAAAATATAAGGAAAAGAACATCACTCTGACAATTCCACATCCTTCAGCTTATCACTTGAGTATTTGATCTCCTCAAAAAGTATACGGGTACGCTGGTGATTCGGCTTTTCAATCATTTCTTTGATCAAGACATCCCTTTTCTCAAGAGCTTCAGTTAAAGAACCCATATGCAGCATCAGAGCCTCGTCATCACACACTCCTTTGTGTCTCTTTATGCCAGCTTGCGTCTTGAGTATCTCCCTTTCTATCATGACTTCTTCAAGCTCTTTCTTGGTATTCCTCAGCTCACCTCTAGCTTCTTCTAGCTGTTCTTGACTCTTACCGAGGCTTTCCCGATACTTTCTCCTCTGCTCATGCGCCTTTTCAAGCTCTTCGTCCTTAATCTGCAACTGTTCCTGTAATTCAGCATTCTCTATCCTAACTTCGTCCCAAGCGTGCTGAAACTTTGTTAACTTTTCTTTGGTCTGTGCTAACGCCTGTTTGGTTTGCTTGTGGGCTTGAGTAGCATCATCAGCACCTTTACTAATCTTCCGGAAATGTTGGGCTCTTCCAGCAAAGTCTTTTTCTTTTGCAGTTAGGATTTGTTCAGCATCTTGGGCTTTCCGCTCCAGCTCTTTGTTGGCATGTAGAGCATTCTGAAGACGGCTACTCAACTCGGAATTCTCTCCTTGGAGCTTTTTCACCAAGGCTTGCAACTTGTCAACTTCTTCCACAGTAGCAGTGCTTCTTGCTTTCTCATTCTCCGGATACAAAAGGGGCGCCTTACCAAAAGGCAAGAGAAAATCTTCAACTCTTTTCTTCACCCACTCTTCATATGCTGGATAAACCCGGTTGTTAGGCTTGCCTAGAGTAACTTTCCCCTTTTTCAGTACGCTACCCCAGCTTTCAGAAGCTTTCCGTGCTGCTTCCCAACCATCTGATGTATGAAAATAGAGGGACTCCTCCACATCTCTCTTAATAGGCGGACCTGTCAGGGCATACCCAAATTGTCGAATGGCCAAAGAAGGATTGTAGTTAATCCCACCCATTCTTCCTATCAGTGGAACGTTAGGGAACTTACCACAGCTGTGGATAATATTCTTGCCAATCAGCCCATGATCTACCCATACGATGTCCTTGGCCACCAATCCCATTAAACGCTGTTTCCACTCTAGAGAATCTTTGGAATCCACAAAAGCCCCTGATTGTGGTAAACGGCCTGCAAACCACTTATAGAACAAAGGTGCACAACAACGAATTATCCCTCCTCTTTTCTTTTCGTTTCGGTTGTACAACGAGTAGTGAAGATCTCCCAGTAGCGTTGGCACCGGGTTCTTCATCATGAATATTCGTATAGCGTCCGTATCAATGAAATCCGGCTCGTTGGGAAACAACACTATGCCGTATATACAAAGGGCTAGCAAAGCATTAAAAACAAGCCAATTCTCGCCTTTAGCTGCCTCCTGGGCCTTCTTAATCAGATATTCCAGCTTGTAACCACGAATCTTTCCTTTGTTGGAGACATTGGCGTCTAACTCTGATTTGCTCAAATAAAGAGCACCAGCCACCTTCCCAAAGTCAAGATCTCCCACCGATCCAAAGAAAGGGGGCTCCTCCTTGATAGCAATCCCCAACATGTTGGAATACTCCTCCAAGGTAGGAACCAACACATAGTCTGGAAATACAAAACACCTCAGAGGCGGATCATAGAACTGCATCAACGTATGGAGACCCCTGGCTTCATAATCACTGACATTACGGACCATAGATAAAATCCACCCATATTTCTCTTCAAAAGCTTCTCGTACTGCAGGGCTCGCCATTCCCTTCAGCATAACAATAGGGCCTAAAGTAGGCGTAAGGAACTTATAGCTGATGATATTCTTCCTCTCTTTAGTGTTCATCTTTGCAGGGACCTGATGACTGGAATCAACGGTAATATATGCACCTGGAAATGAATAAACATGTATGTTAGGATATGATAATGCAATACAAAGGGAAATGTGATCAGGTAATCAGGTGTCTGTGCTGAACTGTGAACGGTGTCAGTGTAGCTCTGAGACTAATATAGAACCATAGATAAGAACCATCTGAATACAATAGGATGAAACTTCCTTTTTGTGCAATGATGATAGAAAACCGGGTATGTAGGAGGTCATGGTTACCTGCAAACCTGTAAACAACCCGCCCTTCTCACATGTGGGTACTAGGATGTTCAGTATCCCGGACTCTCAAGTCGAGAAATGATGATACGTTCACCATTTCTGGTTTGGCATCATCATCAATCGAGGAGGCCTCAACTGATTCTCCAAAATAAAAAGGTCCTCAGCTTCTGGCACTGAGGTCGAGAAGCAATAGTATATTCATCCCCCAGGGTACAGTACTATCGCCAATCGAGGAGTACCTCCGCTGATTCTCTTTCAAAAAGGGATGTCCTATAGCAAGTTCCCAGCATTGGGTCCTCGGATCGAGAATGTGCAATGGGTTTGCCACAGAATGTGGTCTGCCACTGTCATAACTCGGGAGGAGTGCCGCAACTGAGTCCTCGGGAATGGTCACCAGAGTCGACAGTTCCTCAAGAGAATAACCACTGGCCTGCATAACATGCAGTAGCAGAAAGCTCCTGATAGAACCTCGTCTGGTTGTGGGTCTCATGAACAACAATACGTGGTCACCACCACGCAAGCGTCATGACTATCCACTCTAATACCTATGTATGTACTCAAGCCTTGGTAGTGGGCTTATCTCTCAGAACACCCATCCCGCCAAACAGACAAAACAGTGCAACACAATATAATATATGATATGTAATGCTAAAATGCGGTAAATACAGTAAAATAAATAAACAACAACATATAGCACAACAGTAAACACCCAATGAAAGAAAAGCAGACAAGCGCTAGGATTGACTCGCTAAGGAAACCAGAGATTCTGGGTTCTATTCCCCAGCAGAGTCGCCAGCTGTCGCTCCCGGGATTTTCATCCTAGTACAAACGCGAAAGTGGCACCGAACAGAGTCGCCAGCAATGTGTATTTATCCCATGAGAGAGAAAGGAAACACCGCATAAACCTGAAGGAAAGGAAAGAGCATGGTCTCGCGACCAAGAGAACTGGGTTCGGGAGTCGGTTACGCGAGAGGAAGGTATTAGCACCCCCACGCGTCCATCGTACCCGATGGGATCCACGCTTGCTGTTTCGATCAAAGGGTGTAAAGAAAGGATACTGGAAAAGGAACTGGAAAAGGAAAAGGAAAAAGAGAGAGAAAAAGGAACAAATGTAGGGAAAATAAAAGAAGTGCTCGCATGGGCCCTACCCCACTGCCTACGTATCTCATCGGGAGCATGAGAATCAGAGCGACGTAGTTCCCCTCACTAGGGAAAGTTGTTTGTGTTTTTTAGAGAACGGCTTACGTTCTAGCTCAGGTGGTGCAGGCTCGCTGGTCCGAGTGCGTTACCATCTTGCAAGAGAACGAGTAGAAGCACGTTCGTACGCTGAGAGTGAGTGAGGTGAGAAAAGAATTCCCGAAGGAAAGACGTTATTGTTTGTTTTTGTCTTTTAAGAAGTTTTGTTATTTGTTTGCATATGATAATGTATCTAAATCTTAGTCATTGGAGTGTGTACATTCTCACACTCCAAGATGGAATGAGGCAGAAAGTACACTAAGCATGAAGAAGACTCCCACACTTATTTCCAATTATTAAGGTTCAAACACACTAGCATACTTGTGTTTATTAAGTGTTTTTGTTGATTATGAAATGAAGAAGTGTTTTTCTTTATTTGTATTTTCAACAAGTATTGCATTTAAGTCCCTCATACAAGATCAAATATGTAACACATTGACCCAAGATGGGCCATATGCTACACATTCTAAGATTATAAGAGAAGACCCCTTATAATCTTCTCTTTATATGAAAGGCCTAAATGCAATAAATGCCTACCTTTATTAGATATTTTGAATTTTCTTTGAGATGAGAAGAAGAAAGACTCAAGAGAGGAGAAAGGTAAAAATCTATGTGAACTAAGACTCAATCCTAATTGATTAGTTAAGGGAGTGATCCTAATGGTTTGTGAGGTTTAAAACCTAAAGTCTAAAGAAGGAATGAGTTAAACAATTCACTTCTAAAGTAGAAGATGAATTGTAACTCAAAAGGGAAGTAATGATTTAATCAAAGAAAGCACATAAGTACTTAACAAAACATAAAATGGAATTGTAAAAGAGAAAGGATAGAAGTTGAATGTGGATTCCTTATCCACACTCAATTCCAACTTACCAAAGCCCCTACATGGTTAGTAAACAATAGAAACATGTATAAGGAGTAAAAAGCACTTAATGAACATTAAAATTCAAAAGAATAAGATGAAAAATCAAATCCTAATATCACAACCAGAATGTGCATCATATGGATAACAAGTGAATATCATCATACAAATGCAAGTGAATAAGCAATAATCATCACCCATTAGCATTTAAACATGTTACAAGAAGAAGGGATAGATGAAAAATGGAAAGAAATGAAAAGGACATGCATAAATGGAACATGTACATCAACAACCAGAATTGAAACTAAATGAAAAAAGGTTTATGAACATCTCAAAAGTATCCATGAATCAACCATCAAGACATTCAAGAAGTAATAGAAGAAGAAGTGAGATGAAAATTCAAAAAGAAGGTGCAAACAATACATGTTAGGATGCACAAAGTTCAAGTTGAAATGAACATGTGAAGATGACCTATAATGTGCAACAATGACCTATAATATCACTTGAATGACTCATACAAATATGCAAATGCTCATACAAATATGCAAATGCTCATACAAATATGCACAAAAGAATTCATGCAAACATGCACTAAAGTTAAAATGACATGACATGTATTATACTTCAAATGTAATGCATCAAACAAAAACCAAATGGATTCATGAAAATTATGCCAGCATATTATTGGAATGCCTAAGTCAGAAATGCATCATACATCAAGATAGCATGTAAAAATTCAGGGAAAAATGACTTCAAACAAAGCAATTAGGTCAAATTGAAACATCATGCAAAGTGGTGCAAATATAGGCATCAAAACATGTCATAAAGTGACCTAAAAAATCAAACAAAAATCATCTAACATGCTTCAATGTATTAGTGAATCAATGCAAAAAGAATCATGTCAAAACAGTTTGTAATGAGCAAGAACAAAATTAAACAAATTCATGTATCATGTTTAGAATGCATCTAAATGGAAATTCAAAGAAAATTGTGCAACAGGGGCAAAAGTGTCATAAAATCATGAAATGAAAATATCAAAAATTTCCTAAATGTCTTAATAACATTCATAAATTTTCCCAGAATTTTCTAATAACATTTTGTAATTTTAAAAATTAAAAAGGAAACGTGCACAAAATTAAGAAAATAAAAAGAAATGAAATAAGAGAGGGAGGTGTAAGCATAGCAATTGTTCAATTCAAATTGTTTGGGCTTTGGAACGCAAGGGTGTGAATAGCAAACAATCTTGGGTCCAAGTCTGCGCAATACACACTAACTATCATGCTCACTCAGTCAACAAAAAAGTCAATCAATTCACACCATTGGATTAAGTCTGGTCAACGTAAGAGTCAAAGTAACCAAAATCAAAGAACATGCGTGCAGGTCCACACTCCCTACCATGTACCACACCACACCACGTTTAAAAATAAAATCAGAAGAACCACGTGAGAGGCACATGTATTTTAATGTGCTGGCGTGTTTTCGTGCGTTGGATCAACAACATCATACGGCTGACATTCATTCTGGCAAGAAACCCTAAAATAATGACCACCGGCCGGAGAGGGACCTCCGGTCACCTTCTCCGGTTAATCACCACCGTCTGCAACTTTCAAACCTCACAAAAAATCACAAAACGTATACCAATCGAAAGCTAAGCTTATGTACATCATGAATATGCTCATAAAAATCACAAAACACACACACATAGCAAGAACAGAGGAGATCAAATCATGCCCTAGGTTTTTGAAACTATGCCTCTAAGAGGCCTATCAACTAGCCGGATTCAACATAGCTTCTAAGAAGCTCAAAACAATAGAAAACAAGTGAAATTTCAGAAAAACGAAGGTTGGAGAAGAAACCTGAATTTGAAGTTCTTCAAAGTAACAGAAGACCAGAGATGATCCTCCTATGCTCTTGAGTGGAACAAAATAAATGCCACTGAACTTGAGATATTGAAGAAAACCACAACGAAAACTCAACTGAACTAAGCTGCCATTGATGAACTGAACTTCTTCCCTTTTGTTCTTGATCAGAAGTGAAACCTTGATGAGGATGAAGATGAAATATGAATGGAAGATGGTGAAAATCGTGTGAAATCAGAGAGAGAGTAGAGAGAATGTGAGGGAGAGTTTGAAGTGTTTTGAAGTGAAAAATGAGAGAAATGAAGCTGAATGAAAATGTGAAGTGAGATTTTGTTTTATAGTAGGCTTTAACCACGGTTAAACTGAGTGAGGTTAACTGAGTTAAAGTGGTTATGCTGAGTCCACCCTAACTAACTGAGCCAAGTTAGTTAGGGCGAGTTATCCATGGCTGTGATATGGTGAGGTTAAGCTTATGACAGTTGTGGTGAGGATGAGAGTGAAGCTGGGATGATGAGGTTATGTTATGCAGCATGTCATGGCATTGCTTATGGTACAAGTTTCTCCTTTGAAAACCTTCCTTCACAATGTATGATGGCTGATATGCATAAGTATGGTCATAAGGATGTTTGTTCAAATGAGGAAATAAAGTACATGAAGTGTTTGTGGGATGACTGAACCAAATCGTGTACACAGCCTACTAACATCATTTACTGCATCAGTGATAATTATGGTACTTTGCCAATGAAATTCTCCCTACTTAATGGATGATTTGATGAGTTCTTGGGGTCATTGGAGAGAGGACACATTGGAGAATAATGTTGATGTTGAAAACAAGTCAAATGGAAGTGTGTAAAATGGTGAAAAATAGCTCCAAACATCAAGACACAAATATGGCCTCATGAGCGTGTGACTTGAGGCATGGCAAGGCAAAATGGCGCCTGGGTTTCAGTCACGATCACCATGACTTTGGACCAATATATCTCCACTATAACTTGATCAAATGGAATTTTGTCCAACATGAGTATTGAAGATGACACTATAAGGAACAACTTTGATGTTGAAAAGTTTTCCATTTGAAGCCTCTAATCATGCGTAATTGATCAATACATTTGGCCCACCAAGTGTTTGAGAAAATGACTGCGCGCGTGCCTTGAAAATCTTGGTCATGACCTAGTTTTGGACCTACTTTGCTCAAACTTTGATCAATCATATCTCACTCAGTTTTTATCCAATGGAGATGTTCCACATATGGATGTGAAGCTTAAAACAAGATCTTTTGTTGTGGCCGAGTGGAATTTTCATTTGATGCTTCAATTTTAAATGGCCTTGGTTCAAACTCTGATGCAAAATGGCCAAAACTTGCTATTTTTAGTAACCCTTCTTCACCCAAAAATGGCAACTTTTTACATCTTGATTTTTTCATGATTCCTTTGGAGTTTCTTGACCAAATTTTGTACATTGGACACATATAACATGAATTTCATGAATTTGGCCTCAAAAAGTCAAGAGTTGACTTTTTCCTCTGATTATTTGACTTGGCCCCAAATTCTCTGATTTTTTTATCTTTCTTCCAATTGAACCACTTCTACAACCAATTGAGAGGCAATTTTCCATACACATACAATTAAGGACATGTAGAATACCATGATATCAAGTTTTGTCCAAAAAATCAAAGATAACCTGATTTTACTGTAAACCCTAATTTTGACCCCCTCTGGTTAGGAGGAAATTGCACATCTTCCAAATCCAAATTCCTCAGAGTATGTTGTGTATCCTCTTAAAGGATGATGAGAAATGCCACTTGAGGATGATTTTGAATCAATGAGCTATCTCTTTTGAGGATTTTCCTTCAATTTTTGGACTTCTTGCATAGTATAGGATGTAATGCTTCAATCTCCTATTGAATCTCACCTTCTTGAGGTTGTGGAAGATCAATTGGGATAGTATGAGACATGAGAGACCTCTTGGCTTGCCTAGAGCCAACTTGATTGACCTTTTGTGCTCTGAAGGATCCATTGATTGTCCACCTTCCACCTGATCACATGCCCTGATGGTAAGAAGGATGCTATGCTTCATTTTTCTATGTTAAATGCAATGTAATGTTAATGAGGTGGATATGATATGATAAATGATAATGCCATGCTATGATGACAAAGAGGGAGAGCAAATTTTGGGGTATTACAGCTGCCCCTATTCAAGCGCTGTAGACCTGAATGCCTGAAAGCAATTGCTTTCGGACTTTCAAGGTATATAGTGATTGAATACCAAATATAACCAAAAATTTGCTCTGGATGATGAGGAAGAAACTTCCACGACATTGCCGGCTTGAATCTTCAATGAAACATTGTCCGAGAAAACTGTCTTTTGAACGACGCCAGACGACTACTGGCTTGCCACACTGCTGGTGGACTTTAATAATGTCTTTTATGCAATTCCAGACGACTACTGGCCTGCCACGCTACTGGTGGACTTTGCAGCTTCGTGCCACCCGAAGACGGACTTTTGCCAATCCACTGTTGGACTTTTGCCACCCGAAGACGGACTTTTGCCAATCCACTGTTGGACTTTTAGAATATGCCACCCTTAGATGGACCTTTCGCCAATCCACTGTTGGACTTTTGCCACCCGAAGACGGACTTTTGCCAATCCACTGTTGGACTTTTAGAATATGCCACCCTTAGATGGACCTTTCGCCAATCCACTGTTGGACTTTTAGCTGCTTTGCCACCCGAAGATGGACTTTTGCCAATCCACTGTTGGACTTTTGCCACCCGAAGACGGACTTTTGCCAATCCACTGTTGGACTTTTGCCACCCGAAGACGGACTTTTGCCAATCCACTGTTGGACTTTTAGAATATGCCACCCTTAGATGGACCTTTCGCCAATCCACTGTTGGACTTTTGCCACCCGAAGACGGACTTTTGCCAATCCACTGTTGGACTTTTGCCACCCGAAGACGGACTTTTCGCCAATCCACTGTTGGACTTTGCTAACGTCTTTTAACAATGCCAGACGACTACTGGCTTGCCACACTACGGGTGGACTTTCGCAAAATTCCAATACTGGATTACACTCTGCATCCGTGTCAGACATTTCTGCCGACTTTGTTGAGGAACAAAGACCAATGATTTGACTTTGGAGACTCCCGAAAGGATAACCTCTCCACTGGAGAATGAATGAATAATCCGTCTGCTTCGAATTGTCAAGCTTGCCAAAAATAAATTGGACTTGAAGAATAATAAATCTGCCAGGAATCACTTCATCTGTTGGGGGAATGAATTCTGGTCACAGCGATTCCGCTGGGGATGAGAATTTCTTTGTATGGCGTCTTTCTAGGGGAGAGAAGTCATAAAAACTCTGCTTGGGGATCTGTCCAATCCAAGACCCTTTGTAGGGGTTATCCACCTTCTGACCCGACTGGGGAAAGGCTGTACCATCCTTGTTGAGGAATAGATTCTGTCGATCTGATAAACCTCTGCGGGGAGAACAAAAACTCAGCTGGGAGTTGCTGACAAGATTCGATGCTGACCTCTGTGGGGATACCATGACCAGAGATACGATCTTGCTGGGTATCAGGGCTACTCTGCCAGGGATATGCAAATCCTGGTTAGAACATTCCACTGCAACTTGCTAGGAAAGAGTCCTTAGAGATCTGTTGGGGAAACCCAAAGCAAATCCACAGTATTCTGCTGAAGAATATGACTGTCAAGCTTAGGATAAGTACCACAATGCCCCATGTTAGGCGAGCTTCCCTTTAGACAATTCCGTTAGGGATGACGAGTTTATAACAAACTCTGCTGGCGGAAACTGCTTTAAAACGTCTCGTGCTGGGGAATGCCTTTTGAGAGGATTTTACAGAAGACCAACTGTCCTCAAACTCTACTGGGGATGATCAACACTTCATGCTGGGGAAACAATCATGCCTCATGCTTGGACAAAACAACAATTCGTCCCCGAAGAGGATGTCATAAGAGGATTTTACAGAAGATCTAGCCTCTTCAAACTCTTGTGACTTCGCTGGGGATAATGACCATCAGTTTCGGTGTCGACGAGACCACTCTTTTGGGGAACCTGTGACCGTTATCGACACAGAAAAGCTTGTAGCTGTTGGAAGTACTGTATGAGAGAATCGACTTAATAAGATGCAACGGTACCCAGTTGAACTTAATTCACTGATATCGACCCGTTATGAACAATCGTCGACCGAACGATGAACGCCGATCTCCTTACCCATAATTGCCCCAGTCTTTTGCGTGGGGTGATTTATTGCTGGTCTTGTGCTTAAAATCATCTACACCTGCTACCTGCAACAAAAGAATATGCCCACATGCCCCGAATATTGTGTGGCTAGAATCCACCATCCGGGAGTATTCAACATTCGAAGTAATTTCAAATGTTTTTTCTGCGCATGTTATTGCAAGGCTGCCATGTTTTCAAATGCAATGTTTTATCAAAAATTAGGACGTTTTTGCAAACAAAGCAATAAAACAAAAATAGAAAGCTTTTTATTGAAATTCAATTTATTGACTGAGAGCCCAGAATAGGCAATTACATCTGGAAGCAATCCCTGGAAAGAGGTGATCGCTGAAAATTGAGAAAGGAAACTATCCTAATGGCAATGTGAAAACGGAATTCCACTGAGTTTCCATTCTGTTATGACCAGTATGTCTTCAAAACTCCCCGACCTTGCCTTCTGAGGAATGATCAGACCGATTCCTATCCTTCAGAACGTCAGTTGTTCAAACGGTAATGGGGATAGATAACTCAGACCATAGTCATTCGCTTAAATCCCTCTTTTGTGTGGACCGCCTTTTCAGGTTTTCGATCCACCAGGATACCCTTTTTTGCCTAAGTTGCCCTTTCGGGTTTTCAACTTACCAGGTGTACAAAATTTTTTTCAATTATATCCCTAATTTTTGCCCGAACCTTATTCTGTTTTTGGTTCGCCGGGATGCCCTTTTTTGCCTGGATTTTTTTTTATTTTTATTATCCAGCGGGTCTATTCATGCGAAGTATTTTTTGACTACGTCCGAGTTGACAGGGGATGAAAAGTCTTCGCCATCCATGGTTGTAAGCAATAAAGCTCCGCCCGAAAATACCTTTTTAACCACGAATGGACCTTCATAGTTAGGAGTCCACTTGCCCTTGTGATCTGTATTGGGAGGAAGGATCCTTTTGAGTACCACATCTCCGACTTTGTAAACCCGAGGACGCACCTTTTGGTCAAATGCCTGCTTCATTCTGCGCTGATATAGTTGCCCATGACATACAGCCGCCAATCGCTTTTCCTCAATAAGGCTCAGCTGATCAAATCTGGCTCGTACCCATTCAGCTTCATCTAGCTTAACATCCATCATAACTCTGAGGGACGGAATCTCTACTTCAACCGGTAGCACTGCCTCCATACCATATACAAGTGAGAATGGGGTTGCCCCAGTGGACGTGCGTACCGACGTTCGATACCCATGCAAAGCAAATGGTAACATCTCATGCCAATCTTTGTACGTGACAACCATCTTCTGCACAATCTTCTTGATATTTTTGTTGGCCGCTTCGACCGCGCCATTCATCTTTGGGCGGTACGGAGAAGAATTGTGATGTTCGATTTTGAAGTCCCGGCATAACTCAGCCATCATCTTATTGTTCAAATTAGAACCATTATCAGTAATGATTCTTTCGGGAACTCCGTATCGGCAAATGATATCCCGTTTTAAGAAACGAGCGACCACTTGTTTTGTAACATTGGCATAGGACGCGGCTTCAACCCATTTGGTGAAGTAATCAATTGCCACCAAGATGAAACGATGACCATTGGAAGCTGTAGGCTCAATCTTTCCGATCATATCAATGCCCCACATGGCAAACGGCCAAGGCGACGACATGATACTCAACGGATTTGGAGGCACATGCACCTTGTCTGCATAGATCTGGCATTTATGGCATTTGCGGGCATATTTGCAACAATCTGACTCCATAGTCAACCAATAATATCCCGATCTTAACAACTTTTTAGCCATTGCATGTCCTCCGGCATGGGTACCGAAAGAGCCTTCGTGCACTTCAATCATCAACAAGTCTGCTTCATGTCTATCCACACATCTAAGCAGGACCGTGTCAAAATTTCTTTTATACAGCACGCCATCTTTGTTCAAGAAGAAACTACCGGCTAACCTTCTCAACGTCTTCCTGTCTTTGGACGATGCCCCGGGCGGGTACTCTTGACTTTTCAAGAAACACTTAATGTCATAAAACCATGGCTTGTCATCAGACGCTGCATCGACCGCAAACACAAATGCTGGTCTGTCAAGGCGGGATACCTCAATCTTAGGTACATGGTTCCATCCTTGCACTTTGATCATGGAAGACAAAGTGGCCAAGGCATCAGCGAACCTATTCTCATCTCGAGGAATATGGTACAGTTTCACTGTTGTGAAAAATGTCAGCAATCTCCTTGTATAATCTCTATACGGCACTAGATTTGCTTGGTGCGTGTACCAACTCCCTTTCACTTGATTGATTACCAAAGCTGAATCACCAAATATATCAAGGGTCTTAATCCGTAGATTAATCGCCTCCTCGATCCCCATTATACAAGCTTCGTACTCTGCTTCATTATTGGTGCATCCGAAAGTTATTCAGGAAGTGAAAGGCATATGAACACCTTCCGGCGTGATAAGAACCGCTCCAACTCCGCACCCATTCATATTGACAGCCCCATCAAACATCAGACTCCATTTGGATTCAGGGTCTGGCCCCTCCTCCGGAAGTGGTTCCTCGCAGTCTTTAGCTTTGAGAAACATGATGTCCTCATCAGGGAAGTCAAATTTCATGGGTTGGTAATCATCAATCGGCTGTTACGCAAGATAGTCGGACAAGATACTTCCTTTGATGGCCTTTTGTGAAGTGTACTGAATGTCATACTCTGTCAAGACCATTTGCCACCGTGCAACTCTGCCTGTCAATGCTGGTTTCTCGAAAATGTACTTGATAGGATCCATTTTTGAAATCAACAAGGTCGTGTGCCTAACCATATATTGCCTCAATCGCTTAGCGGCCCATGCAAGCGCACAACATGTCTTTTCAAGCATTGAGTATCGGGACTCACAATCATTGAACTTTTTGCTCAGGTAGTAGATAGCATGCTCCTTCCTACCTGTCTCGTCATGTTGACCAAGAACACAACCCATGGAACCTTCAAGCACTGTCAGATACATTATCAGCGGTCTCCCTTCAACTGGAGGCATTAGAATCGGAGGTTCCTGCAAGTATTCTTTTATCTTATCGAATGCCAATTGGCAATCGTCATTCCACCTGACCGTTTGATCTTTCCTTAACAATTTAAATATTGGCTCACACGTGGCTGTTAGGTGAGATATGAACCTTGCAATGTAATTCAATCTACCCAAGAAACCACGAACCTCTTTTTCTGTTCTCGGTTCAGGCATTTCTTGTATTGCTTTCACCTTGGCAGGATCAACCTCGATTCCTCTTTCGCTCACAATGAAACCCAGTAACTTTCCAGAACGTACCCCAAACGTGCACTTGTTTGGATTTAATCTCAGACGGAACTTTCTCAACCTTTCAAACAGCTTTTCTAGGTTAATCAGATGTTCCTCTTCTGTTCTCGACTTGGCAATCATATCATCTACATAACATTCGATCTCCTTATGAATCAAGTCATGAAACAATGTCACCATCGCCCGCTGGTACGTTGCCCCTGCGTTTTTCAACCCAAAAGGCATTACTTTATAACAATATGTACCCCACGGAGTAATGAACGTGGTCTTCTCCATATCTTCAGGTGCCATCTTGATCTGGTTGTACCCGGAGAAACCGTCCATAAATGAGAACACTGAAAACTGAGCTGTATTATCGACCAGCACATCAATATGAGGTAGTGGAAAATCATCTTTCGGGCTAGCTTTATTAAGATCTCGATAATCCACACACATTCTCACTTTTCCATCTTTCTTCGGTACTGGCACGATGTTGGCTACCCATGGAGGATACTTTGTCACAGCAAGAAAACCAGCATCCCACTGCTTCTGGACTTCCTCCTTAATCTTTAAAGCCATGTCGGGGTGAGTCCGACGAAGTTTCTGCTTGACTGGCGGACATTCTTCTCTTAATGGCAGCCTGTGCACGACAATATCCGTATCCAACCCCGGCATGTCTTGATACGACCAGGCGAAGATGTCAACATACTCGCGCAACATTTCCGTCAAAGTTTGCTTCACATCTGCTTGCAAGCTGGCACCAATCCTGATCTCTTTCTTGGCGTCCTTGGTACCAATATTGATGATTTCTACAGTCTCCTGATGAGGCTGGATGACCCTTTCCTCTTGTTTCAACAATCTGGCCAGTTCTTCAGAGAGTTCACAATCTTTCTCATCCCCTTCTTCGGCTTGATAAATCGGATTGTCAAAGTCATACATGGCCATATCAAAATCGTTATCAGTGGTATCCGGAGGATCAAGTCTGCATGAACGGGTTCATGCCTTATTTTAGAATTTATTTTTAAGCAAAACAAAAGAAAATGAAACATTGCCATTTTATTTTTTGTTTTTTTGGGCAAAAATAAAAACTGAAAGACAGAGAACAAAATTTGATTGCAAAACGTCCTTTATTAATGATTAAACATTGCAAATGCAACCATGGTGGCCCTACAAATGAATCTATACGCCTTGGGCAGAGCGCAAGATTTTGACATGCATTATGGTTAGAAAAAACAAAGAAAAATTACTCTGTCTGAAGAGTAACCCGGATGACTTCTTCAACGGACCAGTTTTGCACTTGTTGTCCCGGAGCATGAGGGCGTACCCAGTTGTCCAGGTCACAATTACTGTCAACATTATCCTCTGTGGCTGCACAAGACTGGTCCGTGTAGATAATTCCCCCACTATTGAAAGTAATGGGTCCCCTGCTCCCCGCATCTGAAGTTGTAGAGGGATGATAACCAATACCAAATTTGTCTTCCTTCATTGGGGTCTCTATCAACCTGCCCCAACCTTGGGCGTTGCCTGCCCTGACGACTTCGACAGCTTGTTTGTAAGATGAAATGGAGGTACCAGCCCCAACTGGTACAGAAGAAGACTCAGGTGCATCGTCAATATTGACTGCTTCAAATGATTGGCACATCATCTCATGAATTTCCCCATCCATTTCAATGTACTTGAACGTGGACAGGTGACTCACAAAGATGTCTTCTTCCCCGCACACCGTCACAACCTGCCCTTCAAACTCATACTTCAGCTTTTGATGTAGAGTAGAAGTAACAGCCCCGGCTCCGTGAATCCAAGGGCGTCCCAATAGGCAGCTATATGCAGGTTGTATGTCCATTACATGGAACGTGGATTTGAATACCTGTGGTCTAATTTGTACGGGTAATTCCACCTCACCAAACACAGATCGTCTGGTCCCATCGAATGCTCTGACCACCAATTCACTAGGCCTTAAGATCAAACCATCAACTTCCAGCTTCATTAATGCCTTCTTGGGCAAGACATTGAGTGATGAACCAGTGTCTACCAGTACATGAGATAACACTGCGCCCTTACACTCCATCGTGATATGCAAAGCCTTATTGTGGTTTCTTCCTTCAATAGTCAGATCTCTACTTGTAAAGCCCAAGCCATGGCTAACATTAACATTGGAGATTACGCCCTCGAGCTGATTAACAGTAATTTCCTGTGGCACGTATGCACTCTTCAACACTTTCAACAACGCCTGCCGATGCGCATCAGAGCACATCAATAGTGACAAGATTGAAATCTTTGAAGGGGTCTGATTCAGTTGGTCCACAATCTTATAATCGCTTTTCTTGATTATCTTCATAAATTCTTCCATTTCCTTATCAAAAGTAATCTTTGTCTCTGCTTCAGGTGTAGGCGCATTTTCAACCACCTGTTTACCTTTAGCCTTTGCTGCGGCTTCTGCCTCTTTATCACTTCTCAAGGTTTGGGGAGCGAACAACCTTCCACTCCTTGTAAATCCCCCTACACCCCCTACGTTATCAATATTTGGGCTGACTGACGACTCAACTTCCTGCTTTTTACCTTCGTAATATACATCTGCCCCATAGTGCCATGGGATAGCTTTCGTAGATGTGAACGGAATTGGTCCTGGCACCGTGATAGTGACAGGACTGGGCCCTTCTGGCGCAACACTCGCCACGGGAACTGCATTGACCGGCATTTGAATCTCAGGGGGAGTGTAATAGATGGTCACGGTTGATATCTCATCAGTGTCTTTCACGACTCTGTCGAACTGTAGACATCCTTCATCGATCAGATTCTGTAAACCCATCTTCAACTTATCACAGCCGTTCTCCTGATTCATACACTCAGAGCAATCTTGATTACAGCCCGGGAACACCTGTCCCTTCAATAAACGATCTTTTACAACCAACAAAGAAGTTTTCACTTGATGAACGTCTAACACCAAATTCAATCTCCTCCCATCTTCAATAGCGTACACATTTGCTGCACTATGATCAGGCATGGGATGCTGAGTAATATTAGGAGCGGGAGAGAAATTGATGGCTTTAGCATCAATCAAATCTTGTACTTTATGATGGAAAGCCCAGCATTTTTCAATGGAGTGTCCCTGAGCACCTGAGTGGAACTCACAACGAGCATTAGCATCGAAGTTAGGTGGCAGGTTTCCAGCAACCGGGGCTTTCATAGTACGGAGTTCTACCAACTTTAACTCGAGTAGTCGGGGCAACAGCGCGGCATAAGTCATAGGGAGAGGATCCATCTTACGATCCCTCTGCCTAGACCTTTGCTGGAAAAAAGGTTGTTGCTGTTGAACTTGTTGTTGGGGTTGTTGTTTCTGAACAGACGGTGTGGGGATTGTTACAGCATCTACCTGATAATAAGCTTGAGAACGCCCTCTGCCTCGTCCTCTAAACACAGCATTCGTATCACCTTCTCTTCTTTTCTGGTTACTAGCAAACGGTTTCTTCGTCCCCGAAGAGCCAGCCCCACTCACATCCTGGATCTTTCCAAGCTTTAACAGACTTTCTATTCTTTCTCCCGCAATCACAATATCAGCAAATCCAGTTGACGGACAAGCAGCTAATTTATCAAGATAGGCCCCTTGCAAGGTGCCCATGAACATATCTGCCATTTCTCTGTCTGACAAGGGAAGTTGAACCTGGGCAGCCATTTCCCTCCACCTCTGTGCATATTCTTTGAAACTCTCCTTGGCATTTTATGACAACCCCTGCAATTGAGTGCGGTTGGGCGCCATGTCAATATTATATTGGTATTGCTTCAGGAACGCTTCTGCCAGATCTTTCCAATTCTTCACAGCAGCTCTATTCAACTTCATATACCAGGTCAAGGACGCCCCAGCCAGACTGTCTTGAAAATAGTGCATCCATAGCTTCTCGTCATCCGTATGGGCTGAAATCTTCCCAAAGTAAGCTTGAAGATGCGTTTGGGGACACGCATTGCCGTGATACTTATCAAAAGTGGGAGGCTTGAATTTAGGGGGAATTCTGACTCCTGAGACCAGCCCCAAGCTGGTAACATCAATACCCATAGAGTTCTTGCATTCTATGGCCCTGATCTTTTCTGCTAACTCATCATACCTTCGATCACCTTGATTACCCACATCAGCATCCAGCAGAGTAAATTGGTCTTCCAGAGTATCTTCAAGAGTAACACCAGCATGCCTACCATTTCCATTACCCCGATTGTTACCACCAGGAGGAGGGTTGCCACCGGGAGGTGGAATGCCATGTCCCTGTGAATTGCCATGCTGATCACCTTCGGCCCCATTGTCTGGACGCTCTACCAGAAGCCTCAATCTCTCCTGATTTTGCGTCATGCCAGTCATGAGGGTCATGAACTGGTCCATACGCGCCCTCATTTCAGCCAAATCACTTTGCACTTGATCCATGATTCTTACTTGATTCCTTCGCGTCAAATATCGGTGAATATGATTCCCAGCTATACTGCCTGAAACCAAATAAAGGTTAGAGACCCTGCAACGAGTACCTGAAAAGCAAGTAACAAAAATGTAAAATGATATGCAATGCCATGCAATGCCATGTTTGTCATTTCCGAAGTGCTTTTATACCCTGATTCCAATCCAACCACAGAAATCTGAAGACCAGACATCGTGATATAAAGAGGCGTGTCGTGGTCATGTGCTTGTGTGCAGCTATCTGATAAGGAATAATTCTGAATAAAACTGCTCATACCCATTCAACAAAGTATTCAAGTATATTTAAGAAAGGTTCAACCGCAAATGCAATACAAGGAAAAATGGATCCATCAACATGCCTGATGGTAACCATTAACAACAAAATATAAGGAAAAGAACATCACTCTGACAATTCCACATCCTTCAGCTTATCACTTGAGTATTTGATCTCCTCAAAAAGTATACGGGTACGCTGGTGATTCGGCTTTTCAATCATTTCTTTGATCAAGACATCCCTTTTCTCAAGAGCTTCAGTTAAAGAACCCATATGCAGCATCAGAGCCTCGTCATCACACACTCCTTTGTGTCTCTTTATGCCAGCTTGCGTCTTGAGTATCTCCCTTTCTATCATGACTTCTTCAAGCTCTTTCTTGGTATTCCTCAGCTCACCTCTAGCTTCTTCTAGCTGTTCTTGACTCTTACCGAGGCTTTCCCGATACTTTCTCCTCTGCTCATGCGCCTTTTCAAGCTCTTCGTCCTTAATCTGCAACTGTTCCTGTAATTCAGCATTCTCTATCGTAACTTCGTCCCAAGCGTGCTGAAACTTTGTTAACTTTTCTTTGGTCTGTGCTAACGCCTGTTTGGTTTGCTTGTGGGCTTGAGTAGCATCATCAGCACCTTTACTAATCTTCCGGAAATGTTGGGCTCTTCCAGCAAAGTCTTTTTCTTTTGCAGTTAGGATTTGTTCAGCATCTTGGGCTTTCCGCTCCAGCTCTTTGTTGGCATGTAGAGCATTCTGAAGACGGCTACTCAACTCGGAATTCTCTCCTTGGAGCTTTTTCACCAAGGCTTGCAACTTGTCAACTTCTTCCACAGTAGCAGTGCTTCTTGCTTTCTCATTCTCCGGATACAAAAGGGGCACCTTACCAAAAGGCAAGAGAAAATCTTCAACTCTTTTCTTCACCCACTCTTCATATGCTGGATAAACCCGGTTGTTAGGCTTGCCTAGAGTAACTTCCCCTTTTTCAGTACGCTACCCCAGCTTTCAGAAGCTTTCCGTGCTGCTTCCCAACCATCTGATGTATGAAAATAGAGGGACTCCTCCACATCTCTCTTAATAGGCGGACCTGTCAGGGCATACCCAAATTGTCGAATGGCCAAAGAAGGATTGTAGTTAATCCCACCCATTCTTCCTATCAGTGGAACGTTAGGGAACTTACCACAGCTGTGGATAATATTCTTGCCAATCAGCCCATGATCTACCCATACGATGTCCTTGGCCACCAATCCCATTAAACGCTGTTTCCACTCTAGAGAATCTTTGGAATCCACAAAAGCCCCTGATTGTGGTAAACGGCCTGCAACCCACTTATAGAACAAAGGTGCACAACAACGAATTATCCCTCCTCTTTTCTTTTCGTTTCGGTTGTACAACGAGTAGTGAAGATCTCCCAGTAGCGTTGGCACCGGGTTCTTCATCATGAATATTCGTATAGCGTCCGTATCAATGAAATCCGGCTCGTTGGGAAACAACACTATGCCGTATATACAAAGGGCTAGCAAAGCATTAAAAACAAGCCAATTCTCGCCTTTAGCTGCCTCCTGGGCCTTCTTAATCAGATATTCCAGCTTGTAACCACGAATCTTTCCTTTGTTGGAGACATTGGCGTCTAACTCTGATTTGCTCAAATAAAGAGCACCAGCCACCTTCCCAAAGTCAAGATCTCCCACCGATCCAAAGAAAGGGGGCTCCTCCTTGATAGCAATCCCCAACATGTTGGAATACTCCTCCAAGGTAGGAACCAACACATAGTCTGGAAATACAAAACACCTCAGAGGCGGATCATAGAACTGCATCAACGTATGGAGACCTCTGGCTTCATAATCACTGACATTACGGACCATAGATAAAATCCACCCATATTTCTCTTCAAAAGCTTCTCGTACTGCAGGGCTCGCCATTCCCTTCAGCATAACAATAGGGCCTAAAGTAGGCGTAAGGAACTTATAGCTGATGATATTCTTCCTCTCTTTAGTGTTCATCTTTGCAGGGACCTGATGACTGGAATCAAGGGTAATATATGCACCTGGAAATGAATAAACATGTATGTTAGGATATGATAATGCAATGCAAAGGGAAATGTGATCAGGTAATCAGGTGTCTGTGCTGAACTGTGAACGGTGTCAGTGTAGCTCTGAGACTAATATAGAACCATAGATAAGAACCATCTGAATACAATAGGATGAAACTTCCTTTTTGTGCAATGATGATAGAAAACCGGGTATGTAGGAGGTCATGGTTACCTGCAAACCTGTAAACAACCCGCCCTTCTCACATGTGGGTACTAGGATGTTCAGTCCCGGACTCTCAAGTCGAGAAATGATGATACGTTCACCATTTCTGGTTTGGCATCATCATCAATCGAGGAGGCCTCAACTGATTCTCCAAAATAAAAAGGTCCTCAGCTTCTGGCACTGAGGTCGAGAAGCAATAGTATATTCATCCCCCAGGGTACAGTACTATCGCCAATCGAGGAGTGCCTCCGCTGATTCTCTTTCAAAAAGGGATGTCCTATAGCAAGTTCCCAGCATTGGGTCCTCGGATCGAGAATGTGCAATGGGTTTGCCACAGAATGTGGTCTGCCACTGTCACAACTCGGGAGGAGTGCCGCAACTGAGTCCTCGGGAATGGTCACCAGAGTCGACAGTTCCTCAAGAGAATAACCACTGGCCTGCATAACATGCAGTAGCAGAAAGCTCCTGATAGAACCTCGTCTGGTTGTGGGGTCTCATGAACAACAATACGTGGTCACCACCACGCAAGCGTCATGACTATCCACTCTAATACCTATGTATGTACTCAAGCCTTGGTAGTGGGCTTATCTCTCAGAACACCCATCCCGCCAAACAGACAAAACAGTGCAACACAATATAATATATGATATGTAATGCTAAAATGCGGTAAATACAGTAAAATAAATAAACAACAACATATAGCACAACAGTAAACACCCAATGAAAGAAAAGCAGACAAGCGCTAGGATTGACTCGCTAAGGAAACCAGAGATTCTGGGTTCTATTCCCCAGCAGAGTCGCCAGCTGTCGCTCCCGGGATTTTCATCCTAGTACAAACGCGAAAGTGGCACCGAACAGAGTCGCCAGCAATGTGTATTTATCCCATGAGGAGAGAAAGGAAACACCGCATAAACCTGAAGGAAAGGAAAGAGCATGGTCTCGCGACCAAGAGAACTGGGTTCGGGAGTCGGTTACGCGAGAGGAAGGTATTAGCACCCCACGCGTCCATCGTACCCGATGGGATCCACGCTTGCTGTTTCGATCAAAGGGTGTAAAGAAAGGATACTGGAAAAGGAACTGGAAAAGGAAAAGGAAAACAGAGAGAGAAAAAGGAACAAATGTAGGGAAAATAAAAGAAGTGCTCGCATGGGCCCTACCCCACTGCCTACGTATCTCATCGGGAGCATGAGAATCAGAGCGACGTAGTTCCCCTCACTAGGGAAAGTTGTTTGTGTTTTTTAGAGAACGGCTTACGTTCTAGCTCAGGTGGTGCAGGCTCGCTGGTCCGAGTGCGTTACCATCTTGCAAGAGAACGAGTAGAAGCACGTTCGTACGCTGAGAGTGAGTGAGGTGAGAAAAGAATTCCCGAAGGAAAGACGTTATTGTTTGTTTTTGTCTTTTAAGAAGTTTTGTTATTTGTTTGCATATGATAATGTATCTAAATCTTAGTCATTGGAGTGTGTACATTCTCACACTCCAAGATGGAATGAGGCAGAAAGTACACTAAGCATGAAGAAGACTCCCACACTTATTTCCAATTATTAAGGTTCAAACACACTAGCATACTTGTGTTTATTAAGTGTTTTTGTTGATTATGAAATGAAGAAGTGTTTTTCTTTATTTGTATTTTCAACAAGTATTGCATTTAAGTCCCTCATACAAGATCAAATATGTAACACATTGACCCAAGATGGGCCATATGCTACACATTCTAAGATTATAAGAGAAGACCCCTTATAATCTTCTCTTTATATGAAAGGCCTAAATGCAATAAATGCCTACCTTTATTAGATATTTTGAATTTTCTTTGAGATGAGAAGAAGAAAGACTCAAGAGAGGAGAAAGGTAAAAATCTATGTGAACTAAGACTCAATCCTAATTGATTAGTTAAGGGAGTGATCCTAATGGTTTGTGAGGTTTAAAACCTAAAGTCTAAAGAAGGAATGAGTTAAACAATTCACTTCTAAAGTAGAAGATGAATTGTAACTCAAAAGGGAAGTAATGATTTAATCAAAGAAAGCACATAAGTACTTAACAAAACATAAAATGGAATTGTAAAAGAGAAAGGATAGAAGTTGAATGTGGATTCCTTATCCACACTCAATTCCAACTTACCAAAGCCCCTACATGGTTAGTAAACAATAGAAACATGTATAAGGAGTAAAAAGCACTTAATGAACATTAAAATTCAAAAGAATAAGATGAAAAATCAAATCCTAATATCACAACCAGAATGTGCATCATATGGATAACAAGTGAATATCATCATACAAATGCAAGTGAATAAGCAATAATCATCACCCATTAGCATTTAAACATGTTACAAGAAGAAGGGATAGATGAAAAATGGAAAGAAATGAAAAGGACATGCATAAATGGAACATGTACATCAACAACCAGAATTGAAACTAAATGAAAAAAGGTTTATGAACATCTCAAAAGTATCCATGAATCAACCATCAAGACATTCAAGAAGTAATAGAAGAAGAAGTGAGATGAAAATTCAAAAAGAAGGTGCAAACAATACATGTTAGGATGCACAAAGTTCAAGTTGAAATGAACATGTGAAGATGACCTATAATGTGCAACAATGACCTATAATATCACTTGAATGACTCATACAAATATGCAAATGCTCATACAAATATGCAAATGCTCATACAAATATGCACAAAAGAATTCATGCAAACATGCACTAAAGTTAAAATGACATGACATGTATTATACTTCAAATGTAATGCATCAAACAAAAACCAAATGGATTCATGAAAATTATGCCAGCATATTATTGGAATGCCTAAGTCAGAAATGCATCATACATCAAGATAGCATGTAAAAATTCAGGGAAAAATGACTTCAAACAAAGCAATTAGGTCAAATTGAAACATCATGCAAAGTGGTGCAAATATAGGCATCAAAACATGTCATAAAGTGACCTAAAAAATCAAACAAAAATCATCTAACATGCTTCAATGTATTAGTGAATCAATGCAAAAAGAATCATGTCAAAACAGTTTGTAATGAGCAAGAACAAAATTAAACAAATTCATGTATCATGTTTAGAATGCATCTAAATGGAAATTCAAAGAAAATTGTGCAACAGGGGCAAAAGTGTCATAAAATCATGAAATGAAAATATCAAAAATTTCCTAAATGTCTTAATAACATTCATAAATTTTCCCAGAATTTTCTAATAACATTTTGTAATTTTAAAAATTAAAAAGGAAACGTGCACAAAATTAAGAAAATAAAAAGAAATGAAATAAGAGAGGGAGGTGTAAGCATAGCAATTGTTCAATTCAAATTGTTTGGGCTTTGGAACGCAAGGGTGTGAATAGCAAACAATCTTGGGTCCAAGTCTGCGCAATACACACTAACTATCATGCTCACTCAGTCAACAAAAAAGTCAATCAATTCACACCATTGGATTAAGTCTGGTCAACGTAAGAGTCAAAGTAACCAAAATCAAAGAACATGCGTGCAGGTCCACACTCCCTACCATGTACCACACCACACCACGTTTAAAAATAAAATCAGAAGAACCACGTGAGAGGCACATGTATTTTAATGTGCTGGCGTGTTTTCGTGCGTTGGATCAACAACATCATACGGCTGACATTCATTCTGGCAAGAAACCCTAAAATAATGACCACCGGCCGGAGAGGGACCTCCGGTCACCTTCTCCGGTTAATCACCACCGTCTGCAACTTTCAAACCTCACAAAAAATCACAAAACGTATACCAATCGAAAGCTAAGCTTATGTACATCATGAATATGCTCATAAAAATCACAAAACACACACACATAGCAAGAACAGAGGAGATCAAATCATGCCCTAGGTTTTTGAAACTATGCCTCTAAGAGGCCTATCAACTAGCCGGATTCAACATAGCTTCTAAGAAGCTCAAAACAATAGAAAACAAGTGAAATTTCAGAAAAACGAAGGTTGGAGAAGAAACCTGAATTTGAAGTTCTTCAAAGTAACAGAAGACCAGAGATGATCCTCCTATGCTCTTGAGTGGAACAAAATAAATGCCACTGAACTTGAGATATTGAAGAAAACCACAACGAAAACTCAACTGAACTAAGCTGCCATTGATGAACTGAACTTCTTCCCTTTTGTTCTTGATCAGAAGTGAAACCTTGATGAGGATGAAGATGAAATATGAATGGAAGATGGTGAAAATCGTGTGAAATCAGAGAGAGAGTAGAGAGAATGTGAGGGAGAGTTTGAAGTGTTTTGAAGTGAAAAATGAGAGAAATGAAGCTGAATGAAAATGTGAAGTGAGATTTTGTTTTATAGTAGGCTTTAACCACGGTTAAACTGAGTGAGGTTAACTGAGTTAAAGTGGTTATGCTGAGTCCACCCTAACTAACTGAGCCAAGTTAGTTAGGGCGAGTTATCCATGGCTGTGATATGGTGAGGTTAAGCTTATGACAGTTGTGGTGAGGATGAGAGTGAAGCTGGGATGATGAGGTTATGTTATGCAGCATGTCATGGCATTGCTTATGGTACAAGTTTCTCCTTTGAAAACCTTCCTTCACAATGTATGATGGCTGATATGCATAAGTATGGTCATAAGGATGTTTGTTCAAATGAGGAAATAAAGTACATGAAGTGTTTGTGGGATGACTGAACCAAATCGTGTACACAGCCTACTAACATCATTTACTGCATCAGTGATAATTATGGTACTTTGCCAATGAAATTCTCCCTACTTAATGGATGATTTGATGAGTTCTTGGGGTCATTGGAGAGAGGACACATTGGAGAATAATGTTGATGTTGAAAACAAGTCAAATGGAAGTGTGTAAAATGGTGAAAAATAGCTCCAAACATCAAGACACAAATATGGCCTCATGAGCGTGTGACTTGAGGCATGGCAAGGCAAAATGGCGCCTGGGTTTCAGTCACGATCACCATGACTTTGGACCAATATATCTCCACTATAACTTGATCAAATGGAATTTTGTCCAACATGAGTATTGAAGATGACACTATAAGGAACAACTTTGATGTTGAAAAGTTTTCCATTTGAAGCCTCTAATCATGCGTAATTGATCAATACATTTGGCCCACCAAGTGTTTGAGAAAATGACTGCGCGCGTGCCTTGAAAATCTTGGTCATGACCTAGTTTTGGACCTACTTTGCTCAAACTTTGATCAATCATATCTCACTCAGTTTTTATCCAATGGAGATGTTCCACATATGGATGTGAAGCTTAAAACAAGATCTTTTGTTGTGGCCGAGTGGAATTTTCATTTGATGCTTCAATTTTAAATGGCCTTGGTTCAAACTCTGATGCAAAATGGCCAAAACTTGCTATTTTTAGTAACCCTTCTTCACCCAAAAATGGCAACTTTTTACATCTTGATTTTTTCATGATTCCTTTGGAGTTTCTTGACCAAATTTTGTACATTGGACACATATAACATGAATTTCATGAATTTGGCCTCAAAAAGTCAAGAGTTGACTTTTTCCTCTGATTATTTGACTTGGCCCCAAATTCTCTGATTTTTTTATCTTTCTTCCAATTGAACCACTTCTACAACCAATTGAGAGGCAATTTTCCATACACATACAATTAAGGACATGTAGAATACCATGATATCAAGTTTTGTCCAAAAAATCAAAGATAACCTGATTTTACTGTAAACCCTAATTTTGACCCCCTCTGGTTAGGAGGAAATTGCACATCTTCCAAATCCAAATTCCTCAGAGTATGTTGTGTATCCTCTTAAAGGATGATGAGAAATGCCACTTGAGGATGATTTTGAATCAATGAGCTATCTCTTTTGAGGATTTTCCTTCAATTTTTGGACTTCTTGCATAGTATAGGATGTAATGCTTCAATCTCCTATTGAATCTCACCTTCTTGAGGTTGTGGAAGATCAATTGGGATAGTATGAGACATGAGAGACCTCTTGGCTTGCCTAGAGCCAACTTGATTGACCTTTTGTGCTCTGAAGGATCCATTGATTGTCCACCTTCCACCTGATCACATGCCCTGATGGTAAGAAGGATGCTATGCTTCATTTTTCTATGTTAAATGCAATGTAATGTTAATGAGGTGGATATGATATGATAAATGATAATGCCATGCTATGATGACAAAGAGGGAGAGCAAATTTTGGGGTATTACAGCTGCCCCTATTCAAGCGCTGTAGACCTGAATGCCTGAAAGCAATTGCTTTCGGACTTTCAAGGTATATAGTGATTGAATACCAAATATAACCAAAAATTTGCTCTGGATGATGAGGAAGAAACTTCCACGACATTGCCGGCTTGAATCTTCAATGAAACATTGTCCGAGAAAACTGTCTTTTGAACGACGCCAGACGACTACTGGCTTGCCACACTGCTGGTGGACTTTAATAATGTCTTTTATGCAATTCCAGACGACTACTGGCCTGCCACGCTACTGGTGGACTTTGCAGCTTCGTGCCACCCGAAGACGGACTTTTGCCAATCCACTGTTGGACTTTTGCCACCCGAAGACGGACTTTTGCCAATCCACTGTTGGACTTTTAGAATATGCCACCCTTAGATGGACCTTTCGCCAATCCACTGTTGGACTTTTGCCACCCGAAGACGGACTTTTGCCAATCCACTGTTGGACTTTTAGAATATGCCACCCTTAGATGGACCTTTCGCCAATCCACTGTTGGACTTTTAGCTGCTTTGCCACCCGAAGATGGACTTTTGCCAATCCACTGTTGGACTTTTGCCACCCGAAGACGGACTTTTGCCAATCCACTGTTGGACTTTTGCCACCCGAAGACGGACTTTTGCCAATCCACTGTTGGACTTTTAGAATATGCCACCCTTAGATGGACCTTTCGCCAATCCACTGTTGGACTTTTGCCACCCGAAGACGGACTTTTGCCAATCCACTGTTGGACTTTTGCCACCCGAAGACGGACTTTTCGCCAATCCACTGTTGGACTTTGCTAACGTCTTTTAACAATGCCAGACGACTACTGGCTTGCCACACTACGGGTGGACTTTCGCAAAATTCCAATACTGGATTACACTCTGCATCCGTGTCAGACATTTCTGCCGACTTTGTTGAGGAACAAAGACCAATGATTTGACTTTGGAGACTCCCGAAAGGATAACCTCTCCACTGGAGAATGAATGAATAATCCGTCTGCTTCGAATTGTCAAGCTTGCCAAAAATAAATTGGACTTGAAGAATAATAAATCTGCCAGGAATCACTTCATCTGTTGGGGGAATGAATTCTGGTCACAGCGATTCCGCTGGGGATGAGAATTTCTTTGTATGGCGTCTTTCTAGGGGAGAGAAGTCATAAAAACTCTGCTTGGGGATCTGTCCAATCCAAGACCCTTTGTAGGGGTTATCCACCTTCTGACCCGACTGGGGAAAGGCTGTACCATCCTTGTTGAGGAATAGATTCTGTCGATCTGATAAACCTCTGCGGGGAGAACAAAAACTCAGCTGGGAGTTGCTGACAAGATTCGATGCTGACCTCTGTGGGGATACCATGACCAGAGATACGATCTTGCTGGGTATCAGGGCTACTCTGCCAGGGATATGCAAATCCTGGTTAGAACATTCCACTGCAACTTGCTAGGAAAGAGTCCTTAGAGATCTGTTGGGGAAACCCAAAGCAAATCCACAGTATTCTGCTGAAGAATATGACTGTCAAGCTTAGGATAAGTACCACAATGCCCCATGTTAGGCGAGCTTCCCTTTAGACAATTCCGTTAGGGATGACGAGTTTATAACAAACTCTGCTGGCGGAAACTGCTTTAAAACGTCTCGTGCTGGGGAATGCCTTTTGAGAGGATTTTACAGAAGACCAACTGTCCTCAAACTCTACTGGGGATGATCAACACTTCATGCTGGGGAAACAATCATGCCTCATGCTTGGACAAAACAACAATTCGTCCCCGAAGAGGATGTCATAAGAGGATTTTACAGAAGATCTAGCCTCTTCAAACTCTTGTGACTTCGCTGGGGATAATGACCATCAGTTTCGGTGTCGACGAGACCACTCTTTTGGGGAACCTGTGACCGTTATCGACACAGAAAAGCTTGTAGCTGTTGGAAGTACTGTATGAGAGAATCGACTTAATAAGATGCAACGGTACCCAGTTGAACTTAATTCACTGATATCGACCCGTTATGAACAATCGTCGACCGAACGATGAACGCCGATCTCCTTACCCATAATTGCCCCAGTCTTTTGCGTGGGGTGATTTATTGCTGGTCTTGTGCTTAAAATCATCTGCACCTGCTACCTGCAACAAAAGAATATGCCCACATGCCCCGAATATTGTGTGGCTAGAATCCACCATCCGGGAGTATTCAACATTCGAAGTAATTTCAAATGTTTTTTCTGCGCATGTTATTGCAAGGCTGCCATGTTTTCAAATGCAATGTTTTATCAAAAATTAGGACGTTTTTGCAAACAAAGCAATAAAACAAAAATAGAAAGCTTTTTATTGAAATTCAATTTATTGACTGAGAGCCCAGAATAGGCAATTACATCTGGAAGCAATCCCTGGAAAGAGGTGATCGCTGAAAATTGAGAAAGGAAACTATCCTAATGGCAATGTGAAAACGGAATTCCACTGAGTTTCCATTCTGTTATGACCAGTATGTCTTCAAAACTCCCCGACCTTGCCTTCTGAGGAATGATCAGACCGATTCCTATCCTTCAGAACGTCAGTTGTTCAAACGGTAATGGGGATAGATAACTCAGACCATAGTCATTCGCTTAAATCCCTCTTTTGTGTGGACCGCCTTTTCAGGTTTTCGATCCACCAGGATACCCTTTTTTGCCTAAGTTGCCCTTTCGGGTTTTCAACTTACCAGGTGTACAAAATTTTTTTCAATTATATCCCTAATTTTTGCCCGAACCTTATTCTGTTTTTGGTTCGCCGGGATGCCCTTTTTTGCCTGGATTTTTTTTTATTTTTATTATCCAGCGGGTCTATTCATGCGAAGTATTTTTTGACTACGTCCGAGTTGACAGGGGATGAAAAGTCTTCGCCATCCATGGTTGTAAGCAATAAAGCTCCGCCCGAAAATACCTTTTTAACCACGAATGGACCTTCATAGTTAGGAGTCCACTTGCCCTTGTGATCTGTATTGGGAGGAAGGATCCTTTTGAGTACCACATCTCCGACTTTTTAAACCCGAGGACGCACCTTTTGGTCAAATGCCTGCTTCATTCTGCGCTGATATAGTTGCCCATGACATACAGCCGCCAATCGCTTTTCCTCAATAAGGCTCAGCTGATCAAATCTGGCTCGTACCCATTCAGCTTCATCTAGCTTAACATCCATCATAACTCTGAGGGACGGAATCTCTACTTCAACCGGTAGCACTGCCTCCATACCATATACAAGTGAGAATGGGGTTGCCCCAGTGGACGTGCGTACCGACGTTCGATACCCATGCAAAGCAAATGGTAACATCTCATGCCAATCTTTGTACGTGACAACCATCTTCTGCACAATCTTCTTGATATTTTTGTTGGCCGCTTCGACCGCGCCATTCATCTTTGGGCGGTACGGAGAAGAATTGTGATGTTCGATTTTGAAGTCCCGGCATAACTCAGCCATCATCTTATTGTTCAAATTAGAACCATTATCAGTAATGATTCTTTCGGGAACTCCGTATCGGCAAATGATATCCCGTTTTAAGAAACGAGCGACCACTTGTTTTGTAACATTGGCATAGGACGCGGCTTCAACCCATTTGGTGAAGTAATCAATTGCCACCAAGATGAAACGATGACCATTGGAAGCTGTAGGCTCAATCTTTCCGATCATATCAATGCCCCACATGGCAAACGGCCAAGGCGACGACATGATACTCAACGGATTTGGAGGCACATGCACCTTGTCTGCATAGATCTGGCATTTATGGCATTTGCGGGCATATTTGCAACAATCTGACTCCATAGTCAACCAATAATATCCCGATCTTAACAACTTTTTAGCCATTGCATGTCCTCCGGCATGGGTACCGAAAGAGCCTTCGTGCACTTCAATCATCAACAAGTCTGCTTCATGTCTATCCACACATCTAAGCAGGACCGTGTCAAAATTTCTTTTATACAGCACGCCATCTTTGTTCAAGAAGAAACTACCGGCTAACCTTCTCAACGTCTTCCTGTCTTTGGACGATGCCCCGGGCGGGTACTCTTGACTTTTCAAGAAACACTTAATGTCATAAAACCATGGCTTGTCATCAGACGCTGCATCGACCGCAAACACAAATGCTGGTCTGTCAAGGCGGGATACCTCAATCTTAGGTACATGGTTCCATCCTTGCACTTTGATCATGGAAGACAAAGTGGCCAAGGCATCAGCGAACCTATTCTCATCTCGAGGAATATGGTACAGTTTCACTGTTGTGAAAAATGTCAGCAATCTCCTTGTATAATCTCTATACGGCACTAGATTTGCTTGGTGCGTGTACCAACTCCCTTTCACTTGATTGATTACCAAAGCTGAATCACCAAATATATCAAGGGTCTTAATCCGTAGATTAATCGCCTCCTCGATCCCCATTATACAAGCTTCGTACTCTGCTTCATTATTGGTGCATCCGAAAGTTATTCAGGAAGTGAAAGGCATATGAACACCTTCCGGCGTGATAAGAACCGCTCCAACTCCGCACCCATTCATATTGACAGCCCCATCAAACATCAGACTCCATTTGGATTCAGGGTCTGGCCCCTCCTCCGGAAGTGGTTCCTCGCAGTCTTTAGCTTTGAGAAACATGATGTCCTCATCAGGGAAGTCAAATTTCATGGGTTGGTAATCATCAATCGGCTGTTACGCAAGATAGTCGGACAAGATACTTCCTTTGATGGCCTTTTGTGAAGTGTACTGAATGTCATACTCTGTCAAGACCATTTGCCACCGTGCAACTCTGCCTGTCAATGCTGGTTTCTCGAAAATGTACTTGATAGGATCCATTTTTGAAATCAACAAGGTCGTGTGCCTAACCATATATTGCCTCAATCGCTTAGCGGCCCATGCAAGCGCACAACATGTCTTTTCAAGCATTGAGTATCGGGACTCACAATCATTGAACTTTTTGCTCAGGTAGTAGATAGCATGCTCCTTCCTACCTGTCTCGTCATGTTGACCAAGAACACAACCCATGGAACCTTCAAGCACTGTCAGATACATTATCAGCGGTCTCCCTTCAACTGGAGGCATTAGAATCGGAGGTTCCTGCAAGTATTCTTTTATCTTATCGAATGCCAATTGGCAATCGTCATTCCACCTGACCGTTTGATCTTTCCTTAACAATTTAAATATTGGCTCACACGTGGCTGTTAGGTGAGATATGAACCTTGCAATGTAATTCAATCTACCCAAGAAACCACGAACCTCTTTTTCTGTTCTCGGTTCAGGCATTTCTTGTATTGCTTTCACCTTGGCAGGATCAACCTCGATTCCTCTTTCGCTCACAATGAAACCCAGTAACTTTCCAGAACGTACCCCAAACGTGCACTTGTTTGGATTTAATCTCAGACGGAACTTTCTCAACCTTTCAAACAGCTTTTCTAGGTTAATCAGATGTTCCTCTTCTGTTCTCGACTTGGCAATCATATCATCTACATAACATTCGATCTCCTTATGAATCAAGTCATGAAACAATGTCACCATCGCCCGCTGGTACGTTGCCCCTGCGTTTTTCAACCCAAAAGGCATTACTTTATAACAATATGTACCCCACGGAGTAATGAACGTGGTCTTCTCCATATCTTCAGGTGCCATCTTGATCTGGTTGTACCCGGAGAAACCGTCCATAAATGAGAACACTGAAAACTGAGCTGTATTATCGACCAGCACATCAATATGAGGTAGTGGAAAATCATCTTTCGGGCTAGCTTTATTAAGATCTCGATAATCCACACACATTCTCACTTTTCCATCTTTCTTCGGTACTGGCACGATGTTGGCTACCCATGGAGGATACTTTGTCACAGCAAGAAAACCAGCATCCCACTGCTTCTGGACTTCCTCCTTAATCTTTAAAGCCATGTCGGGGTGAGTCCGACGAAGTTTCTGCTTGACTGGCGGACATTCTTCTCTTAATGGCAGCCTGTGCACGACAATATCCGTATCCAACCCCGGCATGTCTTGATACGACCAGGCGAAGATGTCAACATACTCGCGCAACATTTCCGTCAAAGTTTGCTTCACATCTGCTTGCAAGCTGGCACCAATCCTGATCTCTTTCTTGGCGTCCTTGGTACCAATATTGATGATTTCTACAGTCTCCTGATGAGGCTGGATGACCCTTTCCTCTTGTTTCAACAATCTGGCCAGTTCTTCAGAGAGTTCACAATCTTTCTCATCCCCTTCTTCGGCTTGATAAATCGGATTGTCAAAGTCATACATGGCCATATCAAAATCGTTATCAGTGGTATCCGGAGGATCAAGTCTGCATGAACGGGTTCATGCCTTATTTTAGAATTTATTTTTAAGCAAAACAAAAGAAAATGAAACATTGCCATTTTATTTTTTGTTTTTTTGGGCAAAAATAAAAACTGAAAGACAGAGAACAAAATTTGATTGCAAAACGTCCTTTATTAATGATTAAACATTGCAAATGCAACCATGGTGGCCCTACAAATGAATCTATACGCCTTGGGCAGAGCGCAAGATTTTGACATGCATTATGGTTAGAAAAAACAAAGAAAAATTACTCTGTCTGAAGAGTAACCCGGATGACTTCTTCAACGGACCAGTTTTGCACTTGTTGTCCCGGAGCATGAGGGCGTACCCAGTTGTCCAGGTCACAATTACTGTCAACATTATCCTCTGTGGCTGCACAAGACTGGTCCGTGTAGATAATTCCCCCACTATTGAAAGTAATGGGTCCCCTGCTCCCCGCATCTGAAGTTGTAGAGGGATGATAACCAATACCAAATTTGTCTTCCTTCATTGGGGTCTCTATCAACCTGCCCCAACCTTGGGCGTTGCCTGCCCTGACGACTTCGACAGCTTGTTTGTAAGATGAAATGGAGGTACCAGCCCCAACTGGTACAGAAGAAGACTCAGGTGCATCGTCAATATTGACTGCTTCAAATGATTGGCACATCATCTCATGAATTTCCCCATCCATTTCAATGTACTTGAACGTGGACAGGTGACTCACAAAGATGTCTTCTTCCCCGCACACCGTCACAACCTGCCCTTCAAACTCATACTTCAGCTTTTGATGTAGAGTAGAAGTAACAGCCCCGGCTCCGTGAATCCAAGGGCGTCCCAATAGGCAGCTATATGCAGGTTGTATGTCCATTACATGGAACGTGGATTTGAATACCTGTGGTCTAATTTGTACGGGTAATTCCACCTCACCAAACACAGATCGTCTGGTCCCATCGAATGCTCTGACCACCAATTCACTAGGCCTTAAGATCAAACCATCAACTTCCAGCTTCATTAATGCCTTCTTGGGCAAGACATTGAGTGATGAACCAGTGTCTACCAGTACATGAGATAACACTGCGCCCTTACACTCCATCGTGATATGCAAAGCCTTATTGTGGTTTCTTCCTTCAATAGTCAGATCTCTACTTGTAAAGCCCAAGCCATGGCTAACATTAACATTGGAGATTACGCCCTCGAGCTGATTAACAGTAATTTCCTGTGGCACGTATGCACTCTTCAACACTTTCAACAACGCCTGCCGATGCGCATCAGAGCACATCAATAGTGACAAGATTGAAATCTTTGAAGGGGTCTGATTCAGTTGGTCCACAATCTTATAATCGCTTTTCTTGATTATCTTCATAAATTCTTCCATTTCCTTATCAAAAGTAATCTTTGTCTCTGCTTCAGGTGTAGGCGCATTTTCAACCACCTGTTTACCTTTAGCCTTTGCTGCGGCTTCTGCCTCTTTATCACTTCTCAAGGTTTGGGGAGCGAACAACCTTCCACTCCTTGTAAATCCCCCTACACCCCCTACGTTATCAATATTTGGGCTGACTGACGACTCAACTTCCTGCTTTTTACCTTCGTAATATACATCTGCCCCATAGTGCCATGGGATAGCTTTCGTAGATGTGAACGGAATTGGTCCTGGCACCATGATAGTGACAGGACTGGGCCCTTCTGGCGCAACACTCGCCACGGGAACTGCATTGACCGGCATTTGAATCTCAGGGGGAGTGTAATAGATGGTCACGGTTGATATCTCATCAGTGTCTTTCACGACTCTGTCGAACTGTAGACATCCTTCATCGATCAGATTCTGTAAACCCATCTTCAACTTATCACAGCCGTTCTCCTGATTCATACACTCAGAGCAATCTTGATTACAGCCCGGGAACACCTGTCCCTTCAATAAACGATCTTTTACAACCAACAAAGAAGTTTTCACTTGATGAACGTCTAACACCAAATTCAATCTCCTCCCATCTTCAATAGCGTACACATTTGCTGCACTATGATCAGGCATGGGATGCTGAGTAATATTAGGAGCGGGAGAGAAATTGATGGCTTTAGCATCAATCAAATCTTGTACTTTATGATGGAAAGCCCAGCATTTTTCAATGGAGTGTCCCTGAGCACCTGAGTGGAACTCACAACGAGCATTAGCATCGAAGTTAGGTGGCAGGTTTCCAGCAACCGGGGCTTTCATAGTACGGAGTTCTACCAACTTTAACTCGAGTAGTCGGGGCAACAGCGCGGCATAAGTCATAGGGAGAGGATCCATCTTACGATCCCTCTGCCTAGACCTTTGCTGGAAAAAAGGTTGTTGCTGTTGAACTTGTTGTTGGGGTTGTTGTTTCTGAACAGACGGTGTGGGGATTGTTACAGCATCTACCTGATAATAAGCTTGAGAACGCCCTCTGCCTCGTCCTCTAAACACAGCATTCGTATCACCTTCTCTTCTTTTCTGGTTACTAGCAAACGGTTTCTTCGTCCCCGAAGAGCCAGCCCCACTCACATCCTGGATCTTTCCAAGCTTTAACAGACTTTCTATTCTTTCTCCCGCAATCACAATATCAGCAAATCCAGTTGACGGACAAGCAGCTAATTTATCAAGATAGGCCCCTTGCAAGGTGCCCATGAACATATCTGCCATTTCTCTGTCTGACAAGGGAAGTTGAACCTGGGCAGCCATTTCCCTCCACCTCTGTGCATATTCTTTGAAACTCTCCTTGGCATTTTATGACAACCCCTGCAATTGAGTGCGGTTGGGCGCCATGTCAATATTATATTGGTATTGCTTCAGGAACGCTTCTGCCAGATCTTTCCAATTCTTCACAGCAGCTCTATTCAACTTCATATACCAGGTCAAGGACGCCCCAGCCAGACTGTCTTGAAAATAGTGCATCCATAGCTTCTCGTCATCCGTATGGGCTGAAATCTTCCCAAAGTAAGCTTGAAGATGCGTTTGGGGACACGCATTGCCGTGATACTTATCAAAAGTGGGAGGCTTGAATTTAGGGGGAATTCTGACTCCTGAGACCAGCCCCAAGCTGGTAACATCAATACCCATAGAGTTCTTGCATTCTATGGCCCTGATCTTTTCTGCTAACTCATCATACCTTCGATCACCTTGATTACCCACATCAGCATCCAGCAGAGTAAATTGGTCTTCCAGAGTATCTTCAAGAGTAACACCAGCATGCCTACCATTTCCATTACCCCGATTGTTACCACCAGGAGGAGGGTTGCCACCGGGAGGTGGAATGCCATGTCCCTGTGAATTGCCATGCTGATCACCTTCGGCCCCATTGTCTGGACGCTCTACCAGAAGCCTCAATCTCTCCTGATTTTGCGTCATGCCAGTCATGAGGGTCATGAACTGGTCCATACGCGCCCTCATTTCAGCCAAATCACTTTGCACTTGATCCATGATTCTTACTTGATTCCTTCGCGTCAAATATCGGTGAATATGATTCCCAGCTATACTGCCTGAAACCAAATAAAGGTTAGAGACCCTGCAACGAGTACCTGAAAAGCAAGTAACAAAAATGTAAAATGATATGCAATGCCATGCAATGCCATGTTTGTCATTTCCGAAGTGCTTTTATACCCTGATTCCAATCCAACCACAGAAATCTGAAGACCAGACATCGTGATATAAAGAGGCGTGTCGTGGTCATGTGCTTGTGTGCAGCTATCTGATAAGGAATAATTCTGAATAAAACTGCTCATACCCATTCAACAAAGTATTCAAGTATATTTAAGAAAGGTTCAACCGCAAATGCAATACAAGGAAAAATGGATCCATCAACATGCCTGATGGTAACCATTAACAACAAAATATAAGGAAAAGAACATCACTCTGACAATTCCACATCCTTCAGCTTATCACTTGAGTATTTGATCTCCTCAAAAAGTATACGGGTACGCTGGTGATTCGGATTTTCAATCATTTCTTTGATCAAGACATCCCTTTTCTCAAGAGCTTCAGTTAAAGAACCCATATGCAGCATCAGAGCCTCGTCATCACACACTCCTTTGTGTCTCTTTATGCCAGCTTGCGTCTTGAGTATCTCCATTTCTATCATGACTTCTTCAAGCTCTTTCTTGGTATTCCTCAGCTCACCTCTAGCTTCTTCTAGCTGTTCTTGACTCTTACCGAGGCTTTCCCGATACTTTCTCCTCTGCTCATGCGCCTTTTCAAGCTCTTCGTCCTTAATCTGCAACTGTTCCTGTAATTCAGCATTCTCTATCGTAACTTCGTCCCAAGCGTGCTGAAACTTTGTTAACTTTTCTTTGGTCTGTGCTAACGCCTGTTTGGTTTGCTTGTGGGCTTGAGTAGCATCATCAGCACCTTTACTAATCTTCCGGAAATGTTGGGCTCTTCCAGCAAAGTCTTTTTCTTTTGCAGTTAGGATTTGTTCAGCATCTTGGGCTTTCCGCTCCAGCTCTTTGTTGGCATGTAGAGCATTCTGAAGACGGCTACTCAACTCGGAATTCTCTCCTTGGAGCTTTTTCACCAAGGCTTGCAACTTGTCAACTTCTTCCACAGTAGCAGTGCTTCTTGCTTTCTCATTCTCCGGATACAAAAGGGGCACCTTACCAAAAGGCAAGAGAAAATCTTCAACTCTTTTCTTCACCCACTCTTCATATGCTGGATAAACCCGGTTGTTAGGCTTGCCTAGAGTAACTTCCCCTTTTTCAGTACGCTACCCCAGCTTTCAGAAGCTTTCCGTGCTGCTTCCCAACCATCTGATGTATGAAAATAGAGGGACTCCTCCACATCTCTCTTAATAGGCGGACCTGTCAGGGCATACCCAAATTGTCGAATGGCCAAAGAAGGATTGTAGTTAATCCCACCCATTCTTCCTATCAGTGGAACGTTAGGGAACTTACCACAGCTGTGGATAATATTCTTGCCAATCAGCCCATGATCTACCCATACGATGTCCTTGGCCACCAATCCCATTAAACGCTGTTTCCACTCTAGAGAATCTTTGGAATCCACAAAAGCCCCTGATTGTGGTAAACGGCCTGCAACCCACTTATAGAACAAAGGTGCACAACAACGAATTATCCCTCCTCTTTTCTTTTCGTTTCGGTTGTACAACGAGTAGTGAAGATCTCCCAGTAGCGTTGGCACCGGGTTCTTCATCATGAATATTCGTATAGCGTCCGTATCAATGAAATCCGGCTCGTTGGGAAACAACACTATGCCGTATATACAAAGGGCTAGCAAAGCATTAAAAACAAGCCAATTCTCGCCTTTAGCTGCCTCCTGGGCCTTCTTAATCAGATATTCCAGCTTGTAACCACGAATCTTTCCTTTGTTGGAGACATTGGCGTCTAACTCTGATTTGCTCAAATAAAGAGCACCAGCCACCTTCCCAAAGTCAAGATCTCCCACCGATCCAAAGAAAGGGGGCTCCTCCTTGATAGCAATCCCCAACATGTTGGAATACTCCTCCAAGGTAGGAACCAACACATAGTCTGGAAATACAAAACACCTCAGAGGCGGATCATAGAACTGCATCAACGTATGGAGACCTCTGGCTTCATAATCACTGACATTACGGACCATAGATAAAATCCACCCATATTTCTCTTCAAAAGCTTCTCGTACTGCAGGGCTCGCCATTCCCTTCAGCATAACAATAGGGCCTAAAGTAGGCGTAAGGAACTTATAGCTGATGATATTCTTCCTCTCTTTAGTGTTCATCTTTGCAGGGACCTGATGACTGGAATCAAGGGTAATATATGCACCTGGAAATGAATAAACATGTATGTTAGGATATGATAATGCAATGCAAAGGGAAATGTGATCAGGTAATCAGGTGTCTGTGCTGAACTGTGAACGGTGTCAGTGTAGCTCTGAGACTAATATAGAACCATAGATAAGAACCATCTGAATACAATAGGATGAAACTTCCTTTTTGTGCAATGATGATAGAAAACCGGGTATGTAGGAGGTCATGGTTACCTGCAAACCTGTAAACAACCCGCCCTTCTCACATGTGGGTACTAGGATGTTCAGTATCCCGGACTCTCAAGTCGAGAAATGATGATACGTTCACCATTTCTGGTTTGGCATCATCATCAATCGAGGAGGCCTCAACTGATTCTCCAAAATAAAAAGGTCCTCAGCTTCTGGCACTGAGGTCGAGAAGCAATAGTATATTCATCCCCCAGGGTACAGTACTATCGCCAATCGAGGAGTGCCTCCGCTGATTCTCTTTCAAAAAGGGATGTCCTATAGCAAGTTCCCAGCATTGGGTCCTCGGATCGAGAATGTGCAATGGGTTTGCCACAGAATGTGGTCTGCCACTGTCACAACTCGGGAGGAGTGCCGCAACTGAGTCCTCGGGAATGGTCACCAGAGTCGACAGTTCCTCAAGAGAATAACCACTGGCCTGCATAACATGCAGTAGCAGAAAGCTCCTGATAGAACCTCGTCTGGTTGTGGGTCTCATGAACAACAATACGTGGTCACCACCACGCAAGCGTCATGACTATCCACTCTAATACCTATGTATGTACTCAAGCCTTGGTAGTGGGCTTATCTCTCAGAACACCCATCCCGCCAAACAGACAAAACAGTGCAACACAATATAATATATGATATGTAATGCTAAAATGCGGTAAATACAGTAAAATAAATAAACAACAACATATAGCACAACAGTAAACACCCAATGAAAGAAAAGCAGACAAGCGCTAGGATTGACTCGCTAAGGAAACCAGAGATTCTGGGTTCTATTCCCCAGCAGAGTCGCCAGCTGTCGCTCCCGGGATTTTCATCCTAGTACAAACGCGAAAGTGGCACCGAACAGAGTCGCCAGCAATGTGTATTTATCCCATGAGAGAGAAAGGAAACACCGCATAAACCTGAAGGAAAGGAAAGAGCATGGTCTCGCGACCAAGAGAACTGGGTTCGGGAGTCGGTTACGCGAGAGGAAGGTATTAGCACCCCCACGCGTCCATCGTACCCGATGGGATCCACGCTTGCTGTTTCGATCAAAGGGTGTAAAGAAAGGATACTGGAAAAGGAACTGGAAAAGGAAAAGGAAAAAGAGAGAGAAAAAGGAACAAATGTAGGGAAAATAAAAGAAGTGCTCGCATGGGCCCTACCCCACTGCCTACGTATCTCATCGGGAGCATGAGAATCAGAGCGACGTAGTTCCCCTCACTAGGGAAAGTTGTTTGTGTTTTTTAGAGAACGGCTTACGTTCTAGCTCAGGTGGTGCAGGCTCGCTGGTCCGAGTGCGTTACCATCTTGCAAGAGAACGAGTAGAAGCACGTTCGTACGCTGAGAGTGAGTGAGGTGAGAAAAGAATTCCCGAAGGAAAGACGTTATTGTTTGTTTTTGTCTTTTAAGAAGTTTTGTTATTTGTTTGCATATGATAATGTATCTAAATCTTAGTCATTGGAGTGTGTACATTCTCACACTCCAAGATGGAATGAGGCAGAAAGTACACTAAGCATGAAGAAGACTCCCACACTTATTTCCAATTATTAAGGTTCAAACACACTAGCATACTTGTGTTTATTAAGTGTTTTTGTTGATTATGAAATGAAGAAGTGTTTTTCTTTATTTGTATTTTCAACAAGTATTGCATTTAAGTCCCTCATACAAGATCAAATATGTAACACATTGACCCAAGATGGGCCATATGCTACACATTCTAAGATTATAAGAGAAGACCCCTTATAATCTTCTCTTTATATGAAAGGCCTAAATGCAATAAATGCCTACCTTTATTAGATATTTTGAATTTTCTTTGAGATGAGAAGAAGAAAGACTCAAGAGAGGAGAAAGGTAAAAATCTATGTGAACTAAGACTCAATCCTAATTGATTAGTTAAGGGAGTGATCCTAATGGTTTGTGAGGTTTAAAACCTAAAGTCTAAAGAAGGAATGAGTTAAACAATTCACTTCTAAAGTAGAAGATGAATTGTAACTCAAAAGGGGAAGTAATGATTTAATCAAAGAAAGCACATAAGTACTTAACAAAACATAAAATGGAATTGTAAAAGAGAAAGGATAGAAGTTGAATGTGGATTCCTTATCCACACTCAATTCCAACTTACCAAAGCCCCTACATGGTTAGTAAACAATAGAAACATGTATAAGGAGTAAAAAGCACTTAATGAACATTAAAATTCAAAAGAATAAGATGAAAAATCAAATCCTAATATCACAACCAGAATGTGCATCATATGGATAACAAGTGAATATCATCATACAAATGCAAGTGAATAAGCAATAATCATCACCCATTAGCATTTAAACATGTTACAAGAAGAAGGGATAGATGAAAAATGGAAAGAAATGAAAAGGACATGCATAAATGGAACATGTACATCAACAACCAGAATTGAAACTAAATGAAAAAAGGTTTATGAACATCTCAAAAGTATCCATGAATCAACCATCAAGACATTCAAGAAGTAATAGAAGAAGAAGTGAGATGAAAATTCAAAAAGAAGGTGCAAACAATACATGTTAGGATGCACAAAGTTCAAGTTGAAATGAACATGTGAAGATGACCTATAATGTGCAACAATGACCTATAATATCACTTGAATGACTCATACAAATATGCAAATGCTCATACAAATATGCAAATGCTCATACAAATATGCACAAAAGAATTCATGCAAACATGCACTAAAGTTAAAATGACATGACATGTATTATACTTCAAATGTAATGCATCAAACAAAAACCAAATGGATTCATGAAAATTATGCCAGCATATTATTGGAATGCCTAAGTCAGAAATGCATCATACATCAAGATAGCATGTAAAAATTCAGGGAAAAATGACTTCAAACAAAGCAATTAGGTCAAATTGAAACATCATGCAAAGTGGTGCAAATATAGGCATCAAAACATGTCATAAAGTGACCTAAAAAATCAAACAAAAATCATCTAACATGCTTCAATGTATTAGTGAATCAATGCAAAAAGAATCATGTCAAAACAGTTTGTAATGAGCAAGAACAAAATTAAACAAATTCATGTATCATGTTTAGAATGCATCTAAATGGAAATTCAAAGAAAATTGTGCAACAGGGGCAAAAGTGTCATAAAATCATGAAATGAAAATATCAAAAATTTCCTAAATGTCTTAATAACATTCATAAATTTTCCCAGAATTTTCTAATAACATTTTGTAATTTTAAAAATTAAAAAGGAAACGTGCACAAAATTAAGAAAATAAAAAGAAATGAAATAAGAGAGGGAGGTGTAAGCATAGCAATTGTTCAATTCAAATTGTTTGGGCTTTGGAACGCAAGGGTGTGAATAGCAAACAATCTTGGGTCCAAGTCTGCGCAATACACACTAACTATCATGCTCACTCAGTCAACAAAAAAGTCAATCAATTCACACCATTGGATTAAGTCTGGTCAACGTAAGAGTCAAAGTAACCAAAATCAAAGAACATGCGTGCAGGTCCACACTCCCTACCATGTACCACACCACACCACGTTTAAAAATAAAATCAGAAGAACCACGTGAGAGGCACATGTATTTTAATGTGCTGGCGTGTTTTCGTGCGTTGGATCAACAACATCATACGGCTGACATTCATTCTGGCAAGAAACCCTAAAATAATGACCACCGGCCGGAGAGGGACCTCCGGTCACCTTCTCCGGTCAATCACCACCGTCTGCAACTTTCAAACCTCACAAAAAATCACAAAACGTATACCAATCGAAAGCTAAGCTTATGTACATCATGAATATGCTCATAAAAATCACAAAACACACACACATAGCAAGAACAGAGGAGATCAAATCATGCCCTAGGTTTTTGAAACTATGCCTCTAAGAGGCCTATCAACTAGCCGGATTCAACATAGCTTCTAAGAAGCTCAAAACAATAGAAAACAAGTGAAATTTCAGAAAAACGAAGGTTGGAGAAGAAACCTGAATTTGAAGTTCTTCAAAGTAACAGAAGACCAGAGATGATCCTCCTATGCTCTTGAGTGGAACAAAATAAATGCCACTGAACTTGAGATATTGAAGAAAACCACAACGAAAACTCAACTGAACTAAGCTGCCATTGATGAACTGAACTTCTTCCCTTTTGTTCTTGATCAGAAGTGAAACCTTGATGAGGATGAAGATGAATTATGAATGGAAGATGGTGAAAATCGTGTGAAATCAGAGAGAGAGTAGAGAGAATGTGAGGGAGAGTTTGAAGTGTTTTGAAGTGAAAAATGAGAGAAATGAAGCTGAATGAAAATGTGAAGTGAGATTTTGTTTTATAGTAGGCTTTAACCACGGTTAAACTGAGTGAGGTTAACTGAGTTAAAGTGGTTATGCTGAGTCCACCCTAACTAACTGAGCCAAGTTAGTTAGGGCGAGTTATCCATGGCTGTGATATGGTGAGGTTAAGCTTATGACAGTTGTGGTGAGGATGAGAGTGAAGCTGGGATGATGAGGTTATGTTATGCAGCATGTCATGGCATTGCTTATGGTACAAGTTTCTCCTTTGAAAACCTTCCTTCACAATGTATGATGGCTGATATGCATAAGTATGGTCATAAGGATGTTTGTTCAAATGAGGAAATAAAGTACATGAAGTGTTTGTGGGATGACTGAACCAAATCGTGTACACAGCCTACTAACATCATTTACTGCATCAGTGATAATTATGGTACTTTGCCAATGAAATTCTCCCTACTTAATGGATGATTTGATGAGTTCTTGGGGTCATTGGAGAGAGGACACATTGGAGAATAATGTTGATGTTGAAAACAAGTCAAATGGAAGTGTGTAAAATGGTGAAAAATAGCTCCAAACATCAAGACACAAATATGGCCTCATGAGCGTGTGACTTGAGGCATGGCAAGGCAAAATGGCGCCTGGGTTTCAGTCACGATCACCATGACTTTGGACCAATATATCTCCACTATAACTTGATCAAATGGAATTTTGTCCAACATGAGTATTGAAGATGACACTATAAGGAACAACTTTGATGTTGAAAAGTTTTCCATTTGAAGCCTCTAATCATGCGTAATTGATCAATACATTTGGCCCACCAAGTGTTTGAGAAAATGACTGCGCGCGTGCCTTGAAAATCTTGGTCATGACCTAGTTTTGGACCTACTTTGCTCAAACTTTGATCAATCATATCTCACTCAGTTTTTATCCAATGGAGATGTTCCACATATGGATGTGAAGCTTAAAACAAGATCTTTTGTTGTGGCCGAGTGGAATTTTCATTTGATGCTTCAATTTTAAATGGCCTTGGTTCAAACTCTGATGCAAAATGGCCAAAACTTGCTATTTTTAGTAACCCTTCTTCACCCAAAAATGGCAACTTTTTACATCTTGATTTTTTCATGATTCCTTTGGAGTTTCTTGACCAAATTTTGTACATTGGACACATATAACATGAATTTCATGAATTTGGCCTCAAAAAGTCAAGAGTTGACTTTTTCCTCTGATTATTTGACTTGGCCCCAAATTCTCTGATTTTTTTATCTTTCTTCCAATTGAACCACTTCTACAACCAATTGAGAGGCAATTTTCCATACACATACAATTAAGGACATGTAGAATACCATGATATCAAGTTTTGTCCAAAAAATCAAAGATAACCTGATTTTACTGTAAACCCTAATTTTGACCCCCTCTGGTTAGGAGGAAATTGCACATCTTCCAAATCCAAATTCCTCAGAGTATGTTGTGTATCCTCTTAAAGGATGATGAGAAATGCCACTTGAGGATGATTTTGAATCAATGAGCTATCTCTTTTGAGGATTTTCCTTCAATTTTTGGACTTCTTGCATAGTATAGGATGTAATGCTTCAATCTCCTATTGAATCTCACCTTCTTGAGGTTGTGGAAGATCAATTGGGATAGTATGAGACATGAGAGACCTCTTGGCTTGCCTAGAGCCAACTTGATTGACCTTTTGTGCTCTGAAGGATCCATTGATTGTCCACCTTCCACCTGATCACATGCCCTGATGGTAAGAAGGATGCTATGCTTCATTTTTCTATGTTAAATGCAATGTAATGTTAATGAGGTGGATATGATATGATAAATGATAATGCCATGCTATGATGACAAAGAGGGAGAGCAAATTTTGGGGTATTACAGCTGCCCCTATTCAAGCGCTGTAGACCTGAATGCCTGAAAGCAATTGCTTTCGGACTTTCAAGGTATATAGTGATTGAATACCAAATATAACCAAAAATTTGCTCTGGATGATGAGGAAGAAACTTCCACGACATTGCCGGCTTGAATCTTCAATGAAACATTGTCGGAGAAAACTGTCTTTTGAACGACGCCAGACGACTACTGGCTTGCCACACTGCTGGTGGACTTTAATAATGTCTTTTATGCAATTCCAGACGACTACTGGCCTGCCACGCTACTGGTGGACTTTGCAGCTTCGTGCCACCCGAAGACGGACTTTTGCCAATCCACTGTTGGACTTTTGCCACCCGAAGACGGACTTTTGCCAATCCACTGTTGGACTTTTAGAATATGCCACCCTTAGATGGACCTTTCGCCAATCCACTGTTGGACTTTTGCCACCCGAAGACGGACTTTTGCCAATCCACTGTTGGACTTTTAGAATATGCCACCCTTAGATGGACCTTTCGCCAATCCACTGTTGGACTTTTAGCTGCTTTGCCACCCGAAGATGGACTTTTGCCAATCCACTGTTGGACTTTTGCCACCCGAAGACGGACTTTTGCCAATCCACTGTTGGACTTTTGCCACCCGAAGACGGACTTTTGCCAATCCACTGTTGGACTTTTAGAATATGCCACCCTTAGATGGACCTTTCGCCAATCCACTGTTGGACTTTTGCCACCCGAAGACGGACTTTTGCCAATCCACTGTTGGACTTTTGCCACCCGAAGACGGACTTTTCGCCAATCCACTGTTGGACTTTGCTAACGTCTTTTAACAATGCCAGACGACTACTGGCTTGCCACACTACGGGTGGACTTTCGCAAAATTCCAATACTGGATTACACTCTGCATCCGTGTCAGACATTTCTGCCGACTTTGTTGAGGAACAAAGACCAATGATTTGACTTTGGAGACTCCCGAAAGGATAACCTCTCCACTGGAGAATGAATGAATAATCCGTCTGCTTCGAATTGTCAAGCTTGCCAAAAATAAATTGGACTTGAAGAATAATAAATCTGCCAGGAATCACTTCATCTGTTGGGGGAATGAATTCTGGTCACAGCGATTCCGCTGGGGATGAGAATTTCTTTGTATGGCGTCTTTCTAGGGGAGAGAAGTCATAAAAACTCTGCTTGGGGATCTGTCCAATCCAAGACCCTTTGTAGGGGTTATCCACCTTCTGACCCGGCTGGGGAAAGGCTGTACCATCCTTGTTGAGGAATAGATTCTGTCGATCTGATAAACCTCTGCGGGGAGAACAAAAACTCAGCTGGGAGTTGCTGACAAGATTCGATGCTGACCTCTGTGGGGATACCATGACCAGAGATACGATCTTGCTGGGTATCAGGGCTACTCTGCCAGGGATATGCAAATCCTGGTTAGAACATTCCACTGCAACTTGCTAGGAAAGAGTCCTTAGAGATCTGTTGGGGAAACCCAAAGCAAATCCACAGTATTCTGCTGAAGAATATGACTGTCAAGCTTAGGATAAGTACCACAATGCCCCATGTTAGGCGAGCTTCCCTTTAGACAATTCCGTTAGGGATGACGAGTTTATAACAAACTCTGCTGGCGGAAACTGCTTTAAAACGTCTCGTGCTGGGGAATGCCTTTTGAGAGGATTTTACAGAAGACCAACTGTCCTCAAACTCTACTGGGGATGATCAACACTTCATGCTGGGGAAACAATCATGCCCCATGCTTGGACAAAACAACAATTCGTCCCCGAAGAGGATGTCATAAGAGGATTTTACAGAAGATCTAGCCTCTTCAAACTCTTGTGACTTCGCTGGGGATAATGACCATCAGTTTCGGTGTCGACGAGACCACTCTTTTGGGGAACCTGTGACCGTTATCGACACAGAAAAGCTTGTAGCTGTTGGAAGTACTGTATGAGAGAATCGACTTAATAAGATGCAACGGTACCCAGTTGAACTTAATTCACTGATATCGACCCGTTATGAACAATCGTCGACCGAACGATGAACGCCGATCTCCTTACCCATAATTGCCCCAGTCTTTTGCGTGGGGTGATTTATTGCTGGTCTTGTGCTTAAAATCATCTGCACCTGCTACCTGCAACAAAAGAATATGCCCACATGCCCCGAATATTGTGTGGCTAGAATCCACCATCCGGGAGTATTCAACATTCGAAGTAATTTCAAATGTTTTTTCTGCGCATGTTATTGCAAGGCTGCCATGTTTTCAAATGCAATGTTTTATCAAAAATTAGGACGTTTTTGCAAACAAAGCAATAAAACAAAAATAGAAAGCTTTTTATTGAAATTCAATTTATTGACTGAGAGCCCAGAATAGGCAATTACATCTGGAAGCAATCCCTGGAAAGAGGTGATCGCTGAAAATTGAGAAAGGAAACTATCCTAATGGCAATGTGAAAACGGAATTCCACTGAGTTTCCATTCTGTTATGACCAGTATGTCTTCAAAACTCCCCGACCTTGCCTTCTGAGGAATGATCAGACCGATTCCTATCCTTCAGAACGTCAGTTGTTCAAACGGTAATGGGGATAGATAACTCAGACCATAGTCATTCGCTTAAATCCCTCTTTTGTGTGGACCGCCTTTTCAGGTTTTCGATCCACCAGGATACCCTTTTTTGCCTAAGTTGCCCTTTCGGGTTTTCAACTTACCGGGTGTACAAAATTTTTTTCAATTATATCCCTAATTTTTGCCCGAACCTTATTCTGTTTTTGGTTCGCCGGGATGCCCTTTTTTGCCTGGATTTTTTTTTATTTTTATTATCCAGCGGGTCTATTCATGCGAAGTATTTTTTGACTACGTCCGAGTTGACAGGGGATGAAAAGTCTTCGCCATCCATGGTTGTAAGCAATAAAGCTCCGCCCGAAAAGACCTTTTTAACCATGAATGGACCTTCATAGTTAGGAGTCCACTTGCCCCTGTGATCTGTATTGGGAGGAAGGATCCTTTTGAGTACCACATCTCCGACTTTGTAAACCCGAGGACGCACCTTTTGGTCAAATGCCTGCTTCATTCTGCGCTGATATAGTTGCCCATGACATACAGCCGCCAATCGCTTTTCCTCAATAAGGCTCAGCTGATCAAATCTGGCTCGTACCCATTCAGCTTCATCTAGCTTAACATCCATCATAACTCTGAGGGACGGAATCTCTACTTCAACCGGTAGCACTGCCTCCATACCATATACAAGTGAGAATGGGGTTGCCCCAGTGGACGTGCGTACCGACGTTCGATACCCATGCAAAGCAAATGGTAACATCTCATGCCAATCTTTGTACGTGACAACCATCTTCTGCACAATCTTCTTGATATTTTTGTTGGCCGCTTCGACCGCGCCATTCATCTTTGGGCGGTACGGAGAAGAATTGTGATGTTCGATTTTGAAGTCCCGGCATAACTCAGCCATCATCTTATTGTTCAAATTAGAACCATTATCAGTAATGATTCTTTCGGGAACTCCGTATCAGCAAATGATATCCCGTTTTAAGAAACGAGCGACCACTTGTTTTGTAACATTGGCATAGGACGCGGCTTCAACCCATTTGGTGAAGTAATCAATTGCCACCAAGATGAAACGATGACCATTGGAAGCTGTAGGCTCAATCTTTCCGATCATATCAATGCCCCACATGGCAAACGGCCAAGGCGACGACATGATACTCAACGGATTTGGAGGCACATGCACCTTGTCTGCATAGATCTGGCATTTATGGCATTTGCGGGCATATTTGCAACAATCTGACTCCATAGTCAACCAATAATATCCCGATCTTAACAACTTTTTAGCCATTGCATGTCCTCCGGCATGGGTACCGAAAGAGCCTTCGTGCACTTCAATCATCAACAAGTCTGCTTCATGTCTATCCACACATCTAAGCAGGACCGTGTCAAAATTTCTTTTATACAGCACGCCATCTTTGTTCAAGAAGAAACTACCGGCTAACCTTCTCAACGTCTTCCTGTCTTTGGACGATGCCCCGGGCGGGTACTCTTGACTTTTCAAGAAACACTTAATGTCATAAAACCATGGCTTGTCATCAGACGCTGCATCGACCGCAAACACAAATGCTGGTCTGTCAAGGCGGGATACCTCAATCTTAGGTACATGGTTCCATCCTTGCACTTTGATCATGGAAGACAAAGTGGCCAAGGCATCAGCGAACCTATTCTCATCTCGAGGAATATGGTACAGTTTCACTGTTGTGAAAAATGTCAGCAATCTCCTTGTATAATCTCTATACGGCACTAGATTTGCTTGGTGCGTGTACCAACTCCCTTTCACTTGATTGATTACCAAAGCTGAATCACCAAATATATCAAGGGTCTTAATCCGTAGATTAATCGCCTCCTCGATCCCCATTATACAAGCTTCGTACTCTGCTTCATTATTGGTGCATCCGAAAGTTATTCGGGAAGTGAAAGGCATATGAACACCTTCCGGCGTGATAAGAACCGCTCCAACTCCGCACCCATTCATATTGACAGCCCCATCAAACATCAGACTCCATTTGGATTCAGGGTCTGGCCCCTCCTCCGGAAGTGGTTCCTCGCAGTCTTTAGCTTTGAGAAACATGATGTCCTCATCAGGGAAGTCAAATTTCATGGGTTGGTAATCATCAATCGGCTGTTGCGCAAGATAGTCGGACAAGATACTTCCTTTGATGGCCTTTTGTGAAGTGTACTGAATGTCATACTCTGACAAGATACTTCCTTTGATGTTGAAAACAAGTCAAATGGAAGTGTGTAAAATGGTGAAAAATAGCTCCAAACATCAAGACACAAATATGGCCTCATGAGCGTGTGACTTGAGGCATGGCAAGGCAAAATGGCGCCTGGGTTTCAGTCACGATCACCATGACTTTGGACCAATATATCTCCACTATAACTTGATCAAATGGAATTTTGTCCAACATGAGTATTGAAGATGACACTATAAGGAACAACTTTGATGTTGAAAAGTTTTCCATTTGAAGCCTCTAATCATGCGTAATTGATCAATACATTTGGCCCACCAAGTGTTTGAGAAAATGACTGCGCGCGTGCCTTGAAAATCTTGGTCATGACCTAGTTTTGGACCTACTTTGCTCAAACTTTGATCAATCATATCTCACTCAGTTTTTATCCAATGGAGATGTTCCACATATGGATGTGAAGCTTAAAACAAGATCTTTTGTTGTGGCCGAGTGGAATTTTCATTTGATGCTTCAATTTTAAATGGCCTTGGTTCAAACTCTGATGCAAAATGGCCAAAACTTGCTATTTTTAGTAACCCTTCTTCACCCAAAAATGGCAACTTTTTACATCTTGATTTTTTCATGATTCCTTTGGAGTTTCTTGACCAAATTTTGTACATTGGACACATATAACATGAATTTCATGAATTTGGCCTCAAAAAGTCAAGAGTTGACTTTTTCCTCTGATTATTTGACTTGGCCCCAAATTCTCTGATTTTTTTATCTTTCTTCCAATTGAACCACTTCTACAACCAATTGAGAGGCAATTTTCCATACACATACAATTAAGGACATGTAGAATACCATGATATCAAGTTTTGTCCAAAAAATCAAAGATAACCTGATTTTACTGTAAACCCTAATTTTGACCCCCTCTGGTTAGGAGGAAATTGCACATCTTCCAAATCCAAATTCCTCAGAGTATGTTGTGTATCCTCTTAAAGGATGATGAGAAATGCCACTTGAGGATGATTTTGAATCAATGAGCTATCTCTTTTGAGGATTTTCCTTCAATTTTTGGACTTCTTGCATAGTATAGGATGTAATGCTTCAATCTCCTATTGAATCTCACCTTCTTGAGGTTGTGGAAGATCAATTGGGATAGTATGAGACATGAGAGACCTCTTGGCTTGCCTAGAGCCAACTTGATTGACCTTTTGTGCTCTGAAGGATCCATTGATTGTCCACCTTCCACCTGATCACATGCCCTGATGGTAAGAAGGATGCTATGCTTCATTTTTCTATGTTAAATGCAATGTAATGTTAATGAGGTGGATATGATATGATAAATGATAATGCCATGCTATGATGACAAAGAGGGAGAGCAAATTTTGGGGTATTACAGCACCTCTGTCACTCTTTATGAGCTATGGAAAGGTAGAAAGCCAAATGTGAAGTATTTCCATGTGTTTGGTAGTAAGTGCTATATCTTAGCGGATTGTGAGCAAAGGCGAAAGATGGATCCTAAGAGTGAGGAAGGAATATTTTTGGCTTACTCTACAAACAGTAAAGCATGTAGGGTATTCAATTCCAGAACTCAGGTGATGATGGAATCCATAAATGTGGTGGTTGATGATTCTGGCAACGATGAATATGTCCCAGATGATGTTGGAGCATGTCTGCCCATGAACAGTGAAAACTCTCCAGACATTGAGCCTGTAGAAGATAGTGCTCAAGAAATCAACACCAGACCTGAGAATGAAGAGGTAGAGGATGCTAACAGGGGACCCTCTATAAGGATTCAGAAGGATCATCCAAAGGAGCTAATTATAGGTGATCAAAATTCTGGAGTAAGGACTAGGTCAAGAGAAATCATAGCTAGCTCGTGCTTTGTATCCAAAATTGAGCCAAAGAATGTCAAGGAAGCTCTGACAGATGAGTTTTGGATAAATGCTATGCTAGAAGAACTGGAGCAGTTCAGAAGAAATGATGTCTGGGATCTTGTGCCAAGACCAGAAGGGGTGAATGTTATTGGAACAAAGTGGATCTACAAAAACAAGTCTGATGAGCTTGGAGTGGTTACAAGAAACAAAGCGAGACTTGTTGCACAAGGTTATACTCAAGTTGAGGGAGTTGACTTTGATGAGACTTTTGCTCTAGTGGCTAGATTAGAATCCATCAGACTACTCTTGGGGATGGCTTGTAATCTAAAATTCAAGCTGTTCCAAATGGACGTGAAGAGTGCTTTTCTGAATGGCTATCTGAATGAAGAAGTCTATGTAGATCAACCTAAAGGATTCACTGATCCAAACTTCTCCAATCATGTGTACAAACTGAGGAAAGCGCTGTATGGCTTGAAACAAGCTCCAAGGGCCTGGTATGAGAGGCTGACAGAATTCTTAGTAGCAAATGGTTATAGAAAATGAGGGATTGACAAAACTTTGTTTGTCAAGGAAGAAGGCGGAAAATTAATGGTAGCCCAAATTTATGTGGATGACATTGTATTTGGGGGAATGAAAGAAGCTATGGTGAAACAGTTTGTTCAACAAGTGCAATCAGAATTTGAAATGAGTTTGGTTGGAGAACTTAGCTACTTTCTTGGATTACAAGTCAGACAAATGGAGGATTCTATCTTTATTTCTCAAAGCAAATATGATAAGAGCATAGTAAAGAAATTTGGCCTGGATAATGCCAATCACAAAAGGACACCTGCTCCCACCCATTTGAAGTTATCCAAGGATGAGAATGGAGTAAGTGTGGACCACAGCTTGTACAGAAGTATGATTGGAAGTCTACTGTATCTCACAGCAAGCAGACCTGACATTTACTTTGCTGTTGGAGTGTGTGCCAGATATCAATCTGATCCTAAGGTGAGTCACTTGAATCAAGTGAAGAGGATTCTGAAATATGTGAATGGCACAAGTGACTATAGGATGCTATATAGCCATGATTCTGGGACTGATTTAAGAGGATATTGTGATGCTGATTGGGCTGGAAGTGCAGATGATAGGAAAAGCACTTCAGGTGGATGCTTCTTTCTAGGAAATAATCTTATTTCATGGTTTAGCAAGAAGCAGAATTCAGTATCCCTTTCTACTGCTGAAGCTGAGTACATAGCAGCTGGTAGTAGTTGTGCGCAACTGGTATGGATGAAGCAGATGTTGTCAGAGTATAATGTCACACAAGATGTCATGACACTATTTTGTGACAACCTGAGTGCTATTAATATTTCCAAAAATCCCATTCAACATAGCAGGACAAAGCACATTGACATCAGTCATCACTTCATCAGAGAACTTGTGGAGGACAAAGTCATAACTCTTGAGCATGTGAGCACAGAAAATCAGCTTGCTGACATATTTACCAAGGCCCTAAATGCAGTTCAGTTTGAAAACCTGAGGAGCAGACTTGGGGTGTGCATTCATGAAGACCTATAGCAATCAATGTGCTTTCTGGCTGCCAGACTGAAAAGACTAAAGGAGGTTCTGGTAGTGCAGTGTGTGAATGAAAAGAGAAATGCTGCTAAAGAGCAAGAGCTGACTGAAGATGATGGACAAGTTGAATCTACTGAGTCTGATAGAAGAAGTGTCCAGCAGTCTGATGATTCTGGTTCTGAGAAGGGTGCTTCTGAATCTGAAGGTGAAAGTGATGAGGTGGCTGAAGAGGACAGTGCTGAATAGCTAGAGGCTATCTGCAAGTTTACTTTCTATTTTTTGTTTGTTTGTTTTCTCTCTTTTAGGACAACTTAATTCTGTTTTGGTTTTGAACAGTATACTGCTATGTGATTTGGTTACATTTGTCTATGACCTCTCTTTGTCATATTTGTGGCTAAAAAGGGGGAGTAGTAAGTGTGAGGGGGAGCAGCATTGTTATGTGCTTGTGTTGTTGCAGGTAGATTTAGATTTTGTGTGTGCTGCAGGTGGATGGTGTGTTGCTGCTGTTGAGGGGGAGTTGCTATGATGAGATGTTTGTTGGACTGTGTGTGTATATGCAGCTGAGGGGGAATTTTTTGTTGCTGCTATTAATGGTGCTTTTTTTTCGCTGCTGATACTGATGGTATTTAAGTGTGTGTGGAGTTTTAGCCAAAAATAAGCCAAAGGGGGAGATTGTTATTTCCTCGGTTTTATGGTTGGCATTATTTTGCTAAAACTCATGTAGAAGCAGATGTTGAATGAAGATGTCTAATAATATGTTTCATTACTCCTTGTTCAACATGTCGTATGAAGATGTTCCATGGCAGCTCATAGGACATCGCATTGTGAAGTCAGTTTTAATGCAGATTCTGTTACTATGATTCGTAACTGAATATTCTGTGAATATTTGGTTACCCTATGTGGCATCCAAAGCATTTTTGGATTAGGGTTACTTGTTGGTTTTCGGATTTGCTTCTGTTTCTAATTATGGAGACATAATAGGAAACTTTGGACTGAAGACCTATTTTATTGGAGTTAATTTTGCAGATTTGTGAGCAGTCTAAGTGCTGCATTTTTGAAGCCCAATTCAGTCCAGATTTCAAGCTATAAATAGACTGATGAAAACCTAGTTTTAGACGTCGAACTTACATGTATTTTTAGGGTTGTGTGCTTGTGTTTTGTGAGCCTAACTGGTATCTTATGATAACAGTATAAGGATTATAGTGTAAGTTGTGTAAGGTTGCTCATAAGCTTTTAAGTATTGAGTAGCTGTGTGTTAATTTTCATAAGCTGTGAAGTATTGAGAATTTGTGTTTCGATCATTGTTACTTGTCTTGTAAGGAACCAGTCACGGGTTGTGATTGAAGAGGGATTTGAGGAGGGCCTCATACCTAGGGGAGTCTTAGGTAGAAGTCATAGGAAGGGTAGTGATTAAGTGAGCTGATTGAACCGGCTGTGGTTATCAGTGAATTGATACTATCGAATATTGATTTCATCCCTGGCTTGGTAGCCCCCAGATGTAGGATAGTTAGATCCGAACTGGGTTAACAATTTCTGGTGTTCTTTACATTTTCTGCACACTTTTATTTTGAACTTGTTCATTGTTGTTGTATATCAGTGTCTCGACATCTCGATAGGACATCTGATATATAGGCCAGAATTTCACAGTGCGAACGAATCATTCATAGTGTGAATGCTCGCTGACTGGCTCGCAGTGCGAACTTTGGCTTGTTTCTCCTCTGCCTCTTTCTGGCCTCCTTCGCTGTGGACTTCGCTGGTCTTCGCAAAGCGAATGCTCGCTGCCAGTTTGCAGTGCGAACATGACAGAAAACCAGTCCTTATTTTTGCCACAACTTCTTCACCGAAACTCCGATTTACGCACGGTCGGAAGCGTTGGAAAGCTTATTCAATGCTCTTCAAGAATATGGCAAGATAGCCTTTATTAACTACCTACAAAATTGAGATAAAAATCAATTAAACTAAGTAATTTTTAAATAATACGCAATATATACACTAAAACGTAAAGTAAACGTATTTATAAACAAAGTGGGGTTTATTTGAACCGATATAGACAAAAAGTAATGATAAGTGCAACAAAACTTATATACAAAAATAGGTACATTCTGTACTTATCAGTACTTTAGTTCCAAGTCATAATCCTTTAAATACTCCATCTATCTCCTTTGACGCATGTTCAACTCTTTTTGGTCAAATAGATACTTCAAATTCTTGTGGTCGCTGAACATCTCAAAATGTACCCCTATACAAATAATGACACCACACTTTCAATGTAAAAACAACCGCCGCTAATTCCAAATCATGCGTTGGATAATTCTTCTCGTGAACTTTTAATTGTCGAGAAGCATAAGCCACCACGTGACTATCTGCATTAAAACACCTCTTAATCCCATCTTTGATGCATCGCAAAATACCTCACACGACTTGCTAGGATCAGGAATGATCAACACAGGAGCAGTCGTTAATCTTTCCTTCAAACTCATAAAACTTCGTTCACTAGCCGAATCCCACTCAATAGGACAATCCTTTCGAGTAAGTTTAGTCATTGGTAAGGCCAATTGAGAAAAGCCTTGATAAACCTTCTATAATAACCTGCCAGTCCCAAGAATCTTCTAACTTCGGAAACATTATTTGTTCTCTCCCAATTAATCACTGCTTCCACTTTTGATGGATCCACCGCCACACCTCCTTGAGATATGACATGACCAAGAAAACTAACCTCTGACATCCAAAACTCACACTTGCTTAGCTTAGCAAAAAGTTGTCTCTCTTGTAGGATCGATAAAACGATTCTTAAATGTTCTTCGTGCTCTCGAGAAGTACGATAATAAATAAGAATGTCATCAATGAAGATCACTACAAATTGGTCCAAGTAAGGTTGAAATATCTGATTCATATTGGTGCTCCCGGGATTTTCATCCAGGTAAAAACGCGAAAGTGGCACGGAAACAGAGTCGCCAGCAATGTGTATTTATCCCAAGAGAGAGAAAGGAAACACTGCATAAACCCGAGGGAAGGAAAGAGCATGGTCTTGCGACCAAGAGAACTGGGTTCGGGAGTCGGTTACGCGAGAGGAAGGTATTAGCACCCCCACGCGTCCATCATACTCGATGGGATCCACGCTTGTTGTTTCGATCAAAGGGTGTAGGAAATTGGATATCAACTGTTAACTGGAGAATTGGAAATGAAAGGCAGAACAGAAAAGGGAGAGGAGAAATAAGTGACTCGATAGGTCACTATCGTTGTCCTAGGCCTACGTATTCCCTCAGTGCAATGGGAAAGTCAGAGTCAACGTAGTTCGACGGACTACGGGAAAAGGTTGCTCGTCGAGATATCGCATCTCGTGCCTACGTGTCTTCAATCAAACGAGAAAGAAGAATCAGAGCAAACGTAATTCAGCTCAATAAGGGTTGCTTTGTTTGTGTTTTTTAATGGAAACGTCAGAGTGTGCATTCTAGCAGTTAGGTGTTGCAGCTCGCTGTAGGGAGACTTAGGCGTTACCTGTTTGCGGTAGAACGGACATGACGAGTCCTTAAGAATGGAATGAAGGAGATGAGAAGAGAATTGTTTGTTTGTATTTTAGAAAGAAGTATTTTGATTATTAGTGTGTATAACGCATATTGCATTTAAGTCTTTCACGTAGGATCGAATGCCTCACATATCGACCCAAGACGGGACGTATGCTAAACATTATAAGAAAGTGAGAGAAGACCCCTCACTATCTTATTCTCACATGAAAGGCTCAAATACAATATATGTTATGCCTTTATTAAGTGTTTTTGCTTTTGTTTTGAGATGAGAAGAAGAGAGACTCAAAGGTTAAGAAAGGTAAAAGTCTAAATGGGAGCATGCGAATACAGAGTAATCGGCAAGTAAACACGAAGCTATGCAATCACAAAAGAAAGAAATAAGCAAAAGGCAGTCAAGAATTTAATCAGGAATTAATCATAGATTAATCAAGAATATTAGTATGCTAAGTAAAAATCACGATTAAATTCTAACAAGAAAAGTTAACTTGATTAATTCTAAAATTAAGCCTAAAAATAGTTCAAGTTAATTCTAAACTAAATCTAAAGAAAGTTAATCCTAAAATTAATTCTAGAATTAAAACTAATATTAAAATCTAAATGGAAATTCTAATTTCTAATTAAAATCTAGTTATAAACTAACCTTGAAAACTACTATCTAATTATTATCTAATTAGAAAAAGTTAGAATTTAATTGAAAAAAAAAACTAAAACTAAAAGAAATTAAAAGGAGGGTGCAGAACTGATTCTGAGGGTGAGAATAGAAATCCAGGCGAGTAGGCCTTGGAAGTCAGCAGGCTCAATGAAATTGAATCACCAGCCATGGGTGCAGATAGTGACAAGAGGGCGGTGTGATCAGAAACTGGGCGAATGGGCTGAGGTTAAGGCCCAAGGTTATTATGAAACACAGGGGGTGCAATCAGTGAAAAATAAGATGTAAAAAGAGAAAACAAATGGGCTTCGAGCCCGATCCAAGACTAGAAGCAATTAGGTTTTATGACCCTAAATGTGAAACTCGTGCAAATATTCAGCTGTTCCCTTCTCTTCTCCATCACCTCTCCGTCACTAACCTTCTTCTTCACGACAAGCCACCGCCGGAAACCAGAAATAACACCACGCCTGAACCTTCCTCTACTATGCCACCATCTTGCCGCGACTCTACCCTCACGTTTTCGCCACCATGACTTCTTCTCCGTTCATCTCTTCTTTCTAGTTCGCTTCAAACTCACCACTCCAATCAAAGCATCATCCTCAATGCTCTTCTCTCTTCATTCAACACCAAACTTCTTCGTTCACTCCATCTCACCGCCGCTAATCCACCATAGCCAACACCCATCCCCTTTCTCCCCTTCGCGAATTTGCCTTTCTTCCTCGCCGGACAACCTCAACGCCTTGCTTCTCCTTTGCAGAACTGCCGACCGCTGTCTCCGTTTCGACCTTCGCTGCAAAATAACTCCACATAAACCTCCTCTAGCTTTTCAACACTCTCGCAACCGCGATTCAAGGAAATCATCGCACGCAACAAAAATGGAAGTCGATCGTCACCACACCAGATCAATGAAGCACGAAAGCAGAAGGCCGTAGCCAAACACGATTCGCCTTGAAAACCATTTATCAACCGTAATAGATGCAATACCACACATCAACGAGCAAACACCGAAACGAATTCAAACACGGAGTTCGAATCCGAATCCATAGAAATCAAACGAACAATACAAATAAAGTGCGGGAATCGTTTACGTACCTACCGGAGATAGTCCGGCGCTTCTTCAATTGCGAACGGACTGGTGCGAACCGAGGAACTTCAGGTATGCGTTTCTCGAAATCTCTCCTTCTCGATTCACTCCTTTTTCTGAGGAAATTGTTGTTGATGTTAGTTCTATCTCATTCTTCTTCTTTTTTCAATTCGCGACTTCTTCTTCTTTTGCTCGCGAATCTGAAACTGTTGTGGTTGTTGAATTGATTTGTTGCTGTGAATTCGTTGAAGACTTGAATCTGAAAACTCTTCTTCTACTTCTTAATTTGAATCGTGAATCACCGTGTTGAATTGATTTGTGTTGTTGAGTTTTGAACGATTTTGCAAGTTATTGAATCCTGGTTCGGAGATTAGTGACGAATTCAAGATAAAGAACATTGGAGAGGATTAAAGAATTGCAGGTTCACGAGGTTTTGGAAGTAAAAGCATGAAGATGATGAATCGTGAACAAGGAGAGTGAAGTTATGTAGAGAATTGAAGATGGAAATGAAAACGTGAGGAATTGAAAAAAAAAAAAAAAAATTCTCTCAATTCAGTTGTAGCTTCTTATAAATAGGAATTGGGTGAGGGTAGAATTGGTTTTTTAGATAGAATTCTGTTAGAAATTCTGTTATGGTTTACACTGATTCTGTTACAATTTCCTCCTTCTGATTCTTCTTTGTAATTCTTATGGTTAAAAAGAACAACTGAAAAGTGGTGTAAACTTTCAACTGTGATGATCTTTTGCAAACCTTCTTTAATGATATCCTCTTTATTTTCTGCTACCAATGAATTGTTGTATTCAGTTTCTGATATGGACTTGGTTTGTGAGAATTGGATGGACCTGATTTGGGTTATAAAAATGAACATGAGATTTGGTTTGGAATTGGATATTTGTCTTGCATTTCAAAATGATTTGAAAATTGAATTAAAAAGGGATATGGATATGAGTTTTTGAAAATGGACAATTAGCTTAAAAAATGGATAAACATGGATATGGATTAGAATAAAAATGGATACATTCTTTGAATTCAATTTGGATATGGAAAATGTCTATTGATAAAATAAATGGGATATTGGTTTAGTAAATGGATACTATTAAGAAAAATGGTTTTAGATAGAAAAAGTGTATAATGGAATGGTTTAATGGTTATTAACATATGATTTAAAATATGGAGTAAAATTGGATAAATGGACTAAAAAGAAAGTAATTATCCAAATGGGCCTGGATGGGTTTAGAATGGATATGGTTTATGGACTATGGTAGAAATTTGAGTTCCAAGAAATCCACATAATCAATCAAACTTCAAATTCAAACCAAACTTGTATTCTCGATGAATCCCCAACAAGAAATGATAAGCAACTGGGCAGACCACAGTGCCTTGACCACAACATGAATCCACAACTGGATCTCTTGTACCATAACCCAATTCTCCTTTATATGCACCCTGAAACCTGGTGAACCTCTAAATACAACAACTTTGAACCTCTGAATAGAGGATACCAATAACAAGAAAAAAACCTCCGATCCTATGTCTTAGAAGACCAATGCAATGATATGATTATGATTTATGACCTAATGAGATGCAAAAATGAGAAAGAAACATAAGCCAGAAAAAAGTAGGGAAGATTTTGGGGTGCTACACATATAATCCATAAAAACTGTCGGAGCATTCGTCACACCGAACGACATCACTAAGAATTCATAATGACCATAACGGGTTCTAAACGCGGTCTTTGATACATCTGAACTCTTCACCCGGATTTGGTGATAACCCGACCGTAAATCAATCTTCGAGAACACATTGGCTCCTTTCAATTGATCTAATAGGTTGTCTATCCTTGGTAATGGGTATTTGTTCTTGATGGTGACTTTATTCAACTGCCGGTAATCAATACATAACCGCATTCCACCATCTTTCTTCTTTACTAACAACAATGGAGCTCCCCAGGGCGAGACATTGGGTTGGACAAAATGCTTAGCCATTAACTCTTCTAATTGATCTCTTAACTCAAGTGGTGCCATCCGATACGGAGAAACGGATATAGGAGTCATTCCCGCTATCAGGTCAATAGAGAATTCCACTTCCTTTTCTGGAGGAAGATAAGTGATGTTCTCGGGGAAAACTTCGGAAAACTCACAGACTACAGGAATACTCAGAACTTGAAGGTTGTTACTCTCCTTCTTAATGAGAACCAAATGAACAGATTTTTCCTCCTCAAACAAGAAATTTATCATTCCAACCGTACCTTCGAAAATAGTAGTTAACACATCCTTCGGAGTAGCCTCAACGGATGAAATGATGATTAGCTTTTCTTCACAACCAATAAATACCGAATTAGCAGAAAGCCAATTCATTCCTAAAACAACATCTACTTTCTTAAGCGGCAAACAAATAAGATCAATCTGAAAAACTCTCCCATCCAAAGATAAAACACAATTTTCACACATTAAAGGTGTTTCAACTATCTCATCCATGGCAGTAGTAACCACCATGAGTAGAGACAATGGAATAGCTTGCAACCCAAGTCGCTTCACACATTGCATTGACACAAAAGAGTGTGTTACTCCACAATCAAATAATACAAAACAAGGATTCCCATTAACGAAACACGTACCAGCAATCAAAGAGTTATCACCCTTGGTCTTCCTTGCATCCAATGTATAAACTCGACCGATACTTTTTTCTTGCGTTTGATTCCTATTCTGTGGATAATCCCTCTTCAGATGACCCATCTTCTGACACTGAAAGCATCTCACACTTTCGATACCACACCTTCCAAAATGCATCCTACCACAAGTACGACACACAGGAGGTGCACTTGTCCTATCATTCTGAACTTGCTTCCCCTTAAAAGCTTATTTTCTAGACCTAAACTATTGGTTTGATCTTCCACGATCATTCTGGTTCGACCTACTCAAATCCCCCTCTGCTTGAACTTTCTTCAGGCTGTTCTCTGCCACAAAACATTGCCTTAGCAACTGAGTGTAAGTAGTGAACTCTCTTTGAGACACACTATGGGAAATCTCAGTTTTTAATCCAAAAAGAAATTGGTCAACTTTCCACCTCTCATCCGGAGCATACATGGCCTGCCTAAAGTAAGCTACCATAATCTCAAACCTCTCAGCATAAGCAGCCATAGTCAAAGTACCCTGTCTCAACTGTTGGAAATCAAATTCCTTCTGGGTCCTCAAGGAACTAGGGATATAATTCTCCATAAAAGTAATCTTAAATTGCTCCCAGAACTTAGGCACCTCTTGAATAGTCATTAGGGCTGAGGCACTCTCCCACCACCTTATAGCAGGACCCTTCAATGAATGAGAAGCGAACACCACCTTGTTCTCTTCACTACAATGGACTATCAGGAAAATTCTCTCCATGCCAGCTATCCATTCACGAGCTTTCACATGATCTAACCCGCCATAAAATTCTGGAGGATTCATGCGAATGAAATCCCGAAAACTTCCACCTACAGCATCTGGAACAACCACTAGAGGATGAAGACCCCCATTCATTTGTTGTACCATCTGCTGCATGAACTAGTTCTGCTGCTGCTGCATCTGTTGTAAAAACTGAGGCCATAGGACATACTCACCGCCGCCCGGCGGACTCGTCCCAACAGGAGTAGTTCTGCATCTACCACAATTGTTTCTGCGTCCGTCAGGCATGTTCCTAAAGGTTATACAGATAGGATTAAGTTGACCAGGCTCAATGCCATAAATATAACACTTAAGACCAATGGCGACATAACGCATATGAAACGGGAAGAAGTACTTATAGTATTTCATGGCTAGGTCGAGGATACGACCTGCTCTGATACCAACTGTAACACCCACATATAATAACATACATCAAAGCATATATATTATACATGAATCCAAGTATTTGGTACTGAAATACCACAAGTTCGTAGTTAACACATTGTACATATGCATGCCCAAATTGCAACATACAAAAAAAAACTATGGCATAATGTATACAAGATGTTCCAAGGCACTAAGAACTAGATCAATACAATGATCTCAAAAAGAAACTCCAACAACGGAAGTCTCGCCATCCTAAAAGCCAAGGTAAGTAAGGATGATCAAACGGAATTATCCTTACTCTTCGCGGAACCTGAAGCACCTGTAATATAATCAACAACATGGGGTGAGATATTAAATCTCAGTGAGTTCCCTATCTTATTGATTCTCTCGGCTTTACAAGGTTCTATCAATCCTAACTCGAGTCAAAGGGGAAGGGAAGTGACCTTGAGTTCACAATCTCACACTATATGGAAACATGTTCATGAGTTCACCAACTCAATATATCACTAATCGATAACCTTACCAAGGCATCCTCTCTTCCCGTCCGCTTCTACGTCTAGAAGGCGACCCGAGTCATGGATCCTTGTAACTTACTTGACATATGAAATGGATTCGGATTCTACGGGTCATTAACCGTTATGAACCGTCACTTCACACAGGCCATTAACCGTCACAAGTCTTTTTACCCTTAGGCTCTATTCGTACTAAACGCGGGAATCAAACCTGCCAAGTAATCATGAATACATTCCAGAGGAGCTCGAGACTCATGAAACTGTAACTCAAGGGAAACGGTTACGATTAAGTGATCTTACACACAAACGTGATTGTATTCGACAATCACAAGGTGTAACACCCTTTTCTACCCCACAAAATATCGCAGCGGAATACACATAAAATCATAATAAACCAGAAAATCACCTCGAAGGGTGCACATTTCCCTTATAAATTCAAAATAAAACATTTACTTCGTAAACAACGGGTTTTCCTCAAAATAACTCAAAATGCCATCAAAGGGCAGCAGAACCAACATAACCACAAAAATCCCACAAGAGGGTTTATTAAAATAAATCATAGTCATCAAATAATCAATAAAATAATAGCCAAATAAAATTCAACATAGTTCGACTCAACGACCCCAACCCGATGTTACACTATCAGAGCAAAGACCCTCTAAGTCGACCAAAAGCAAATAACGTCAAAAGTCCTCAAAAGCGTCTACAGCTAATCCTGATCACCTGCACGTTACCCACGTGGAGGCAACATTCAAGCAGGCAGGGTGAGTAATACAATTCATTATAATCAATATAAAATAATATATGCATAAAAATGGCGTCATCATCATATACAACATCATCAGAGTCATCACAAGGCAAATATCAAAACACGTCATCATAAATCACAACAAATGCCACATAAATACAATGCATAACAGGACTCATGCATGTGCTACCAATCATCATAATCGATGGACACTTAGGCCATCACCCTCCAAAGATCCCTGTTAAATAGGATCGATTCTACACAAGAACCGGAGCATGTCATAATCCACTTCAGATCCACACAATGGGATGGAAACCATAAATAGACCGAAGTCTAACACCATCATCACTGGACCGAAGTCCTAACATCGTCACAAAAATGCTATGAATGCATGATACACAACGCCATAATCATCATCGCCAAAAATATCATTATGTGCGTCATCATTCACCAAAACACCATGTTAATCATGTCATCATATATTCATTAAAACATCACAAGTCACCATCTCAATATCATCAAGAACATCATAGTAAAACATCAGAAATATCACAGAACCAAAATCTCAGAACATCACAACATCATAAACAAATTTCACAAACAGCAGCAGTTCGCTGTGCGAACACATTCGCTGGGACCTTCGCCTTGCGAAGCTCTAGTGAATCTCAGAATCCCAACAAAGCCCCCATTCTGCCTCCCTTCGCCACTTCATTCACTTCGTGAAGCCCTTCGCTGGGACATTCGCTGTGCGAACCCACAACATCACTTCTCAGAAATCAACCCAGAATCGTCACAGTTATCGCGCATTCGCTGCGCTACTTGCTTTGCGAGTCCAGGCGAACATTCGCCTTGCGAGTGTTTCGTTCACTTTACGAACTAGCAATTGTAGGAAATCGCTGTTACGCATCAGTAGCATACCAGACCCACAATACATTACGAAATCAACCTCAGTTTGCCCAAAAACATCCCTACAACATTCCTAAGGCATTATAACCATTTAGGACTCAAAACCTACAACTATTAGGTCGATTCGGAACACTACGGGAAATCTTGTATCCCCTAAACCTTCAAAACTCTCAAGCTTCCCATAAACCCCATAAACCCCTTTCTCATACAAGATCCCACATATCATCAAAAAGGTTTTGCCTCGGAGGCTTATTTTACCCCAAATCAATTCAACCCTTAATAATCTATCATCGATTCTCAGAAATACCTCTAAATCATCAATAACTCATAAACCCTTCAAAAACCCCAAAAACCTCAAAACCCACTTTCAACACATCACGTTCTATATTGAAAACAATGAAAGGCAATACTCCTCATACCTTAGATTGTCGATTCAGAACTTTCTCTACGATTCTTTGGAAACCTTCACGAATCCTCGCCTTTTTCCTTATTTCCTCAGAGCTCTGCACTTTCTCCTTATTTTCACGTTCTGACCAACAAAATTGAAACCTAATCTCAAAATTCTCCTTTTGTTAAACCTTTGGGCTTCCAAAATAGGCTCTCCCCATAATACCCTCACTAATCCACCTTAAAAGTCCATCTTACCCTTAATTCCTCTAATATTATTTAAATTAATAATAATACTAATATATTCATATTATATACTATTATTTAATTAAAATAACCAAAACTCCACCAAAACACCGACGTCGACACCAACCACCAAAATTCACCGAAAATTCACAAATATTATATTTAAATAAATTAAATAAATATTCTAATAAATTTGGGGTGTTACAACTCTCCCCCACTTAAAGAATTTTCGCCCTCGAAAATTACCTCAAAGAAATAGAGTTGGATACGACTCCCTCATCTGATCTTCGCGTTCCCAAGTCCAACTTTCTCCAGCTGGTCCTCCCCCACAACACCTTCACCAAAGTTATGTCCTTACCCCGTAGCTGCTTCATCTCTCGACCGTCAATCCGCACAGGTACAGCTTCCACTGTCAGGTTATTGATAACACGTAAGTGTATCGTATTTTTAGACCCGGTTTGCATGCAATTTAGTTTCGTTTTATTTATTTTCTTTGATTTATATTTTATTATGCCGGTATTTATTGTCTTTTTCAGGTGCTTGATAGAAATGGATTTTAATTGCAAAAAGAAAGAATTAAAGGAAGAAATGTGAAGAAAATATGAAAGAAGAAGAAAAGAAGAATTATTAAAAAATAAATAAAAAAATTAGGTGGGGCCCACCACACAACATAAGTGTGACGAATGTCACACCTTATGGTGGCGCCCAACATAAAATAAATATAGGATCGTGACGACCGTCACAGGTCCATGGCGACCGTCATAGTACTTCAAATTGTGACGACCGTCACGTATTGCGTGACGACCGGCACGAGAATAATTCCCAGAATTCACGTTTAAGTACGTGGACCACTCAACGGTGTAAATCTCACTCAACCCACGTTCCACCAGTCAAGGGTGCTTGAGATATTTTTGGCCACTAACTTCCACTTTTTTTTCACTCTTTCACAATAACTTCTCAAGCTATAAAAGGAGGAATTTGCTACACGAGGAGGTCTCTTCTTTTCTCTCTTCGCCAGATTTTTCTTATTTAGTTTTTAGCAATTCTCATTAATGTAAAAGTAATAGTTCTCCACATCGAGGGACTATTACAAATATAGTTTTAGGATTTATTTCTGTAGTTTAATTTATGTATTTGATTCAAAGCCTGCCGACATATTACGACTTCAGTTCAAGCATTGTTTCTAGTTCCATTTAATTACAGGTTCTATTTTATTGTTTACTTTACTGTCCTAAATTAATTGCTTAATTCCGTCTTGCCTTATATTAAATTAGTTTAAATCGCTTATTATGTTTTCGTCTAATTCAAAAACCCAAAATTGTTTATTTGTTTTCGTATCTATGTCTTTCTAAATATTCTTGAGACCGACGTATGAGGACCGTCGTTACCGACGGGACTCGGTAGAAAATAATAGGTGTGAATTTATGATTAAAATTCTGTTTTGGTTTTAATTTCCAAGTCTAATTTAAATAACTTCGTCACGAGAGTGAGAGGTTATTTAACACGATTTTGTCACGAGAGTGAGAAATTAATTAAGGTTAGAGCTGGCACTGCGAGAGCGTGGGGATCGAACCGGATAGTGGAAATTAGGCAACAAGTCTAAATACAGCGAGAGCGCTTTAGATGCGTTTAGGATATTATTGGCTTTCAAAATATATTTCCTAGTTACCGGGCGAGCGAGAGCAAAATCTTGGGATTAGGGAACATGACTTTAGTTAATACCGCGAGAGCGTGAGGCGAAGTCTTTAAGTTGATATATTCTGCGGAACTAAGTTATAGTCGTAATTAGTACCCAAATTCTACAAAGTCCTTTAGGAACGCGGAATCCATATTCCGGCCTCTCTTTATTATCATATTTTCTTCGTTTTATTTTAGTTCTAGTCTTAGTTTCCCTTTTATCAATTATCATTAGCCTTAGCTTTACAAAGTAACGATAGATTACGGTAGGTTGACATTGGTCTCTGTGGGTTCGACAATCTTTCAAATTACTTCGATATTTCTGTGCACTTGCGGACGCATCAGTTATCCCTCACTTGTACATCATCCATCTGAATCACATGCGACGGATTCGGAATGTACTTCCTCAACTGAGACATATTGAACACGTCATATAAATTCGTAAGTGATGGCGGTAAAGCAATTCGATAGGCGACCTCTCCTATCCTCTGCGAAATTTGGTATGGACCAACAAAACGTGGAGTGAGCTTCCTAGACATCAAAGCTCGGCCCACAACAGTCACTGGCGTCACCCTCAAAAACACGTGATCTCCCTTTTGGAATTCAAGTGTCTTCCTCCTCTTATCATGGTAGCTCTTCTGACGACTCGGCGATGCTCTCATCCTTTCTTGGATCAGCTTAATCTTTTCAATCGTCTCTTGCACAATCTCAGGTCCGAGTACAGCACTCTCGCCTGACTCATACCAACACAAAGGAGTCCTACACCTCCTCCCATACAAAGATTCATAGGGCGTCATTCCAATACTAGCATGAAAACTGTTATTGTACGTGAACTCAATCAACGACAAATGTATATCCCAAGATCCTCCATGATCTAACACACAAGCCCTCAGCAATTCCTCTAAGGATTGGATAGTCATTTTTGTCTGACCGTCAGTCTGCGGATGATAGGTAAAACTCATCCTCAACTTAGTACCCAACGCATCTTGCAAACTCTTCCAGAACCTCGATGTAAATCTCGGATCTCTATCCAACACAATACTCGAAGGTATCCCATGCAACTTCACAATCTCCGCAATGTACATTTCGGATAACTTCTACATAGAATAATTAATCTTCATCGGCAAGAAATGAGCCGATTTAGTTCATCTATCTACAATCACCCAAATGGAATCATTTCCCTTAGCAGTCTTCGACAATCCCACCACAAAATCCATGGAAATACTATCCCACTTCCATTCTAGATTTCTCAACGGCTGCATCATATCTAAAGGCTTCTGATGCTCAATCTTTGACTTATGACAAGTAAAACACGCATAAACAAACTTCGCAACATCCTTCTTCATACCTGGCCACCAAAACAACTTTTTCTAGCACCGGGATGAATACTCATCCTACTTCGGTGTCCCTCTTCAAGTATACTCTTCTTAATATCTGGGACATCTGGAACACACACCCTGTCTCTGAACATCATCACACCATTCTCGTCAATTCGGAATTCTCCTCCGTTACCTTGGTTGATCAAAGTCAACTGGTCCACTAACTTCAAGTCAAATTGTTGCCCCACTCTGATCTCTTCCAGAATGCCACTAGTCAACTTCAACATTCCCAACTTCACACTGTCAAGAGTCTCTTCACATACCAAACTCAAATCTCTGAATTGCTCAATTAATTCTAATTCTTTCACCATAAGCATCGACATATCCAATGACTTTCTACTCAATGCATCAGCCACTACATTTGCTTTTCCCGGATGATAACTCAATTCAAAATCGAAATCCTTCAACAGCTCCAACCACATTCTCTGCCTCATATTCAATTCTTTCTGATCAAATAAGTACTTCAGACTTTTATGATCACTGAACACTTCAAACTTAGAGCCAAATAGATAATGTCTCCAAATTTTCAGCACAAACACCACGGTGGCCAATTCCAAGTCATGTGTAGGATAATTCCTCTCATGAACTCGCAATTGTCTCGAAGCATAGGTAACAACTTGTCCATTCTGCATCAATACTCCACCAAGACCCATCTTTGACGCATCACAATACATCACAAAAGATTCGCTCGGATTAGGCAAAATTAACACTGGAGCGGTCGTCAACTTCTTCTTCAATTCCACAAAACACTCTTCGCAAGCTACATCCCACATAAACGATTGACCCTTTCTAGTCAACTGAGTCAATTGTAATGCCAACATAGAAAAGCCTTCAATAAACTTGCGGTAATAACCCGCCAATCCGAGAAAACTTCGTATCTCAGTAGCAGACTTTGGAGTCTCCCACTGCAACACAGCATCAATCTTGGAAGGATCTACAGCAATTCCGCCTCTCGAAATCACATGACCAAGAAAGCTCACTTCCTTCAACCAGAACTCACACTTGTATAGCTTTGCATACAACTTCTTCTCTTTCAACACTTGCAACACGGTTCTCAAGTGCTCAACATGCTCTTCTTCAAACATAGAATATATCAGGATATCATCAATGAAAACCACCACGAACTGATCCAAATACTCATGAAAAATCTGATTCATATACTCCATGAACACACCAGGTTCATTGGACACACCAAACTGTATCACAGTGTATTCATAGTGACCATACCTCGTTCTGAAAGCTGTCTTCGGAATGTCATCAGGCTTAACACGAATCTGATGATAACCAGACCTCAAATCAATCTTACTAAACACACAAGCACCTACTAACTGATCCATCAAGTCGTCGATTCTCAGAAGTGGATACTTATTCTTGATAGTCACTTTATTCAACTGCCGATAATCAACACACAACCTCATACTTCCGTCTTTCTTCTTCACTAGCAACACAGGAGCACTCCACGGAGAAACACTTGGTCGAACAAACCTCTTCTCAAGCAATTCTTCCAATTGTTTCTTCAATTCACTTAACTTAGAAGCTGACATCCGATAAGCAGCCATCGACACTGGACTCGTACCTGGTATTAAGTCCACCATAAACTCCACTTCATGTTCTGGAGGTAAATCACTGATGTCATATGGGAATACATCAGGAAACTCACAAACAACAGGTAGGTCGACACTTGCAAATTCACGATCAATCTGCAATGATATAAACATTGCAAACACCAAGGCTTCATCTTCCACAAGCTCGTGTACTTGCTTAACAGACAGGAACATCAACTCTCCACTATCACCAAACTCAGGAAATTCTACAGTCTTAGTATAACAATTGATATGAACATGGTTGAACTCCAACCAGTTCATTCTAAGGATTACATCGATTTGGTGTAAGGGTAAACACGCCAAATCCATCACAAAACTCTTCCCAAAAATCATCAAAGGACATCTCAAACACACAAAAGTAGCAGTAACAGAACCATTAGCAGAAGTCTCTATTAACATACTACCATTCATATTAGACAACTTCAAACCCAATATAATAGCACATTCAAGCGAGATAAAAGAATGAGTAGCACCAGTATCAATCATAGCAACCAACTCAATATCATTAATAAAACAAGTACCTCGAATCAGGTTGTCTTTCTCTGACACTTCTGCACCACTCAAAGCAAACACTCTGCCACTGGCTTGAGCAGCAGTAGCCGTCTTCTTCGGTTTCTGACACTTGGTACTGATGTGACCCTTCTCACCAGAATTGAAGCAAGTTGGACCCTCATCCTTGCAATCAGTAGCTCTATGACCCTTCTTACCACACCTGTAGCACCTCAACACACTATTAGTACAAACATCAGCACGGTGACCTTGCTTGCCACACCTATAACACTTCCCAGAAGCGGGAGCTGCTCCCCCACTTGTCTTTTTCCCCTCTGAAGCCTTCTGCTTCCCTTTGTCAGCTGAAGTTGTATAAGGTTTCCCCCTATACTGCCCTTTCTTCTCACTCAACTACTTGTAGTGAGCAGATCGAGCTCGGCTATCCTCATCATAGATTCTGCTCTTATCCACTAACTCAGCAAACCTGCGGATCTGTTGATACCCAATACCTGCGTAATCTCTGGTCTCAGCCCATTCTCGAACTTGAGGCACTTGGACATCTCAGTATCAGCACGGTTGTAGTGATGACATAACTTCACCAACTTCTCGAACTTCACAGCATACTATGCAACAGTCATATCTCCTTACTTCAGCTCAAGGAATTCCACCTCTCTTTTACCACGAGCATCCTCTGGATAATACTTTCCCAGAAATTCCTACTTGAACACAACCCATGTTATCACAGTGCCAACATCTTCTAGTCTCTGACAGGTGTTATCCCACCAGTCCTTAGCCTCTTCCGACAACATGTGAGTTATAAACTAAACTTGATGCGCATCAGTACATACCATTCCTCGGAAAATCTTCTCGATTGCCTTCAGCCACTTGTGTACACTTGCTGGATCGTGAGTACCCTCAAACTCTGGCGAATTGTTCCTCTTGAACTCCCCCAAAGCACGAAACTCATCTGGGACTCCACCATTTGGATTGAGTTGCGCCACCACATTAGCAACTGATTCCAAAGCATCAGCAATAGCACGATCATTTCTTCCAGCCATCCTGCACACCACCAACAAGGTTAGAAGAACTAAAACATCGACAGTGTACACACACTTATCGACCGACAGGGGACTGACATCACGTAAAAACCTGGTCGGACGGACCGACCTGCTCTGATACCACTAATGTAACACCCTTTTCTACCCCACAAAATATCGCAGCAGAATACACATAAAATCATAATAAATCAGAATTCACCTCGAAGGGTGCACACTTCCCTTATAAATTCAAAATAAAACATTTACTCCGTAAACAATGGGTTTTCCTCAAAATAACTTAAAGTGCCTTCAAAGGGCAGCAGAACCACCATAACCACAAAAATCCCACAAGAGGGTTTATTAAAATAAATCATTGTCATCAAATAATCAATAAAATAACAGCCAAATAAAATTCAACATAGTTCGACTCAACGACCCCAACCCGATGTTACACTATCAGAGCAAAGACCCTCTAAGTCGACCAAAAGCAAATAACGTCAAAAGTCCTCAAAAGCGTCCACAGCTAATCCTGATCACCTGCACGTTGAAGGAGTGAAAAACGCAAGAAAGGGGGGTTTGAATTGGTTTTTCAAAAATAATCATTTCTTTTAAATAACTTTCTTGTTAAAACCTTTTTCCCTTTTCTATAGAACAACAACTTAATTAAATAAAGGATATAAACACGTTATGTTTATACTAATTCACTTGAGAATCTCTCAAGTTAGTCTAGTCCACCCGCCAAGGTGATTTTTCCTCTCTCAACGAGGTCTTAATCCACTATTCAACAAAATAGTACACTGCACGAGCTACACAGCTGGTGACTAACAACAACCTCTAGAACTCACACGTTCTAGACTTCTCAAGTAATCCAACCGCACAGGTCTTACTCAAGGCACAACCTCTAAGACACATGTCCTAGACTTCTCAAGAGATCTAATCACTAAGACTCTCTTAAGGAATACAACTTTAAGTTCAAACACAATGAGTTTACAGAGAATTGCTTCTTATCAAGCTGATAACGTAAACACAATTTTAGACCAGGAATGACTTAAGAAAGAATAGAGTTAGAGAGTATTGTCGTTGTTCGCATGTGTATCTTTCTTCAAGTCTTTGAGCTTCCTTTTATAGCCGAGTGAAAAGAGCCGTTGAAATGAAATCATGATAGCTAAGTAGGCTTACGGCTAGAAGCGTGAGGACAGGTATAAAATCTTCTGCATGCAGTGCGTCCTGTCGCGTCAGATTTCCTTGCTTGTATTTTGCACAGTCTTTGAGAATTTTAACATTGTAATGTGGTACAGTTGTACAGTGTGGCAGGTTTTCTTGGCTTCTCAACTTCAGAGGCTTTTTGTGAGCGTGAGTATGAAGGGAGAACATTGTATAGTTCTTGTGATTATCAAGTCTTCGAATCATCAGCTCTACGCTTCCAGAATCTTCAGACCTTGTCTTTTGAACCTTGTTCTCTAAATTCACTTTATTCATATCCAGAGGTTTCTGATGTTAATTTGATGAAGCATGAGTGGAGTCTTTATAGCAGAATATCTGATGCTTCAAGTCTTCCATTGATTGAAGAAGTCCATTAGGAATCAGTCTTCAGAACTTCAGCACTTGGTCTTTAAGAGCGTTATCCTTTTCTGCTTTAAGTCTTCCGAATCTTCAGAGCTTGTCTTCGGAGTCTTCAGAACTTCTCGTTTGAAATTCGTGAGGCTTCAGTAATTTTACTTTGTTCCATAAGAACCCTTGTCTCTTGATCTTCAGAATTCATTCTCTTTTCCTTTCGTATCAGAGTTATGTGAATCTTGTCTTATCTTCGAATTAAGTTCTGTTCTTCGAAGCATCTTTCATTAAGCATTACGTCAATTCACGGAAGCAGAACCTGTTTGCTAGGTTCTCACACATAACAACATTAGTTGCACAAAATTGTTCATACAAATATTCATCTGTTATCATCAAAACTTAGAGATAATATTGCTGAACCAAATCTTGTTCTCACACACGTTACCCACATGGAGGCAACATTCAAACAGGTAGGGTGAGTAATACAATTCATTATAATCAATATAAATAAGATATGCATAAAAATTGTGTCATTATCATATACAACATCATCAGAGTCATCACAAGGCAAACATCAAAACACGCCATCTTAAATCACAAAAAATGCCACATAAATGCAATGCATAATAGGACTCATGCATGTGGTACCAATCATCATAATCGATGGACACTTAGGCCGTCACCCTCCAAAGATCCCCGTCAAATAGGATCGATTCTACACAAGAACCGGAGCACGTCATAATCCACTTCACATCCACACAATGGGATGGAAGCCACAAATAAACCGAAGTCTAACACCATCATCACTGGACCGAAGTCCTAACATCGTCATAGAAATGCTATGAATGCATGATACACAACGCCGTAATCATCATTGCCAAAAATATCATTATGTGCATCATCATTCACCAAAACATCATGTTAATCATGTCATCATATATTCATCAAAACATCATAGGTCACCATCTCAATATCATCAAGAACATCATAGTAAAACATCAGAAAAATCACAGCACCAAAATCTCAGAACATCACAGCATCATAAACAAATTTCACAAACAGCAGCAGTTCGCTGCTGAGTTCATTGTGCGAACACATTCGCTGGGACCTTCTCCTTGCGAACCTCTAGCGAATCCCAGAATCCCAACAAAGCCACCATTCTGCCTCCCTTCGCCACTTCATTCGCTTTGTGAAGCCCTTCGCTGGGACATTCGCTTTGCGAACCCACGACACCACTTCTCAGAAATCAACCCAAAATCATCACAGTTATTGCGCATTCGCTGCGCTACTCACTTTGTGAGTCCATGCAAACATTCGCCTTACGAGTGTTTCGTTCGCTTTGCGAACTAGCGATTGCAAGAAATCGCTGCTACGCATCAGTAGCATACCAGACCCACAATACATTATGAATTCAACTTCAGTTCGCCCAAAAACATCCCTACAACATTCTTAAGGCATTATAACCATTAAGGACACAAAACCAACAACTATTAGGTCGATTCGGAACACTACGGGAAACCTTAAATCGCCTAAACCTTCAAAACTCTCAAGCTTCCCATAAACCCCATAAACCCCTTTCTCATACAAGATCCCACATATCATAAAAAAGGTTTTGCCTCGAAGGCTTATTTTACCCCAAATCAATTCAACCCTTAATAATTCATCATCGATTCTTAGAAATACCTGTAAATCATCAGTAACTCATAAACCCTTCAAAAACCCCAAAAACCTAAAAACCCACTTTCAACACATCACGTTCTATATTGAAAACAATGAAAGGCAATACTCCTCATACCTTAGATTTTCGATTCAGAGCTTTCTCTATCGATCCTTTGGAAACCTTCACGAATCCTCGCCTTTTTTCTTCTTTCCTTAGAGCTCTGCACTTTCTCCTTATTTTCACGTTGTGACCAACAAAAATGAAACCTAATCTCAAAATTCTCCTTTTGTTAAACCTTTGGGCTTCTAAAATAGGCTCTCCCCATAATACCCTCACTAATCCACCTTAAAAGTCCATCTTACCCTTAATTCCTCTAATATTATTTAAATTAATAATAATACTAATATATTCATATTATATACTATTATATAATTAAAATAACCAAAACTCCACCAAAACACCGACGTCGACACCAACCACCAAAATTCACCGAAAATTCACAAATATTATATTTAAATAAATTAAATAAATATTCTCATAAATTTGGGGTGTTACACAAGGCCACATTCGCCTTAAGGCCTCTTTTGCCTTTTCTCATAATCACAATGGTTCACACATGTTCCATACTAGTGTTTCACTCTCTCCTAGACCATTACTCGTCATGGATGCACCTTCCTACATCACATGAACGAGCATCGCCATCTAGATTATCTACCAGTTCCTAGTCACCTACTAGGTTCTAATATAATTTCATGGTAAAGTTCCTCACTATTCCTATTCCATATTTTAACATGTTATGTCTCAACATACTTCACAATAATAGAAAAGGTAAGCATAATACAATTTTATGATAAAATAGCACATAATAATTAAATCACAAAGTTACACAATTCTTGGGTTCTCTCCGATTTATTTAATCGGGCAACAAAACTAATATTTTTCACTTTCATCATGTAGAATATTTCCACAGCTTTCCATCGGTACCAAGAACACCTTGATCGGAAGCACGGTTCAACAGATATTAATTTTCTAAAATATTTTTCAAAACACAACAGTGGTAACTAGTTACCTCAAAATGAGTACCCGATTACGCATTCTTCCTGCGCAGACAGTAGCCAAAATCCAATAGGGTAACCGGTTGCTCAAAATAAGTAACTGGTTACTCAATTCATTTTTTGCGTAAAAACAGCTATTTTTCCTGCAAGTAACCAGTTACCTCAAAGTGAGTAAATAGGTTACCACTGAACCAGAGGCCAAAAAACCTGCTATTTTCAGCATAAACTCAATGGAAACTCATCCAAAATTCTTAGGAACATCAAGCAAGCATATGAGGTTCAAGGTAAACATAACCCGACTATATTACCCGACTATTTCCACATTTTAACTGTTAGAATCATCGATTCCATAATATTATTCATAATCCAACATTTCTAACCTAAACTTCTAACATTCTTAGAATTCTAAAACACAAGTTCTAACTAGAACCCACCTCTAGACAAGATGATGATGAAGATTGAGAGATGATTTGAAGAAGAGATGGTGATCCAAGCTTTATTCTTCTTCTTCTAGGTTTCCTTTCTTATTCTCCTTCTTGCTCTCTCTTCTCTCAACTCTGACTAACTTCTCTTTCTATCTTTGGTCCAAATGAAGAGGAAAGGAAAAAGAAAAAGATATAGAGAAATATCTTTAAGTTAGTAACACTAACTAAATTGTCCAAAATAGCTCTATAGCACCAAATGCTAAAACCTCAGAGTCAGATAATTATTAATTTGATCTGCTCTGAGCTCGGCAGTTACTCTAATTATCTTTGCAAATAATTTCACAGAGTACACCGGAACCCAGTTGATCAGAACCAATATTATTCAGAGCAAAATAAAAATACGGGGTATTACACTTTCAATATATCGATCTACGCTTCCTCGCATGGTTCTTCTTAGGAATTCCATACCTTGTTCTTTAGTCATTGCTTCCTTATTTATTACTGCGCCATTTTCTTTTATCCACATGGTGAACATTTTTTCTCTATCCTCGACACAATCTAGATCTAAGTAAATCCCTGTTGGGTTTAAAGCTTGTGGTTCCTTATCATAAGGTACATATTTCATAGGGACGTAATTACTTGATTTTTTCTTATAGTACTGTCTTCGGTCAATATATTTCCTAGTTGGATCATTTACTCTCCAATGAGGGTTAAACGTATTACTAGCCGAACTCGAAGTTTACCCTTGATTTACAACAGTCGGTGGTTCTAAGTTTGGTTTAAAATCAACACAAATGTTTTCTGTACCAATTTCTTCATTTATTTCTAGGCTTTTAATTTTTTTATTATTTCATCTTCATATTCACTATCGTTTTCCATTTATAGGTATTGACCAATGTTAACTTTACTATTTTCTTCCCTAGAACTTTCTTCTGTACTTGAATGACTGTCTATATTTATTTCCGAGTTTACTTCATTAATCTCATTTCCATATAACCCTAAGATACTGGGTGACATATGCTCTTTATTTTCTAATAACTTATCAATAATAGATTTATGTTTTTCTATATTGGGTTTAGGAGGTCTTCCAATAATATTTTGAATAAATTTCTTTTCCATTTCATCTTCCAACAGAATATATATATATATATATATATATATATATATATATATATATATATATATATATATATATATATATATATATATAAACTCTCATTTATTACTATAAAAGTGTATTATCAATATAACTTCTTTTTTATATTTTGCCTTGTCCTATCTACTTTATCCAAAAATGATGTAAAAAAATGAAATGAATATGAATATTCTTTTTTATGTAAACTTGCTCAGGGATGATTATCTCTAATATTTTAGATGTTCAATAATCCAATAAACATAACAATACTCTCGTTTTTCTTAAAAGAAAAAGTACTCAAACAAACTCCAATCATCCTCAATGTATGGTATATGTGAGTAAGATAATGAATGAATGACTAATAAAGAAAAGAAAAACTGTTAAACCATAACCTAAAATGACATAAGGACTCAAAGAACACTGTCATTCTCAAGGTCTATGTGAATGCCCGTGGCCATAAGTCAAATGGTTTATTTTGAATGTAGATGAATGTAACTAGTACTATGCCGTGCAATATGTACTAAGTTAAAAGTAGATGAAAGGTAGGACAAAATTAGGGTACGAAAAGATGGAAAGAGAAATCTCAAAGTATATTAAAAAACATGAAAAATTGAGATTTTATGTGTATGACTCAAATTATGTACGTATCTCGACTCGAATCAAATTGACCAAGGGCATACAAAAAGATTTCCAATTTTTTTTACTAGAATCACAATTTTAAACTAATTTGAGTTAGGCTGGTTTATGACTGAATCACAAGTTGCACTTGATTCGAATCAATCAAGTCTGGCAAGCCTATACCTCATTTTATTCAAATCACACTTTATACCTGACTTGAATCACACTATTTTTTTTCATTTTTCTGTATGGCTCTGTCCAAATTGACTCAAATCAAGATTTATACCTTATTTGAATCATGAGCCTTTGAAACTCGAAACAGAGATATAAGGTGACTCGCATCACATGAATAAAATGGGTCAATTTCTTTATGAGATCTTGTTTCACTCTATTTGCTCATTTGAATCAAATCATGAAATGTTCTTGACTTACATCTAACTATCTTTTTCCATCCTTTTTTCTGCTTAATCTCAAGCACATAAAATTTTATTTTTTCATCTCATTTTCAAAAAGAAAATTTGATAATCTGCATTCTGATTTTGTGAAATCAACAACCTCTCACTTTTGAAAACTCAAAAATCTTGCAAATAAATTTTCTTTCATCTTTGAGCTCTGATTTTATTTCAAATCTTGATAATGAGAGATTTGTAATTATTGAGTGAGACTTTGTCTTGAAACTATCCAATCTTGAAGTTTTAGTAAAGATTTTCAGGAAGTTTGTTAGATTTAGGTTGTTGCCATTAGTAGTGACAAATTCCAGTGAAAAGATACATTTATCAACTTTCCCCCTTTTTTTTTACTAATGATGAACCCTAACAACTTTCTTGATTTGACACCAAAGGTACATTTTAGCAGCGTTCAACCGGAGCCTGAGCTTCCTCAAGCCCAAAAATATTTTTTGAAGTTTATTGACATGATCTTACTAAGTTTTGGACTTGGTAATCATGACATCTACGTAAATCTCTATCTATTTATGCATCGTGTTATTGAAAATAGCCACCATTTCCCTTTGATAGATTGCCCCAACAATCTTCAACCCAAATAGAATTACCTTATAGAAACAAGTTCCCCATGGGTGATAAACATAGTTATATCCATGTCTTCAGAAGCCATGTTGATTTTGTTGTACTTGGATAAACCATCCATGAAGGAGAAAAGAGAATATTGAGCGGTATTATCTACTTACACATTAATATGAGGACAAAGGAAGTTACCTTTAGGACTAGGCTTGTTTAGGTCTCAATAGTTAACATATATTCAGACTTTTCCACCTTTCTTTAGGTATAAAACAAAATTAGCAACCCACTTATGGTGTTTTACCACCTCCAAGATACCTTTATTTAACTATCTCTTGACCTCTTCTGTTATCTTGAGTGACATGCCCGACCTCTTCCTTCTCAACTTTTGTTTAACTGAAGCATATTTTGGCTTCAGTGATAACGTAGGTTCAACTATGTTTGTATCTAATCTTGACATATCCTGATACATCCATATAAATACGTCCACATATTCTATCAAGAGGCTAACCAATTTCTCTTGTTCACTTTATTTCATTGATACATCAATTTAGATTTCTTTTCTGTCATGTTTAGTTCCTAGATTAATCATTTCAGCTGATTGAATTAGCTTAGATTCATGTTGTAGCACCTCGTTAACTCATAGGGAAGCTCACAATCATCCTTTCAATCCTCGTCGACGTTATTAACTGGGAATTCAGAGTTACATGGGATTCTAACATTGTTATTTTTAATGAATTCATTTTCTGATCTACATTATTTGATTTTTTTTAAAAAGAAAAAAGAAAGAAAGGGAATATATATACATAACTTATACCAATTCTTCTTTTTGGTAGGTTTGTACCATAACTTATACCAATCCTTCTTTTTAGGTAAATCCAATAATCGCCCTTACTTTTCAGAATTTCCACCTTCCACTATAGCTTTCCTAGAATTTCCAATCTTCAGCAATGTGATAGAAAATTTTGGATTTTTCCCCGAAGTCCCATCACCTATAGAGACCGCATTTGCAATTTTTAACACGTAGAAAGAAGTTTCCAAGGCTTCATATGCAACTTCAATATATTGCAAGGATGATAAATGGATTACTAGCATATCTTCTTCACCAAAAACAAATATCAGCTTGTTGTCAACTACAAAGTTTAAATTTTGATGGAAAGTTGACATTACAACTCCTGCCACATGGATACATGGTCTCAGATAATTGTATGCTGGTGTGATATTCGTTACTTGGAAGGTGTGGGATCCAATTTAGATTGGTATTTAATTTCTCTGATAACCTCTCGCCTTGAACCATCAAAAGCTTTTTCCACCATAACACTGAGTTTCATGTAGGAGTTGTCAATAGGTAACTTTGGAAAGGTCGTCTTAGGCATGACAGTGAGTGATGAACCAATATTGAGTAACACCCTTGTAAAAATATTATCATGACATTTCACTAAAATGTGTAGTACTTTATTGTGGGACATTCCTTCAACTGGAAATTCTTCATTGCTAAATTTGAGACAATTACTAGCAGTGATATTAGCGACAACCCCATCAAACTAGTCTGCAGTAATTTCTTGGGTGACATAGGCTTCATTTAAAACATTCATGAGTGTCTTCCTGAGTCCTTCCTATGTTCCACCACTTTATACTCACTTTTCTTGGTGAACTTCAAAAATTCATTAGCCTCGTCATTAAACCTTCATTTATGTTAGGTTCCTGCCCCTTCATGTTACGGATCATTACCTGTTTTTCTATACCTTTTACTGCTTCACTAACCATATTGTTTGTTTCTTTTCTGAGTTGTTCAGGAATATAAACTCGACCACTCTGAGTTATTCTAATTGCCTTTGAAATATTTGTGACGTTGATTTCCTTGGTTTTGACTGCATTTTCTACCAAGTTTTCTTCATTATAACTCCTGAGGGCTTTGAATCATAATACTAAAGTACTACTTCGGTACTTTCATAAGGAAAAGGTGTTGGGGCCTGAATAACAATTGGTATGATCCCATTTAAAGCTTGATTGACACCTTCCTTGTGATAATGAATTTCAAGGGGTTTGGGGAATTCCTTATTTTTATCATCACATGGTTCCAAAGTTAAAACATCATCATCATCATCATACTTTGCAGTACTTATGTGTATAAAGTCCTGGTCAGTCAGATTCTGAAGGCACTTCTTGAAATATTCATATTCAATTATGAAGTGTTTACCATTTGGGTAAAAACCATATTTTCATGCTCAAAAAATGAACTCTAAAAAACAAAACAAAACAATTCAATTTGAAATGCTACCCAGTGTCGTCGGAACTCCATTGTCGACCTAGATTTTCTCTTCGAAATCTTCGGCTTAAATTCCTAACCTTAGGGTTAGGAGCCTTGGTTTTGGAGCTGATTTTCGGGTCTTTCGGGGTTGGTTTTCCGTGTGGGTCTGGGCCTGGTTTTGGGGCTTCGTTTTATGGACGGTGACAAGGTGTGGACTGAAGTGCGCAGGAAGAGTCTGCGGAGGGAAGTGCTGCGATGGGATTCTTTTCCACCTGGAAGGGGGTTTAGTGATGAGGCCGAAAAGGGATTATCTTCAATATTTTTTTCTGAGTTTCCAGACAGAACAAAGGCGAAAGATATTTTCGACCTATTTGGGTGTGTGGGGGAGATAGTTGAGGTGGTCATACCTCCTAAGAGGAACAAATTTGGTAAGCGTTTTGGGTTGGCAAGGTTTAGGGAAGGTGGTGACGCAAGGTTGTTGGCGGTCAAATTAGACAACATCATCATCGATGGCAAGAAGATACACGCTAATTTACCTCGTTTCGGTAGGAGTTCTGGGAATACTAATTCACAACACAAAAGTGGGGGGGCCCTTTAGGGTTAATCCAGTTAGGGAGGAAAATGTATATAGAGAAGGAATTGGTGGAGGTTTTAAATCGTATGCAGAGGTTGTGGCCAATAAGGAAGGAAAGAAACAGGGCTGTGAAGAGGTCAGGCAGGTCCGTTTCGAGTCGAAGTCGGAAATCAAAGAGAGGTTGAAGAAGGCGTATGTAGGAAAAGTTCTTATACCAGGTGCGACTTATAACTTGCAAACTTATTTCGAAATAGAGGGTATATTCTCTATAAAAGTTACTCCGATGGGAGGATCACTTTGCTTGTTGGAGGAACAGGAGGAAGGGTTTATTCAGGAGCTGTTAAGGGAGGGTGAACAATGGTGGAAAGAGTGGTTTTCTACTATCAAGCCTTGGGAGGAGAAGGACGTTGACGTCGACAGAGTTATTTGGGTGAGGGTATACGGAGTGCCCATTCATGTTTGGAATTCCGATTTTTTTGAAACAATAGGTAACTCTATTGGAACATTTGTTAGCATAGACGAGAGTACTATGAAGGGATCGAAATTCGATGTTGGTAGGATTCTCATCAGGTTGTCTACTGCCTGTGAGCTCATTCAGAATTTGAACGTACATGTTGATGGTCACAATTTTAATTTGGTTTTGAGGGAGGATACTTTTGGGCCGGTCTGTGTCCTAAAGGACCATGCTGGATTCAATCCTGCCTCTACCAAGTCGGTACAGTCAGAAGAAAGTAAGAGTGTTTGGTCGGATAGTGTTAAAAGTACTAGAAGATTTGGAAGTGACGATCTTTTTGAAGATTTCAATGAAAGGGTTTTAGTAGAAACTGGCAGTGGGGATGTTCTCTTGGGTAATTCTGCTGCAGATTTTGTGGATAAAGTGCAGTCTGGTCCTTTTACTGAGTTGGAACCTCAAGTAGCGGATGTCGGTTTACAGGAAGGTATTTCCAACAGCTTGGCTCAGAGGTTGGATAATGTGTCTTGCAGTGATTATATTGTTAGCCCGCCTGAGTCTTTTGTCGCATGTTCTGGGGAGGCTTTGTTTGGTGCAACTGCTAGTGAGGTTCCGGCAAGGCGTAGAGGTAAATCTTATCCTAAGAGAATTAAATACCGTTTTTGTTCTGATCCGGGAATGTCGTGTTTTAAGAGGTTGAAGAGGAGGCAGAAGGCGAATAGAAAGAAGGTTTTTTCTTCTGGTGTTGGGGTCTTGCAGGGTGTCTACAGAGCTACGGAGATACCTCAGTTAGAGGGAAACTGTGTCACTAATTCGAATGGCAAAGGAGTGGATTCGGTATTATACGGGGATCAATCGGAAGAATCGGCTATTGTGAGGAACAACATCAGAATGTGGGAAAATCTCGATGGTAATGATGGGGTCAAGATATGGAAAACTATGGCTAAGTTGGGTGTTACTAATGTTGAAACGAATTTAAGTCACAAGGATACTATCATTGGAAAGGAGAAAGCAGACAAGGTGAGATTGTTGACAAGGAAGGAGAATTCTAGTGGTTATCAATGAACATAGGATCTTGGAACATTAGAGGGGGTTACAGTAAGTTGAAAAGGAGGAGGATTAGTCAAGTGATTAAGAGAGGGCAAGCTGATCTGTTTCTAATCCAGGAAACGAAAATGTCAGTGATGGAGTATAGTACCATTAAGGAGTTCTGGTGTAATGAAGAAGTCGGGTTCTCTTTTTTGGATTCTTGCGGTTCTTCTGGAGGACTAATTATTTTGTGGAAAGAAGGAAAGTTTGATGTGGTCAGCAGTTTCAAAGGTGACGGTTTCTTGGGGGTGAAGGTTGAGTGGAGGAATCACATTTATTATATTTGTAATGTTTACTCGTCTTGCGAGTTGGCGAAGAAGAGATCCATGTGGGAAAGTCTCCTTGTCCTAAAAGACAGTAGTAGTGATGGTGAGTGGATAATTTATGGGGACTTTAACGCGGTTAAAAATTCTAGAGAAAGAAAGGGGAGGGCAGTGGGGTACAGGAGGAACGAGATGGAGGAATTTGGTTCTTTTATTGATAGGAGTAATTTGTTGGATGCCCCTTGTAAAGGGAAGATTTTTAGTTGGTTCAGTGGAGATGGTAAGTCCATGAGTCAGATTGACCGCTTTTTAGTTTCTGTTTCTATAGTGGAGAGACGGGGGGGTGGTTGGTCAGTTTATTGGTCAGAGGGATATTTCGGATCATTGCCCAATTTGGTTGGTGGTGGATGGGGCGGATTGGGGCCCGAAGCCGTTTAGAGTTAATAATGAGTGGTTTTCGGATAAGAATTTCATTCCGTTCGTAGAGGAGGAGTGGAGAAGAATGGCGGTGGTAGGAAGAAGTGATTTTGTTTTAAAGGAAAAGTTGAGGAAGCTTAAAGACCATCTTAGATGGTGGAATACGGATGTGTTCGGAAGGTTTGAGTTGGAGGTGGAATCTAGCTTGAGGGATTTGAATGGAGCGGAAGATTTCTTATCTAATGTTGAGGGTAGCGCTTTTGAAGACATTCTTCTTAAAAGGAAGGAAGCATCGAATCGGTTTTGGCTTAATCTTAAAATAAAGGAAAACATGTTAATTCAAAAGGCGAGGTTGAAGTGGAATAATGATGGTGATAACAATAGTAGATTCTTCCAAAGATTTATGAAAGGGAGAAGGAGGCGGAATCACATTGGTTCGGTAAATACAGAGAGTGGTAGGGCGGATTCGGTGAGGAAAGTTAAGAAGGAAGTCTTGGATCATTTTTCTCGCAAATTTATTGAAGAAGATGGGAACAGACCTCTCCTTGATGGTATTAATTTCAAAAGCCTTAACAACAATGATAGGTCGTCTCTTGAAGTTCCTTTCTCGGAGGAGGAGATAAGGGAGGTGGTGTGAGGGTGTGATGGTTCTAAGAGCCCGGGTCCTGACGGATACACTCTTTTGTTTTTCCAGAAGTGTTGGCATATTTTTAAAGAGGATTTTATTAATTTCTTCAATGGATTTTATTCGGGTACGGTTTTATCAAAAGCTATCACTTCTTCTTTCTTGACCCTAGTGCCGAAGGTTTCTAATCCGGTGGAGTTTGATGAGTATAGACCCATTTGCCTCGTGGGTAGCCTATATAAAGTGTTATGTAAACTATTAGCGGGTAGGTTAAAGACGGTTTTGCATTCAATTATATCTTCTTGTCAAAGTGCTTTCGTCCCCGGGCGACAACTTTTGGATGGTGTTCTTGTTGCGAACGAGTTGGTGGACTTTTGTAAGAAGGAAGGGAAGAGGTGTACTCTTTTCAAGGTGGATTTCGAAAAAGCCTACGACAAAGTGAGTTGGAATTTTCTTAGTTATATGTTGAGGAGGATGGGGTTTGGGGATTTATGGATGAGATGGATGAAGTTATTGGTTTTCAATAGCAATATGTCGGTATTAGTTAATGGTAGTCCGACTAAGGAGTTTAAGGTGGAGAGAGGGCTAAGGCAAGGAGACCCACTTTCTCCATTTCTTTTTGTGATTGTTGCAGAGGCTCTTTCGGGTTTGGTTAAAAAAGCGGTGGAAATTGGGGAATATGAAGGAGTTTGTGTTAATAGGGTTTTCTCGGTCGATATCCTTCAATTTGCGGATGACACTCTACTAATCGGAGGGAGTTCTTGGAAACAAATGTGGGCCATAAAGGCGGGTTCTTAGGAGTTTCGAGTTGGTCTCAGGTTTGGGCATAAACTATCACAAGAGCAAGTTAATCGAGATTAATTCGAATTCTCACTTTTTGGAGGCGGCGGCTTCTTTTCTCTCTTGTAGGAGAGAAGAAAGTAGCTTCACTTTTCTTGGCATATCTATAGGGTATAATCCGAGGAGACTTTCTTTGTGGAGAGGTTTGGTTGATAGGATCAAGAAACGTCTTTCTAATTGGAAGAGTCGTTTTCTTAGTTTAGGGGGCAGAATCACTCTCCTAAAATCGGTTTTATGTTCTTTATCAATTTTTATGTTATCTTTTTATAGGATACCGGTCAAGATTGCCAAAGAAATAACCTCTTTGCAAAGTAGTTTTTTATGGGGGAGTATGGAAGACCGGAGACGGATTCATTGGATAGGATGGAAAGATGTTTGTTTGCCGATGGAGAAAGGTGGTTTAGGTATGCGTTGTATCGAGGATTTTAATGCAGCGCTACTTATTAAATGGAGATGGAGAATTTTGCAAGGTTCGGAATCTTTATGGTATAGAATCTTAAGAGCCCGTTATGATGACATTTGTTTGAGTATGTTTTCAGCAGAACCTGTTCTTCGGCATAGCTCCACTAAATTAGTGTGGTGGAAAGATATCAGGAACATCGATAAAAAAATTCGGTACAAGACTCTTTTGCGAAGAATTGTATGGTGGAATTGGGGGAATGGGTACATCACATCTTTTTGGCATTCTAAGTGGATGGGTAATCTTAGTTTGAAGGATCAATTCCCGGATTTATTTTCTGTTTCTAAACTTCAATATGCATCGGTAGCCGATATGGGAGGTTGGACGGAAGGGGGCTGGAGTTGGGGCGATTTTGGTATCGATAACAATGTAGACTCTGTTTTAGAAGGTAGCAGACTGGTTTTAAGGAATTTTATTTCTTCTGCAGGGCCTGTTTCTAATAGTCAGGATAAGTTTTCTTGGCTTCCCGATCCCGTAACAGGATTTACCGTCAAATCTTGCGCGGCGATGCTGGCTGGTGTAGGCTCCATGCAGTGGATTCCCACTCGATCAGCTCAGACGGAATGGCTGGTCTTCACGGTACAGCGCCTGTTTCAGTTCGGTAGATGTTACCCAAGATGTTGATGAGTTTAGGAATGCCGCTGGTGTTTTTAACAGCACTGTGACAGCTTTTGCTCCTGAGGAAAGCAGCCCCGAAGATGTGGCTTCTCTCAATATTGCAGCAGCTGTGGTTGATAACATAGTGCCTGTTTTTTCTGCTTTTCCTTCTGTAGGTACAGAACTCTTTGCGCGTAGAAACTTGGTGAGGTCCTGGGGTGGTGTTACGGCGGATGGTGGTGGCCGGGCCAGCAGTAGTGGGGGTGGGGGGTCGTGGATCAGGAGGCGACTGGAGGAGGTTTTGGAAGACGGAAGCTCCATCGCGGATAAAAGCGTTTGGGTGGCGCCCTTTTTGGGAAAGACTTCCTACTAAGGATAATCTCATGTATAGAGGTATTAATTTTAATGAAGCTGATTCTCTCTGTGTGTTTTGTTTTGAATGATGTAGAAAAGGTGGAGCATGTGTTCTTTAGTTGTTGTGTGGTGAGGTTAATTTGGAGGGATATAAGGGGGTGGATTGGTTTTGTAGATAATACTTATGACAATTCGGAGTGCTGTAAAGAAAGTTTCGCGAGTTGGTACCTTTTTTGCAAATCTCAGGGGAGTGAAAAATGGGAAAGCAGGAGTGGTTTGGTTGGCACTTTGTTGGAATATTTGGATAGCTAGGAATGGATCCATTTTTAGAACAATTCTTGGAACGGTTTTCGACATCGTTTGGAATGTTAAGATTACGGCTTGGAAGTGGTCTTTATTAGGCGAAATTGCTAATCCCAATTGTAATTTTTATGATTTCTATAAAAATCCATTGTTTTTCCTTTCATAGAAGCAATTGGTTAGCAATCTCTTTTTGTTCGAGCTGGTTTAGCTCGATTCTTTTGTAATCAGGTTCGAGAACCCTTAGTTCTCGCTTTATTGGATAACTTGCTTACAAAAAAAAAATATATTTTCATGCTCATATTAACCTTTCTCAATCAAACCAAGCTTTCTCAATTTAGTGAAAATTAACATTATGGGAGGTCTTCATATCTTATACCTTCTTGACCATGTGTTGGCTTATGTGCTATTCAATATCAATAATATAGGGGACCCTCTAAGACCTAGTAAAAGGTTACTTCTCACATTAGGATCATCCTCTTTGAAAGTTAGCCATTCTGTGTCAATTAGTTCATGTACTCTAAATTTGAAGGCTCTACAGTCTTTAATCAATTGTCCTTCTACCCACAATGATAATTACATTTAGAATTCGAGTTATACCATCTTGAGAATGGTGGTTTCAATGGTTTAACTACCTTAGGGACAACCATCAAGTTTTGAATTAAGTGAGGCAATAATTAGTTGTACGATACAAAAATTGGGTTAAAACGAGTATATTTTTCCTTTTGATTATTCATGGTTCTATATTGATTTGGAATTTGAGTTTGATTCCAATGACCTTACTGAGGAACCCTAATAGGAGATTGTTGTTGATAAGGAAGCCTTGGAGGCATAGGTTGTGGATATGAAGATGGTGAAGCTGTGAAAACATAAGGGTAAGAAAAATAAGGCATTAGAGATGGTGGTAGATGAAGATTTTAGGGTCAACGAGAATTCAATGGAGGGTGGTAATAATTTCCAAGATTCATTATCACAACATTTTCCTCTCCCTCTTTTTTCTTTTGGAATGTAGTGGGAAGTTTTCTTGCATTGTTTCAAACTAATCGAAGCACGTGCGTTTTTTCCACTCTTCATTCCACTTTCCACTCTTTCTCCTATGACCACAAAATATGAAAAGGGTTAAAAGTCATTTACCCCCTGCAATATAGGCGACTTTTGATTTATCTCCTTTTAAAAAAATAATTTTGGATTATCCCCTGAAATTTTAAAATTCTAAGTCTTTTGCCCTCTAGGTAGAAGAATTACCCCCTGTAAAATATTTTTTTTTTATTTACCTCCCTGGTTTTTACACGCTTAGGGGAGTACCCCAAAATTTCAAGGGGGGTAATCCAAAATTATTTTTTTAAAGGGGGGTAAATCAAAACTCGCCAATTGGGGGGGGGGGGGGGGGGGGGGGGGGTAAATGACTATTAACCCATATGAAAATATTGAATAAATACTCCCGGTCATCTTATCATAAAAAGGGGCTTGAAGGGTATCCTTATATATTCCAACCAACTCCCTTTCAGAGAGGGTATCCTTATTTTTTTAAAGGGGGGTAAATCAAAACTCGCCAATGGGGGGGGGGGGGGGGGGGGTAAATGACTATTAGCCCATATGAAAATATTGAATAAATACTCCCGGTCATCTTATCATATAAAGGGGCTTGAAGGGTATCCTTATATATTCCAACCAACTCCCTTTCAGAGAGGGTTGGCTCTACTTGAGAATACAGCTCTCTCCATTGTTGAGCATTGTTGAATGCCAAATATTCCTTATTTTGATCCATGATTCTTGGCATTTTTCAACTCTTTTCTCAAGTTTCAATTGAATTATTCCATGTTCTTATGAGATTCTTCAAGATAATTGATTTTACCTTTGGCTGCCTTGATATGTGTGCTATTGTGTAGGAAATAAGTTGGATTGTCAAAGAACAAGACACATTTGAATGGACAAGGAAGCCAAAGAAAAGAGGAAGAAGTTTGCAGGTTCGCTGTGCGAAGGAGTAGCGAGGTCAAAGCGAGCTAGCAGTGCAAACTATAGTCACAGGAGGTTTTGTATATCGTCTCCACAAGGATTCTCGTGATATCGCGTGTCGTTCTGCAGTTTAAAATGTTTTAAGAAGGGTTTTTAAAGTTTGTTTGTTTTGGATCATAAGTTTGTCACGATTTTTGTAGCAAAAATTAAATTCTAAAAGATGTTTATTTAACAAGATATATCAAAGATAGATTTCGTCAACCTAACTTGTATATATTCGATTAATCAAGCATGTGAACTCGTTTCCGATTAATACAATCATGTATCCTCTCAATATCGTCTATGTCTAGAGCGGTGTCGTGAATATTATTGTTGATATAAATATTTTAGATCAAGGTTTGTAAAATCTATGTCTAGAGTGATACAAATTATAAATGGATCATTAAGAACAAAAACATTCAACATATTGGCATGACAGTTTTCAGCAAGGCATATTGGCATGGTCATATCTCATAGCTCAAGTGGAATTTGATGAAGTTCTTGGCCATTTTGGAAAGCCCTCATATGATACAACAACTATTTGATCATAGTTGGTTTTGATACTTTTTGGATCCAAGTGAAAAATGCCCCTACATTTGGAAAAAAGTGAAGGCAGATTCTAACTTAGTGAAAATTTCACTAAGTGTTGGAAAAAAGTGACATTTTCACTTTTTGTGATTTTGATCATTCTATAACTCAAAATCCTTGATGAATTAGAATGAGGTATAGTTGAAGCTTTTGTAGAGGGTAATGAGAGCTACAAATCCAGCTTTAGATGGGGAAAAATGGCCTTGTGGTTTAGGAATTATGATCCTCCAAAGTTGGTACCCTTGCCACTTTATTCCATAACTTAGAAAAATTTCTAAGTTTTTATGGTTACCCCTTTTACAAGTTATCCCACTTTTCTTGATTTTTCTTGATGAATGATGATTCCAATCACACATTAACATCATTTTAGGGTCAAAGAACCATAATTGTGAAAAATCTCAAAAAGTCAAAGTTGACTTTTGTGCACAGTTGACTTTTTGTCAGATGAATTCCAAACTGTGCGATCCTCTGTGAAATCAAGTCCTTGACCTAAATCAAACTTGATGGATTGATTATATAGGTGTTATAGGGTGTATTGGATCATGTCCTAGGGTTTGGGAGCATGTCCTGGTCAAAAGTCAAAGCTACAGTTGACTTTTCCTGCGAAACCCTAACTGTGGTTCAGATGAAATTGAAACTTGTTGATCAAGCTTCCTGGATCAATCCATTGTTGCAAATGGATCAATGTGGTATATTGGAGACCCTCAAGTCTTCCCTTGAGGACTTGGCTCATGATTTGTCCCAAAAGTCAACTTAGGGGTGAATTAGGTCAAGAAAACCTAATTCCTGATTTTTTATTAATACATCCCCTAAAGCCAAATTGCCTTGGTGATTAGGTCCATGAGGTTCCATTGAGCATTTTAGGTTATGCTTTGAAGCATTGGCTCATGCCCAGAGGAAAATTTCCATCTGGAGGCCCTGGTCGACCAAAACCCTAATTTGGTGACACTGGCGATCTTGAGGCTTGATCCACCTAGAAGGGAGCAGCCTTGTGCTTAATCCTTGAAGTAGGAGTCCTCTTGATCCACTGGGGATGTTTGAGAGGTTAGACAAGTTGAAGATCATGTCATTCCTTGATTGATTCTTTGTCTAAGTGCTCTGAGAGGGCCTGAAACCCTAATTTTTTATAGTAGTGAATGCTCATCCATCCTTGGGGAGACTGATGAGGTATGAGGATTCACCCATATTGTGGTGATGATTTACACAATGATGGGAAATCTTAGTGGTCAAAATTTGGGGTATGACAGTTTGCAAACTCCATAAATCAATCTATAGCTTGAAGCAGGAAAATAGATAATGACACTCAAAACTATCTTCCTTTCTCCTTTCTATTGGACTTACATATTCTGAAGTTGACCACTCACTTTACACTAAAAGCACTGCATCAAGATTCACTATTTTGCTGTATATGTTGATGATGTTGTTCTAGCTAGAAACTTCATCACTGAAATCAACCATGTAACAAGCCTTGGACAACTAAGATACTTCTTAGGGTTTGATATTGCAAGAAGAAATTCATAGATTTTTTTCAATCAGAGGCACTACACACTTGAACTTATGCAAGACACAGGATATCTCATCTTAAAACCTTCTTCCATCCCTTTTGACCACTCCCCTCAAACTCTCAGCATCATAAGATATCCTTATTCCTGATCCAAAAATCTAACGTAGACTCATTGGTAGACTGATTTACTTAACGAACAGCTTATGTAGTGTAACACCCTAGCTAATTCATCTCTAAATCTCTCCAACCTCATTACATTGCATCCATTCAACTCTTGATATATCTCAAATCATCTTCTTCTATTGACATTTTTTCCTTTGGTAATAGTTTCCTCAAGCTTCATGCTTTTGCAGATTCTGACTGGGCTAAATGCCCTGACACACTAAAATCTGTCAGAAGTGTGTGTTTTGCTTAGTTCATCCTTGATATGCTGGAAATCAAAGAAGCAACATATTGTATCTAGATCATCTACTAAGGCAGAATACATATCTTTAGCTTCTCTCACACGTGAACTACAATTGCTACAACACTTATTCAAAGATCTCAATTTTCACTTCTCCACACATGCTTTTGTCAACTGTGATAACCAAAACAACCATCTATTTGGCCCACAATCCCACTTTCCATGAAAGGACCGAGCACATTGAGCTTGAGTGCCATGTGATTCGTGAGAAAATCAATTCCAAACTCATTCATCTCCTTTCAATCTCTAGCAATAACCAGTTGGCAGGTATATTTACCAAGTCCTTGCATAAGCCGACTTTGATTTTCGTTTTCCTCCAAATTGAGACTTTGTGATATACACATTCCATCTTGAAGGGGTGTCAAATGTATTGGAGTTTTCCTTTTATCAGTTTGTCTAGACCCTTTCTTTTTTATTTCTAGTTTGTTACAATACATTTATTGAAAATTGTACTTTTGCTTAATATGATAGTGTAGAGCCTAGAACTATAAAGGTTATGCTACATATTTTCTTTTGTGATGAGAAAATGAGTTTCTAATGAAAAAAAATGCTTTCCTACGTTTTTCACATTAACAATTTAACATTGCCCCATGTCTAAAGTTAAAATTCGAAATCAATTTTTGATTAAATTGAAAGAGGTTTTTTTACCATTATGTACTCTTAAATAATTTAAATTCTCATAATTTAAAACAGAATGAATATTAAATAATTATTTTCATAAAACAATGTCGATAATGATTAGTTGAATTAAGTCTTAAGGATATATTTTTTCAATTACTAGTACTCCTAACTTGAGAGTCCCACATCACCAAAAACTGCGGTAAAATATTACGTCAAGGTAAAAACTTTTTGAGGCAAGTCCCAAACATGGAGATGACCCATCATTGACCCGAAGCTTGTGAGCCTCCCAAAATAAAAGCAATCCACTCATCCCCACTTGACCACTCTACTTTTTAGCACTAAAATCACTTTCAGTGGTCTCGATTCAAATATCAATGTTTTTCAATCTCTCTGCCACACCTTTCTTTCTCTCACACACATGCATCATGCATGCACTCATAGAATCTAACACGCACACCGCTGAACTATGTTGAATAATTCAAAATTCCAATCAAAACAAGAAAATTTAATACTCCAACTTGAATTGAGGGCCAAAATGTCCCTCATTTTTTAAATATCTTATCCTAGACTTTAACTATACTACTAGTGTTTCATTTAATTAAAACAAATTAACTGCACTCAGAAAATGGGACACAGTCACAGACAATTAATGCCTTCTTCCTAATCTTCGTCACTCACTACCACTAAAATCATTGACTATTTTAACAAAAAAACCCGGTTCAGCCCGGTTGGTTCATCATTTTCTAATCTAACCTTACCTTATCAAGTTATCTTATCACTATCTTTTTTCCTCAACAAATTCACCAACTCGACGCCATTTGATTCCGGTTCAGACCGGATACCGATTCTTCCGTCTCCTTCCTCCGCCTCATCTCCAGAACCTTACGGTGGCTGTTCGAGTGGATATTTCCGGAAAACGTCGGGCTTGAAGCCGGTCTATACTCCGGGAAAAGCCTACCGGACTTATACCGAACACCACAAGCGTTACATAGTGTTTTGGGTCCAAGCGGACCGGTTCTCCACTGTGGCGTTTTCTGTACCTGACAGTGGCTGCACCGTCTCTGAATCTGAGCTCCACCCGTTTGGGCCTCGGGCTTTTTCCTCTGCTTTTTTGCTTTACACAGAATAGGGTTGAAGGACCACATGTTACAGTTGGGCCTTCTAGTCTTGTTGGTTCTAGGCTTTCTGCGAATTAAAGTAAGATGAGAAGTAGCTTTGGTTGGGCTTGGGCCTGGTCTAGGTTCCGGTTCGACCCGGGCTTGAACCGGATATAATAGAGAAAGCTCCGGCAGAGAGTCGTCCACAAAGTGAGACACCCATTCCAAATCCGCAACATCATCAGCCTGAGTAAAAAAACCCAAAATAAGTCATGAATATTTTTATTTTTATTTTAATACACAAAAAATAAATAAAAAACATAGAATTTTTTTATTATTTTGTAGTAGGATAATTAAACACTCACCGGAACTGCTAATTCGCCGGCGAAAATGGAGTCTGACTCGCCGGTACCCGGAAAACGTCATGGAATTAGAATTTCCGTCGTCTTCTGTTCGTTCATGCTCAGAGCCAGAGGTGGTGCTGTTTTTCTCATGTTCTTCTTCCTCCTCCTCGTAATTATCAATTTCATTCCCGACAGAACCGTGTTGAAATTCACCGTTTGAAAAATCAAGCAAGTCATCGACAGAGAAATCTTCACCGACAACAACGTTGTTCGCGTTCAAACACAAAATTTCCTCGTTAATCGTTTGCGAGAAAACAGACTCTGTCCTCAAGCTTGGTTTCAACGCTTCCGCCACCACAATTTCCATTATTCTCTTCTCTACCAAAACAAAACTCTAAATATTATTATTATTGAGTTTCAGAAAGAGTAAAAATATGAGTAAATATTTAATTTCGGTTGCAAAACGTTACTATTGAATTAAATAAAATGAAAAATTTACCTGATAAAAAAAATAAAAGTGATGAAGACAGAGAAGGAAACCGCGAGAGAGTTTCGTTATGGGTTGGAAGCACTGAAATGAGGGCGAAAGAAGCGTTGAAGTATTGGTTTGTAGTAATTATCTAATTCTTTTCTCTTGTTTCTTTATTTTCACTATGCACCAATATTTTACATTTTAAATACGCCACTACTAAATTTTCCTTCTCATAGAGAGTCATGCACTAATGCACCATAGGTGTGACATTTGGTCAGGTGGTGGGGCTACTCAATTCACTATAATTGATATTTTTTTAAATATATATTTTTATTTTTTTATTTATGAGTGCAAGATATTTATTGATGATGGCTTTTAAATTCAAAGCAACCTTATGATTTTTTTCTCTGGATCATTTTTCCAACCGGTTACAAACAAAACATTAAAATCAAAATGCCGGTTTTGACTGTTATTAATCAATCACAGCCCGTTGGATGAGATGAACGGCTGGGATTGATTCTGTGTGTTTGAAGTTTAAAATGATAAAATCATAATTTGGCGCTATCAGTTTTTAGTTTTTTTTAAAAGAAACTAATGAAATAAGGAGGAAAGAGGAAACTGAGTGGGTTCGTATGTTAGTGTAGTAAACACAACTTTTTCAGTGTGTTAAAAAAGTTAATTGAATTAATTAAGTTAAAGGGGAATCAGACACAAAAGATTAGTACAGCATTGTTTGGTCGCGTTAATTGCGCCTCGTGATATGGTTAGCTTTTCGACGGTTCTTCCCGCTACCTTTGTTTTCTTTTCTGATTTTCCAATGTATGGATGGAAACCAATTCTTTCAAATTACTAGTATTTTTATTTTTCCTAAAACTAAAGAGTAGTTACTACTACTATTTTAATTATTTATTGTAAAGAAAAATAAATTGAATGTGCTAATAAACTGTTAAAAATATTCTATTAAAAATAAAAATAATTATATTAAAAGTTTTTTTTAAAAAAAAGAATTGGCTACTCTATTCTTAATTGGAATCTTGTGATGTATTTAAAGTAAGAATTTTTCAGATTTCAATACACCTCTTTAGTCATATTTTTCAAACAATTCATATTGATTTTTCAAGGTGTTCCTATGCAGTGTCATAGAAATTTTTACGGCATAATTTTCATTCATTTGAGAAAAAATTTCATAAATCATTGAACAATTAATGACTATATATTCTTGAATTGTTTATAGGAAAAAGAAGATAAATTTCAGAATTTCGGAAATCATTACAAAATCACTTGTACTCATTATATTTGTATCATTTTGTTGTAAACTTGTTCACCACGTTTGTGGTAACAAACAAGTATAAGATAAAGTAATGTTCTTTCTCTAAGTGTTGTAATCAAAGAAATTTGTGTTTTCTTACTCGTGTTAGAAGATTGTAATAGGATCTTGAAGTGAGGCTGTACAATATTTAACATTGTGAAAATCCTTCATGGGGTGTAAAAGGGATTAGATGTACTATTGGTTAATATGGGGAACTAGTATACATCTTTGAGTCATTTACTTTTTATGCACTTTTATTTTTTCTAAATTATTGTTTATTGTTCATCATTGTTATTCTAGAAAAACGAAAAACAAAATAACACCTGCAAAATAACAAGAAAAATTCATATAACCTAATTCACCCCCTCTTAAGTTACACTCTGTAATTACATTAGTTCCCGCTAAATTGGAAATGGGGTGAATTAGAATGTGAAGTTGATGGATAAGGAATATCTTCCAAAAGGTTTTTTTTCCAAATAACATGACACCGCTTTCCTTAGATTTGGCTAAGGCAACCCACCCAATGTTTTCAACAAATACAACACCCTTCATCATCTTTGACCGAGATTTTTTACCTAATAAATCAAGATGAATTACCCCCAGTAACTTGTTATTCCAACCATGAGGGTGTCAATGTCTTTAATGAGCCATGTGTCAAGTAGGTACTCTTTATTTTCTTCTAAATAGTGGCGCATTGAGACCATTTTAACAAGACAAGCTAGTCGATGATATCATATGCTCAAAACCCAGCTTCATTTTCAAGGATGGATAGGAAATTATTGTTGAATATAAGTTGTGGTATTGGGAAACTTTTAACAAGTCCTCTTTTAGTTGCCATGAGAGCCACCTTATTTGTTATTTTCACACTTTGGTTAGCCTCATCAGTAGCAAAAGACTTAAAGACATCAATAGTTTCACCAAGCTTAGCCAATACATTGATTGTCAAGTACCTCTAGAACCTCATAAGATTACATCTTCTTTTTACCATGATACTTGACCTTAACAATGAGCTTTTCAACTTATTTCTTTTTGTGTATAAATTGGATTCTTTGTTACCTTCTCGTTTGTGTTTTAGATATATTATCTACATGAGGTATCTCAGGATTCTCCATCTCGTTCAAAACTCACTAATTTTTAAGTATGTTGTGTTGACCAAATGAATTCAAACACAAGAGAAAGGGTGAATTGTGATATTTTAATTTCAAAAATCAACTTATATAAAGGTTTTGATTTTAAAAATAGTTTATGTTAGAAAATATAGAAAAGAGTCAAAGTAATAAAATAAGGAGAGGAGACAAAGAATTAAGCAGTATAGTAAAAATAAATAATATAAAATAAAGGAGATAAGGATTGAAAAATCAAACTAAAGATGTATCCTAGTTAGGATTTCCTAAAAATATAAACACCTTTTTTTTACATACATTCATGAATCATCGTGTATTCCATAAAAACAAAATAAAGAAAAACTCATTACCATATGGCATTTTGCTCTGAATCTTCGACCACAAAGCTGACTTTCCGACATCACTACGGTACTCGCAACAATCAAAGGCCGCTGATGGATCAACTAAAATAAAATCAGAATGTGATGAGGGAAGACATGATCACTATGAGGACTCAAATGGATCACCTCATGGAGACCATCCAAGATGTGGCTAGAGGACAAGAAGAGCTAAGACAGGCAACCCTGAGTCCCGCTGCTATGAATCCTCTTGTTCCACCACCAGTGAATTCACCAGTTGGTACCCATCCACCTCCAGAAGGAGGTCCCTTGTATCAAAATAATCGAACCACATTTGAAATTCTTGTCAATGGAACGAGACATCAACTTGAAGTGGACGGCCATCATGATACCTTCTTTATCCGAAAAGCTTATTCAATATTTGACGCCTTTGGGCCCCGAATTGCTGAAGCGGAGAAAAAGTTTTGTGTCTTGGAAGAGAGGATGAAAGTTATAAAAGGATCCAAAGCCTTCGGTATAGATGTTGCTGACAAGTGTCAAGTTCCGAGCGTCAAAATCCATGCAAAATCCAAAGTCCATGACTTTGAGAAACGCAAGAAAGTTAGCCGTCTAAGGACTCACATCAGATCCTACTGTAGGAAATTGGTTGCCTACTCAGACGATAAAAAGCTTCTGATGCATTTCTTTCAAGATAGCCTAGTGGGATGTCCCTTGAATGGTACATTCAACTTGAGCGTACCTACATTAGAACATGGAGAGAACTTGCAGAGGCTTTTCTCAAGCATTACCAGTAAAACACTGATATGACTCCCAATAGGACCCAACTCTAAAGCTTAACTCAGAAGACTGGCGGGACTTTTAAATAGTACGCACAGAGATGGAGGAAACTAACTGTCAGTGTAACACCCCAAATTTTGTAAGAATATTTTATTTAATTTATTTAAATATTATATTCGTGGATTTCTGTGAATTTTGGTGTTTCGTGTCGATGTCGGTGTTTTGTGAAGTTTTGGTTATTTAATTAAATAATAGTATATATTACGGAATATATTGTATTATTATTTATTTTAAATAATATTAGAGGAATTAAGGGTAAAACAGATATTTGAGGAGAATTAGTGAGGGCATTATGGAGAAAGCCCAATTTTGAGGCCCAAGGGTTAGGTTGAATATTTAAGGAGGATTTTGAGAATGGGGTTCATTTTTGGTTAACCGTGAAAAGAATGAGAGCTCTGAGGAAAAAGGGAAAAGGCGAGGAATTCGTGAAGGTTTCCAAAGGCTCAAGAGAGAACACTTCAGATCGACAATCTAAGGTATAGGGAGTAATTACCTTTCATTGTTTTTATTATAGGATTCGATGTAATTGAAGTGATTGTTTTGTGTTTGAGGGTTTATGGGATTCTTGTGACGAATTGATGATTTGAAGGTATTTTGTGAATCGATTATTAAGGATTGAATATAATCGGATAAAAATAGACCTTTGGGGAAGATTTCCCCGTTGTTGTAGTTTCAATCTTGTGGTGAAGGGAATTATGGAGTTTATAGGAAGCTTGAGAGTTTTGAAGGTTTAGGGAATTTAAGGTTCCCGAAGTATCCCAAATCGACCTAATAGACGTAGGTTTTATGCCGTTGATCTCCGTGATGCATTAGAACTGTTATAGGGATGTTTTTGGGTCATCTGGAGTTGTAATCGCAGGTACCTTTGAGGTTGTAGAGCTACTGATGCGTAGCAGCGATTTGCTGTAATCGCAGGTTTGCTAAGAGAACCATCGCTTCGCTAGACTGAGGTGATTCTGGAGTAGAATTGGGGATTCGCTGGGAACCTCGCTAAGCGAAGGAGTCAGCGAGTGGGTTCGCTAAGCTAACAAACTAGCAAATATAACAGATGGTGAACTTCTGGTGTCTTGGTGTGGGGTCTGTGGGGTTCGCTGGTCACTTCGCTAAGCGAAGGTTGTAGCGAACAGGTTTGCCTAGCGAACCCTGGAGCGAACGTCTGCTGTTCGCGAAATCCTGTTTATGTTGCTGTGTTGTTTTGATGTTTTGATGCTCTGATTTTTATGATGCTTTACCATGATGTTAGTGACGTTAATGATGATTATGATGTGATGATTTCGTGATGTTTTGACAAGTAATTGATGATATGAATTTCATGAAGATATGGATGATTATGAACTGTGTATATTTGATGTATAATGATTACTTGACGATGTGAATTACTACGACGTGTATTGATGATCATGAGCTATTTATGTATGATGTATGATGATAAGACGATGACGCATGATGTTTTGATGAATAAATGACGATATGACGAACATGATGTTTTGATGAATGATGATGCACATAATGATGTTTCGACGATGATGATTATTGACGGCTGTGTATCATGCATTCATATGCATACTCTGTGACGACGCTTCATTCCCATTGTACGGATATGAGGTAATTATGATGTGCTCCGGTTCCTAAGAGGAATCGATCCTATTAACGGGGATCTTTGGAGGGGTGATGGACTAGTGTCCATCGATTATGACGATTGGTACCACATGCATGAGTCTTGTTGTGCATTGCATTTTATGTGACATTGATGTGATTTGTGATATAGTGATTCCTGATGTTTTCTTTGATGATGACCCTGATGATGTTGTATTTGAAGATAATGCCATTTTATGTATATCTTGTTTTATAATGATTATTATGAATTGTGATTACTCACCCTGCCTGTTTGAATGTTGCCTCCACGTGGGTAACGTGCAGGTGATCAGGTTTAGCCGTGGATGCTTTCGAGGACCTTGAAATTTATTTGCTTTTGGTCGATGTAGAGGGTCTTGCTCTGATAGTGTAGCATCGGGTTGGGTCGTCGAGTCGAATCATGTTGATTTATTTGTTTTTATTTGATGTTATGGTTTATTGTAAAACCTTTTTTATTATTTGTCATTATGGTGGTTCTGCTGCTACTTCTGAGGGCCTTTTGTTGAAAACCTTTTATTTGAAAATTTTGAGTTCCGCTGCCATGTGAAGGCTTTTTGACTTATTTTGAGGAAAGCCCTTTGTTTACAGGGCAATTGTGTTGTTTTGATTTAATGAGAAATGTGCACCCTTTGAAGTGATTTTTATGCTTTACTCTGATATTTGAGTTGTTTCTGCTGCAACATTATTGGGGGTAGAAAAGGGTGTTACATTAGTGGTATCAGAGCAGGTCGGTCCGTCCGGCCAGGTTGTCTAACGTTGTTTGTTTCCCTAGTGTGCGACATGCGCGTAAAAACATGATCGATGCTTGTTTTGTTTTCCATTTGTAGGTTGGGAATGAAACAAGTGGGGGAGAAGATGGTGCTTCTCCAAGGTGTATCGAGCGTGGAGCGTTGGCTAAGTGTGGGGTTGGACACTGCAATAGTTGGTGGAGATAGTTTATACCGCCTCATGATATCGGCTGTTATTGACAAATTGAGGAACTGATCACCCTTAATCTCTGGTTGATAATAGACGGGGTCATGTTGGATGGGATAGACGTGTCTTGCGAGCTTGAGTAGTGTGCGTAGTGAATTGTTGAGGTTAAGCCGAGTGCTTAAGGATTGTTTTGATGAGTCGATGCAGACTAATAGACGTGAAGATGAGGCGAATTAGAGTTTCTTGCCTGTCGGTCAAGTTGGAAATATCTTGAGGAGAACAATCAGGTATTGTTGATTTCTGCTTTTGAGGGATAGAGAACAGGGTGGTGGCTAGTGATACGCCGATGGTGTGTAATTCCTGACGATCACCTGAATCTAATTTCGACGAAGGCGAAGAGTTTTTTGTTCTGTGAAGCAAGTGGGAGAGTCTGTGAAAGATGGTGCAAAGGTGTTATGATGTTGGATTATTGGAAGGCATAAGGGATGCGGTGGTGTGTGATCTACCTATAGTGTGTGACTATTTGGAGGTGTTCCCAAGAGATATCAGTGATTTACCACTGTAGTGTGGAGTGTAAATTGCTATCGACCTGGTACTCGATGCAATGTTCGATGTCGGTGTTTGCATACAGAATGCATGTTTCTGAATAAGTGAATTGAAGGAATAGCTAAAAGAATTGCTTGAGAGGAAGTTGTTCGACCGAGTGTTTCCCTGCGAGGTGCCCCTGTGATGTCGGTGAAGAAGAAAGATGGTATTATGAGATTGTGTGCGAATTATAAACCTGTGAATGAAGTGAAGATCTAGAATAAGTGTCTGCTTCTGAGGATTGAGGAATTGATGGATCAGTTAGTAGATGTCTGTGTGTTTATCAAGATTAATTTGAGGTCGGGTTATCATCAGATTTGTGTTAATCTTGATGATATTCCGAAGACGGCTTTCAGGACGAGATATGGTGACTATGAGTATATTGTGATGTCGTTTGGTGTGTCTAATGGACCTGGTATTCATGGAGTATATGGCTCGGAATTTTCTTGAGTATTTGGATAAGTTTGTAGTAGGTTTTATTGACGATCTTCTGATATACTCTAAATCTGAAGAAGAGCATGCGGAGCATTTGAGGACTGTGTTGCAGGTGTTGAAAGAGAAGAAGTTGTAGGTGACGTTGTCGAAGTGTTAGTTCTGATTGAAGGAAGCGAGTTTTCTCGGCCATGTGATTGCAAGTGATGGAATTGCTGTTGATCCCTCTAAGATTGATGTTGTGTTACAGTGGGAGACTCTGAAATTCGCTACCGAGATACGAAGTTTTCTGGGATTAGAAGGTTACTACCGCAAGTTTATTGAAGGCTTTTCTAAGTTGGCATTACCTTTGACTCAGTTGACTCGAAAGGGTCAAACTTTTATGTGGGATGTAACTTATGAAGGGAGTTTCATGGAATTGAAGAAGAGATTGACTACTGCTCCAGTGTTGATTTTGCCTAATTCGAGTGAATCTTGTGTGGTGTATTGTGATGCGTCGAGGATGGGTCTTGGTGGAGTTCTGATGCAGAATGGACAAGTTGTTGCCTATGCTTCAAGACAATTGTGAGTTCATGAGAGGAATTATCCTACACATGACTTGGAATTGGTCGTTGTGGTGTTTGTGTTGACGATTTGGAGACATTATCTGTTTGGCTCTAAATTTGAAGTGTTCAGTGATCATAAAAGTCTGAAGTACTTATTTAATCAGAAATAATTGAATATGAAGCAGAGGAGGTGGTTAAAGCTGTTGAAGGATTTCGATTTTGATTTGAGTTATCACCCGGACAAAGCAAGTGTAGTGGTCGATGCATTGAGCAGAAAGTCGTTACATATGTCGATGCTTATGGTGAAAGAATTGGAATTAATTGAACAATTCAGAGATTTGAGTCTGGTATGTGAAGCGACTCCTGACAGTGTGAAGTTGGGAATGTTGAGGTTGACGAGTGGTATTCTGGAAGAAATCAAAATGGGACAACAGTCTGATTTAAAGTTGGTTGACCAATTGACTTTGATTAACCAAGATAACGGAGGTGACTTTCGGATTGATGAGAATGGTGTGATGAGGTTTCGAGATGGAGTGTGGGTTCCAGATGTTCTAGAGATCGAGGAAAGTGTTCTATGAAGAAGGATATTGCATAGGTCGTTTATGCGTGTTTAACTCGTCAGAAGTTGAAGTTTGAGCATCAGAAGCCTTAGGTATGATGCACCCGTTGAGTATTCCAGAATGGAAACGGGATAGTATGTCTGTGGATTTTTGTGTCGGGATTGCCGAAGACTGGGAAAGGGAGTGATTCTTTGTGGAGTGATAGTGGAGGAATTAACTAAATCGGCTCATTCTTACAGATAAAGATTGACCACTCCTTGCGGAAGCTAGCTGAGATGGGTATTGAGGAGATTGTGAAGTTACATGTGGCACCTTCGAATATTGTGTCGGATAGAGATCCGAGGTTTACATTAAGGTTTTGGAAGAGTTTGCAAGATGCGTTGGGTACTAAGTTGAGGATGAGTTCTGCCTATCATCTGCTGACGGACAGTCAGACAGAAAGGACTATCTAATCTTTAGAGGATTTGTTGAGGGCTTGTGTGTTGGATCATGGAGGATTTTGGGATATCCATTTACCGTTGGTTGAGTTCACGTACAATAATAGTTTTCATGCTAGTATTGGAATGACGCCCTATGAAGCTTTGCATGGGAGAAGGTGTAGGACTCCGTTGTGTTGGTATGAATCAGGCGAGAGTGCTGTACTCGGACCTGAAATTGTGCAAGAGACGACTGAGAAGATTAAGAAGATCCAAGAGAGGATGAAAGCTTCGCAGAGTCGTCAGAAGAGCTATCATGATAAGAGGAGGAAAGCACTTGAATTCCAAGAGGGAGATCATGTGTTTTTGAGGGTGACGCCAGTGACTGGTGTGGGTCGAGCTTTGAAGTCTAGGAAGCTCACTCCACATTTTGTTGGTCCATATCAGATATCACAGAGGATAGGAGAGGCAGCTTATCGAATTGCTTTACCGTCGTCACTTGCGAATTTGCATGACGTGTTCCATGTGTCTCAGTTGAGGAAGTACATTCCGGATCTATCGCATGTGATTCAGATGGATGATGTACAAGTGAGGGATAATCTGACCGTGGAAGCATTGCATGTGCGTGTCGATGGTCAAGAGATGAAGCAACTGCGGGGTAAAGACATAACTTTGGTGAAGGTGTTATGGGGTGGACCAGCTGGTGAAAGTTGGACTTGGGAACGCGAAGATCAGATGAGGGAGTCGTATCTGACTCTATTTCCTTGAGGTAATTTTCGAGGGTGAAAATTCTTTAAGTGGGGGAGAGTTGTAACACCCCAAATTTCGTAAGAATATTTTATTTAATTTATTTAAATATTATATTCTGGATTTCTGTGAATTTTTGTGTTTCGTGTCGATGTCGGTGTTTTGTGAAGTTTGGTTATTTAATTAAATAATAGTATATATTACGGAATATATTGTATTATTATTTATTTTAAATAATATTAGAGGAATTAAGGGTAAGACGGACATTTGAGAAGAATTAGTGAGGGCATTATGGAGAAAGCCCAATTTTGAGGCCCAAGGGTTAGGTTGAATATTTAAGGAGGATTTTGAGAATGTGGTTCATTTTTGGTTAACCGTGAAAAGAATGAGAGCTCTGAGGAAAAAGGGAAAAGGCGAAGAATTCGTGAAGGTTTCCAAAGGATCAAGAGAGAACACTTCGGATCAACAATCTAAGGTATGGGGAGTAATTACCTTTCATTGTTTTTATTATAGGATTCGATGTAATTGAAGTGGTTGTTTTGTGTTTGAGGGTTTATGGGATTCTTGTGACAAATTGATGATTTGAAGGTATTTTGTGAATCGATTATTAAGGGTTGAATATAATCGGATAAAAATAGACCTTTGGGGCAGATTTCCCCGTTGTTGTAGTTTCAATCTTGTGGTGAGGGGATTTATGGAGTTTATAGGAAGCTTGAGAGTTTTGAAGGTTTAGGGAATTTAAGGTTCCCGAAGTATCCCAAATCGACCTAATAGACGTAGGTTTTATGCCGTTGATCTCTGTGATGCATTAGAACTGTTATAGGGATGTTTTTGGGTCATCTGGAGTTGTAATCGCAGGTACCTTTGAGGTTGTAAAGCTACTCATGCGTAGCAGCGATTTACTGTAATCGCAGGTTCGCTAAGCGAACCATCACTTCGCTAGGCGAATGTTCGCCAAGCGAACAGCGCAGCGAGTGCGCGATAACCTGAGTGTGGAGACTGAGATGATTCTGGAGTAGAAGTGGGGATTCGCTGGGAACCTCGCTAAGCGAGGGAGTCAGCGAGTGGGTTCGCTAAGCGAACAAACTAGCGAATATAATAGATGGTGAACTTCTGGTGTCTTGGTGTGGGGTCTGTGGGGTTCGCTGGCCGCTTCGCTAAGCGAAGGTTCTAGCGAACAAGTTTGCCTAGCGAACCCTAGAGTGAACGTCTGCTGTTCGCGAAATGCTCTAATTTTTATGATGCTTTACCATGATGTTAGTGACGTTAATGATGATTATGATGTGATGATTTCGTGATGTTTTGATGAGTAATTGATGATATGAATTTCATGAAGATATGGATGATTATGAACTGTGTATATTTGATGTATGATGATTACTTGACGATATGAATTACTACGACGTGTATTGATGATCATGAGCTGTTTATGTATGATGTATGATGATAATACGATGACGCATGATGTTTTGATGAATAAATGACGACATGACGAACATGATGTTTTGATGAATGATGATGTACATAATGATGTTTTGACGATGATGATTATTGACGGCTGTGTATCATGCATTCATATGCATACTCTGTGACGACGCTTCATTCCCATTGTGCAGATATGAGGTAATTATGACGTGCTCCGGTTCCTAAGAGGAATCGATCCTATTGACGGGGATCTTTGGAGGGGCGATGGCCTAGTGTCCATCGATTATGACGATTGGTACCACATGCATGAGTCTTGTTGTGCATTGCATTTTATGTGACATTGATGTGATTTGTGAGATAGTGATTCCTGATGTTTTCTTTGATGATGACCCTGATGATGTTGTATTTGAAGATAATGCCATTTTATGTATATCTTGTTTTATAATGATTATTATGAATTGTGATTACTCACCCTGCCTGTTTGAATGTTGCCTCCACATGGGTAACATGCAGGTGATCAAGTTTAGCCGTGGATGCTTTCGAGGACCTTAAAGTTTATTTGCTTTTGGTCGATGTAGAGGGTCTTGCTCTGATAGTGTAGCATCGGGTTGGGTCGTCGAGTCAAATCATGTTGATTTATTTGTTGTTATTTGATGTTATGGTTTATTATAAAACCTTTTTAATTATTTGTGGTTATGGTGGTTCTGCTGCTACTTTTGAGGGCCTTTTGTTGAAAACATTTTATTTGAAAATTTTGAGTTCTGCTGCCATGTGAAGGCTTTTTGACTTATTTTGAGGAAAACCCTTTGTTTACAGGGCAATTGTGTTGTTTTGATTTAATGAGAAATGTGCACCCTTTGAGGTGATTTTTATGCTTTACTCTGATATTTGAGTTGTTTCTGCTGCAACATTATTGGGGGTAGAAAAGGGTGTTACAGTCAGAGTTCAACCTCCCTTACTGGAACGAGAATTCGTGGACATGTTTATGGGTACCCTCCAAGGTACCTATTTGGACAGAATGGTTGGATGTGCCTCTTCTGGATTTTTAGATCTTGTTGTCGTGGGAGAACTAACTGAGAACTGTCTCAAGAATGGAAAAATTCAAGGTGTTGCCACTGCTTCCAATTGAGCGAAGAAGTCCTACCCTGGCTTTCCAAAGAAAAAGGAAGAGGAAACTAACACTTCCATTATATCCAAGGGGATAGTTGAAGCTTACTGAGTGCCTTACTACCAAGTAGCAGCAGTGATGCCAAATTAGTATCTGCAACAAGCCTATGCAGTTCATACCGGACAAGACTCAGTGCAGTATTAGCAGCCATATGTCCTACAACAAGATAACTACTATCAGTAGAGGCACCAAAGACCAAGTAAGCCAGAGAGAAAGTTTGACCCGATTTCATGCCTTACGGTTAATTATTCCCTTATTTACTCAATGACTCATTGGTCCAACTAAAAGAGGCTAGGACTCCTCCAACACCTCTTCCTCCAAGCTACGATGTAAATGCTAGATGTGAGTTCCACCCCGGAGCTCCCAAATACACAATCAAGAATTGTAAGGTTTTTAAGTACAAAGTACAAGACTTGATTGGCTCCAAAGTTATCACTTTCATGCCAAATGGTCCTAATGTGAACAAGAATTCCATGCCTCCACATACTGGTCATTCTGTAAGTTTCAATTCAGAATCTAGAAGACATAACATAGTGACAAAGATAGATAAAATGAAGACTCAAATGGCAGTAGTCAAGGAACAACTGCTAAAACATGATGTGTTCTCAGGATGCCAACCTGATTTTAGACAATGTCTTTTGAATCCTGAAGCATGTGATAAGTTTAGACTCGGTATTCAAAAATGGATGGATCAAGGAGCCATCCAAGTAGAACAAGTTCCCACTGATGAAGATGTCGTTAACTTCGAGATTCCATATTACCAAACTCGGATACAAGTCCCTGCAAACCTGGTAACCCCATTGGTAATCGATGTGCCATCTCCTTTCCCTTATGAAAGCACAAAGGCCATTCCTTGGAATTACGATTCCACGATCTACATACAGGGGAAAAAGTAGGAGGATAAACCACTTGTGATCAAAGAACCAATTGTTACTAACATTGTCGGAACGGGAGGTATGACTAGAAATGGTCGAGTGTTCACACCTTGTAGCACCCCAAAATTTGCCCTACCTTTTTCTAACCTTAACTAGCTTATGTTTCTCTTTCATTTGCATCATCATTAGGTCGTAACCTCATATTCATTCATTTTCATTGTGCTCCTAAAGCATGGGATCAAAGGAATCTTCTTGTTATTAGTATTTGCCCTATTCAGGGGTGATTCAGCAAGTCATCTCTTTCAAGGTTTATCAGTGGATACCAAGGTGAAGTAGGGTTTCTTATTCATGGTCCAGCTCGAGGATTTTCATCAATTGAGGTTCATGAGATTAGGGTTTCTTATCAAGGATGTTTTGGTAATCATGCTTCTTCCTACGCTTCATGGCTTATCAGGGAATTGTTCTTGTGCTTGAGATCCTTGGTTATAAAGGCGGGATATTTGTGGATTGGGTTATGGTGCAAGAGATCGAGTTGTGAACTCATATTTTAGTCAAGGCATTGTTGTTCCCTCAGTTGTTTATTTCTTGTTGCTTGTAATGCAAGCTAATATGGATCTGAGATTGAGGTTTGGGGGATTCACAATGAAGGAAAGTTTGATGTGGATTTGAAGTTTGGTTTGGGATCAAAGATATCCGATTGGTCAAAAGATTTAAGCATACGGAGTGTGACGAGGGTTCATATTGTTAGACGGCGTGGCTAGTGATCGAGAGGGGGGGGGGGGGTGAATAGATCACCTCCTTGAAAATCAAGGATTTAAAAATACTTATCAGAGTTTTTGAAAGTTAGCGGAAAAATACGATCCCGAATCGACTTCTGTCTATTCTGGACCAGCTACTAGAAAACCGGACACACGATTTAATGCTGGATTTATATTAGGATGACAAAGATTTATTAACACCAGATTAGGATCGAATCAAATGCACTTATCATACAAATACTATTTCCAATGAACAAAAACTCAGCTGACAATTTTGTCAAACACTTGGCGTGTGAGTGTTCAATGATTAACAATAATGGTGATTTGATAAAAGTTTTCTTACCACTATTGTATCATAAAACGTTAAGACACAATACACCAAATGAATCACAAAATTGTTGAAAACGTAACGAGAGATAAGGACAGAATACAATACGCAGAGATTTGGTAAGGAAGTTCCCCACTTTCGTCCTCGCGTGTGGGTACGTCTCCCTCTCAATTTCAAACAGAAATTGAGACCTGTTATATCAATAATGCTGAATTCGTTGTTTACAAGGTTACAATACAAATCCAGAAATCTATACCCCAAGATCTTCTTCTTGTAAGAACCTTCACTTGATCTGAGCTTAATCAAGAATTTCCCCTGCAAGAATTACAAACAATTCACCGGTTCCACGACCTGTTTGCAAAATTACCAAATTTCCAAACCCTACGCTGCGGCTGAATATGTTCTGCAAACGTGACTAACAAACCCTCAAGAACACACCCGTTCTTGAAGGACAAACCAGATGGTTTTTCCTCGAAACCCCCTTTGAATCTTCAACTCAGCTAGATCCTTGATCGTACCACTGAACGTTATCTCGAAGATCCTTTAATCCGGAGAACAAGAATGATTATGTGTTGATGTTCTTGAATTAAAGTGATTGAGAAGATGATGAAGACAAAGTATCTTTCAGGTCTCTAAAACTGCTCACTAAAATTGATGCTCACCAAACTTGCTTTTGCTGTGATTACACAATTTTCACACTGACGAATTCCTACACTCAACTGAACTGTCAAAACCTTCTTATATGTGAAACAGAAACGGTTAGAAAAAGAAACAACTTTATGTATCGATACGAAACTCGTATGAGTCGATACATGGTAGTTGTATAACATACATGAGTCGACACACAGATATATGCATCGATGCATACTGTAACTTTGTTTAATTTTAGAAAGTAAATTCAATCATGCATCGATACATAATACGAATGGATCGATACATAGCATAATTTTCAGAACCATCAAAGAAGCATGTATCGATGCAAACTTCGTATGAATCGATACATAGCTTAATAACAAGGAATCATGTATCGATGCAAAACTCGTATGGATCGATCCATACTGAAGCAAACACGTTTTTGTGATTTTAACAGAGGAATGTGTCGATGCAAGACAGACATGGATCGATACATACATAAGGAAAATTGTTTTTATGATTTCAATAAAGATATGTATCAATTGTAACATGCATACTAAACATGCATACTAATCTTATAACATGCACATCAAACACATAGGCATTTATATATGCATTTATCACACAATTTGCTATCATACAAAACTTAAACGATTGCTCACAAACTCCCCCTTTTTGATGATGGCAAATTTGCAAGATGTGTGATAGAACACTCCCCCTGAGTTTGTGCATGGCTGTCAACATCTTGTTTTCTTTCTTCTCCCCCTTTGTCAACATCAAAAAGAAGAAAAAGACAATCTGTGTAAAGAGTCACAAGGCTAGAATGATGTAGCACTAAACAGCAAAATTGATATTGAAGCTAACAATCACAAAGAAAAAAGCTTAACATAAAACAATCACTCACAAAGAATGACAACGAAAGGGCAAAAAATAACACAAGTAAACAGAAATAAAAGAAATAAGCATTGAACTGTATAACAAAGTGCTTAGAATTACATAAGAACTACCAAAACATACAAAGTTTGAACAATATAACAAAGAAACTTAAGCAACATGATTATGAAATGAAATGCAATGAAATGACATGATGATGGCTTAAAAAGGGTTATGGCCTCCACAGGACTCCTCATCAGCTCTATCAGGATCTCTGAAACTTGGTGGAGGCGGCGGAGAAGGCATCTCATCAGGATTATGGCCCATGAAACTATATTGCTTGAACCTGTTCTAAACTTCAATGCTTCTGAACCTATCCATGATACCAGGATTGGCACAACAATCGTCCATAAAACCAGACATTTCATTGTAAAAAACTTGATGCCATTTAACCAAGTCCATGTGCCAAGAATGCTGATTGTGATACATCCGTGTGTGCTCATCATGCCACTCACGATGCTCTTTATGCCACTCATTTTGTTGATTATGCCAAGCAAGCGCCTGTTCATGACGGGCTTGATTAGCAAGCTCCATTTGCTGAAACATTTGAGTCAAATACGCAGGAGCTGTTGAAGAAGAAGCAGCACCAGAGAACGGAGGAACAGTTGGACTTGGTTCATAATTTGTTGGAGACCACTTTTGTGACACCCAATCACCCCAACCAGCATTAGCATTTGCTTCAGGCTGATTCTCGTCGTTGACATCATTCATTTCTTCATCCATTTGGTCTTCAGTCACAAAAACTTGTTCAGAAGGCACATCAAAATTATACACCCTTGTTTTGGATCCTCTTTCCAAAAAATAAAAACATTTACGCTCCTTATCCCACCGGTATCCCATATGAGATAAAGTGGTAGTGTTGAACTCTTGAGCAGAAGTGGGAGATATAAGAGGTACTAAAGGTATGGCTATATTCCAGTATTTTATGATTCTCATAATCTGAGCAGCATATCCAAGTGTAATATTTTTTGAACTGTTACGCATAAGAAATATGCGTTTCACAAAGTAGTTTGGCCAATTCAATGAAACCTTATTTTGAAGAAGGTACACAAGGTGAATATCTGGTCTATCCAACCTAGAATGACCACCGGATCTTGGACGCAAAATGTGCGAGACAATCCAGTGAAGGATTCTAGGTATGCTTGTAATCATACCAGATGTGAGTGGTTCATCCTCACCCAGAGGTCTGTCCAATTTTAAAATGGATGCAACATATTCCTTTATTTTAAAGTCAGTATCAAAGCTCTGGTCATGCCAGTTCTTCATTCCAGGCACCCCAAAAGGGATTTGAAACACTTTGTCCCAATCAGCAGCTTCAAAAGTATAAGTTCTGGTTCCAATAGAACATTTGAACATATAACCTCTACCAGATTGTAGACCAGCATAAAAGATGCGAATAAAGTCCTCATGATAATCATCATTTATGCTAAAAAATGTACCAAGCTTTTGCACATTCAACAGATCAACAATATCGTTGAGATGCAGAGCGGAAGCATCAGTTTTATTAAAGACATGTGGTTTCATAACTAACCTTGTCTTGAAAAAGGTCTCAAACTCATCAGCAATGGCAGGATGAAGGAGAGTCAGTGCACTAGGAGGGATTTCTGGGGGTGGTGGAGACTGATGAGAAGTACCAATAGGTTCCTTTCCTTTTCCTCTTCCTCTTTGTCTAGCAGGAATGGTTCTTGGAGGCATGGTGATGAATTGAAGAAGAGTTAAGATGAATGAGGGAAAGGAGGTGAATTAGGGTTTAGGAGATGAAGATGTTTGAAGAGATTAGGGTTAGCCGCTTGGGTATGAGAGGAAGAAAGAGTCTACAGTGAATGAATGAGACCTATAAATTTGGCTGATGTGTCGATCCAGAACTGAATTAGCATGCATTTATTGTAAAACAATCAGTATGCATCGATACAAGGGGTTATGAATCGATTCATTTCACGAATTAATTATTTTTAAAATGTCCTATGTGTCGACACAAAACACGGATGCATCGACACATACTGAAACAAGTTTGAAAAATGTAAAAAAGTATGAATCGACCCATAGCACGAATGCATCGACCGGAAACTAGAATGTATCGACACATGCACTTGTTGCATCGATACATACTGATGCTAAACTAAGTTTTAACTAATTTTTGAATACCAGTTGAGTATAGAAACCTGTTAGCAGCTCTAAGTCAATGCAATATGAATTATGTCATGATAATTATGCTCAAGTATAATCCACAAATCAAACATTAATGTTCAAACAACATATGCAAAGGAATACATATAAACGATTTTAAAGAATTTGTTCAAACTTACACAAATCACATAGTTCCAAGGAGATATAGAAAGGAATGATATTACCTCTGTTGATGTAACCTTATGAAGTACGAATGAGGTCTAAAAACAAATCTCAACAAACAAAGTGAGACATATATAAATAAGAACCAACATGCTTAAGACATCAATGAAGAGAGATCTAAAATCCCTAATTCACGACGAATGTTGAAGAACGGTTCCGTTGCTAATGGTTTAGTAAAAATGTCAGCAAGTTGGTTTTTAGTATCAACATGACAACATCCTCTTTTTCAACATGATCGCGAAGAAAGTGATGTCTAATCTCTATGTGTTTAGTGCGTGAGTGTAAAACAGGATTCTTAGTAAGATTTATAGCACTTGTGTTATCACATTTTATTGGAATACGTTTGAGTTGAATATCAAAATCTTGTAGTTGTTGCTTCAGCCACAAAATCTGAGCGCAACAACTACCGGCTGCAACGTACTCAGCCTCAGCAGTTGACAATGCGACAAACACCTGCTTTTTGCTATGCCAGCTTACCAAAGAGTTTGAAAATAAGTGACATGTACCACTAGTGCTTTTCTTATCTGATTTGCAGCCAGCAAAATCAGAATCGGAGTAACCTACTAGGCTAGAATCGCTTCCTTTGGAATACCAGAGCCCATATTTAGATGTTCCATGAAGATATCTAAATATACGCTTAACAGCTTTCAAGTGTGATTCCTTAGGATTTGATTGATATTGTGCACATATACAAACACTAAACATGATGTCAGGTCTAGATGCAGTAAGATACAAGAGAGACCCAATCATACCTCTATACCTTTTGACATCTACACTCTTACCGTGTTCATCTTTATCTAGATTCCCGTTGGTAGGCATAGGGGTGTCGATTGATTTTGAATAGTTCATTCCAAAGCGCTTGAGCAGCTCTCTGCAGTATTTTGTTTGACACACAGCTGTACCCTCATCAAGCTGCTTTATTTGGAGACCGAGGAAGTAATTTAGCTCCCCCATAAGACTCATTTCAAATTCACCCTGCATAACCTTTGAAAACTCTTCGACCAAGTGTATGTTAGTTGAACCAAAAATTATATCGTCTACATAAACTTGAACTAAAAGAATGTGTTTTCCCTTGTGTTTAATGAAGAGAGTGGTATCCACTTTACCTCTTGAATATCCATGATCAAGTAGAAATTTGCTAAGTCTTTCATACCAAACCCGAGGGGCTTGCTTAAGACCGTACAAAGCTTGTTTTAATTTGTAAACATAATCTGGATATTCAGCATTCTCAAAACCAGGAGGTTGTGAGATGTATACCTCTTCATTTAGGACACCGTTTAGAAACGCACTCTTTACGTCCATTTGGTAAAGCTTAAAATTCTTAGAACACGCATAAGCAAGCAAGAGACGTATAGCTTCAAGGCGAGCAACTGGAGCATAAGTTTCCTCATAATCTATGCCCTCCTCTTGGTTATACCCTTGTGCCACTAAACGTGCTTTGTTCCTAGTTATCACTCCGTTTTCATCAAGCTTATTTCTAAAAACCCATTTAGTACCTATGATATGATGATCTCGCGGACGAGGAACAAGTTCCCAAACGTCATTTCTTTGAAATTGATTAAGCTCTTCTTGCATGGCCATTAGCCAAAATTCATCAATCAATGCCTCTTTGGCATTTTTAGGTTCTACTTGAGAAACAAAAGCGAAGTGAGAACAGAAATTACTTATCCTAGAACGAGTCATTACTCCCTTTGAGATATCTCCCAAAATGTTGTCAATAGGATGGTCTTTCAAAGATCTCCAAGCTGGTGGAAGGTCATTCACTTCAGCTTGCCCTTCTTCCTTATCTTTTACATGACTGGTATCTTCCTCCTCCTCATTGTCTTCTGTTTTGGACTGATCAATTTCCGAAACAGCTTCTTTGAGTATGTCTTCTGTAGATACACCTGCGTCATCAAAAGAAATACCTTTTCCGACATTTTTCGGATAAGACTCATCAAAAGAAACGTGGACAGATTCTTCAACAGAAAGTAAACGCTTATTATACACTCTATATGCTTTACTTGATTGTGAGTATCCAAGAAAGATACCTTCATCCGCTTTTGCATCAAACTTCCCAAGTTTTTCTTTACCATTATTCAAAACAAAACACTTACAACCGAATACGTGAAGATGTGACAAGTTTGGCTTTCTTCCTTTTAGAAGCTCATAAGGGGTTTAATTTAAAATAGGACGAATTAAAATCCTGTTTAAAACATAACAGGCTGTACTAATTGCATCAGCCCAAAAATATTTTGGTAATCCACCCTCATTTAGCATTGTTCTTGCCAACTCCTCTAAAACGCGATTTTTGCGCTCCACAACGCCATTCTGTTGTGGAGTTCGAGGAGCTGAAAAGTTATGCTCAATACCATACTTATCACAATACTTATCAAAGAGGTGGTTTTGAAATTCACCTCCATGATCGCTTCGAATTGTAACTATTTTGGAGTTCATTTTATTTTGGGACAGTTTTGCAAAACTCTTAAAAGCGGAAAAAGTTTCATCTTTGCTATGAAGGAATATAGTCCAAGTAAATCTAGAATAGTCATCAACGATTACGAAACCATAATAATTTCCACCTAGACTCTTTGTCCTAGAAGGTCCAAAGAGATCCATATGGAGAAGCTCAAGGGGTCGTGAAGTTGAAATTACATTTTTGGACTTAAAAGAGATCCTTGTTTGTTTTCCCATTTGGCACGCGTCACATAGGTGGTCTTTTGAAAATTTTATTTTTGGAAGACCGACTACTAGATCCTTGGATACAACCTTATTAAGCAAATCGAAATTAACATGCGCTAAACGTCTGTGCCAAAGCCAAGAATCATCATTCAAGGCAACTAGACACTTAGTGCTTGTTAAAGATACATCAAAAAGATCAAGCATATAGATATTGTTTACTCTTACACCCTTAAACACAATGTTCTGTTCAGTATGTTCAATTATGCAGCAAGTTTTTGTGAAAGAAACCTTGTAACCCTTGTTGTACAGTTGACTAATACTTAACAAATTGTGTTTAAGTCCGTCTACTAGATGGACATCAGAAATAGTAGTGGTAGAGGGATTACCTACACTACCTTTGCCAAGTATAGCTCCTTTGTTATTGTCTCCATAAGTAACATATCCCTTCTTCTTTGCTTTGAAGTCTATAAAAAGCGATATATCACCCGTCATGTGCCTTGAGCACCCGCTGTCTAGAAACCATCTTCTATCTACGGATGCAAGACACTCATCCTACAATATCAAAAGAGAGAAATAGGTACCCAATTTTCATTGGGTCCATGTGGGTAAGTGGTAACATGGTTGCCTTTAGGCTTCCATTGATAAATGCCTTTAGGAACAAGAAATCGCCTAAACTTGCATTTTTCAATGGTATGACCAGCACGACAAAAATAATGACATAAGCCATGATGATGTATTTGTTTATGTTTGTTCATTAAATCCTTTGGAATAAAAGAGTATTTTGCATATGGTGGATTTAATGACTTCTTAAACAACCTAGAATCAACGGCATAAGTAACCTTGGGTTGTAAAGCTTTTTCCAATTTGACTTTAAGAGTGTTAACCTCTTGTTGCCAAATATGACAAGCTTCACAATACCTAATTTTACTACATCCGTTAATATTGATATCTTTTGAATTTTATGCAATACTAGCTTTCAAACTTTCTAAATCTTTTTCAGCTTTGTATACTTTACCTTCCAAGAATGAAAAAATTTGTTTATCGGAAGATAATCTTTTAAAAGCATCTAAAGCTTCGTTATGCAGTTTTTCAAAAGCTATTTTCAGTTCAGAAAAAGACATAGAAGAAAAATTACTATAGTAGGCTTGTCTTACTTTCTTATCGTTGATCTTCTTCTTGTGGTGGGACTGATTTTTGGTGTGAGCCATAAGACACAGATTTGCTGTCTCATCACTATCATTTGAACTTTGTGAGCTTGATGAATCACTATCACTTTCCCACGCAATATAAGCTCTTCTTTGTTTATTGAACCTTTTTGGTGAAGCTTTTCCTTTATCCTTTTTCCTCATAGGACATTCTGTCTTATAATGTCCAGATTTACCACAATTAAAGCAAGATCCTTTTACTCTATGCTTCTTATTCTCTTCCTGTTTTGACTCTATAGATTGTCTTCGGAACTTAATGAGATTTTTGTCGGAATGCTTGATTCCATTCTTTCGAATGAATCTATTATATCTCTTAACAAAAAGTCCCATTTCCTCATCACCCGAATCTTCGTCACTACTTGAATCATTGTCACTTTGCTCTTTTTGTGAGGACTTTGAGCTAGAGGCCACAAGAGCTATTGGCTTCTTCTCACTCTCTTTGTTTTTATTCTTTTCCTTTTTACTCTTGTTCTCAAATATTTCAAGACTTTCCAGTTCTTGCTGATGTTCTTCCATCTTGCCAAATAAAGTTGTAATCGTAAGCGTCGTGAGGTCGTTGGCTTCCTTAATAGCTGTTACTTTAGGTTGCCATTCCCTGCTAAGACATCTCAGAATTTTATTAGTGGCTATTTCATTGGAGACAGATTTTCCAAGTGCATTCAAACGATTGATGAGATGAACGAATCTCTTTTGCATGTCAGAGATAGATTCTCCTTGTTTCATGCGAAAGAGCTCGAACTCTTGATTAAGTGTGTTAATACGGGACTGTTTAACTTCAGTAGTACCCTCATGGGCAATTTCTAAAGCATCCCACATTTCTTTAGCTGTCGTGCAATGGGATACCCGATAATACTCATCAGCACCAAGTGCTGAAATTAGCATATTTCGAGCTCTCCAATCACACGACCACTTTTTCTCATCTTTCTCATCGTAATCCTCTTCTGGTTTAGGAACTATGGCGCCAACCTCATTTCTCATAGTAATTTGAAAAGGACCATTTTGAATGGCAGCCCACACATTCCTATCCACAGAATTTATATGAACTCGCATGCAGTCTTTCCAGTAGCCATAATTTTCACCGTTGAAAACAGGCGCTCTATTGTACGCCCCCTTTGGATCAGAATCCATATCGTTACAAGCAGCCACAAAGCACCAGCGAACCAGTGCTCTGATACCACTTGTTAGACGGCGTGGCTAGTGATCGAGAGGGTGGGGGGGGTGAATAGATCACCTCCTTGAAAATCAAGGATTTAAAAATACGTATCAGAGTTTTTGAAAGTTAGCGGAAAAATACGATCCCGAATCGACTTCCGTCTATTCTGGACCAGCTACTAGAAAACCGGACACACGAATTAATGCTGGATTTATATTAGGATGACAAAGATTTATTAACACCAGATTAGGATCGAATCAAATGCACTTATCATACAAATACTATTTCCAATGAACAAAAACTCAGCTGACAATTTTGTCAAACACTTGGCGTGTGAGTGTTCAATGATTAACAATAATGGTGATTTGATAAAAAATTTCTTACCACTATTGTATCATAAAACGTTAAGACACAATACACCAAATGAATCACAAATTTGTTGAAAACGTAAAGAGAGATAAGGACAGAATACAATACGCAGAGATTTGGTAAGGAAGTTCCCCACTTTCGTCCTCGCGTGTGGGTACGTCTCCCTCTCAATTTCAAACAGAAATTGAGACCTGTTATATCAATAATGCTGAATTCGTTGTTTACAAGGTTACAATACAAAGCCAGAAATCTAAACCCCAAGATCTTCTTCTTATAAGAACCTTCACTTGATCTGAGCTTAATCAAGAATTTCCCCTGCAAGAATTACAGACAATTCATCGGTTCCACGACCTGTTTGCGAAATTACCAAATTTCCAAACCCTACGCTGCGGCTGAATATGTTCTGCAAACGTGACTAACAAACCCTCAAGAACACACCCGTTCTTGAAGGACAAACCAGATGGTTTTTCCTCGAAACCCCCTTTGAATCTTCAACTCAGCTAGATCCTTGATCGTACCACTGAACGTTATCTCGAAGATCCTTTAATCCGGAGAACAAGAATGATTATGTGTTGATGTTCTTGAATTAAAGTGATTGAGAAGATGATGAAGACAAAGTATCTTTCAGGTCTCTAAAACTGCTCACTAAAATTGATGCTCACCAAACTTGCTTTTGCTGTGATTACACAATTTTCACACTAACGAATTCCTACACTCAACTGAACTGTCAAAACCTTCTTATATGTGAAACAGAAACGGTTAGAAAAAGAAACAGCTTTATGTATCGATACGAAACTCGTATGAGTCGATACATGGTAGTTGTATAACATACATGAGTCGACACACAGATATATGCATCGATGCATACTGTAACTTTGTTTAATTTCAGAAAGTAAATTCAATCATGCATCGATACATAATACGAATGGATCGATACATAGCATAATTTTCAGAACCATCAAAGAAGCATGTATCGATGCAAACTTCGTATGAATCGATATATGGCTTAACAACAAGGAAGCATGTATCGATGCAAAACTCGTATGGATCGATCCATACTGAAGCAAACACGTTTTTGTGATTTTAACAGAGGAATGTGTCGATGCAAGACAGACATGGATCGATACATACATAAGGAAGATTGTTTTTATGATTTCAATAAAGATATGTATCAATTGTAACATGCATACTAAACATGCATACTAATCTTATAACATGCACATCAAACACATAGGCATTTATATATGCATTTATCACACAATTTGCTATCATACAAAACTTAAACGATTGCTCACACATATGGATTACTTGAAATTTGAGATACAAAGCCATTTTAAACCATTTTTCCTTATCCATTTTTTTGTTAATCCATAACCATTTTCAAAGTCCATACCGATTTGTATTTTGTTCAAAAATCATTTTTCTTTAAACCATATCCAAATTTATACATTTGTTGTTAAACCATTTCTCATATCCATTTTAAATTCAAAAATCCATTGCTTGAAGTCCATATCTATCCTTTTTTCTAATCCAATTAATCCCATTTAAATCACCACTTATTCATGACTTGTTTCTTGAAAGGGTCCTATAAAATGGACAGAAGGGATTCAATTCCAATTTCAAAATGGTCACCTATTATGCCTCAGATTGCTATTGGTACTCCAGGCACGATTAAGAATTTGATTACTTATAAGAAACTTGGGGTTACAAGATTGAAGATTCTTGTTTTTGACGAGGCTGATCAAATGCTTGTTGAGGATAGATTCATCTAGATGACTCACTGAGAATAATGAAAGAAATAGAAAAATTCAATTCAAACTGTCAGGTTCTTCTGTTTTCTGCTACATTTTATGACGTTGTCAAGAATTTTGTTACAAGACTTGGTGAGTATTGAAGAAGCCGTGATACAAGGTCAATTGCTTCAGGAGACATTCTGTTTAGCATTATCCCATGCCAAGGAAAGGAGCATTCAAAGTATGATTCCCATACAAGGTCTAGCCGCATAAAGAAAATTTATCAGAAATTCAATTCTAATAAAAACCCTTCCTGTACGGCAGTATTTCGGTAACAACAAAAACAGAAAATCAACATAACTTGCAAAATTACAAAAAGAATCAGCACTACAATTTCACACGATACTCACCCACGTGACCCAAAACCAATTCACAAGTCACTCACTTCCAATTCACAACCAAATTTCATAACAGAATTTCACCCAAGATACCTATACTACCCTCCTCATTCACTATAAAAATAAGAAGCAGCAAAATTGAGAGGGAGATCATCTTGAAAATCTCACGCATCACCTTCACTCCTCGCATCTGCTCTAAACCGCAACACCAATTCATCAGCTCATCTCAGTATCTCCTTCAATCACCATCTTCATTTAACCTTCACCTTCATTCCCTCTTCAAATCTCCATCAATAACATGTGGAAACAACATCCACAATGATGGAAAATTTAGATTCATGATTTGAACCTGCAAGTCATTGAAACAACAAACCATTCACAACTCAGTTTCAATCGATGATTTACAGCAACTTCACACAGAGAATTTCGCAACGTTAAAGTTCAACACGGATCTGGTGAAACCGTACGCGGCAGAACAGAGCAAGAGGAAGAATGAGATGGAATCGAGCGAATACGATTATACCTGAGCTGCGAGGTTCTTGATACATCTTCGAAGCGCCATCAGAGCGACTCCGATAGGTACGTTGATCTCGATCCAAACTTCGGTTTTGCGATAGGATTGTT